>CM062818.1:403727789-404927789 GCA_031772625.1 Pinus tabuliformis | reverse complement strand
ATTGCTGCCATATGATTGACTCCAATTTGCAGCTTCCAACCATGGAGGTATTGAGTACCCATACCTCACATTTGCACTACTGACCCCTACATTAAGTGGAGGTGTGTAATGAGCATACATAGAATTGGCACCAACTCTGGCAGGAATAAGGCAAGTGGGTAAACCCTCAGTTTGATAGTGAGGCACTTGAATGTTTATGAGATCTTGGAATAATGGTGTATTATCTGCAATGGAGTCCAATGAGTTTGAAATAATCCTGGTTTCATCAACGATTCTTGTATCATTGTCAACCATATTGATCATCCCTTATTCCTTTTCAAGCATTTGTTATGCCTTTCATTTTTCCTTTTCCTGTCTTGCCATTTGCTTTTGTTGGTCCTTAACTTTCCTTGATTTATCTCTTTCAATCCTTTCATTTGCTCGACGTTGTGCTACAACAATCATTGTTGCCTTCTTCTCCTTGACTAGATCCTTCTTTTTCTGTTTTAATTCTTGCATTTCAAATTTCTTTTTTTTTCAGACTCAACTAATAGGTTTATATAGTCCTCTGAGGTGAGTAACTATGAGCTTCGGCCCAGACGAAGACTACCCGGTGCACCTTGCTTTTTTTTCATTGATACTCTCTGTACTGGTAGCTTTAGGAACCGTCCAAGTGTCTTCTCCACCCCTCCCACCTGCATGTCATTGCTTGCTACTTCCCTTTCAATATCTATTGGAACTGATTGAACTATATCATTATCTTCATTCGATGCCTCATTATGTCCTTCATCTTCTTCCATTGATCTATTGTCCATAAAAAAATGAACAATTTCACTATTCAATTCTGCTGGTTGTGAGGGCATGTTCATGCTTTCTTCATTGGTTGCTAAGACACTATGTGCATTCATATTGATCATTGCTTCTGCTAGCCATGAAGGTGGGATTACTTGGCTTGGCAATGTCAATTGGTCATTGTCAACTGCATGTTCAACAATATCATTAACAATATCAGCAACAGGAATTTCATGTTCTTGAGTTGGTGGAACGATCTCCATGTTACTGCGAATTTGTTCGTTGTTGTATTGTGTTTCACATACAGTTTCATCATCTTCAGCATATACGTGTCCCTGAGATAGGGAAATCATATTACCAGCTGCAACAACATCATCTTGGTCATCTACTTCTTGCACTTCAACACCTGTTTGGGCATTCCCTTCTTCCTGACCATCCACATGAAACGCTTGGCTACAACCAGTATCATGCATAATAGCATCATAGTTCAATGGCCAGATTCCCGTCCTCCTAAAGCCAGCCTTGATATTTGATGGTGTCAAAGCCCTTTTAAAAGCTTTACTTGCAAGCTCTGCTAGCTCAAACCTTTTCACCTCAACCCCTGGATTCTTTGCCATCCATGCAGCGTGCTCCGACCTGAAATAGTTCTTGAAAGGGCCAAACACACTAAAATTAAGGGGTTGTAGTCTGTGAGTGGTATGAGCTGGCAATGTCAACAGGTTTTTCCTAAATTGTTTGCTTCCTCAATTTTTGTACAACCATGTGGCTCCCATGGCCATCTAATATCAAAAGGTGTCTGTTATTAGGCTAGACGCCACCTAGTACCGATGTAGCAAAGTGAAAAAGCCAACTTAGAAACAGTTCTTTAGTCATCCATGCATGGGGATGTGCAGCCATGCATGCACCTGGTTCACAGTTCTGTATATAGTTTTTCAATTGATTTTTACCTTTGAATAGATAAAATCCTGGGATTGAAGTACCAATTGCATTGACACAACATAAAATAGTTATCCACTCCCTGCTCTTGGGCAAAATCTTCGGCACATTTCGGCTCCCTCTCTTGGCAATTACCCGCATGCCACAATTCCTCCCTGCCTGTAAACCTGTTTCCTCACAGTTCCATATATGGTATGCTCCATAAGAATGTTTATCTTAAGCACTAGAAAGTGTGTTATAGAACTTTTGCACAACTGCAGGGCACAAATTTAATGCTGGCCCTCAGCAGTACGCAATACAAGTTATGGATGCCTTTTTTTAAACCCAAACCACCATGATTTACCAGGAAACCCATCTTTGAATGGGTTTGGCCTCCCTTGATAGATTTGAGCAACTGTTGATTTGAGTTGTATCAAATCTAGCCCATGTCCTAGTTGGGCCATCTCTTTACATCACTCAACCACCTCGGCCTCCTCCTCCTTAGTCATAACTATAAGAGGCCCTCTACTTTTTGTATGAGTCAGTCCATTTATCCAATAATGTATTGATGAGGGAGGAATACCATGTTTTTTTGCAGATGCCCGAACTGAGTATCCATGAAACTCTATGTCTTCAATTGCAACTAACATTTGTTCTTTTGTCCATCCTCTTATAGCACTGATCTTTTTAGTTGATCTTGCCCCTTGGACTGTTGTTGATGGTGGTTCTGTGGCTGATGGTGTGTTAACATCAGCTGCTGTCACATGGTCATCCTCAACAATGTTCCCTGGTGCATTGTTGGCATTGACATCAGCTGGCCTGTCATCATCAGACGATGTGCATCGCAGCTGCACACCCCTTGTCACTCTCCTGCCACTTCTCCTTGTACGAGTAGAGTAACTTCCTTTTGCCATAGATGCAACAACCTGTAAAATTATTGCATGCATTTAGACATTAGAATATTTGTAAATTATGCTTTATTACTTCTGCAAAAATACTTTTCCTTTATTACAGGAAATTATCAACATGTATGTTACAGGAAATCGAATTGCATTACTTATGTTATAGGAAATCGAATTGCATTACTTCGTAGTCTCTCATTGCAAATTACTTCGTAGTCTCTCAATTGCCTGCCTGTTCATCAGTTTAGCAACTTTAATATGGATTCAAGTAGGATTCTATGATAGTTGTTTCAAATATCATTTTCCATTTTTTTTGCTGTTTGGCATTGCCAAAAATGTCTCAGTACTGCAACTTCTCCATTGCAGTCCATGGCTACCATTCCAGGTATTCATCTGTTTTCATAATAAGAGGAAATGTTTAACTTTCATAGGGCAGTGTCAAAATTTTGCAAATGTCATTCCAAGTAAATCATGTCATGTCATGTCATTGCAAATGTTTCTGAGAGCGAGATTTTTTGTCAAAATCACCTAGATTTTTTCCTCCGCCTCTCTTCTTTATTTGGTGGGGGAGACCAGAACGATATTGGAACCCTTGGGATGGCTTGATACTCTGTCTATCCCATTAAGGGTTCAGTGGTGAAGTGGGATTTTGTTTTTGTAATGGAGATGAAATTGTTTTGAGTTGCTGATGTTGTTTCTTGTTGATGTGGCTTAGATTCATTTGAAATGATGTTTTTTGCATGTATTAATAGCCTTACAATGGATCAGGGGTTTTGATACATAGCCTAAGTGTTTTTGCTTTAAACCCTTGTAAATATATCTTTTCCAGATTCCTGGCAGAGTCCATAATTCCATGTTGTAACTCTTCATGGTATTCATGGAATCTGTATGTTGTATAGGATGACAATGCCACCCATTAATACCTAACCTAAGGTTTTTTGCTTTAAACCCTTGTAAATCTATCTGTGCCAGATTCCTTGAAGAGTCCACTAGTTCCAATTGTAACTCTTTATGATCTTTGTGGAGTACATATGTTGTGTAGGCTGACAATGGCACCAAATGACCGACAATGTAACACTTGCTTATAAATTCTTATAACCCAAACCCAAAGTGATCCAGGAAATTTTGCAATTAAGCTATTTTTCCATGTATTCATCTGTTTTCATAATGAGAGTAAATGTTTAACTTTCATAGGGCAGTGTCAAAATTTTGCAAATGTCATTCCAAGTAAATCCATAGTTCATCAATTTAGCAACTTTTATATGGATTAAAGTAGGATTCTATGATAGTTGGCATTGCCAAAAATGTCTCAGTACTGCAACTTCTCGTGGATTTTCAAAATTTTGCTTCATTTTCCTGAAATAAGTAGTCAAAATTCACCTCCTAGGGCCACCTGCAAAAATTAGTTTTCACATTGATGGATTTACATTTTAATATTTTCTCTAGGTTTTGGATAGCACTCACAACCTCAAATGTCTAATATTCCTTATCTCACCAAGATGGGAGAATATTCCCACAAAAAATGAAGGATGTGAGAATGGAATACCATATCAAGGTGACCATGAAATACATGAATAACCAGGACCCATGATCACACCACATAATTTTGTTACTTTGATTAAGCAAAACATTCCACTTGCATGGAATATTTTTAATCTTCAATTTTGCGTTCATTGGAGAGACCATAGGTTTGATTTGGAAATAGTAGTTGAAAAGGAAATTTGCAAGCAACAATCTCAAGGAAGAACAAAAAGAAGCAATGCCAAAATCTCAGAAGTGATGAAAACAGGATAACTGTCAAGTAGTTTATCAATGTTTTGTTTTCCTCCTTTGACCATCTCAAAGCATGATTCCTTTGAACCCATATCTCACTATAAAACACAACAAAGATAATGGTCCATGCCAATACCACAATGATTTTTGATAACATACTCATTCAATTTAGTGAAGTCTCTTTTGACGCTAAACCGTATTGGGATAATTTCTGATTACTGGAAGTGAACTTTGACTCGGAAGCAATCGTTAGAGTCATCTTGGTTTCCATATGCATTACTGTTCAATTGTTCTGGTTTCTGTAAATTTCCATATGCGTTGCTGTTCGATTGTTCTGGTTTCTGTAAATTTCCATATGCGTTGTTGTTCGATTGTTCTGATCTTGATCTCAATGCGACCAATTTAAATTAAAATGCTTTCAGCCGCCAAAATAATTCATGATGAGATCCAAGGGTGACTCCTCGATCAGAGAGAATTTGAAGGTTAGAGCCGAACATAGTTTTTCTGTGCACTATCCAGCATCAAGAAATGACTACCAAAAACATAGGCTTACCTATGTAATGAAGGCACTAAAGAGCCCTGTTGATGTGTCTCTAGTTTATGATAAATTATAATCAAGATTGTTTGCTCTTGTTCTCATCATTGTTGCTGCATGGTTATTAAATAAAATTTTGAACTTATTTTTGCTACAGTAGCATGGAACTATTTTGAACCACGTCCCTATTATCTTCAAGAAAACCAAGAAAAAACCTCCCTCGGAATATTTAGTTACTCTGAATATTTAGTATGGCCAGACAGATAATGTAAGAACTCTGATAAATGAAAACAATGAAAACAGAACTGTAAGAATAATGACTTTCAATGGCTATTTGTGAAACCATCCAGGTATCCTTCTAGCAGCTATGGGCAGACAGATCATGTAAGAAATATGATAAATGAAAAC
Source organism: Pinus tabuliformis (assembly GCA_031772625.1). Taxonomy (NCBI): domain Eukaryota; kingdom Viridiplantae; phylum Streptophyta; class Pinopsida; order Pinales; family Pinaceae; genus Pinus; species Pinus tabuliformis. The sequence continues at coordinate 404,922,485 of CM062818.1, read as the reverse complement.
AATGAAAACAGAACTGTAAGAAGAATGAGTCGTAATTCATATAACTAACCTGGATATATTTGCAACTGTTTTGTGATGTTGTCTTCAAGTTTGCTGAATGGTTTGAAAGCATAAGATGCAACTTCAATAGTGGGTGGGCTTCTTTTATAGTTTTGGGCACTTGAATTTAATTGGTGGACATGGATGCACATGGATTGCAATGGCTTCAGTTTGAATGTGTGGCCTGGATTTAATTTGATGTGATCTAATGGTTGGGAATTGGTTATTTGTTGATCCATGTGCTTTGATCTATTTTAATGAGAAATAGAGTGAGTTGGGTGTCATTTATTGCAGTTATTGGGTCTGGGTGTCATTTATTGCACAAAGTGGGTTTAAATGTTATTGGGTTGGGTGTCATTTATTGAACATAGGGTGTTTAATTGTTGAACAACACAGCAGTTATGACTGACATACATTCCCTTTTGTTATGTGCAGGTAGGCATATTCCTTTGGGATGCAAAGCTGCAGTTCTGATGAGTGGGGGTTGAAGTGGCTGCTTCTTTGTACTTCTGGAATAGGCCATTTTGGTGTTTTAGCTGTTTTCTAGTTGGGTCAATATGGTTTGCAATTTTAACTAGTAAAATACTATTTATGGATAGTTGTGGGCCCAGTCAATGTATGGGGAAATTTTGGACATAAATTAATACTTATTTATACTTAATATTATTTATTTTTGTTTAAATATTGGTTTCAAAAGTCCCAATTTATGGTATTTTGGTGGGACCAGTACTATATCAATAACTAGTCCCTGCACAACATTAGGAATCTCTCCCCTACCGTAAAGAAAAGGTAACCTGAATGGTCAGCGAAGGACATGATCAACTACATTCTCACCCCCTTGTATGTGGAAACCAAAGTGTATAGTTTAAACATTCACAACAACTTTCTATGTTAAAGATTTGTGGGAATTTTTTGTTCTAACCCAAACACGTTTCATTTTCCAAAGTGAGGTTGAATGAACTTCTAATGGGTATTACATCACTATCACCTTTCTTAGAACCGTAATATAATGAGATGTAAATTTGTCTTGAAAATAATGGAAAATTTGGCATGGTTTTGACAAAATTTGGCAAAATGTTTTGGAAATATTGGTTACAGCTTTCAAGTTTCAAAATTTTGGGTGCCCCAGGGGTTTTTGATGGTGTTGAATCCAAATCCACCATTAAAAACAAGATTCAAGCAATCCTACCATCAAACTTTTTAGGGGAAAAATGACCAGATTCCAATAGTTTTTGGGTTTCCAGGCAAATTTGTCACTCTGTAGACAACGCCTTTTTCAGATGGGGCAATTACATATTTACACTAAAGGTGTTCCTCTACTGGGTTGGGCTGGGCAAACACTGTTTAGCTCAGCTAATCCCAGGGCTTCATTTTCATCGTCCTCCAACAAATCACATCCTACTATGTGGCACTCTCTTTTCAAAGTCGTAGCCTTGCCCGTAAAAGCGAGAAATGTTAGCAAAGAAGGCAGGTTGTTAAGCTCCTGTAATGGAACTTGGGCGCCTTTTCTTCTTCTCCTATCGATCTGATCTCTTCCTTCACTTTATGATGAAGGTCATGAAGCATCGTTGGCGAGGAAGAATGCCCATATGAGGAGTAGTTGGAAGGCACCATTTTGATTTCAATGAACACTGAATACAAATACTCTCTTGTCATGGATCCATATAAATTTTCACGGAACTCGGCCTTGCTTGAATTCCCACTCGTTAGGGTTGCCAACAACTTCTCACCTATTTTCCTCAACATTGTGTTGCACTTGTCTAGTGCTTTTCCTCAGAGGCCTACAAACTCTATGCCTCTTTCTTGACCATGGATTCTTTACAATTACTGAGTGTCGTTCGAGTGCTCAAAAGATGTCTATCATAGATCAGATTATCATAAAAAACCCTCCAAGCCATGAATTATCATTTGCAGCAATATTTGGTATAAGATTTGAAATGTGGCACAAACAAAGGATATTCATAGGCGTAAAGCCTATGAATCCTCAACTTTTAGAGGTTAAAGACAACATTTTATTGAGAATGCCATTGATTCTCACTTGCTATTAGGGATAGAAGCAGCTGATAGCGAAAAAAATAAAATCATGTTTGTTAGATAGCATGCATCAGACATTTTGTTCATGCATAAGCCCAAGCAATAATTGACCTATGAAATTCATAGCATTTCATTCATGTCCATAAACAAGCACTGTATTACTTGAAATCGAAAACAACAACAGATTTTCTTACAAAGAGTAAAGTTTTCAAGATTTTAACATTAACAACTGTGGAAAGTGCAAGGATACAAAACAACTTGAAACCACAAAATTTAGTAAAGCAATTATCATGTGGATTCTAAGTGATTTGTCCATTAAAATTAGAAAAGATTAAAATTCGGTGCTCTCAATTCATATAAAAACCTGAAAAACCTATGAATATGTTCATTGCTTCAGAACACAAAAAAAACGTTGAAATAAAACAAAGAAAAGGCTATGTGATAACAAAACTTTGAAATTCCGCACATGAAGACATGCCTAGGCACAAAATCCCGGCAATATGTTATTTTTATAGCCTAAAGATAGAACTTTGAAAATCAGCACATGAAGGAGATTCCCAGGGAAAAAATCTTGCTTGTCCGATGTCCCCTGTCACAACTAAAACAGGCACCTAAGCCTCTTCTTTTAGCTTTGGATTCATCGTTTTTCTTTGTTTCTGTGTGCATACACCAATGTTTAGATGCCTGTAAAATGTATCGAGATAAGACTCTTTTGCACAAACCTCAATTTCCATGACTGTTGTGAATTATGGCTTCCATTGTTCCAAATGTTAGCAACGCCAATAATGTCGATGCCATAAACCGAACGAGCTCTTTAGAAGTTGTAACCTATTTTTTTTTATTTGTCTCGCAGAGCATTGCAAGCGATGATGCTACTTGGTTGTGCTTGTCAGCTATCTCCACTGGGGGCGACATGGGAGGGCACATGGCCTCATGCATGGACGCATGTTGCCTGAATGAAGGTGTGGGTTATATATATATTATTTTATTTTATTTTATTTTCTTTCTCGTAATTGTTTATATTAAAAAAATCACCACAATATACAATGGATAGATGGTAAGATGGATGACATATTATTTTAAATAAATAACGTTTAAACATTTGTGATTATAGTTATTTTTGTATTTTTTATAGGTTTTATGGCATCAATATTAATTCATTCACTAGTATATACTCGACTATGGAATGATAGAGGCAATAGGGCATGGGACACTGCTTCTATAGGTGAAAATACAAAGGGAAACCCATCGTAATTCTTCTTCATTGTTCATTTCTTTTGCAATTTTATTGACAATGGTGTTGCTTGGTAGTTAAATAGGTAGTGCCTGGTCAAGCCGATAGTGTTAATCGATGAGGATAAGGAGAGTAAGTACAAACCTAATCATTAATTAAGTTTCACATGTCCCTATCGTTGTGTAGTATAGTTGCTCCACCAGGATTCGAACTCGTGGCCTTAGCACAAATATTGCCTGGGTAGCCTTAGATCCTTTCAAATGTCACACTCGTTCATCCTTTTCACTACACGGTGCTATCGACACCAGCTCATCCTACCAAATGGCAAGTTGGCAACTCCCATTTCATATCGCATCAGCCACATAATCCGCCACATAAAAACTTAAAAAAAAATATATAAAAACATTTTACATCATTTAAAGTTGAAAATGGCAAGTGAAATTACATCGTAATAAAAATAATAGGTTGATAAAAACACTTTCGTTGAACAAAATGATAAATCAATTAAAATTAAAATAAAATATCAATAACTTCAATTTTGATTAATTTTATTTCATTTATAATTACAATACAATTTGAATTAAATAGTTAAAATAAAAATACATCCAAATTGAAATCAAAACAAATGGAATTACATCAAAATCACTCTTAAAATAAATTTAATAAAATCACTTTACATCGCACTCACAAATCTCAGTAAATTGATAATCATATTTTTGAATGGAATGGTTGAAAAAACAATAGTTGGATTTACATTAAAGTCACTCAAAATAATAAAAATGCTTGCAACACAAATATGCCACTAACTTTGCAATTTCAACATATTTTAAATCTCATAATCGACGTTCCATTGTCCTTTTTTAACTGGTAGGAACATATGCAACCTATGTCATGCTACTCCTTAATATTTATTTTTATACAAAAAGTAATCGATAATTTTAAATAATAATAATATTATTATTATTATTATTATATTTTTATATATATAACAAATTGCCCTTCAAGCATTTTAAGAAGAGACCTAAGCCTAATTTTATTAGAATAAATTAAGTATCAAACCTGAATGTATTAGAATAAATTATGCATATTCATGTGTGGTTCCCATAATCCCAAAACAAAAATCCAAGCATTTTTTTTTTTTTTTGTATATTAAGACCATCATGAACAATTATGAGCAAAATTATAGTTTAGTAAAGGGAGATGGCAACCTCTACATACAAAACATATGAGAATAATTGAAGCCTCTTACGTTCCCATTATCTGAAAACTTAGTATCCCTGTATTCGTCTTTCACATTGCACATAAAAGTAGGTGATACAACCTTTTCATGTATATCTACAACAAACAACTCCAAGATTTGAAGGATCATATGTATATTGTGAGTTGATATATATAATAGCCACAATTAGAAAGAGGCCATCGTGACAGTAAGTACATCATAAATTTGACATCCTTATGATCCCTCATCTATTCAATTCCAATTGTAATGACAACTACTATTATTTGAGACACTGTGTCAAACAATGATATTGTCAATTGGCATACCAAACAACCTGGAAAGCATAGGTATATACGTAAATACATTCACTATACGATGTATTATTCATAGGTATTAATCTATTCGTTGTAGAAATGTAAACATATCAACTTCATTTCACTATAAATGAATACATTTGTTCCATTTTTATTTTTATATTTCTTTTGTACTTCTTCATTCAAATCCAATTTTCAATTTTATTTTCATTTTTTTTTATTTAGATATAAAAATATATATATAACTTCTTAGATTTTCGAGAGTGGCCCTAGTCTTTTTGGGGTGATCTATCCCTAGTCAATTTTTTGTCTAGTTCTTTGACGTTGTCCTGCAAGTTGTATTAATCTGGTGGATAAAAGTAATGGTGTGAAAATTGATCCATATTGTCTTCACAATTTGCGTGTTCTTCCCAAATCTTCTATTCCTTCGATGTATCTTTACACCTTTAGAGGCAATTGCTAGTTTTATATAAACCTAAACTATTTAGAGAATAACATCATGACACCTTTTATACTCCCAATCCAATACCTACCAATGGCATGGTATATAATGCATGATAAAAAATATTTGCATTTTTACCACTTCAAGTTCTACCTTTTCTTCAACAGAAAACTTCAAGTTCTACCTACCCTTCATAGTACACAAGTTAAGTATGGAAGTCTTTAAACTACATAATGGCAGAACAAGAAGGGCACGGGGTTGTTCTCTTTCCTTTTTTTCCCATGTTATTTTTAATTATTTATAGTTGATATAAAAATATGTTTTTCACGCAGGAATGATTTTTCTTTTTATGTCATAAATATAATTTTAAATTTTAATTTGCTTAAAAATAAATAGTGAAGAAGATTTTTTTTTTTTTAAGAATTTAATTATAACTAATTGATTTTTCTTATGTAAATTTATCAATCAAAATTAGGATATCATGATTAGAAGGAATAGGAAAAACAAAATAAAATGGTATACCTTGATTACAAAGAAAAAAAATTTAAAACAAAAAATAACTTAAGACTATTAAGATTCAAAATATATTATTAGGAAAAGGGTTGTCCTCTAGTCAATAAATTTTCGAACTAATTATGAATTCATTTGGGTGCATTGGAAAAATAGATTTTGTTGAGAGAAAAATGATCTTAGTTTCTCGTTTTATTTTTTATTTTAAAATAATAATAATAATAATCTAATTTTAAGGTTATAGCTAAGTCAAACACCAAATTGATGTATGAGAGCCCCTTGTTTGTTGGATAAAGGACCCTCTCACAGTGATTGGAAATATATCATCATGGAAAAGGTTGTCATTGTGTTTGATCAATAAGTTCTCTGGTTAGCTATGAACTCAATTGGTAGTATCTGATTTAATTTTTAATTTTAAAATAATAATTATAATAATAATCGAATTTTAAGGTTATAACTAAGTCAAACACCAAATTGATGTATGAGACCCCCTTGTTTGTGGGATAAGGGACCCCTCTAACAAGGATTGGAAATATATCATTATGGAAAGGGTTGTCCTTGTGTTTGATTAATAAGTTAGCAATTAGCTATGAACTCAATTGGGTGCATTGCAAAATAGATTTTGTTGAGACAAGGATCATAATGTCTAATTTAATTTTTTTTTGTTTTAAAATACTAATAATAATAATCTAATTTCAAGGTCATGGTCAAGCTAAAACACTAAATTGGTGTATGAGACCCCCTTTTTTGTGGGACAAGGGAACCTTCACCCCTTGCTACACAACAATCTAACTGATAAAATCTACAAAGGCATACATATTGTACCCTACTTTGGATTCAGACATATGAGCTATTAGGAGGAAACACATGTTCTTAACAATTAGGCTCACTCAAGTTGCCCCACTTCCTTAAGCATTAAACTTGTTGTATAAAGAACCTTTCTTGAAATATAATGAGAGGAAAAATGTTATTTTGGAATTGAGTATCCATGTCTTGAAAAGAAGAAGTTGTTTTATTATCAAATCCTTTCTAGACATGCATATATGCTCTGAAGAGTAAAGTGAGACTAATGAGAATTTAAATAATATAAGTGATTGTCTCATAAAGTTTCTCAGTAGCAACATGTCGAAACTTCAATAGAGAAATATCAAATAACATATGGATTCATTAATAATTAAAAAAAAGAAAAAAAATAAAAAAAGAAAGAAAGAAAAAAGAAAGAAAAGAAAGAAATAAGTTTGAAGTGCTTAATTCTAGAATTACCACTGATAATAATTGGGATAATGAGTATATATGCAATGTGCAAAGATTGATGTTGAAAAATAGATAAAGATGTTGCAAGAGTAATACATATGATAAATATGTTAAGCTTTGCTAATATCAATATTATAATTTTCTTTAGAGAAAAATAATATTATTTTCTTTACTCATATTCATCATTTGAAATATTTAAACTATAAATTAATATGATGATAATACTCAATATTTTTTAAAATACATGTAATTAATCTAATGAAAATCTCTATTTTTAATATAGTTCAGATATTGTTGTTGTTTTTTTTTAATATTGTGTTTTTTTGTATTTCAATTAATTTTATTTAAAATTTAACCAGAACTATAAATTAAAGGGCTTTATAAGCTTTATAAAAAATTTAAGTATCAAATTCTTTTATACATTCGAAATTACAATTAAAGTGATGGAAAATTATGATAAAAAAAATGTATCACACAATTTCAATAAAAAAATTGATATATAGATTATCTAAACTCTACCTTCTTATTTAAAAAAATAATTAAAAAAAATAAGCATTCTAATTATGTCATTCATATAGAAGGCTATAACTGACCCAAGGTCAACTTTGGATGTTATATAATATTATATAAATAAAACATATTGAATGCACGGGAAGCTATAGTTGACTCAAGATCAACTTTGGATTTGGATTTTTATGATGATTACCGTGAAGAAAAAGTAACCTGAATGGTCCGCGAAGGACATCACCAACTACATTCTCACCCCCTTGTATGTGGAAACTAACGTGTATGGTTTAAACATTCACAACAACTTTCTATGTTAAAGATTCGTGGGAATTTTTTGTTCTAACCCAAACACGTTTCATTTGCCAAAGTGAGGCTGAATGAATTTCTAATGGGTATTACATCACTATCACCTTTCTCAGAACCGTAATATAACGAGATGTAATTTTGTCTTGAAAATAATGGAAATTTTGGCATGGTTTTGACAAAATTTGGCGAAATGTTTTGGAAATCTTAGTTACAGTTTTCAAGTTTCAAAATTTTGGGTGCCTCGTGGGTTTTTGATGGTGATGAATCCAATTCCACCGTTAAAAACAAGATTCAAGCAATCCTACCATCAAACTTTTTAGGGGAAAAATGACCAGATTCCAATAGTTTTTGGGTCTCCAGGCAAATTTGTCGCTCTGTAGACAACATCTTTTTCAAATGGGGCAATTACATATTTACACCGAAGGTGTTCCTCTACCGGGTTGGGCTAGGCAAACACTGTTCAGCTCAGCCAATCCCAGGGCTTCATTTTCATCGTCCTCCAACAAATCATATCCTACCATGTGGCACTCTCTTTTGAAAGTCGTAGCCTTGCCCGTAAAAGCGAGAAATTTTAGCAAAGTAGGCAGGCTGTTAAGCTCCTGTAATGGAACTTGGGCGCCTTTGCTTCTTCTCCTATCGATCTGATCTCTTCCTTCACTTTATGATGAAGGTCATGAAGCATCGACGACGATGAAGAATGCCCATATGAGGAGCAGTTGGAAGGCGCCATTTTGATTTCAACGAACACTGAATACGAATACTCTCGTTGTCGTGGATCCATATAAATTTTCACGGAACTCGGCTTGCTTAAATTCCCACTTGTTGGGTCACCAACAACTTCTCACCTATTTTCCTCAACACTGTGTTGCACTTGTCTAGTGCTTTTCCTCAGAGGCCTACAAACTCTGTGCCTCTTTCTTGACCATGGATTCTTTACAATTACTGAGTGTCGTTCGGGTGCTTAAAAGATGTCTAGCATAGATCAGATTATCATAAAAAACCCTCCAAGCCACGAATTATCATTTGCAGCAATATCTGGTATAAAGATTTGAAATGTAGCACAAACAAAGGAGATTCATAGGCTTAAAGCCCATGAATCCTCAACTTTTAGAGGTTAAAGACAACATTTTATTGAGAGTGCCATTGATTCTCACTTGCTATTAGGGATATAAGCAGCTGATAGCGAAAAAAATAAAATCATGTTTGTTAGATATCATGCATCATACATTTTGTTCATGCATAAGCCCAAGCAATAATTGACCTATGAAATTCATAGCATTTCATTCATGTCCATAAACAAGTGTATTACTTGAAACCGAAAACAACAAACATATTTTCTTCCAAAGAGTAAAGTTTTCAAGATTTTAACATTAACAGCTGTGGAAAGTGCAAGCATAAAAAACAACTCGAAACCACAAAATTTAGTAAAACAATTATCATGTCGATTCTAAGTGATTTGTCCATTAATATTAGAAAATATTAAAATTCGGTGTTCTCAATTCATATAAAAACCTGAAAAACCTATGAATATGTTCATTGCTTTAGAACAAAAAAAAGCGCTGAAATAAAACAAAGAAAAGTCTATGTGATAACAAAACTTTGAAATTCAGCACATGAAGACATGCCTAAGCACAAAATCCCGGCAATATGTTATTTTTATAGCCTAAAGATAGAACTTTGAAAATCAACACATGAAGGAGATTCCCAGGGAAAAAATCTTGCTTGTCTGCTGTCCCCTGTCACAACTAAAACAGGCACCTAAGCCTCTTCTTTTAGCTTTGGATTCATCGTTTTGATTTGTTTCGGTGTGCATACACCAATGTTTAGATGCGTGTAAAATGTATTGAGATAAGACTCTTGTGCGTAAACCTCCATTTCCATGACTGTTGTGAATTATGGCTTCCATTGTTCCAAATGCTAGCAACGCCAATAATGTCGATGCCATAAACCGAACGAGCTCTTTAGAAGTTGTAACCTATTTTTTTTATCTGTCTCGCAGAGCATTGCAAGTGACAATGCTACTTGGTTATGCTTGTCAGCTATCTCCACTAGGTGCGACGCGGGAGGGCACATGGCCTCATGCATGGACGCATGTTCCCTGAATGAAGGTGTGGGTATATATATATATATATATATATATATATATATATATATATATATTATTTTATTTTCTTTCTCGTAATTGTTTATATTAAAAAAATCACCACAATATACAATGGATAGATGGTAAGATGGATGACATATTGTTTTAAATAAATAACGTTTAAACATTTGTGATTATAGTTATTTTTGTATTTTCTATAGGTTTTATGGCATCAATATTAATTCATTCACTGGTATATACTCGACCATGGAATGACAGAGGCAACAGGGCATGGAACACTGCTTCTATAGGCGAAAATACAAAGGGAAACCCATCGTAATTCTTCTTTACTGTTCATTTCTTTTGCAATTTTATTGACAATGGTGTTGCCTGGCAGATTAAATAGGTAGTGTCTGGTCAAGCCGATAGTGTTAATCGACGAGGATAAGGAGAGTAAGTACAAACCTAATATTAATTAAGTTTCAAATGTCCTTATCGTGTGTAGTATAATTGCTTCACCAGGATTCGAACTTGTGGCCTTAGCACACATATTGCCTGGGTAGCTTTAGATCCTTTCAAATGTCACACCCGCTCGTCCTTTTCACTACACGGTGCTACCGACACCAGCTCATCCTACCAAATGGCAAGTTGGCAACTCCCATTTCATATCGCGTCAACCACATAAAAACTTCAAAAAAAATACAATAAAAACATTTTACATCATTTAAAGTTGAAAATGGCAAGTGAAATTACATTGTAATAAAAATAATAGGTTGAAAAAAACACTTTTGTTGAACAAAATGATAAAACAATTAAAATTAAAATAAAATATCAATAACTTCAATTTTGATTAATTTTATTTCATTTATAATCACAATACAATTTGAATTAAATAGTTAAAATAAAAATACATCCAAATTGAAATCAAAACAAATGAAATTACATCAAAATCAATCTCAAAATAAATTTAATAAAAGCACTTTACATCGCACTCACAAATCTCAATAAATTGATAATCATACTTTTGAATGGAATGGTTGAAAAAACAATAGTTGGATTTACATTAAAGTCACTCAAAATAATAAAAATGCTTGCAACACAAATATGCCACTAACTTTGCAATTTCAACATATTTTAAATCTCATAATCGACGTTCCATTGTCCTTTTTTAACTGGTAGGAACATATGCAACCTATGTCATGCTACTCCTTAGTATTTGTTTTTATACAGAAAGTAATCCATAATTTTAAATAATAATAATAATATATTATTATTATTATGTTTTATATATATATATAACAAATTGCCCTTCAAGCAATTTAAGAAGAGACCTAAGCCTAATTTTATTAGAATAAATTAAGTATCAAACCTGAATGTATTAGAATAAATTATGCATAAGCATGTGTGGTTCCCATAATCCCAAAACAAAAATCGAAGCATTTGTTTTTTTGTATACTAAGACCATCATGAGCAAAATTATAGTTTAGTAAAGGGAGATGGCAGCCTCTACATACAAAACATATGAGAATAATTGAAGCCTCTCAGGTTCCCATTATCTGAAAACTAAGTATCCCCGTATTCGTCTTTTCCCGTTACACATAAAAGTAGGCGATACAACCTTTTCATGTATATCTACAACAAACAACATCAAGATTTGAAAGATCATATGTATATTGTGAGTTGATATAAATAATATCCACAATTAGAAAGAGGCCATTGTGACATTAAATACATCATAAATTTGGCATCCATATGATCCCTCATCTATTCAATTCCAATTGTAATGACAACTACTATTATTTGAGACACTGTGTCAAACAATGATATTGTCAATTGGCATACCAAACAACTTGGAAAGCATAGGTATATATGTAAATACATTCACTATACGATGTATTATTCACAGGGATTAATCTATTCGTTGTAGAAATGTAAAAATATCAATCTTCATTTCACTATAAATGAATACATTTGTTCCATCTTTATTTTTATATTTCTTTTGTACTTCTTCATTCAAATCCAATTTTCAATTTTATTTTCATTTTTTTATATATATATATATATAACTTCTTAGATTTTCGAGAGTGGCCCTAGTTTTTTTGGGGTGATCTATCTCTAGTCGATTTTTGTCTAGTTCTTTGACATTGTCCTCCAAGTTGTATTAACTTGGTGGATAAAAGTAATGGTGTGAAAATTGATCCATATTGTCTTCACAATTTGCATGTTCTTCCCAAATCTTCTATTCCTTCGCTGTATCTTTACACCTTTAGAAGCAATTACTAGTTTTAAATAACCTAACCTAGTTAGAGAATAACATCATGACACCTTTTATACTCCCAATCCAATACCTACCAATAGCATGGCATATAATGCATGATAAAAAATATTTGCATTTTTACCACTTCAAGTTCTACCTTTTCTTCAACAGAAAACTTCAAGTTCTACCTACCCTTCATAGTACACAAGTTAATTATGGAAGTCTTTAAACTATATAATGGTAGAACAAGAAGGGGGAGGGGTTGTTCTCTTTCCTTTTTTTCCATGTTATTTTTAATTATTTATAGTTGATATAAAAATATGTTTTTCACGTAGGAATGATTTTTTTTTTTTTTTTTTTTTTAATTAATTAATTAATTATTTTGTGTCATAAATAAAATTTTAAATTTTAATTTGCTTAAAAATAAATATGGAAGAAGATTTTTTTTTTAAGAATTTAATTATAACCAAATTTGTTAATTAAGTAAGAGTATACTTGGTAGAGTAATTATGAAAGTTAAGGTTTTCTACTAATGAAAAATGAGCTAAAGCATATTTTAATGCATTGGGTTGATAACGTATTATTTTAGTGTTTTTTGTTATGTTTTTTTTTTCAATTGTGGTTCATGGTTACTAAGTGGCCACTACATCCATGGGTAATAATATGGGCAGATCCACCCGAAAATATCTACCTACCGACTTATCTTGTAATGCCCTGCGGTTGACAGGCGACTGGACGCACCCTCCCACCGTGCGAAATTGACTAAGGCATGAAGAACCACGAGGAGCGACCAAGGGCGTGATATATTGTTATATGGACGAGTTGGCATTCTAAGTTTATATGGGCGAGTTGGGCAACTCGCACCACGAGCCGACCAAGGAGCGTAAGGCTAACAAGGAAGTGAATTGGGGGGCGGTCCCGCGCCATGGGCTGGCTGACCTACAAAGGCACACATTTGTTTGATGAACGCGCGTGGTTGGGAGGTAGAGTGGAGAGTCGGTCGAGGCATGACCTCCATAATAGAAGGTGTATATATATATATATATATATATATATATATATATATATATATATATATATATATATATATATATGTATATATATACATATATATACATATATATATATATATATATATACATATATATACATATACATATATATACATACATATATGTATATATATATATATGTATATATATGTATATGTATATATATATATATAGGTATATATACATATACATATACATATACATATACATATACACATATATATATATATATATATATATATATATATATATATATATATATATATATATATATATATATATATGCGAGCGAGGCTTGACATTTGCCATCGCACTTCGCACTTGGATCTCAACACAAGGTGCGAGGATTAGAGGTGCAGCCGTGGTATAGGTACGAGCTATGTGCACGCCTGCCAGGCACGGCTGCATGAAGAACTCGGCATAAGCGTTGGGTGGTCGAAGGCACGGGTGGAGGGCATTCTAAGGCACCTGCCCGCCAAAGTATTAAGACGAGCTCAGGTTGTATTGTGGGCGAGGGTCATGCACGGCGCACCCTCCCACTTTGGCAAAGGAGACTTGTGTTATGTATTTGGTTGAGTTGTGGTGGGACCACCGTGCAGTCTTGCATGGGTGGGCGCCCGACTTGGGTGTAATGCCGGTTGAGTTATACTCCCGGTCATTGTAAAAATTCTCTCATATAATAAAAGATTATTTTATATGTGATGTTGTTCTCCTGCTGTACTATGATGTTTTAATATTAATGGATTCTGCACATTAATATGTTATTCATGTATAATGATGAATGTTAAGGCGTAGTTCGTAAAGTCAGATAACAATGGTGAATGTTAATTACTTAGGCGGTGCCGCACCCAGCCAATTTAACAGAAAAAGAATTGGGGGTGTGACAGGTGGTATCAGAGCAGGTTCACAGGTGGTGAAGCCGTTGCTTGATGAATGAAGAGAATAGACATGTATGTAGGGAAAAGTTATGGAGAAATCATGGATGAACAGTTTGGGTTTCGTGGACTTGATGGTTCATGGGAAGACCATTCAAGCTCTGGTGGATAAGGGGGCCACTCATAACTTCATGATGACACGGTTGGAAAAAGAGGTTGGTCTGATGATCTTCCCCTCGAATGTGGAAGTCAAGGCAGTGAACTCTAGAGCTAAAGTGGCGGGTTTGGCACACGAAGTGCCTGTTCAGATAAAAGATTGGAAGGGTCAGTTGGACTTCACAGTGATGGAGATGAACGACTTTGATATGATATTCGGAGAGGATTTATTGAAGGGAAACAGGGCTATTGTTGTCCCCTTCTGTGATGAGGTGGTGCTGGTTGGACAGTCACAAACTTGGACTTTGCCCACTCATAGGCAAAGGAGGGAAGTCAAGGTGCAACATGTTTTTGCACTAAGGTTGGAGAAGGCTATGAGGGAGTCAGATATGGAGACATATGCGGTGATGTTCAAGGGAGTCGAAGGCAATGGAGTGGGGACGCCTGTTCTAGCCGAGATTTCTGAGGTGCTGACCAAATATGCAGATTTGATGCCTGATGAGCTACCGAAGAAACTTCCACCAAGGCGTGCAGTGGACCATAGCATTGAGCTTGAGCGAGGAAAGCAACCCCCGACCAAAGCACATTATTGATTGTCAGGACCTGAGTTGGAGGAATTGAAACGACAGCTAAAGGAGTTAGCTGATGCAGGTTTCATCAGACCTTCAAGGTACCCTTATGGAGCTCCAATATTGTTCCAACGGAAGAAGGATTCGAATGAGCTACGTATGTGCTGTGATTACCGTGCATTGAACAAGCAAACGGTAAGGAATAAGTATCCTTTGCCATTGGCTGCTGATTGCTTTGACAAGCTTGCGAAAGCCCTAGTGTTTTACAAGCTGGACTTGAGGCATGGGTATT
Organism: Pinus tabuliformis; assembly: GCA_031772625.1. Lineage (NCBI taxonomy): Eukaryota > Viridiplantae > Streptophyta > Pinopsida > Pinales > Pinaceae > Pinus > Pinus tabuliformis. The sequence continues at coordinate 404,907,342 of CM062818.1, read as the reverse complement.
AGCAGGTGCGGATAGTTGAAGGAGACCAGAAGAAGACTGCGATAGTAACAAGGTATGGTAGCTTTGAGTTCTTTGTTATGCCATTCGGGTTGTGCAATGCTCCTGCTACGTTTTGCACTTTGATGAATGATGTCCTATGACCATACTTGGATTCGTTCTTAGTAGTGTACTTGGACGATATAGTGGTGTACAGTGACAACATGGAAGATCATAAGAAGCACTTAGCAATGGTGTTCGAGGCATTGAGGGCAAAAAGTTGTTCCTGAAGAAGTCTAAGTGTGTGTTCACTGAGACCGAGATTCCGTTCCTTGGGCATATAGTTGGTCAAGGGTACATATGGATGGAGTCGAGCAGAGTGAAGGCGATTAAGGACTGGGTTGAACCGAAGAATGTCCATGAGATGAGGCATGACCAACTACCAACGGAAGTTTGTAGAGGGGTACTCCAAGGTAACATCGGCACTGACAGACCTATTGAAGAAAGACAAGAGGTGGAATTGGACGGATAAATGTCAGAAGGAATTTGATGACTTGAAGAGGAGAATGGTTACAACACCGATACTGAAGTTGCCTGACTTCGAGAGACCATTTGAGGCACACACTGATGCTTCAGATTTTTCCATAGGAGGGGTTCTTATGCAGGATGGGCATTGCGTGGCGTATGAAAGTCGGAAGTTGCAGGATAGAGAACGAAGGTATCCAGTTCATGAGAAGGAGATGACTGCAATCAGTTACTGCCTTCATGTGTGGAGGCATTACCTGATTGGGAATCCATTTGTTGTCAAGACTGACAACGTTGCAGCAAGTTATTTTGCATCACAACCGAAGCTTTCTGCAAAGCAAGCTCGTTGGCAGGACTTCTTGGCAGAATTCAACATGACTATTGAGTATAGACCGGGAAGACACAATGCGCTAGCAGATGCCCTTAGTAGGAAGGGACAACTTGTAGCACTGGAGAGTGAAGACTGGGCAGCAAAGAGTAGGAGTCGAATTCAGATGTCAGAAGAGATGCAGAATAAGCTCAAGGAAAGTGTTGAAATAGATACTTTGGTGCAGAATATAGTGAAGTAGATAAAGGAGGGGAAGACACGAAAGTTCTTTCTATGGCACGGGTTCTTGTTCTTTGGAAACCGACTCTATGTTCCAAAGTCATCTGGACTCAGGAGGCACCTTTTGAAGGAGTGCCACGACTCACCGTGGCCTGGCCACCCAGGGCAGCGTCATTCTTTGGCATTGTTCGAGAGAGGATTCTTTTGGGAGAAGATGCGAGAGGATGTGGAGGAGTATGTACATATGTGCATCATTCGTCAGCAGGACAAATCGGACAATCAGAGACAAGGAGGACTGCTGCAGCCTTTATCGATTACTGAGAGGCCATGGATGAGTGTCTCGATGGAATTCATTTCTCAGTTGCCACAGGTTCAAGGGTATAATGGGATCATGGTCGTGGTTGATCGTTTTTCCAAGTATGCTGTCTTTGTTCCAACAAAGATGCCGTGTGGAGTCGAGCAGACTGCGGATTTGTTCTTTAAGAACATAGTGAAGTATTGGGGGATGCCATTAAGCATCGTGTCAGATAGAGATTCGCGTTTTACAGGCAGATTTTGGACCACATTGTTCAAGTTAGTCGGGATAGAGTTGTTGATGAGTTTGAGTTACCATCCGTAGACAGATGGGCAGACTGAGAGGATCAACGCATTGTTGGAGGATTACTTGAGACATTATGTGACGATTGATCAGAAGAATTGGCCTGAACTCTTGGATATTGCTTAGTTCAGCTACAATATTCAAAAGAGTTTTGTGACGGGGTATAGTCCATTTGAGTTGGTGAATGGGCAGATGCCGGTTGCACCGCATACCGTAGTGACAAGAGGTTTTTTGAGGAGTCCTCATGCAAAGAAGTTCATGAAGGCTTGGGATGAGACCTTGGAGTTGGCACAGTTGCACTTGCACGAAGCTGCAAGGAGAATGAAGAAATGGGCTGATCGAGGAAGAGGGGATGTGCACTTTAGTGTGGGAGATATGGTGTTTCTCAGGGTTATCGGGGAGCAGTCAGCCAGCGAAGGGGACTGCAAGAAAACTGACACGAAAGTATGAGGGACCATTCCGAGTGAAGAAGAGAGTGGGGGAGGTTGCTTATGAGCTGGAGCTTCCGCACCATATGCACATGAAGCATCCAATTTTTCACATGAGTTAGTTGAAGAGATGTAGACTTGATGCTGATCATCCAGAGAGAGCTGAACCACCGAGAGGACCAGCCGGGATTGTGGACAAGCTAGGACTGGAGTTGGATAAGATTTTGAGCTATAGAACTATAGGGATTGGTTGCCACATGAAACGGGAATATCTTGTCAGATGGAAAAATGCACCAGAGGAGGAAAGTTGGGAATCAGAGGACTCACTTTGGAGATGGAAGAAAAAGATTGCGAAGTATGAACGGAAGATAATGAGACAGTCGGGATTGTCGAGGGTCATAATGATTTCGAGTGGGGGAGGATGTAACGCCCTGCGGTTGACAGGAGACCGAGCGCACCCTCCCACCGTGCGAAATTGACTAAGGCATGAAGAACCGCGAGGAGCGACCAAGGGCGTGATATCTTGTTATATGGACGAGTTGGTGTTCCGAGTTTATATGGGCGAGTTGGGCAACTCGCACCACGAGCCGACCAAGGAGTGTAAGGCGAACAAGGAAGTGAATTGGGGGGCGGTCTGACTTACAAAGGCACACATTTGTTTGATGAATGCGCGCAATTAGGAGGTAGAGTGGAGAGTCGGCCGATGCATGACCTCCACAATAAAAGGTGTATATATATATATGCAAGCGAGGCTTGAAATTTTCCATCACACTTCGCACTTGGATCTCAACACTAGGTGAGAGGATTAGAGGTGCAACCGCGGTATAGGTACGAGCTATGTGCCTGCCCGCCGGGCACGACTGCACGAAGAAATCGGGATAAGCGTTGGGTGGTTGAAGGCGCGGGTGGAGGGCATTCTAAGGCGCTCGCCCGCCAAAGTATTAAGACGAGCTCGGGTTGTATTGTGGGCGAGGGTCGTGCATGGGTGCGCCCTCCCACTTTGGCAAAGGAGACTTGTGTTATGTATTTGGTTGAGTTGTGGTGAGACCACCGTGCAGTCTTGCACGGGTGGGCGCCTGACTCGGGTGTAATGCCGGTTGAGTTATACTCCCGGTCATTGTAAAAATTCTCTCATATAATAAAATATTATTTTACATGTGATGTTGTTCTCTTGCTGTACTATGATGTTTTAAGATTAATGGATTCTGCACATTAATATGTTATTCATGTATAATGATGAATGTTAAGGCGTAGTTCGTAAAGTAAGATAACAATAGTGAATGTTAATTACTTAGGCGGTGCCGCACCCGACCAATTTAACAAAAAAAGAATTGGGGGCGTGACATATCTGGTCGAGCCTAACCCCAAGGGTGTCGAGGAAATTTGACCCCATGACCTCCCAATTGAAAAAATACTTAGCAACGAAAATTCGACCAACTAAACTATCCCTTGAAAATATGTTTTTTGTCATATTATAATAATAATGTCTAATTTAATTTCCTGATTAACATACAAGAGCATCAAACAATTTATGCTTTAAGTTTATAAAACCTAATATGCATGCAAAGTGGTTCATTACATATAGACGCAAATGAAAGCATTCAAAGTGCAAAGCATGCAAAGATGTCACGTGAACATGTTATATCATTTTTACGCATTGTTTGGTTTTATGAATATTAAAAACTAATTATATGTATAGGCATGAGATAAATGATATCAATCTTGAATATATGATGAATGCAATGTCACTATAACAAGTGCAAGACATAGTTCAACCACTATTGTAGAATGTGGAAGCGATTTGTTAGGATCAAAGTATAAGGCAGAAATCAAATATTCTCATGGATAATAACTTAGATTATGTTTTACGATGCTTCGAAATGGAATACCTCAGTCATCTTATCAAGTCTATATTTTTTTCTCATCAAGATTATTATTAAAGTAATGTGTAGTCTTAACTTAATTTCTTAGCACTCGTTATTCATGGAATTTGATTTTGTGTTTTTCTAATAATATTTAGAGTTATTGTTAAGTATCCACCACTGGCCAAATCAATCAAACAAGGCAAGCAACTCGCTTGAGAATTTCACTCAAGAATTTCTAAGATAAATACACCTCTCTCTCTTTGCATGCTTTATATAATCGAGCTTACTATTACTCATACTATGTACTAACAATCAATTAAAAGGATATTTAGGATAAATATTAGATATAATTTTTCCACATATATGAAGTCCAAAAGGATATTGTGCATGAACCTTACAAGGACTGTGTGACAACAATGCGTTTATACAAGAAAACAAGGGGGCTGCGGGGAAACAAGTCCCTGCCTTAATGGCCAGGTAGTTGACCCGAAAGTCCAAAGCAGAAAAATGGATATTAAGGAAATGTGTAGAACCGAAGGCATCAAGTACCTGCCTTAGTGGCATTGTATGGCCAGGTAGTTGACCTGAAAGGTCAAAGTAGAAAAATGGATATTAAGGAACTGTGTAGAACCGAAGGCATAAAGATAGAACTGGAGATTAACTATTAATGAAATGCACAGAGTAGGTCGAAGCAGAAAAATGGATATTAAGGAACTGTGTAGAACCGAAGGCATAGAGATAGAACCGGAGATTAACTATTAATGAAATGCACAGATTTAGGATAGAAATTCTCATCTATGAGGTTGAGAAGCCCAAGTGTTGATTCTTGCTCGGCATAGTCACTTTGGCTTGTTGCTAGAACATCAATGTCTTGCGACACCTTGCTTGGAAGGAGATCAACGGATGCCTTCCCTGATGCTCCAGCCCAGAACCATAGTGGTATGCACGTGGGCTATGAATTATGTTAACTCTGCTCGCCCAGGCACATCTGTCACCATAGAACTCTGCAACTAACAAATATACATAAACATCATTTTAAACATATTGTCTCACCCCACGCCCTACACGCATTGTTGTTCTCAGGGAATTCGCCAAGGATGTAGCAGTCGTCATTCTTACGGAAGCACACACATCATAAAAGAACATAGGAAAGCTAGGAATCAATACAACTAGAAATACAAACATGACAACTTTTCCTATACAAATGATACGATATTTCTTGTTCAAAGAGGAAGAAAAAGACCATGGAATTCCACCCAATGTGCCTTCTTTTTCTTTCGAACGGAGTTGAATTATAAAGCTCCGGTGGTGAAAAAGCAAAGCCGATTCCAGAAATTCCGCCAATGTGCCAAGAGGATCTATTTGTTCATCATTATCAAGCTTGATCAAGTGGGTACATAACAAATCGGCATTACACGTGCAAGCATATCAATAATTGGTGAGACATCTTGGCATGTGTCCATTATTGATGGAAGCATATCAGCCCGTGTTGAAATATTAATAATTTCAACTACGCAACTGTTGAACTGTGCACATTTAATTCAGAAAACCGCTAAACCTCCATCGCACCGCTTTTGCTCAGCAAGTGGTTTTCCTCCGAGGGGCTCCGCTATTGTACACCATTTGACGCGTGTCCACAGTACTTTTTGCAAAACAACTTTTTATCGGGACGTATCGTTCGTTTTGTTTGGGCAAGCGATATTCGTCCGATTGCAAGGATGGATGATGTCCGTTGATTAAAGCCAAAGTTGTGCACAGGCCTGCTGCAACATTACGTGACGTGAAGTAAAGTTCTGTTGACCGCCAGTAAAACAATTAATGGATTAATATGTATGTACTGTGGTCGTAGATTTTAGGTATAAGCTTTTAATTTTAATGTTTTTAAATTCACGGGAGTAAGTTTTATGTTTTACCACAAAAGTCAAACAACATATGTAATTTTTTTTTGTTCATTGTTATATACGCATTGTTAAATAAAATTTTAAATTTTAATTTGCTTAAAAATAAACATTTAAGAAGAAATTATTTTAAAAATATTTTTTTCAATTAAAAATATTGTTTTTTAGAATTTAATTATAATTAAATTTGTTAATTAAGTAAGAGTATACTTGGTAGAGTAATTATGAAAGTTAAGGTTTTCTACTAATGAAAAATGAGCTAAAGTATATTCTAATGCATTGGGTTAATTAGGTATTATTTAAGTGTTTTTTGTTATGTTTTTTTTTTTCAATTGTGGTTCACTGGCCGCTATATTCACAAGTAATAATCCGAGCAGATCCACTCAAAGGGATCGACCTGCCAATTTATCTGGTCTGGCCTAATCCCTAGGGTATCGAGGAGATTTGACCCCGTAACCTCTCAATTGGAAAGGTACTTAACAATGAAAACTCAACCAACTAAGTTATCCCTTGGAGATACGTTTTTTGTCATGTTGTAATAATGTCAAAAATTAATTAACACTTTTTAAAAACTGATTTAATTTCTTGCTTAACATACAAGAACATCAAATAATTTATGCTTTAAATTTATAAAACCTCACATGCATGCCAAGTGGTTCATTACATATGGAAGCAAATGAAAGCATTCAAAGTGCAAAGCATGCAAAGATGTTCCATTGTTTGGTTTTATGAATATTACAAACTAATTATATGTATAGGCATGAGATAAATGGCATCAATCTTGAATATATGATGAATGCATTGTCACTATAGCAAGTGCAATACATAGTTCAAGAAACATTGTAGAATGTGGAAGCAATTTGTTAGGATCAAAGTCTAAGGCAAAAGTCAAATCTTCTCATGGATCATAACTTAGATCATGTTTTACAATGCTTGGAAATGGAATACTTTACTTATCTTATTAAGTCTCTGTATTTTTTTTTCATCAAGACTATTATTAAAATAATGTGTATTCTTAACCTAATTTATTTGCACTAGTTGTTTATGGAATTTGATTTTGTGTGTTTCTAATAATATTTAGAGTTATTGTTAAGTATCCACCACTGGTGAAATCAAACAAGGCAAGCAACTCGTTTGAGAATCTCATTCAAGCATTTCTAGGATAAATACACCTCTCTCTCTTTGCATGCTTTATGTCATTGAACTTACTATTACTCATACTATGTACTAACAACCAATTAAAGAGACAATTCCAATAAATATTAGATATAATTTTTCCACATGTAATGAAGTCCAAAGGGATATTGTGCATGAACCTTACAAGGACTGTGTGACAAGAATGTGTTTATACATGAAAATAAGATCCTAATTCCATTCATGCGAGAGGAGTGGGAAGGGATCAACTTACAATAATAGGACAAACAACAATAATCTCTATACCATTTGGAAACAATGACACTAGATGAGTTCCTTAATTTTTTTTTCCCTAATTATTATTGTTGGTATTCAGATGCAACACTATAACCATACTAATGTAATTTTATAGCTTTTGACCATGGTCATCAGAAAATTTCCTATGCTCAATAAAATGGAGAACCCAAGAATGTTTGACATGAATTCTTTCGTAAACATAAAATTATATTCTGTCATAATCTTTTACAAAGTGAAAATTAAAAAAAATATGCATATTTAAAATCTGGTCATTCCTTAATTGAATACATAAAAATATATATATAATGGACAAGGTAATCACAAGGATTAAAATATTGGATATTATTATTGAATTAATTGTCATTTATTTGATATAGTATTATAGTCAAGGAATTTATGCTGAAATCATAAATTTGAAATTTATTAATGGAATAGGCATAAACTACTATGTACCTAGTGTTAGGAGGGTGGGTAGAGTATATATACCTACGTAGATTTTAGTAGTCAAATCGCAGCAGAGAGGCGGGTCCCTTGCTCCACAAAAAAGGGGGTCTCATATACCAATTTGGTGTCTGGCTTGGTCACGACCTTAAAAATATATTTATTAGTATTATAAATTTTTAAATTTAAATATTTAAATTTAATAATTTTGTTTAATTTAGCTTACAATGTTAAAAATCAGTTGTTCTTTGTAACTTAATTTAAATACTCACCTACAAGTCAAATCCCCCTAGTATGATTGGTTTCGAAGGGGTTCATTTTATATGGCGACCTAGGTTTGTAACTTTTTGGTAGCCAAGAGGAAACAATTAAAATCCAAACATGATATGGGTTGGTGTGGCCCAATATAGTGCAATTCCTTGGTGATTTTGATGGCTTATATGCCCCTAGGTCATTGTTTTTAGACTACATGCTAGTCCCGCAAGTCACAAACATGCTAGTCCCGCAAGTCACAAACATGCTAGTAAACAAAAAAACCACTTACCTATAAATTAATATCTCATTTAAATTTAAGTATACCACGAGAACTAATTTCTACATCCATTTAGATATACCTTTTAAAGTCAACCTAGCCATGTTTTTGCATTTATTTATGCAAATTTACATGGATCTTTTTTGTATCTAATGTGAAGCTCTAGCTTTTGGCCTTGTACATTGGCGATTTGGACACTTCATCTTAATTCCTTAGGCTCATTTACATTCCACTTGTTACCTTGTGCATTAGTAACGTGGGAACTTCTTCTTATTGTAAAAAACTTGTTGGCCCTCCACTTGTCCTATTTGTAGAAACAATGCTTAAAGGGAACAACTAGTCTTGGAATCTGTTATAATAGAGTAGGGCTTCGCTTCAATTCCAGAGCCAATTTAAGTGGAGGAATCCCATCGAAGTTACAAATATATAGTCTTTGGATACCATGTTTCTCAATGCAAATAATTTATTAGGCACAATGGCTTTTTCTGAGAGTTTCTATAGGAGATTGGGAAGGTTCCTGGTTCGTATGAAGTTTCAAGTATAAAAGTTCCTTCATGGCATCAATTCTTGCAACTTTAAGTCATCAAAGACAATAAGCCACCATTTATCTTTCACAACTAATTTTGTAAGCTCAAGCATAAGGAGACATGGTATTTGAAATAGTTTGTATTGTCTTTTTTCCTTTCTCAAGTTGCTAATTTTGTTTTTTTTTAGTTTCTAGGAGTATTAGTAAACATCAAGGAGAAGCCTCCATATAGGCTTGTCTTAGCTAAAATTGCCACCAAAGAGTCAACTTAGCTTGCAAATTAGATGTAAGATGTCACCTCCCTTGTGCACAGCAAGCCTTTTTCGTATGTCTCTATTTTTGAAAATTTCATGTCCTCTAGCATTGGATTAAAATAATTACATGTCAAAGGAAAATTAATGCATTTTATATGAAAAATTATAGATTATGTTAAAAAAACATAGGTTAAATGAAGAAATTACAACTTATATGAAAGGAAATTACATGTAGATATAAATTTTGTTTTTTAAGAACTTAATGGAAATAATTATTTGTTAAATGGAAAAAAAATATCACATGTTAAATGAAAACTCTATGCATTTATGATATAGATAAAATGAGTTGCTTGTCATATGAAAAGGGAAATATGGTGCATATAACAAGTCCCCATGGTATTCACTTAGTGAACCTATGACATAAGACATATATTTATGGGATATTAAAGAATACCTCTAATTCTCTAAGTATTGCAAAATACCTCCCAAAATCCTTTTGTTGAACCCCCCTCCCAATACATATTTCCAATTAAAACCCCCTTTTCTTACTAGATATCCCCTATTTTTACCAGATAACTATTTTTATACTTATTAATACTTATAGAATAGTTGGACACCCCCCCCTCCTCCAAACTATAATACCTCTTATCCGTGCCTTCCCCCAATACCTACAACATATTGACCCTATTTTTCACAAATTTAAAACCCGCTTTATGATGAATGTGATAACAACTGGTCAACAAAAATGAATCCCTTGATCTAAATTACACCATTATATTGTTTTTCATACATCTTGATGCTTTTAGAGTGGAAAAATTGGAGGAATTAGCTCACAAGACCATTTTTACCAACGAAGCCCAGTGTGGAAATTTGGGGTCTAAAACCTTTTGGAAGTGGTTTGAGGTATTCAATGGTGTTATCTCGGGGTAACATTTTTTTCTAAGTGTCACAACCCATAGTGCTATTCCGCACTTAGATACCTTTTCAACAACGTAAGAAAGATCTTAAACAAAGTCTGTAACCCCCTCCTCCCACATCTACCCAAGTAACCAGCCAACCGGTGTAAACATGTGACGAATAGTTACTATGATATGATTCAACTCCCTATATAATAGTTAAGGAAGTGGAACCAATGAAACACAACCAACCTGACCTTCTACACTTGCAATAGAACCCCTAGGAGCCATCCAACCCATCCAGGTGACCAACCCCTGAGACAAAATGACATTTTGTTGCATTAATGCCTCAGTCACTCCCTTGAAATGGGCATGCATGTGAATGGTACCTCCTGTCACTCCCATAGCAAGGCATGCCTGCGACTGGGGACTTTTCCAGGTAGTTCTGTGCCAACGACTCTAGATTATGTGCCACTTTTCTAGGGCCAAGACTTAGGCCACTGCGCAGAACTCCATGAAACTTCTAGAAATGAAAACTAACATCAAAACAATGATACTGATGAAATACTTGAACAAGGACTTGATTGGACCCCTACTAGCCATGACAAACATTTCGTCAAACATGTCACAAATATTCATTCTACAGGCTTAAACAACATATTTGAGCATAGGTTCTCACACTTATTTGAGAATCGATATGAAGAATTGATGCCTCATCACAACAACTGCATTACCATCTATTATGCCATATATTCATTGTACATTCGGCGATTAACCAAAACATGATGAGAGCCATACATTATCACTGTCATAAAACTCAGTCATAACCAACATATAACCAACATAAATATCAAGGATATAATAGCCATATAAACCACATATAAAAAAGTATATTTACCGATAAAATATAAAGGACAAAGAGCTCTTATTGATGATTACATAGGCTGACTAGGTATGGGACTTACATGAACCACATGACCATAGACTAGGGTAAACCAAATCTTTCTTTTAGCCAGTCACCCCCGTGCCATATTCCAAGCATGAATGTGAGATCTTATAAAACACATCAATCAAAACCAAGCCAGAGCTTCCAAAGGAAAAACCACCTTTACCCTCAACCAGTGATTCCACCTCACGGTCGGACACCACTAACCATCACTAGATTGGTCTCTACTAGGTTGTCCAAGGCTCTAGAGAATTTGTTCCAACGATTGCTTCCAGGACTAGTAATTCAACCCATAGCTACCATCAGGATTCCAAAGCATTTTTCGATCCATGGCTTCTAGGACTAGTAACTCATCCCACCAAGGGCTTCCAGATAATTTTTCCAACCAAGGCTTCTAGGACTAGTAACTCAACCCAAGTTGTTACAGGGCTTCCAAAGTGTTTGTCCAACCAAGTCTTCCAGGAACTAATAATTCAACCCACAACCAAAGGCACATCAAAACCAACCAGAAAACAAAATTAAAACCCACAACACCATGACTATCCAGGAAATGGCAAGGTTAGGAAAAACTATTGTCAATTCAGGAAAACCTCCATACCAATGACAGATCATAAACAAATAACCACATGCATATGCCATGCATGCCAAAACTAGTGAGGAAATAATACATGCAACTCAGTACCTGCAAGAAAAACCCACTATAACTGTTGATAACAATTCCCTCTTGCGCTTTCCTGCTTTTCCTTTGCCTTCTTGCTCCAAATCCAAAGTGTACAACACTCCTCCAAGAGTGCTCCAAGAAAACTCTAAGTGTCCAAGAGTATGAGAGATAGAATAGAATGAGAGCTCCAAAAATGAACTGACAAAAGTCTGAGTAAAAGTTGCCAACTGATCCTCATAAGCCTTTTTATTAATGAGTCCTCTGTTTTCTTCATTTTCCATTATTTTCCTTCCTTTTCCTCCTCACATGCAACCTGTGACCTTTCACCTTCCTTTTCTCCTAATTTTCATTATTTTCATATATAAAATGCCAATTAATGCCACTTTTCCTTTCCAAAACCTTAGCCATTGCCTTTGCCAATTTCCATAGCCATAATAAACCATATGAACACCCACACTAGGATGTTTTTCCCAACCTTCATCTTGGAATACATGTCCCATGAGCAATGTCTTATTTTAACTTTATTAAATTTTACATGGATATTTAACCAGGGATGTTAAAAACCCTCCCCCTTGGGGGAACACCGTCCTCAGTGTTTAATGACACCTACAACCAATAAGACTACTAAAAGCAAAACATACTACCCATGGAGTTTTATAACTTAGATCGTTGTAGTATTTACAATGATTAACATGCTGAGAAGCAATCAACATGACAACATAACAACATGAAATCCATAATGACATGACACCATACCGCTAATTGGAGCTTTATAACAAAACTCATGGCGGTATTTACATCCATATACATATGTACATATACCAAAACACCATACCAAGCATATACTAAAGACATATATCAAGGACATTCACTCAATCAACAAATATAGAAGGATACATAGCCTGCGTTTGATCTTCCATCTCCCATGTAGCTTCATCAAGCCCAAAGTGCTTCCATTGCACTTTAACCTGCTCGATTGCTCAGTTCCGGAGCATGATCATATTTTGATACAAAATGCACTGTGATTCTAGCTGTAATTCTCCTTCTAGCTCCACCTGCAATATATACCAATCAATCACATGATCAAAATCTTTAACATACTTCTTAAGCAATGACACATGTAAAACATCATGGATTTTCACTGTCAGAAGTAGTGCAAGTCGGTATGCTACTGGTCCAATCCTTTCAAGAATCTTGAAAGGTCTACAAAATCAAGATGCCATCTTGGCACATGATCCAATCCTCAAGAAGCTCTTCCTAGGCCTTATGCACAAGTACATATGTTCCCCAACCTGAAACTCCTTAAACAACCTGTTCCGATCCGCATAAATTTTTTGTCTATCCTGTACTGCCTTTAATTTTTCTTGATAACCTTCATTTCTTGTTCCATCTCTGCCAACATATCTAATCCTATTAATACCCTGTTAATTGGATCACTCCAACTAATAGGAGTATTACAACTCTGACCATAGAGTGCCTCAAACAATCTCATCCTCAAAGACTCCTAATACCCATTGTTGTAAGCAAACTTTACGAGTGGAAGATACTCTTCCCACTTTTGTTGTTAATGCATCACATATATCCTCAACATGTCCTCCAATATCCTGTTGACCCTCTTTGTCTGTTCATCTGTCTGTGGATGACAAGTTGTGTTGAAGGCCAACTCTTTACCCAATCCCGCAAATAACTCTTTCCAGAACCTCGAATTAAACTTATCAACCTTGTTTGACACAACCTTCTTCGGGAAACCATGCAACCTTACTACATCTCTGATGAAAACTTGTGTTACATTGTTGGCTGAATAAGTAGATTTCACTGGAATGAAGTGCAATACCTTTGTCAACCTGTTAACCACAACCATAATCGAGTCATGTTGTCTATATGTCCTCAGCAAAATTATGATGAAGTCTATGGAAATGACCTCCCATTTTCCAATCTGGAATCAAGATCAGTTGTAGTAACCCACCTGGATACTTACACTCTGCATTTACCTGTTGAAAATCCAATCATCTCACCATGAAATCTGCCACTTCTTTCTTCAAGTTTGGCTAGTAGTAGAACTTATTCACCACTGTTAATGTCTTTTGATATCCTGGGTGACCTGAATATAGTTTCGCATGAAACTCTCTCAAGATAAACTTCTTGAGCTCACTGTCATCTGGCACATATATCCTATCCCTTAATCTAATTAAGCTATCTGCTATGAGACGATAGTCCACATCTTGTGCACATGTACCATGCACCTGTACCTGTACATGTACTCTGCTGTAACCAGAGCTTGAGCTCCATGTACTTGTTATCCTACTGACTTGCCTGTAAGATCTGAGCCTATAAATCTGTCCCATAAGAACTCATAGTTGCTATGTGGTTCACTTGTATCTGCCTGCTAAGAGCATCTGCAACCTTGTTCTCTTTACCTTTAATGTACTTGATCTCAAAGTCAAACTCGTTGATTGTGGCCAACCATCTAGCTTGCTTGGTGTTCAAATTTGGTTGGTCAAATAGATACCTCAGTTCATTATGATCGCTCATAAGTACAAATCTCCTGCCAAGAAGATAATGCCTCCACAGAGTCAATGCATGGATGATCATTGCCAACTCAAGATCATGTGTCAGATAATTCTGCTCATTCTCATTCAGTTTCTGTGATTCATAACATACTACCTACCCTTCCTACATAAGAACTCTTCCAAGTCCTCTCTTGCAAGCATCCGCGCATACCACAAACTCTTTATACAAATTTTCAATATTTAGCACTGGAGCATTTGTCAACAATTGTTTCAATTGCTCAAAACTTGTTGCACATTCTTATGTCCATTCGAACTTCTTACCTTTTCACTGCAATGACGTGAGAGGATATGAAATGTGAGAGAAGTTCCTGATTAACCTCTGACAATAACTTGCTAACCCCATAAATTATCTTACCTCATCCACATTCCTAGGAGCTTCCCATTCCATGATAGCTCTTATCTTCTCTGGATCCATTGTACCTTCCTTGGAGACTACAAGCCCCAATTAATGTACCTCTCTCTGAAAGAAACTGCATTTGGTAAGCTTAGAATACAATTGATTCTCTCTTAACAATCTCAAAATTGTTGCTAAATGTTCGACATGCTTTTCCTCATTCTTAGAATATACCAATATATCATCAGTGAATATAATAACAAACTTGTCCAGATAAGGACGCAACACACTATTCATCAAGCACATAAAAGTAGTTGGAACATTAGTCAAACCAAATGGAACTACAACAAAATCATAATGTATGTATTTGGTTCGGAAAGTTGTCTTAAGAATGTCATCTTCTTTAATGCATACCTAATGATATCCTGATCTTAGATCAATCTTTGAGAACACTGGTGCTCCTGCCAACTGATAAAAAAAATCATCAATCCTTGACAAAAAATACCTTTTCTTAATGGTCACCTTGTTCATCTGCTTGTAATTAATGCACAACCTGAGAGTATCATCCTTCCTATTCACAAACAATGCCGGTGCGCCCCATGGTGATACACTTGGCCTAATGTATCCCTTGTCAAGCATTTCCTTCGCAACTTCACCTCTACCAACTCTGGAGTGTTCATCATGTATGGTGCTTTTGATGCTAGTGTTTCCCCTGGTACCAACTCAATAGAAAAATCCACTTCCCTGTGAGGCGGTAACTCTAAAATGTTTGTGGGAAATACATCCTGAAACTACTATAGAACTGGGTACCTGCTCAAGACATCTGCATCCTCAACTTCCTTACCTTTGTCACTAGAAATATGCTTTGCAAATAACACACACCCTTTCCTATGACTATGCTTCGCCTGCATAGTCATTATCATTCTAACTGATGTTGTCTTCTTCTTACCCTGTAAGATTCTATGTTCTCCATTGTCATCCAAGCACTCAATGGATTTGTCATGACAATCCACCTTGGTCCTGTGAAGATTAAACCAATCCATACCCAACAAAATACTATATGAACCCAACTACAATACATTCAAATGTGCTGATGTAGGCATACCATTCAACTCAAATGCACAAGCTCTTACCTAATGATGAACTCGCTTCTTTGTACCTATATCCAAATGCACTAACCAAGACTCTACATGCACTTATTTATTCAAACCACACTTATCCACCAGGTCAAGATTAACATAACTATAATTAGATCCAAGGTCAATCAAAATAAGAACAACTTAATCACAAAGCTTATCGTCCATCTCGATAATAGACACCTGGTGATCTACCTGCTTGTTATCCAATGCTACATAAATTAGAGGAACACTCTGTCCAACATCCCCCACTATTTGTGCTTCTTGAGCACTATATATCTGTGGTCTACCACCCTGATGTTGGGGATAATCTCTCATGTGATGATCTTTGCCACAAGTCCAACATGGCATAGGCTTCCAACCTACACCCTTGTTCTGCTCCTCAAACTGAAATCCCTACCCTTTGTTAGATGCATTGAACTTCTTGTGCGGTGTTGCATTCTCTTTGTTACTTGTGTCCTGGCCTTGCTCGCTTCTTATCCCATTTCCCTTTATTCTTATCATTACCTTTCCAGTCTTGCTTAGTCTCAGGTCTGTGCTTTGATTACTCGTAATAATGCTTTAGCTTTAAGATGGCCTCCTCCAATGAACTAGGCTCATCAAACTCAATCATGTCCTTGAATTCTATCGGCAACCCACTGATGAACCTTTGAATCTTGGATTTCTCCTCCTTGAGGTAAGGCACATGTTGGCATTATGATACAAGTGTTGTCCTCGATTGCAACTCACTCAGAGGTATGATACAGGTGATGGTAACTCAATCAGAGGACAGATCTCAGTACAACAGGTCAAGAGAAAGATATACGCAGGTTCATCGTGACCAAGCTGTGTATACACGCGGGTTAGACGTTCCAAAGACGCGTATGCGTATACACACACTTTCACGCAAGGAAAAGCGAGTAAATTTGGGAAAGTTTATTTTTGGGCCTGTTAGAGTCGGTCTAGTAGCCCTCCACCGGAGATCAAAGCTCTTTGCATTTCATGATTAGGTGTCCCATCAGTGTGATCATGTTGCATTCCGTTAGGCATGCCATAATCCTGGTGGAGGGGGTTTGTGTCTTTATTCCCCTCTTGTTTGGCACTGCTGGTTCAGGTTTGTTCAAGTAAATAAAGTCCTTAAAGGGTCATTCATCTTGCTTTAAGTTTTAAGGTCTTAGGTCTAGGGTTGAGTCCATTTTTGTCTTGAGAGGTCATAAAGGACCAGCAGGCCAGAGGGATGTTCTTCCTTAAATATTTTTTCAAAGATTCCCATCATTGTACAGCTAAATTTTCACTTTGTTCTCAAAAACTCTGTTTTTGAAAACAAAGGTCATTATCTCATTTTTGTAAAAATTCTCAAAATTTCAAATTCTTCAAATGTCGAAGTGCAGCCTTGGTCTCCTTTGCCAGAGCATCCTAGAAGCTATCCCTGCAAAATTTTTCAGAAGAAATCATCATTTCAACCAATTTTTCAAAGAAAAGAAATCAAAGGTCAGAGCCAATTAATTCAAAAAGTGTCAACACTCAAAACATTACAAAGTGGGTTTTGGGCAAGTAAAAATCAAAAGGAAAACTATAAAAGCACATCACTCCTCATTTACAACTCATTTTCCATTTACAAGCTAAGTGTAACCTTGCAAAGGCGATTTTAGGAGTTCTTGAGCAAGTCGAGCAGTTTTAGGGGCACGCTACGTGTCAGGAGAGGTGCGCTACACGTCAGGGGCGCGCTACACGTCGGGCAGACTTTTCCAGTGTTAATTTACAAGTGTGCTACGCGTCAGAGGCGCGCTACGCGTTGGGGATTCAGCTCAAAAACCTACCATTAAGTCATCAAAACGACTTTTCTCTTAGGCAAAGTGCAGGTAGGCTTCTCCTCTATGCCTAAATTTTGTTTTGCACAATGAAAAAGAGAATTAATGTGTTCAAATGCTATGTAAATGACAAATCAAAACCCTCTCTTGTTATGGAAAATTTAAAGTTTCAATGGCACTAGGGTTTTAAATTTCTCTTGCTGTCCAAGGTTGCCCTTTGTAAATTCCTTTTTCCCTCATTTTCATCACTTTTCTCCCTCAAATTTTCCCTTGAAATTTCATCATTCTCCTCTTTAAAATTCCTAAAAGCATATTTAATTCCTAAAACCCTACTTCACTTTAAAATCCCATAATTTGGTAATTTCCCATGTTTGTTTTCCCTAAATTCCTTCTTTGTGTTTATTCTCCCTAATTCCCACATGTTTCCCTATCCCTAACAATTCCCTTGTATTTATGTCCCCTTGGTGACAGCTTTTGAAAAAGTAAAAAAGCAGTTAATTGGGTGCCAATTCAACAATATATTTTAGTCATCTTGCCTTCATAACCATGTCAGAAACCGAATCAGATTATGAGCAGAGCTATGACAGTGGTTCAACACCAGAGGCGTAAGTGCCAAGGAGGCATCATAAGGGTGGTCGGCATGTCAGGGAAGAGCCCACTTCATTGGCTCATTTGCAAGCTTGTCCTCTTGCAATGTCATGTTTTCGGTATCAGTCATGCTTTGGGTATTGTGAGAGGATCTCATAAATTCAACACCATAGAGAGTTGGTCCGCCTGTTTGTCCTACATTTGCACAATGGCCATGTGAACCTTGCAGGAGTAGATTTCACCTTATCACTTGAAATGATTGCTCAAGCCACCGAGATACCAAATGTTGGGGAAGAATGGACCAAGCACAAGCTGCTGGATAAATTTCATTATCAACCATACATCAAACCCGGATGCATGAGACACCTTACTGCTATTTTTCCTTTCAGATTCCTAAGGGATGAGTATGCACCCTTGATGAGGCTCATTAAGCGTTATTTCACTTGTGAGGGCAGCTTTTCACGTTTATATTTGTACCATATCCGTTTGTTGATGGATTTCACCCAGGTACGAGTGATGAACATTCCATTTTTCATGTGCCAAAATATAGAGAAGATGGTGCCCGTAGTGCAAAGGAAGAATCCCGCACATCAGCTCAAAAGTATATATCATTATGCACTGATCGAGATCATAGTGATGCATCAATTGGCACAACAGGGTATTGCTTGGGAGGATTTCATTTCTCGTGATTGCTTCATGGTGCCACAGCCACCTCCTGAGGTTGTCCGTGATGAGGGAGGACCTTCACAACAGTTTGATATTCCTGAGCCAGAACATGTCAGCACTCCTCCAGCATATGTTACATATTAGAGAGGCCACAGGGTCTTATTTGCATCTGCACGGCGAGTATTATCTCCACATCAGGTGGAAGGGGTCTCGCCTTCTTCATCAGCACAGCGAGTGTTATCTCCACATCAGGTGGAAGGGGCCTCACTTTCGACAGCAGCACATGTACAAGAGAAAGGAAAGCATCCCAAGATTGATGAGGGGCCATCAGGTGTTCCAGGCATAGATGTTGTTGACCTTGATACCATTTCTCCTAGCCTAGAGTCAAAGGAGATCATCCAGCAACTAAGGGCTGAAAATGACTTGTTGTAGCAAAAGTTGGAGATGGCAAACTGGACAATTATATATTTAGAGCAGCACAACAAGCAATTAGAGGATGAACACTCTCTTGATGAGTTGCGGAGGATCCGAGAAGACCGGAACTTGGCTCGCAAGAGACCCGGTGATTTGACACCTAAGGAGCAAAGCTCTATGCTCATTCAGGTGAAAACACATTTAGAGAGGTTGATAGCAAAGGCAAACAGGGACAAAGACATGCTCTGCCACATGAAGAACCATTATTGGGCCTGCATGCATGTATGCAAAGCAAAAATGAAGGTACTTAAAGCACGCTTGGCCAAGGCACTAAAATGGAGGAAAAGGCCCGATCGGCTTCAAATTTTGGCTGAAGCCACCTTGAGGGAGCATGGTGCTCAATGACACACCTCCAGCTCAAATCTCAGGAAATTTTGAGCAATTTTGGTCAATTTTGACTTTTTTGTGCCAAACAAAGGTTTTTGCCCTCAACGCGTAGCGCACCGCGCGCTACCCTTAAGTTGGGGAGGTCCATTTCAGGAAAACTAAGCATTTTTGGATTTGTCATGGAAAAATACACTTTCTCAGCCATTGCCAAGAAGTTTCATGGAGATTTGAGCCCCCAAAAGGTCGAAAAAGAAGCAAAAAATGACCTTCTGCCACTTTTTGGACACACAGGAAGCAGTCTTGGGAGATTGCAATTTTGGAGGGGTAAATGGCCACCAAATTGAGAAATTCCACTTGGGCTGGAGACTAGACATCCATACCTTTCTAACAAGCCCACTTGTGCCTCATTTGGATTCCGGCAAGTGCCTCAAAAGTGGCCTAAAATGCGCGCTACGCGTTGGGAAATGGCGTGCTACGCGTTGGGGAAATTGGCCAGTTTTGCATCTTCAGCACAGGAAAACGCAACAGTGACTAGTTTTGACTTTTTGGTTGGATTTTTCATCCCCCTTGATGTATTTGATATAATTTCATGATTGACATGACACATTTTACCTATTCTAGAAGATTCATTCATAAAATGGCAAAAAATTAATGAATGAATTGGTTTCCTAACTTATAGAGGCAAGTTGTTTTGATTGCCTAGATTGTAGTGCTCAGTTTAGAATTGGTTGAAACAGCTCCCACGATGATGAGCTCGCCCCTAGAGGCAAGGAAGTGTGCTAGCTTGCCTATATTATGTATTTTCTTAGTCATTTTCATGGTTGGACTCTTGAGGGATAAGCTTAGACTGTTTTACTCTTTGTATCTATGCAATTTTGGCAAAGGAAAGACTAGGGTTTTGCAGCACTATTTGGGATTCCTGTGGTGTTTTGTGTTGATGGTGTGCTTCTCTCATGTACTTGTGAGTTTGTTATGTGTATCATTTTCCTACTCCTCTTTTCTGCACATTAAGTAAATGAAGTGTTAAGGTAGAATTCATAATTTATATGCTCTGCCTTTAAGTTTGCTTAATATCTATGTTTTCATCTGTCTAAAGAGAACTCTCGAAGGTTTCTTGCTCTCTTTAGCTCCTCACCGGTCATTTCTATCCATTCACTTAATTCAAAGGCATCAAGACAATCTCCTACCTTGCCCCAAAAAGACCTCTGCAAAAACTGTGTCTCATCCCCGCACCCAAAATTGCTGTGCTCAGTTTTCCAACAAAACCCTAAAAATTTGAAATCAAAATTTCCCCATCAGTTTACTAGCCTAAAATCAGTGTTCTTTATTGGTCATCTCCGCCCTTTGAAGACCTTTTGCCGAGATAGACCCGGAGAGAGCCCTCTCCTGTCCCCGTAGGGCTAGCTACGAGGCTAAGTGGTTTGATGTTGCCTTGGATTTTGTCTTTTTCAGCCTGAGGCCAAATTCAAGCGCTAACATATTGGCGACCATACTGGGGAGAACAAACTTGTTTGTGGATTGATGTGTTTGTTTCATAAGTCTTAGATGGAGCCTGAAGTTATGTCAGGTAGCCTTCGAAACGCTTTTTCTTTGCATAAGCGGAAGTAGATAAACGCTGCTTCAGTAAATCTTCGTGAGCTTGTGAATACGGCCACTTCGATTGCATTTTACCCCAGTTCATTTGTAAACTCTGAACTTTTGGATGATTAGTTGAGAGTTTTCACAGGTTGATTGGTTATTTGTTCCTCGATATCCAAACTGGCTTCAGATTCTAATCACATATTAAAATCTCATTCATGTCCAGCTGTTTTTGAGTATCTTGAAGACATCGATTTTGACAAGAGTTTTGAGTTGTCCTTGTTCAAAACCAAATTTGAAAGTGCACTTGATTCTCTAGTTCCCAACCCTGATTTTGCTGCTGCTCTTGAAATCGAGAGACATAATAAATTGGTTGAAAATTTCATCCTAAGACACCTTCAGACAGATATCCAAGTCACTAATCTCGCTGATTTCCTCGAAACTATATCTAGCAATATTGGATCTACTATCACGACTTCAGTTCCGCACGAACAGACCAATCCTCCTTTTATTTCTATATCCCCTATAGTCACACATCCTGAATCAACAGTCAATTCGCCTTCCTCGTCACATATCGCTTCTCCTCTGCCTACACCTCCCTATACCCCTCATACTACAGCTACACCTACTCCACCTGCTACTCCTAGACCCAATCTACCTAAAGCAATGGCTGCCCGGTTTGCCCCACTCGCTCTTCCTCAAAATCTGCATGATATGCCAGCTGATTATCAGAGTAAAATTTCCATGTTTGATGGCACTCCTCAGGGTGTTTCCGCTCAGCAGCATATAGACAAGATGACAACTTTCTTTGATCTATATGAGATAGATGAAGAGGATGTAACTATGCGTTTGTTTGTACAAACATTCGATGGAGAAGTAAGAAAATGGTTCAGAGGTTTGACAGCTAGAAGCATACCCACATTGGAAGAAATTCAGAAGCAGTTTCTAGATCGATGGGAAATCAGAAAGGATCCACTTCAGATCAATGCTGAGTACAACAATCTCAAACGTAATCATGGTGAGTCGGTCCAAGATTACAATATCAGATTTAACACAGTTTACAATGCTATTCCAGATGATTTAAGGCCATCTAGAAAATCATCACTTCTCAAATTCCCGGATGGCTTTGATCCGGAGATGGCTTATTCATTGCGAGATAGAGATCCGCCTACCTTGGAGGATATGCAGAAAATCGCTGTTAGTGTTGAAGCGAATTTGAATGATAAGAGAGCGAGGATGAAAGCCGAAAAGCGAGTGATAATAAAAGAAGAAGCTTCTACATCAGATCAGCTCCTTCGCAAGGTAGAAAGGTTGCTTGAAAATACTCATCTCAGCAAGCCGGAACCGCAGATCCGTAATCCTAATTTCCGAGGTCCACAGCAGCCACAATACAGAATCAAGCAGCGTGAAACAAGGGCACAAGAAACAACAGTTCAGCAGCAAGTAAAACCTCCGCTTCAGCAGAATTTTGTTAGCCAAGAATCCGAGGATGAAGGTGATACTATAGGAGAGGAAAATCACTTTTTCACTCCTGATGATCTGCCTACCTATATTACAGAAGAAGAAGAATTGTGAGAAATTCCATCATACATCAAGATGAGAATTATATCCTATCGAATGATGCAGCACTTGAGGAAGAATCGGAGGAGTACCAAAGAGGATATCTCAATGCTTTGTCTGCTCAGCAGAGACAATTAAGAAACCGAGCTGTTCCCATAAATCCCATTCAGAAAAAGAAAGATACTTCAGCAAAAAATGATTCAGCTTCCCCACAGACAAAAGGAAAAGATATAATTGATCCCCCGGCAAGTCAATCATCTTCAGCGGATAAGGTAAATCAGCCACCAAGCATAATGAAGGATAAAGTTGAAAGAAGAGAAGTTCCGGCCAAAGAAGGTGAAAAAGTTTCAGCATTTAGTTTGGAGAATGAAATTTCAAAGTTGAAAGTGTCTATTCCATTGACTGAAAACATGAAAAACACCACCTACCGAGGTCAAATTTCTAAGATTCTGAATATTGATCCAATGCTTGACACGGTAAATGTAGAAGATGATCAGCCGGAATTAATTTTTGGGCTTGCTTTGAATGGTGAATTTCCTGAAAATGATGTTCCTCCCTTCTATATCAGTTTGAGGTTGCACGAGTATATTTTACATAATGCTATGTTTGACTCGGGTGCTTCGCACAATTTGATGCCAAAAGCAATCATGGAAAGGTTGGGATTGGATATCACAAGAAAATATCATGATTTGTATTTATTGATTCCAGCCGGGTAAAGTGTATCGGATTGATCAAGGACTTGGTGGTAAGCCTAGATAAGCCTAGATCAAATTCCAGCTAAAAATGTTTTGATGGATGTGGTTGTGGCGGATATTCCTCCGCGTTTTGGTATGTTGCTTTCAAGATCTTGGGGAGCTAACTTGAAAGGTAAACTTCAACTCGATTTTTCTTACGCTACAATTCCAGTCTTCGGTCAAATGAGAAAGTTATATCGGGAGCAAAAGATGAAATACATGATAACTAGCAAAGAAAAGCCAATAGATCATCCTGTAAATTATGTGCATACAGATTTGGAGTCATTTGTTTTGTTTGCTGATAATTTTAATGAGATAGATAGTCAGTTAGTTCAGGCAGAAGATATACCAGAAATTACTAAAAATTTTAGAGAAGTTCTATAAAAGGAAAGAGAAGAAAAGTCAGCTGCCATGAGGCAAACAGATGAAGCTAAGGGGCAGCAAACAGAAAAAACAGAGGCAACACAGTTTCAGCAGTTGGAGGAAGATGAAGATGGTCTTTGGACCATGGATTTCGATGGCGCTATGGGCAGCGATGGTGCTGGTATTGGTGTATGGATTCGAAGTCCCTTTTCTGCCCGAGACAAAGTCCCAAGCAAGGTGAGAGTGTGCTCTTATAAACTAGCATTTGATTGTTCAAATAATGAGGCAGAATATGAGGCTCTTATTGCTGGCCTTAAAATTCTTCGCAAGCTAAAAGCAAAGAAGATTGCAGTCTATGGCGACTCCGAGTTGGTGATAAAGCAAGTTAAAGGTGAGTTTCAGGCCAAGCATCCTCGCATGAGAGCATATCGAAATGCTGTCCTAGATATTTTGAAATTATTTTCTGAACATACTTTGACATGTGTGCCCCGCATACAAAATGGTGTTGCTGATGCATTGGCCAAGGCAGCAAGTAACTTAAAAATTCCAATGAATTCCAACAATAAATTTGAGATTTATGTGAAACACCGCCCCACAGTTCCGGATAATCAACGATGTTGGCAAGTCTTCCAGGATGATGAAGAAATAAAAAATTTTCTGCAAATTGAAGGTGAGTTTAAGGACATCTCCATAGATACTGAAACAGATGAGGTAAATCAAATGGATGTGCTGCAACTTAAGGACAATTTTATTCCTAAAGGATTGATTCCTTTGGAAGAGCTGTTTGATCAAGATGATGTGGCCCGCAAGCCAACATTGAGACCAACCGAAGAAGGTGTTGAGGAGGTAAACATTGGAGCAGCTGAGAATCCTAAGATGGTAAAATTATCTAAGTCATTGTCACCAAAGGTAAAGAAGGAGTATGTCAGATTGTTGACTTCGTTTTCTAATGTCTTTGCATGGGATTATTCAGATCTGAAAACATATGATACTAATATCATTCAGCATACTATTCCTATAAAGCCAAATCAAAAGCCTTTCCGCCAAAAGTTGAGGAGAATCAATCCTAAATTGCTGCCATTGATAGAAAAAGAAGTGAATAGGTTGTACAAGTCTGGAATCATAGTACCTATCAGATTTTCCGATTGGATATCAAATTTGGTGCCTGTAAGGAAAAAGACCGGTGAGATCCGTTTATGCATTGACTTCAGAAATTTGAATAAGGTGTCTTTAAAGGACAATTATCTGCTGCCCAAAATGGATCATATATTGCAGCGAGTAGTTGGAGCATCAAGGATGTCGCTACTCGATGGCTATTCTGGGTACAATCAGATTTTGGTGCATGAGGATGATCGTGACAAAACCGCATTCACTACTCCATGGGGAACATTTCATTATGCAAAAATGCCATTTGGTTTGAAAAATGCAGGTGCCACTTTTCAGTGTGCGATGGACATGGCCTTTGCCAATGAGAAAGATGTCTTTTTAGTTGTTTACCTTGATGATTTGACTGTATTTTCAAAATCTGATGAAGAACATTTATATCACTTGCAAATTGTTTTTCAAAAGTGCAGAAAATATGGTATTTCACTGAATCCAAAGAAAAGTCTTTTCGCCATGAGTGAAGGCAAGCTCTTGGGCCACATCATTTCCAAAGATGGCATCTGTATAGATCCTGCACGTGTTGAAGCTATTCAGCAACTTGAGCAGCCCCGGAACAAAAAAGAAATACAATCCTTTAATGGTAAGCTGAATTTTCTGCGTCGCTTCATTCCGAATCTTGCCGAGCACCTTAGAGAAATCACAAACATGCTGAAAAAGGACAGCCAACTCAAGTGGACCGAAGAGGCGGTAAAATCTTTCAATTTGGTAAAGTTGGTTTTATCTTCAACCCCTACTCTAATCAGTCCGGATTACACACAAGATTTTATTTTGCTTTCATTTGCTTCTAAGCACACATTGGCAGCTGTACTAATGCAAAAGAGAGATGGAGTTGAGAAGCCTATTGCTTTTTTCAGCCGTATTATCAGAGATGGAGCATTAAAGTATAACATCATTGAAAAACAAGCACTTGCACTTGTGAAGGCCCTGAAGGATTTCCATGTGTATGTATTGCATTCCCACATTATAGCTTATGTTCCTAACGCGGCAGTAAAGGATGTGTTGGTACAGACAGAACCGGAAGGAAGGCGGGGAAAGTGGATTGCTGCATTATTAGAGTATGATGTGGAAATTAAACCCACTAAGTTGATCAAAGGGCAAGGTCTTGCCAAGTTGATGGCTGAAACAAATCTACATGTCCTAGACATCAATTTGATAGCTGCCATGTCCGATGAAGATGAGGAGAATTCAGCACAACAGGTATCTGACATCTTTATTTCTTCTCCTTGGTATGCTGATATTGTATATGTACTTCAAAATTTGTCTTCACCTCCTGGGATGCCTCGAAATAAAAGTAGGACTTTGAAGTTGAAAGCAGCCAAGTTTTGTATCCTTAAATCTGCACTATATTGGAAAGACCCCGGTGGAATATTGCTGAATTGTTTGGTTGAGGAGGAAGCCAAAACAGTGGTGGAAGATTTTCATAAAGGTGACTGTGGGGGTCATTTGTTTTGGAAGACTACAAAAAATAAGATCCTGAGAGCAGGTTTTTATTGGCCTTCATTGTTCAGATGTATATAAAGCTGTTAAGAGTTGTCATGAGTGCCAAATTTTTCAAGGGAAACAAAAATTGCAGCCATTGCCTCTCAAACCAATTGATGTCAGCACACCATTTTAGCAGTGGGGCTTGGATTTTATCGGTGAGATTCATCCGGCATCGTCAGGACAACATAGATGGATATTGACAGCTACAGATTACTTCACAAAATGGATTGAAGCCATTCCCACCCGGCAGGCCACAGATGCGGTAATTATTTCTTTCCTTGAAAATGATATACTGTCACGTTTTGGCTGTCCAAGTAAGTTAATTACAGATAATGCAGCAGCATTTAAATCAAAGAGAATGGTTGATTTTTGCTATAAATACAACATCAGCTTGGGGCATTCTACCGCCTACCATCCGCAAGGAAATGGGTTGGCGGAATCTTCAAATAAGTCCTTGGTAAATATCATTAAAAAGTTGCTGGAAATCAATAAGAAGAGCTGGCATAAAAAGTTAGTGAATGCACTGTGGGCTGATAGGGTAAGTCATAAAAAGTCAATTGGCATGTCTCCTTTTGAGCTGGTGTACGGGGCAGATGCAGTGTTTCCTACTTCGCTTGCTATTCCAATGGTCAAATTGCTTCAAGAAATTGATAGTGAGGAAGATCCCATGCAGAGGCGGATTAATCAAATGATTCATTTACAGCAGACACGGGAGGAGGTTCTTCACAATACTCTCAAGTTGCAAGAGCGCATAAAGAAGATTTATGACAGGAAAGCAAAATCAGATGACTTTCAAATAGATGATGTGGTTTTGAAGTGGGATGCTCGGAACGAAGACAAAAGGAAGCACGACATATTTGATAATTTATGGAAGGGTCCCTATAAGATTGCAGCATATCGTGGCCAAAATGCTTTTCTTCTCAAGGAAATGAACGGAGATGATTATCCCGGTGGGTCGATCAATGGTCGGCTGCTGAAGAGGTACCATGTCTGAGCACTTTCTGTTCTTGTCACCATCATTGTATATACCGTTTTACTTCTGTTTTATCGCATGTGTGTGCTGATATTTCATCCTCAGTCTGGGGCCCGCGGTGAAGGCTATAATTCTGAAGATGGAGATTGGTTGGTTTGAGGTTTGTCAAGGTGTTTTTATCAGTCCATTTTCTGTCCTCAATTGAGTTAGTATGGGTCAAAGTTGTGTCTAATTTCCATTCAAATCTGCAGTCATAAAGCAGTCAGAGTTTGTGTCAAATAAGTAAATAATGACTCCATCACCCAATGGTTGAAGGCGCTGGTCTGCTCTCCCAGAGGTTTGCGGTTCTTGGCACCTCCAAGGAGCTACCATCCCCATTGGAGCCAATGTTAGAGTCGGTCTAGTAGCCCTCCACTGGAGATCAAAGCTCTTTGCATTTCATGATTAGGTGTCCCATCAGTGTGATCATGTTGCATTCCGTTAGGCATGCCATAATCCTGGTGGAGGGGGTTTGTGTCTTTATTCCCCTCTTGTTTGGCACTGCTGGTTTAGGTTTGTTCAAGTAAATAAAGTCCTTAAAGGGTCATTCATCTTGCTTTAAGTTTTAAGGTCTTAGGTCTAGGGTTGAGTCCAATTTTGTCTCGAGAGGTCATAAAGGACCAGCAGGCCAGAGGGATGTTCTTCCTTAAATATTTTTTCAAAGATTCCCATCATTGTACAGCTAAATTTTCACTTTGTTCTCAAGAACTCTGTTTTTGAAAACAAAGGTCATTATCTCATTTTTGTAAAAATTCTCAAAATTTCAAATTCTTCAAATGTCGAAGTGCAGCCTTGGTCTCCTTTGCCAGAGCATCCTAGAAGCTATCCCTGCAAAATTTTTCAGAAGAAATCATCATTTCAACCAATTTTTCAAAGAAAAGAAATCAAAGGTCAGAGCCAATTAATTCAAAAAGTGTCAACACTCAAAACATTACAAAGTGGGTTTTGGGCAAGTAAAAATCAAAAGGAAAAATATAAAAGCACATCACTCCTCATTTACAACTCATTTGCCATTTACAAGCTAAGTGTAACCTTGCAAAGGCGATTTTAGGAGTTCTTGAGCAAGTCGAGCAGTTTCAGGGGCGCACTACGCGTCAGGAGAGGCGCGCTATGCGTCAGGGGCGTGCTACGCGTCGGGCAGACTTTTCCAGTGTTAATTTACAAGCGCGCTACGCGTCAGAGGCGCGCTATGCGTTGGGTAGGGTATGCTACGCGTTGGGGATTTAGCTCAAAAACCCGCCAGCAAGTCATCAAAACGACTTTTCTCTTAGGCAAAGTGCAAGTAGGCTTCTCCTCTATGCCTAAATTTGGTTTTGCACAATGAAAAAGAGAATTAATGTGTTCAAATGCTATGTAAATGACAAATCAAAACCCTCTCTTGTTATGGAAAATTTAAAGTTTCAATGGCACTAGGGTTTTAAATTTCTCTTGCTGTCCAAGGTTGCCCTTTGTAAATTTCTTTTTCCCTCATTTTCATCACTTTTCTCCCTCAAATTTTCCCTTGAAATTTCATCATTCTCCTCTTTAAAATTCCTAAAAGAATATTTAATTCCTAAAACCCTACTTCACTTTAAAATCCCATAATTTGGTAATTTCCCATGTTTGTTTTCCCTAAATTCCTTCTTTGTGTTTATTCTCCCTAATTCCCACATGTTTCCCTATCCCTAACAATTCCCTTGTATTTATGTCCCCTTGGTGACAACATTTGAAAAAGTCAAAAAGCAGTTAATTGGGTGCCAAGTCAGCAATATATTTCAGTCATCTTGCCTTCATAACCATGTCAGAAACCGAATCAGATTATGAGCAGAGCTATGACAGTGGTTCAACACCAGAGGTAGAAGTGCCAAGGAGGCATCATAAGGGTGGTATGGGTGGTCGGCATGTCAGGGAAGAGCCCACTTCATTGGCTCATTTGCAAGCTTGTCCTCTTGCAATGTCATGTTTTCGGTATCAGTCATGCTTTGGGTATTGTGAGAGGATCTCACAAATTCAACACCATAGAGAGTTGGTCCACCTGTTTGTCCTACATTTGCACAATGGCCATGTGAACCTTGCAGGAGTAGATTTCACCTTATCACCTGAAATGATTGCTCAAGCCATCGGGATACCAAATGTTGGGGAAGAATGGACCAAGCGCAAGCTGTTGGACAAATTTCATTATCAACCATACATCAAACCCGGATGCATGAGACACCTTACTGCTGATTTTCCTTTCAGATTCCTAAGGGATGAGTATGTACCCTTGATGAGGCTCATTATGCGTTATTTGACTTGTGAGGGCAGATTTTCACGTTTATATTCGTACCATATCCATTTGTTGATGCATTTCACCCGGGTACGAATGATGAACATTCCATTTTTCATGTAACGAAATATAGAGAAGATGGTGCCCGTAGTGTAAAGGAAGAATCCCGCACAGCAGCTCAAAAGTATATATCATTATGCACTGATCGAGATCATAGTGATGCATCAGTTGGCACAGCAGGGTATTGCTTGGGAGGATTTCATTTCTCGTGATTTCTTCATGGTGCCACAGCCACCTTCTGAGATTGTCTGTGATGAGGGAGGACCTTCATAGCAGTTTGATATTCCTAAGCCAGAACATGTCAGCACTCCTCTAGCATATGTTACATATCAGAGAGGCCACAGGGTCTTATTTGCATCTGCACGGCGAGTATTATCTCCACATTAGGTGGAAGGGGTCTCTCCTTCTTCATCAGCACAGCGAGTGTTATCTCCACATCAGGTGGAAGGGGCCTCGCTTTCGACAGCAGCACAGGTACAAGAGAAAGGCAAGCATCCCAAGATTGATGAGGGGCCATCAGGTGTTCCAGGCATAGATGTTGTTGATCTTGATATCATTTCTCCTAGCCTAGAGTCAAAGGAGATCATCCAGCAACTAAGGGCTGAAAATGACTTGTTGCAGCAAAAATTGGAGATGGCAAACTGGACAATTACATATTTAGAGCAGCGCAACAAGCAATTAGAGGATGAAAACCCTATTGATGAGTTGCGGAGGATCAGAGAAGACCGGAACTTGGCTCGCAAGAGACCCGGTGATTTGACACCTAAGGAGCAAAGCTCTATGCTCATTCAGGTGAACACACATTTAGAGAGGTTGATAGCAAAGGCAAACAGGGACAAAGACATGCTCCGCCACATGAAGAACCATTATTGGGCCTGCATGCATGTATGCAAAGCAAAAATGAAGGTACTTAAAGCACGCTTGGCCAAGGCACTAAAATGGAGGAAAAGGCCTGATCCGCTTCAAATTTTGGCTGAAGCCACCTTAAGGGAGAATGGTGCTCAATGACACACCTCCAGCTCAAATTTCAAGAAATTTTGAGCAATTTTGGTCAATTTTGACTTTTTTGTGCCAAACAAAGGTTTTTTCCCTCAACGCGTAGCGCGCCGCGCGCTACCCTTAAGTTGCGGAGGTCCATTTCAGGAAAACTCAACATTTTTGGATTTGTCATGGCAAAATACACTTGCTCAGCCACTGCCAAGAAGTTTCATGGATATTTGAGCCCCCAAAAGGTCAAAAAACAAGCAAAAAATGACCTTCTACCACTTTTTGGACACACAGGAAGCAGTCTTGGGAGATTGATATTTTGGAGGGGAAAATGGCCACCAAATTGAGAAATTCCACTTGGGCTGGAGAGTAGACATCCAGAATTTTCCGACAAGCCCACTTGTGCCTCATTTGGATGCTGGGAAGTGCCTCAAAAGTGGCCTGAAAGGCGCGCTACGCGTTGGGGAAATTGGCCAGTTTTGCATCTTCAGCACAGGAAAACGCAACAGTGACTAGTTTTGAATTTTTGGTTGGATTTTTCATCCCCCTTGATGTATTTGATGTAATTTCATGATTGACATGACACTTTTTACCTATTCTAGAAGATTCATTCATAAAATGGCAAAAAATTAATGAATGAATTGGTTTCCTAGCTTATAGAGGCAAGTTGTTTTAATTGCCTAGATTGTAGTGCTCAATTTAGAATTGGTTGAAACAGATCCTAGGATGATGAGCTCACCCCTAGAGGCACGAAAGTGTGTTAGCTTGCCTATATTATGTATTTTCTTAGTCATTTTCATGGTTTGACTCTTGAGGGATAGGCTTAGATTGTTTTACTCTTTGTATCTCTGCAATTTTGGCAAAGGAAAGACCAGGGTTTTGCAGCACTATTTGGGATTCCTGTGGTGTTTTGTGTTGATGGTGTGCTTCTCTCATGTACTTGTAAGTTTGTTATGTGTATCATTTTCCTACTCCTCTTTTCTGCACATTAAGTAAATGAAGTGTTAATGTAGAATTCATAATTTATATGCTCTGCCTTTAAGTTTGCTTAATATCTATGTTTTCATCTGTCTAAAGAGAACTCTCGAAGGTTTCTTGCTCTCTTTAGCTCCTCACCGGTCATTTCTATCCATTCACTTAATTCAAAGGCATCAAGACAATTTCCTACCTTGCCCCAAAAAGACCTCTGCAAAAACTGTGTCTCATCCCCGCACCCAAAATTGCTGTGCTCAGTTTTCCAACAAAACCCTAAAAATTTGAAATCAAAATTTCCCCATCAGTTTACTAGCCTAAAATCGGTGTTCTTTATTGGTCATCTCTGCCCTTTGAAGACCTTTTGCCGAGATAGACCCGGAGAGAGCCCTCTCCTGTCCCCGTAGGGCTAGCTACGAGGCTAAGTGGTTTGATGTTGCCTTGGATTTTGTCTTTTTCAGCCCGAGGCCAAATTCAAGCGCTAACAGGGCCCATGGTATTTAGACCTATGGTTTTGGTCCTTGGTATTGCGTCCGAAGTGTTGAACCCAGGTATTGGGTCCCTAGTATTGTTTCTACATGGTTTTGGACCATGGTATTGAGAGAAGCCTAAACCTATATAAGGAGAAGATCATTAGGCAAAGGGGGAAGAGAAAGTAATGCATGTCTGACGAAGTGTGAAGATCGAGTATGCTGGTTATGAGTTTG
This sequence comes from Pinus tabuliformis, assembly GCA_031772625.1. NCBI lineage: Eukaryota > Viridiplantae > Streptophyta > Pinopsida > Pinales > Pinaceae > Pinus > Pinus tabuliformis. Next base: position 404,875,069 of record CM062818.1, on the reverse strand, counting down.
TGATGCGTGGCTTAAGATTGGAAATGGCAGCGAAGGTATAAGTAATTATCTTTAGATCTGTACGCGGGTTGTCTCTGGTGAAAGCACGTATACACACGGTTTTGATATAGTCAAGTAGCGTATGCGTTATGAGATTTGGTGTTTCAGATTACTGTTGGTTCTAGTGGTTGTTGCAGAGTTCTGGGCTCTGGTATGTGTTCTGGTAACTATGTTTTTAATGACAGGGTTTCAGTGATTCAGTATTAGGTGTTTTAGAGATTTATGATGCAGGTATAAGTTGATGATTGTATTGCAGCAGTGATTGTTTTGTGTTTATGGATCCAGTCTGAAAATTGATGAAATGTCGTCCCTGGAAGGAAAAGAAGGTTGTAGCCTTCTGTAGGTTAGCACCTACGTTCTAGTATTTCAACTAGTACAAGAGCTAAGGGGGTTGTAGCTCCCTTCCAGAAGAAGCTGGAGAATGAGAGAGGGTTGTAGCCCTCTGCAGGTTGCAGCCTGCATGCTGGTAAAGGACTACTATAGTACATTGTAAAAGAAGTTTCTTATTAAAGGAAGATAGAAACAAATTACAGCAGGTGGTTTTCACCCACATTGGGTTTCCACCTTATATCATGGTGTTCATGTGTGCTCTTTATGTGTGATGATCTATTCTGTTTACTGTTCATATGGTTAATAACGTTCTGATGCATTCACTGAAGATGAACTAACTAAATCATACAGTTACTAGATGTATGCTAGTTGCATTTAACACAGTTGCGTATATACGCGGGTATCCTTAACTGAAGTAGCATATATTAATCTGAGTATGAAAATGAGAAAGTATCCGATTTTCTAATACTGATTCACCCCCCCCTCAGTATTATTTCCAACAATTGGTATCAGAGCGGGGTCCTTTAGAAGAAGCTTGATCGCTTGAAGGAAAGATCCATCAGAATGGCTAATCAAGAAAGAGAGGCATCCATCAGGGCACCAATCTTTGACGGGAGCAACTTTACCCACTGGAAGATAAGAACCATGGCATATCTACAATCACTTGGAGCGGATGTTTGGGGAATCGTGGAAGGAGGATACACATATCCATCAGCAATTCCTACAGATCCAGTAGAGAGAAAGCAATATGAACTCAATGCCAAAGCTGTTACTGTCTTATTGGGAAGTTTGTCACAATTAGAATTTATGAAGGTCATGCATTTCAAATCAGCCAAGGAAATATGGGTCAAAAGCATTCTAAGCTATGGAGGAGATGAATAGGTAAAAAGAGCAAAGCTTCAAACTCTCAGAATTCGGTATGAAAATGTTAAGATGCATAGTAATGAAAGCATAGATAATTACTTCCTGTGTATAGATGAGATTGTAAATTGTATGAGGAATCTGGGTGAAGAATTTAAGGAAGTTGTCTTAGTTGAAAATGTTTTTAGATCCCTGTCTGCTAAATTTGATTCCAAAGTGTCGGCCATAGAAGAAAAGAAGGATCTATAGAAAATCACCATGACGCAGCTTCACGGAATCTTAACTGCTTCTGAGATGAGAAAAAAGGGACCACCAGAAGCCGCATTCGAAGCATCAGGATACATGTCAGAAGAAGAAGATGAGGTAAATTTTGTTAATAATCTTGAACGGGGAACTGGACGTTTCAAAGGTAAGCTACCTTTAAAATGCTTTTCATGTGTTAGAGTTGGTCACTACGTTGCTAGATGCCCTCATAACAAAGGAAATATGTATGAAGAAGGTAATAGAAGCTATTATACCCATGTTAAAAGTAATGACTCATTCAATGATAGTAAAGACATTAGAAGAAAGTCTCATGGCATATGAAAAGAAGGATGTAGAAATAGAATAAGTTACCAGATTAAACAAACAATTGGAGTCAATAACCAGAGTAAGGGAGCAATTGCAGGATATAGTAAAATATCAGAGCATAACAATTCAGAGACTTGAATCAAAGATCCTCTCTCTAAAAGAAGATCTTGAAAAATCAAAGAAGCAGAATAGAGAAGCTCTTGAAGAACAAGAACATGAAGTGATCAAATTAAAGCAGCAAGTGGAAGAAGGAAGAAAAGCTGAAGAAAACATAAGGAAACAACATCAGGTTGAGGTAAATATCTTAAAAAGTAAATTAGAAGAAAAGGATAAATTGTTACGATTTCAAGATAGTACTAAGATTTTGGATAACATTCTTGGTAGTCAAAGATCCCCTACTATCAAAACTGGTCCTGGATTTTATGAATCCATTGAAGGTGAATCTAGCTCACAAGGTGAGGCAAGGAACTCTAATGAGAAATATGAAATGCTCAACAAGGAACAGCCATGGAAAGAAATTCCTCAAAGAAAAAACTTTGCTCCTAACTATGGAAGTGATAGACAATTATTTCCTCCATTGAATAATATTGAATGTTATGTATGTCATAATCTTGGACATGTTGCAGCCAGATGTAGAAGTAGAATGGTTCAAGACCTTCACACAAGATCATCACATTCCAGGTATTTTAGAGGATATTGTTTTGCCTGCAATGCGTTTGGACACAAAGCAATTGATTGCAATAGCAGGAACATGAATTATGTAAGATTTTATACATGCAACAAACTTGGACACAAAGCAAGGGAATGCAGGAGCAAATTTCAAAATTCAAAGCAAGAGGACTATACATCATCACAGTTCCAAGAATTGAAGAAGACAAAATTAGAGACAGAAAGGTGTGACATAACTCAGTTAGCTGACATAACAGACACAGGGGAAACTAAAAGTATAGACCTTCAGTATTCCATCTTGCATACGCTGATATAAATAGATAGGCCACGTATATACGCGATCTAGAGGGTGTGGAGTCGCGTATATGGAGTTCAGAAGAAAAGGCAGCGGAAAAAACTCAGGAAAGGGTTCGGTTATGATATGTAATGATTGGCACAGGCTCAGGGGGAGCATATACTTCAAATAAGTGCATTGTTGGCATTATGGTTAGAAGTCGTTGATGAAGTTTATGAGGCTAAATGATACATCTTACTGTTTGATCAAAGGAATGGTATTGCAGGTTTGGATGCTGATGCTTATGGTATGATGTATGATAGTGGCTAATGACTATCATGGTCTTGAATGGATAGCTGGTCTTTGAACTTGCATGTGCTCAGGGGGAGCATGGATGGATTGATACATCTTACAAAGGGGGAGCCCAATCAGATATTTCAACAGGTACTCAGGGGGAGTATGGACAGCAGAGGGAGAGAAATTCTTGGTCTGCCCTTTTCCCTTGATGTCAAAGGGGGAGAGTGACTTGGTGTGGTGGTTGCCATCAAGTCCAAAGGGGGAGATTGTTGGCATTATGATACAAGTGTTGTCCTTGATGGCAACTCACTCAGAGGTATGATACATGTGATGGTAACTCAATTAGAGGACAGATCTCAGTACAACAGGTCAAGAGAAATATATACGCAGGTTCATCATGACCAAGCCGCGTGTACACGCGGGTTAGACGTTCCAAAGACGCGTATGCGTATACACACACTTTCACGCAAGGAAAAGCGTGTACATTTGGGAAAGTTTATTTTTGGGCCCATGGTATTTAGACCTATGGTTTTGGTCGTTGGTATTGCGTTTGAAGTGTTGAACCCAAGTATTGGGTCCCTAGTATTGTTTCTACATGGTTTTGGACCATGGTATTGAGAGAAGCCTAAACCTATATAAGGAGAAGATCATTAGGAAAAGGGGGAAGAGAAAGTAATGCATGTCTGACGAAGTGTGAAGATCGAGTATGTTAGTTATGGGTTTGTGATGCGTGGCTCAAGATTGGAAATGGCAGCGAAGGTATAAGTAATTATCTTTAGATTTGTACGCGGGTTGTCTCTAGTGAAAGTGCGTATACACGCGGTTTTGATATAGTCAAGTAGCGTATGCATTATGAGATTTGGTGTTTCAGGTTGCTGTTGGTTCTAGTGGTTGTTACAAAGTTCTGGGCTCTGGTTTGTGTTCTGGTAACTATGTTTTTAGTTACAGGGTTTCAGTGATTTAGTATTGGGTGTTTTAGAGATTTATGATGTAGGTATAAGTTGATGATTGTATTGCAGCAGTGATTGTTTTGTGTTTATGGATCCAGTCTGAAAATTGATGAAACGTGGTCCCTGGAAGAAAAAGAAGGTTGTAGCCTTCTGTAGGTCAGCACCTACGTACTAGTATTTCAGCTAGTACAAGAGCTAAGGGGGTTGTAGCTCCCTTCTAGAAGAAGCTGGAGAACGAGAGAGGGTTGTAGCCCTCTGCAGGTTGCAGCCTGCGTGCTGGTAAAGGACTGCACCAGTACATTGTAAAAGAAGTTTCTTATTAAAGGAAGATAGAAACAAATTGCAGTAGGTGGTTTTCACCCACATTGGGTTTCCACCTTATATCATGGTGTTCATGTGTGCTCTTTATGTGTGATGATCTGTTCTGTTTACTGTTCATATGGTTAATATCTTTGAATCTTGGATTTCTCCTCCTTGAGGTAAGGCACATACCTTAATAACTCCAAGAATCTACTAGTGTAATCCTCATCAGTCATAGATCCCATCTTTAGCTCATAAAACTCATTTTCCTTGTCATCATAGTACCTCTCCGATAGGTACTTCTTCATGAATAGTCTCTCGAATTCAATCCAACTCAACTCCCCCTCATAAATATCTCTAACATTCTTTACATATTCCCACCAAATGTCTGCTTTACCTTTAAGACTGAATGTAACTATTCTGGCCTTCATGTTCTTTGAAAAATCATGAAACCTAAAGAACTCATTCATACCAAGCAACCATGCTTTTGCATCTTGTGGCTTCTTCATTTCTCCATCAAATGTAGGTGGTGTTTCTTTCCTAAACTCATCCGACATATATCCCCTATCACTCCTCCTGTAAGGATGATAATAATGATGATCACGATACCTATAAGAACTAGCACTAGAATAAAACCTGTGTTCATCGCCTCTCCTATTAGGAGTATCCAAGAACCTGCCATTCCTGATCGTGTCATCTTTACCTAACCTATGCCCACTATGGGATTTACTTCCATAGGCCCCATTCATCCTATCCTCCTGTCCATAACTAATCTGAAGTGGCCCATGTCTATGCAATTCTTACCAACTTTGAAGAATTACTGCATTAACCTTTTCTTGTTTCTCCTGTGCCTGCATGATTCTATCATTGTATACTTTACAACTCCTTATTTCTTCCTTCAAACTTCTCAATGTGTCTGCTAAGTTAGAAGAGTGTCCAACACCACACTGCTCATATGATTCATAGCGAGAATCTCTACAGTCTACCATCTTGCTAGCCATCTTTGATCTCTTCTTCCTACAAAGTATATTATGTCAACTAAACCAAATCATAAACAAACTAGCGTACCTTAGTATAGTTCGGGGGGGGATGTCTCGTCTGCAAGACTGACCAGATTAACTCAATATATATATAAACATAATCATATCAACATATAAGAATATTTTCAGCCATTATCCAGTTATCAATGAATGAATATGCTGACCACATACTATGACTTCATGCACAATGACCATCATCCAGTCAATGTATGCACACCAACGTATATACACTGACACATGTACCCAATGCATAACCAACATACATTCACAACAAATACATTCAAAAATGGCACCATCAACTTTCATATTGTGACACCACTGCAATCATGACCAATGCCTTGTGTTGGTGGCTGAATTTGCATGTTTTTACCCACCTTTTTACCCTGTTTCCTGTATCCATTTTACACCATTGTTGGTCAATTTACATTCTAAACCGCACAAGTATACCTCTTATCATGTCATTATGAATCACTAATCAATGAAGCATAGTCATAGGCGATTGTTGCCTAAGTGGCTTGCTAATTCGATTATTCTTGCAGATTTGGAGGGAGAATGATCAAGACTATGGTTCAATGATTGGTGACCATCAAGCAGACAACGCTATCTTGAGACATCAACTACAATAGTGGATCAACCTTTCAATCAACACACTATTATCTTTAGATTTTGTTTTTCTTAAGAAACCACTATGTAATTGTAGGCTGACAATTACCATAATTCTAGGAGTTGTTAGTGTTAACCAATTGTATAAGTAGAGTAACGAGGCTATAAAAGCCGATAGTTAAGATCGCATAGAATTACATTAACTTTGAGTTTGTAACAACTTATGTTGTAATATCCCTTGATTAATGAAATTATGATATTCTGAGCATTTCGCGACTTCTTGATCTCGCCACAGCCCTGATCAGGGATTTGGGCCTATTCTCCTGCCTAGGTGATGTTGGATAGATGTGTGCATAGGTTTATTTCAATTAATTTATTTATTGTTGTGAATGATTATTAGTTGGTTTCTGTGAGTCTGCTTTGTTGTTACTCTTATCACTGTTACAATCATTACTTGTTGTTACTCTTATTTTTGTTATAGTTGTTGCTTGTTGTTACACATTGCTAAGTCCATAATTGGATGTTCAGTACTGGGTAGGGAAATTGTTGCCTGCATATACTTTGCATGATAGCCTTGAAATAACTTGTAGAGCACTGGGTTGAAAATTAATGTGGAATTGGGTGAATTACATGGGTCATATCTGAACACCAACATTTTGGTGCCATTGTCGGGGAGGATATCAAAGGCGCGAAATTACGACCAATATTGACCATAGGACTAATCTCTCGTCCTGGGGAGGGAAATTTTCACCCTTCTCCAGGTCCCAAGCATTAGATCATTTTTTTTGCTTTGATTGTCTTGTTCTCTTTTTCATAGGAACCAATCTCTCATCTTGGGAAGGGAAGTTTTTATGTCAGCCTATTTAAGGTCCCGAGCTTAAATTTGTGATTGAATTATTTTCTTCTTTTGCTTTATTTTTAGGGGCCACTCTCTCGTCCTAGGGAGGGAATTTCGTACCCTACTTTAGGTCTCGAGCTTTCGATTTTCTTGAATGCTTTCCTTTTATTTCCTGATTTCATGAACAAAGATACAAATAAAAGGGGCAGAGGAAGACCCCCGAAAAGAAGAGGGAGAGATCTAGGCAGAAATACCTACATCGAAGAGATCATTTCAAGAGCTGAGTCAGGAGCATCATTGTGAGCTGTTGTTAGGGTGAGATCTCATATGAGATCTGGAGGGAAATCAGTTTCACAATGAGAACCCTCCCTAATAATAGAAGTGAAATTAAGGGAAGAAGAAGTAGCAAGTAGAGGATCTGAGGAACTACACACTGCAAATTCAAGGGAAGAAGATTTGAGAGAATTCTCTGCACCATTTGAAGAGGGAGTGTTGTTAAACAACCTCAACCACCTGTTATAGAACATCCAGAGCCAAAACCTGTTGAGATTCCAAGTGAATATTGGAAGATATTCATGGTTCCTACAACTTCTTCTATCGAATTCCTAATTGGAGATATCAGAGGTGATGTGCCTATGAAGTCTATTCCTTTGACAACATTACCTAATGTCCATGGTCTTTCTTTCGAGGATTCAAACACATTCCTTTTTTAATTCGACGTTGTTTTTCGGGGGTATGATTATATTTCTAATGCTCATAAATTGAATATATTCCCCGCTACTTTGAAGGGCACAACTTTGAGATGGTTTATGGGTTTAACGGGGAAATCTATTACTACATGGGACGATATGAAGATGATTTTCCTCAAAAAATATCAAGACTCTTGCAAATCCCGAGATGTGAAGGAAGAAATCTTTAAGATTATGCAGAAAGAGGATGAGAACATGGAGGACTTTGTGGAGCATTTTCAATATAGTTTGCAGAGATTAGGCCATCATGATCTGGATAAGAATATTTTGAAAATAATCTTTCTCCGAGCACTGAGGGAGGAATCTTTGGAACTATTGAATGTAGTAGGGAAATGAGATATATCACAAGAGGAATTTGATGCCATCTGCGAATTATGCATCAAGTGTTCACGAGGGGCTGTGAGGCATAAGCAAGGGATCTGAACTCTCAAGACATCCAACGGTGGAGTTACAAAAGCAGAGATTGGGAACTTGTTGGACAATTTGAGAACCGATATCCTGAGCACACTGTCATCACAACTGGACGTGTTATAGGTGAAACAAAAGCAGATAGAAGCAGAGAAGGTTATATCCATTTTTGTCCTCAATGCAGGAAGAAGCATCCGTTGAAGGAGTGCCCATTGAATTCCATCGATACTTGTGCGGTATGTGAACAAAGTCATTACATTAGCACTTGTCCATCTCTTCCTGGGTTGAAGGAAGTTTTTCAGGGAACAAATGAAGAAATAGATCAACTGTATTTTATGGGATCAAAGAAACCATGGAAACCACAACCACAGAACATGAATCAAGGTATGCCTCAAGACCCTTCTCAGTATTTTAATAATCTGAATTTTGGGCCTTAGTCTATACCTTTTTCACCCTCATGGCCGCAATCTTATCAATATCCAATGCCCTGGCAACCATGGTACCCTCAATCTGGTCCAAACCCTTCATGGTCCCAGAATTGGCGTGGACCTCCTCCTCCTCCTTCAGGAAAATTCTCCCAACCTATGCCACAATAGCAGCTACAACTACCTTCTAATGCGTCCACTAGTAATCCTCCTCTTCGTCCACAACTGCCTGTTCAATCCAATCCAAATCCAAACAATAGAGGGGCTCAATAGGTTGAGACACTCAACCTCCCTGCATATAGTATTGCCACCATGGAATGTAACAAATTGAATCTCTAATCCGGTCGGGTGGTGAATACTTAGACTTCACCAATAATTGTTGAACATACCAATGATGATTTCTCAGAACTAGAACCTAGAGATTCTACTAGAACAATTGGGGATAAGTCAATACAAATTCCTGTGAAACAATAAACCCCTTCACAAATGATTGTTACTAGAGGATGTTAGACTGGTACACCTTATCCTGAGAGATTATCATTGAGTAAACAAATTCCTCGTCCTGAATTTGAATTTTTAGGGTAATTACAAAATTTATTTGTCAAAATCCCGTTACTTCAGGCTATAAAGGACATACTGATTTATTCTAAAACAATTAAAGAATATTTCTCTAAGAAACTTGGAAGAAAACCAAAGGATCCAATTACTATTCATGTTATGGGAAAATTATCAGACATAACGCTGGGTAAGTCTATACCTGTTAAATATGCGAATCCAGGGAACCCGATTCTGACAGTACAGATTAATGGGGTTGATATCCCAAATGTATTGGTAGATTTGGGGGTAGCAATTAACGTTATAACCTCTGCAACTGTGATTACCTTGGGTCTGTGAAACCTTAAACCAACTCCCACCATCCTAGAATTGGAAGATCAGTCTACTATAAGACCAGTAGGGAAGATGGAAGATATAACTATTTCAGTAGACTCATGGCAATACCTTGTCAATCTTTTGGTTTTACATACTCAATCCCTAGCTGGTGGACATCCTTTGATTTTAGGAAGACCTTGGCTTGCGACCATAGATGCTTACATTGGGTGTCGGTCTGGAAATATGGTAATATCCAATGGGGAAGTTACAAAGAATCTTATCCTCTACCTCTTTGCCGAACCAAGCTTGCCAGATAAACCAGGATTTACCTTGATGCAAAAATCTCTACCTATGAAAGAGCCTGAATCTAAGAATGAAGAAGTTAGACCTATCCTTACCATCAGTAAGGCTCTTTGTTTCAAATATTAAACAGAGGATGATGCCATTAGCACCTTTCTCAACAGTCCTGTTGAGTCTTGAAAATGTCATTCATTTCCATTACACTTCCACTATTATGTCCATTATATCACCTCCATTTCACTACTATGTCACCACATTCATCCCACTTTCATTATCATTGGGCCACATTTATGTTTTTCCAATCTTTATTAATTCTAAGCCTTTTAAGTGAATTTGTGGTTAAAAATTAGAAAATAATGTGCATATGCTTATACCTAACAAGTGGGTTGAGATTGTTGAAATGTGTAGGTTGAAAGGAGGCTTCTAGAAGACCCTTATGTGGCACTCTAAGGCCAAATTCGAATTTGAGTGGAAAGAATCATGGGATCATGAGGATATGTGTCACATCTCCTAATTGTATTGTAACTATAAGAAGACACGTGTCTTATTAGTTCCTATTTTGATTAGGACTCTAGAGGTAGAGGGAGAGATTCATGGACTCTCATTAATGAGATGGCTTCTCATCTTTTTGTATAAATAGGAGATCTCTCTCCTTCATTTGTTAGTTCTTAAGTCTTTTAGCTTGTGAGTTCTTTAGCTTGGAGTTTGTAGTTCTTCCTTGATGGTTTTTGAAAGGTTTGGAGAACTTTGTTGTACTTTGTAATTTTGAAGAATTTGAATAAAGCTTTGATGTTCTCAACATGGAAGGTGATGTGAAGTAGATGTCATGGAGCATATTAGAATGTAAGGTAGAGTAAATTTTATTTTGTAAATTTTGCTTTGATTTCATTATGTCATTTGATTGCTTTCAAGTTTGATAGATTAGATTTTCCATTCATTCAATTTTAATTCATGTAAGTGTGTTCAACTGGTTCATTGTAGATTAGTAATGCACATAGCTTTTTAATGACTAATGACATGATGGAATTATCTTGTCCTTCTGCTGATTTATTTTCTTAGTTCTAATTCCAGCACTGTTTATTTCTTTCAATTTTGTTTTGTTCATTTACTTTTCTGAAAGATAGATATTAGACTGCTCATGTCATTTTCAGTTACCTCCTACAACCAGAGCGACTCAAATGGTGAGGGATTGAAGTATGAATGCGTAGTTTGATATTAGTTTATTTTTCTGCAAGTTAGTTATTGAATTGCTCATGTCACTTTCAGTTACCTCCTATAGCCAGAGCGACTCAAATGGTGAGGGATTGAAGTATAAATGCATAGTTTGATATAGTTTATTTTTTTGCAAGTTAGCTATTGAATTGCTCATGTCATTTTCAGTTACCTCCTATAGCCAGAGCGATTCGAATGGTGAGGGATTGAAGTATGAATGTGTAGTTTAATATTAGTTTCAGTTTATGCAAATTAGATATCAGATTGCTCAATTTGTTTATGATTACCTCCTATAGCGAGAGCGAGTCGAATGGTGAGGGGTCAGAATATGAGTTGATGTAATATGATTTAGTTTACTTTGCTTACAGCTTTGAATTGCTTTAAGTTCAGTTTTCTTTTTATATAACAACAAGGATACTGGGTTTCGTAGTCACTAGCTCATTGTTTGGTTGTTGCATTCTATTTTGATTGAAGTAGCTGCATATTTACACTTGTGTTTAAGTACTAACTCCATCAATAACATGTTTTAAGATCTTTTGAAGTGCTAAGTTTTGGAAATTACCATTAGGGACATAGACTTTGTCTTGAAATCTACATCCATACTTGTCCTTTAAAAGTATTCTTAAGACCTTAGAATAGGATTTCCATTTGCATTAGACACTTTAGGAAACCAACAAAAACAAAACCCCAAAACAAAATAAAATCTATAAAACAACGAAGTAAGAAAAAGGTTAACTAAGCACATATGGTGCACCACACTTCATCAGTTTAAGATACCCAGATTGATAATTTATGTAGAGCAATTTAAGACGTTAAATTGACTAGACAAGTCCCAACTCCATTTCTGACCAAACCCACCAGCTATTCGAATCTGTCATGAGTTGCAGTGTTAGGGAAGATATGAAACCAGAAACAGAAGTTGGAAATATTCCTGTAATTGTACCCCATGACAATATTTCTATAGAAATTGAACCAGGGAAAATATTGAATATTAATCCTGGCCTTTCCCCCTCCCAAACTAAACAATTACTGAAGGTCCTTCAGGAACATAAAGAAGCCTTTGCTTGGGAGTATACATATATGAAAGGCATCCCTATTGATTTATGCACTCATCACATATATATTAAAGAATAATGTTGACATGTTAGGTAGCCATAGAGAAGAATGAATCATACCTTAAAATCATTGTCAAAGCTGAATTACAGAAGTTATTAGACGTGGGATTTATTTATCTGATATCAGAAAATCAATGGGTTTCCTCGATGGTCATTGTTCCTAAGAAGAATGGAAAGTGGTAGATTTGTGTGGATTACAAGGAATTAAATAAAGAAACTTTAAAAGATCATTTTCCCTTACCCTTTATTGACCAGGTCCTTGATACATTAGCTGGAAAGAAGTTTTTCTCCTTTCTGGATGGATTCAACGGATACAACCAGATACAAATAGCTCTTGAGGATCAGGATAAAACCACCTTCACATGTCCTTAGGGGACCTTTTCCTACCGAGTCCTCCCATTTGGTCACCTTTCAAAGGGAAATATTAGGAATTGTTTATGATCTAATCAATGATAGTGTTGAAATCTACATGGATGACTTCACCCCATATGGGGATTCTTTTGAAGAAGGTCTAGAAAACTTAGAGAAAGTACTTAAAATATGTATACAAACACATGTTTCTCTTAGTACAATAAAATGTCATATGATGATGGAGGAAGGAATAGTGTTGGGGCACCTGCTTTCAGCTGCAGGAATTCGGGTTGATCCTACTAAGGTAGAGGTAATATTGAATTTTCCTACACCTAAGACACTGACACAGGTATGTAGCTTTATTGGTTATGCTGGTTATTATAGGCGGTTTATAGAAAAAATTTCTAAGACAACATTCCCACTTTTTCAACTGTTACCTAAAGATGCAGACTTTGTGTGGAAAGATGAATGTGAAGCAACCTTTAAGGAAATAAAAGAACTAGATTGTAAAGCTCCAGTATTATGAGGCCCTGACTAAAATCTCCCATTTCACATCTCTATGAATGCTTCTCAAACAACAGTAGGGGCAGTCCTGGGGCAACAAGAGGATAAGAAACCGTATGCGATCTATTATGTCAGCAAGAACTTGACTCCTGTTGAACTGAACTATACACCAACTGAAAAGGTGTTCCTGGCTGTTATTTATGTTATTAATAAATTTCAACATTATATTACAGGGTATCCTACTTTCGTGCATATTGATCATACAACTATCAGGTATCTGGTGAATAAGCCAATAACCCCTAGTTGTATTAAAAGATGGTTGCTGTTAATTCAAGAATTTGACATTACCATTATAGATAAGTACGGGAAAGATAATGTAGTTGCATATTTCCTGTCTAGGATGGACACTAGTGATGAAGGTACCCCTGTAGAGGATAGTTTTCTAGATGAACCTCTTTTTGCAATTTCTACTCACACTCCGTGGTATGCAGATATTGCTAACTATCTTGCTACATAGGACCCGACCAACAAATCTGGCACTGCATAAGTGAGGGTGACATCTATGATGTCCTAAAAGTTGCTCATGATGGCCCCTGCGGGGGACATTTTGCACATAAGTGGACATGTCATAAGGTGTTTCAAATGGGGTACTATTGGCCTTCTATTTTTTGTGATGAAAGGAAATATGTTCGAGGGTGCGATAGTTGTCGGCGAATGGGTCAGCTTGGTTGGGCATATGAGATGTTGCTACAGCCTCAACTAGTTCTTGAGCCCTTTGAAAAATGGGTTATTGATTTTGTTGGGCCGTTCAATTCGCCTTCACATCATGAAGTTCACATTTTGGTTTGCACGGATTATGTGACAAAGTGGGTAGAGGCCAAGGCTGTTGTGAAAGCAACTAAACAGTTTGTATCAGACTTCTTATTCGAAGAAATTTTTGCCCAATATGGAGCTCCTAGAGAGATAGTTTCAGATGGAGGGTCGCAATTTACATCACATATGATAGCAGGGCTTATGAATAAATATGGGATCAAGCATAGGGTAACATCTCCATATCACCCTCAGGCGAATGGCCAAGTTGAGAGCATAAACAAGGTATTGGAAAATATTCTTACAAATACTGTAGCAAACCATCGCCGAAATTGGGTTGAAAAACTTCCTGAGGCACTGTGGGTGTATAAAACAACATGGCGAAACACAATAGGATTTTCACCATATGAGCTTGTATATGGGAAATCCCCTTTTTTTCCAGTGGAATTTGAAATTAAGACACTCAGGACAACCCTTGAAGTAGGTTTGAATCTTTCATAAGCCCAGAAACACCAACTGGAACAATTAAATGAGTTAGATGAAATTTGTTTGATAGTTGTCCAGAATACTGCTGCAATTTAGCAGCAACAAACTAAATGGCACGATCGCTTTATCAAGAAAAATGTGTTTCAAAGGGAGATTGGGCATTGATCTATGAATCTCAGTTCAAATATTTTATAGGAAAACTTTTCTCGAGATGGATGGGACCATATGAAGTTGACACAGTGTTTGATAACCGAATTGTTAGACTTATAACAATTGATGAGGCACACACTCCTTTGCTTGTAAATGTACATCACCTCAAACTGTATCATCATCCAACTTCTAAAGAATCCTTTATTATACATTTCTCTGATAATTCTGGTTTTGAAATTGTTAGCGCAAAGGACTCTTCCTTTGCACCTTTGATCTAAAAATAAAGAAACAAGATATATATATATAATTGTTACTACTCTATCATATTTTTCCTGCAGGTACTTCACTGGTGTTGTTACTCCTCCAGTGTTGTTACTTCGCTGGTGTTGTTACTCCGATCATGGCATATTTGTCTAAGTACTTCACTGGTGTTGTTACTCCTTCGGTGTCGTTACTCTAATCATGGAAATTTTGTCTAAGTACTACACTGGTGTTGTTACTCTGATCGTGGTGATTTTGTCTAAGTACTTCATTAGTGATGTTAATCTGATCATGGTGATTTTGTCTAAGTAGTTCACTAGTGTTGTTACTTTGATTGTGGTGATTTCGTTTAAGTACTTCATTGGTGTTGTTACTCCTCCAATGCTGTTACTCCATGGTGATGGTGATTTCAGATAAGTACTCTGGTGCTGTTACTCCTTTGGTGTTGTTACTCCATGGTGATTTCATCTAAGCACTCCGGTGTTGTTACTCCGTTCGTGGCGATTCCAACTAAGTGTTCAAGCGGTGTGGTTCCTCCTCGAACGTTGTTACTCCCCCGATGTTGTTACTACTTGGGTGTTGTTACTCCCTCCGATGTTGTTACTCCTCCGCTGCTATTATTCTGTCAAGGTAAGTCACTTGGTATGTCCCTGATCAACTTTGTGGATTTGATCGATAATTCATTTGACATGAATTGATATGACCGTGGAAAATAATCCCTTAGTTGGGGGGAGGTATTATAATAAATATGAAAATGCCATAATTAAAATTTAGTAATGACTTTCCGTACCAACATTGAACCCTATGCTAAGTGTGTACACTCCACGACCCCCACCATACCTCGCATAGTTATTTATATGCATAGGGAGTTGAATAAGTACGATTGTGTTAATGGACGGTCTTTTCCAATGTTGTGAAATGATTACCATAATTATTACTCATTATTACCATAATCTGCCATGGATTTTTCCATATTTTACAATTATCTTCCTAGATTTCACTATCACCGCACCTCGTTGCCAGCACAACCCTGTCACTGCAACTTTACCAGCCGACACACCTCCTCAATGGTCTTTTTGTTACTCCAATTGCTACTACAGAGCAACTGTATAATGGGTGAGCAAGCTGTTAGGCACGAACCAGAGAATATAGTGTAGGTCCGAAGCAATCTAAACATATGGAAGGTCTTTTTAGATGCAGGATGGCATGTGTATTTTGAGAGGTTCCAGGGATTTGACGAAGCTATCACAATCGAATTTGCGTTGAATTTGGATGGAAATCATTCCAGAGTTCGTGGATTGGATATTTCCATCACAGAGAAATTAATTTCAACTGTTAGCGATTTCCGCAAGGAGGGCAGAAATAGTTTTCAAGGAAATCTCCTTTGCTAGAGTTCCCTGAATTGTTCTTGCAGGCTGGAGAAACAATAGTCCAGAAGGGTAGGGGGTATGGTTGAAAGTCTTTTCCGCACCCATGGGCTGAGATTGCATATTTTGTCATGAGGTACATTACTTGTGAAGGCTGGTTTGCTACCTTGTTTAAGTATCATTTCAAGCTTCTTGCATGCCTTCAGTTTTGGCATGCACGGATTCATTCTCTAGATATGCCATATTTTCTATGGAATAGTCTTCAGCTAATGGCACAATCTACTCATTGGTCTCGACAAGCATTAACGGTCCTTACAAATCATGGGTTGGTCAAACTATTAGTGGTGCATGCTCTATCTCGAACTTCTGTGGCTTGGCCACAATTCACCAAGCTAGCAGAGGAAGAACTTGTGGCTATGATGCTTGCAAGGGAGGATGAGGAAGAATTGATGGCAAAAGAAGAAGAGGTCGCAGACGACGCTGCTCCACAAGAACTAGCATCCCCTGCTGGTCCAACGGGAGTAGAAGCATTGGAGATAGAAGAGGCTGTAGACAATGCTGCTCCACAAGAACCAGCGTCGCATGTTGGCCCAATGGGAGTAGAATAAATGGAGATAGAAGAGAATGTAGTTGACGCTATTCAATAGGAACCAACGACGACTGCCAATTTTAGGAGAGAATCACCGCCATTTGATGAAATTGCAGGTGTTGCTAACACAAAAGAACCAACATCACTTGTTCAAGAAAATGAGGAACTTTTGGATGAGGCTGCAAGTGGTGCTGATACACAAGAACCAACATCACCTGCTCAAGCAATTAAGGAACCCTTGAAAGAAACAGGGGCCGTAGTCGACATTACTCCACAAGAACCAATGTTGATTCTTGAGCAGGAGGACAAACTAGAAGAAGCACAAGAAAAAAAAGAAAAAGGGAGCACAGACCAGCCAGTGAACACAAGGGAAGGAGGGCCTGAGGCAGCAGGCACTAAGAGAATGGGCACTGAAGAAAACATTTTTTGTTCTCCGCTTCTTGCATCCTTACCAAGGGGGCAAGGAAGTTTCATTCCCCTATGCGCTGGTGAAGGAAACAACCTCTCCCCCAATCTTAAAATTTGTCAGGGCAGTTAAAGGCACCATTGTCGACATTGTTACATAAGAACCAGTGTCGACTGGTGAACAAACTACACAAATTTAGGGATTGGTGATTGACACTACCACACAAGAACCAGTGCTGACCAAAGAATAAACTGAAGAAATTATGGTCTATATTGTCTCTACAGGGCCATTAGAGGAGAATGTTGTTGTTGACACTACCCCACAGAGACCTGCAGTGGCTACAAAGCCACCAAAGGAAGGTGTGGAAGATCTGATACCCGAAGGAGAAAATGGTTGGGAAGTGCAGAAGTCACAAGAAAATGGTGTCGAAGACACTAACTCGCAAGGGCCTGCAGTGACTGCAGAGCCACCAAAGGAAGTTGTGGAGATTCTGATACATGAAGGAGAAGACGTTGGGACTATTCCCCGAGTCGAGGAACAAACAAAGGGGGTCAGGGTAAAGCAAGAGTTGGTTAATGAATTTGTCGATGTCAATCCACCAAATCCCACATCAGTTGTGATACTAGTCAAGGAGGTTGCTATCAAACAAGAATTCATTGAGCAATGTGAAAAAAGAAGGTCTCCTCTTAAATAAAGGTACCAATCACAGTTTAGGGAAAGCATGTAGCTAAAAATGGAAATTGTCAAGCTAAGGAGGCAGGTACTACGCTTACGAAGGAAATTGAGGAGGCATAAGAAGAATGCTGTGAAACCTGGGGCTGAAACCATTTCAGCAACAATTCAAACCGAACACAGGTCCAAAACCTTCGTGGCTACACAAACTAAGTTGTTTTTGCATGTGATTGAGGCACAAAATTTTTTCATGACTGTAGACATTCAGAAGTGGAAAGCTACTGTAGCTCGCCTTCAATGGGGGAACATTCCTTTAGAAGCCCACCGGGAAGGAGTGAGGGGAGTTCGTGAGAAAGCTGCAAAAATAGTTACCGATTACATGGAGAAGCTAGAGAAGGAGAAATGAAAGGAGGAGAAGCAGCAGAAGAAAATCGAGGAACTAGAAGGGCAAGTGCAATTATTGAAGGCTGATAAGGAAGAAATGTCGGCTCTGGCACAAAAGGTAATGGCTTGCCAACCCCTTGCCCACAACAATGCTCTGTTCCTCCATGAACAATATTTATTCTTTTGTTTGAAAAGCATCCGTCAGGAAATCAACCATGAGATAGACGACCCGATACAATTTTTGCGCATCTTGAGAAGCCACAATATTTTGAATCAACACCTGATGTGTGAACTCTATATGCATGATTACTTTCTAGGCAATGATCAATCATTCAACCTAGTGCCATACATGGGACATATTCAACTAAGAGCCTTTACCTCCTACACTATTAATAAGGTTAAGTGGAAGAAGGCCTTCGACATGTTCGAAGAGAATTAAGCAAACATGCCACTTGTCCTTCAGATGGAGAATTTTTAGTTTGTGAATGTATATAATAGACACTAAACCTTCCTGGAGATCGAAGGATGAAAAGGACAGATGCTGGAAACCCATAAATGGTGTGTTGACATATGCAGAAAACAAATTTTTACTTTTCAAGAGGAGGCCTGTGACAATTGCCAGAAACAGTGGATGCTATCGTCATCAGCTGTTAGGATACATGAACCTTTTGGGGCCCCCAATTTTGCATGGGTTTTAAATAGAGTACCTCAGTATATTGCATGCATGAAACTTCATCAGGTCTGATGGATGGGTTTGAGGTTCTGGTTCCCCATTATCTGGCTACCAGATGATCAATATATTCCAGCTTATGAAGTAGGTGAGGATTTGTGGAAGGAAGTCCTCAAGACTGATGGATATAAGCCTCTAGGGATAGAAATGGATGCAAAATATGATCTCACACAACTTCATGCTGATCACCACAAATCCAACCCAGATCTGCGTAGGCGATGGACTGCATGAGGACATGCAGAAAGACTAGTTGGGGAGAGATGTTGGTGGCTAAATTTGCATGTTTTTACCTACCTTTTTACCCTGTTTCTTGTATCCATTTTATACCATTATTGGTCAGTTTACATTCTCAACCGCACAGGCATACCTCTTGTCGTGTCGTTATGAATCATTAATCAATGAAGCATAGTCATAGGGGATTGTTGCCTAAGTGGCTTGTTAATTCAATTATTCTTGCATATTTGGAGGGAGAATGATCAAGATTGTGGTTCAATGAATGGTGACCGTCAAGCTGGCAGAGCTATCTTGAGACATCATCTACAATGGTGGATCAACCTTTCAATCAATGCACTTCTATATTTATATTTTGTTTGCTTAAGAAACCATTATGTAATTTTAAGCAGACAACTACCATAATTCTAGGAGCTATTAGTGTTAACCAATTGTATAAGTAGAGTTATGGGGATGTGAAATCTGACAATTAAGATCGTAGAGAATTAAGTTAACTTTGAGTTTGTAACAACATACATTGTAATATCCCTTGATTAATGAAATTATGATCTTCTGAGCATTTCGTGACTTCTTGATCTTTCCATAGCCTTGATGAGGGAGTTGGGCCCACTCTCCTAACCAGGTGTTGTTGGATAGATGTGTGCATAGGTTTATTTCAGTTAATTTATTTATTGTTGTGAATGATTATTAGTGCGTTGCTGTGAGTCTGATTTTCTATTACTCTTATCGTTGTTACAATCATTACTTGTTGTTACACATTGCTAAGTCTATAATTGGATGTTCAGTACTGGGTAGGGAAACTGTGAGCTACATATACTTTGTGTCATAACCTTGAAATAACTCGTAGAACCCTGGGTTGACAATTAATGTGAAATTGGGTGAATTATATGGTTCATATCTAAACACCAACACCATACATACACAACATGCACATAGACCACAAGCACAAGGAACTATATGAAATCGACATGTACATACGAAAACACATTCATCCAAGGGGAATGAAAACCAGACATCACCTAAGGAGAACAAAATCATGCTCTGATACCACTCTGTAATACCCTCCTCCCACATCTACCCAAGTCATCATCCAACCAGGGTAAACATGTGATTAAGAGTTACTATTATAGGATTCAACTCCCTATATAATAGTTAAGAAAGTGAAACCGATGAAACACAACCAACCTGACCTTCTACACCTGCAACAGAACCCCCAGGAGACATCCAACTCATCTAGGTGACAAGCCCCTAAGACAAACTGAACTTTTGTTGCATTAAAGCCTCAGTCGCTCCCTTGAAATGGGAATGCATGCGAATGGGACCCTCCATTCTCTCCCACAGCAAGGCATGCCTACGACTAGGGACTTTTCCAGGTAGTTCTGTGCTAATGACTCCGGATTTTGTGCCACTTTTCCAGAGCCAAGACTCAGACCACTGTCTAGAACTCCATCAAACTTCTAGAAATGAAAAGTAACATAAAAACAATGATACTGATGCAAATACTTGAACAAGGACTGGACTAGACCCCTACTAGAAATGACAAGCATTTCGTCAAACATGTCGCAAATATGCATTCTACAGGTTTAAAAAACATATCTGAGCATAGGGGTCTCACACTTATTTGAGAATCGATAAGAAACATTGATGCCTCATCACAAAAACTCCATTACCATCTATTAATCCATATATTCATTTTACATTTGGTGATTAACCAAAACATGACAAGAGACATAAATTATCATTGTCATAAAACTTAGTCATAACCAAGAGAAATATCAAGGATATAACAACCATATAAACCATATATAAACAAGTATAATTACCCATAAAATACCAAGGAGAAAGAGCTCTTATTGATTATTGCATAGGCCGACCAAGTATGGGACTTCCACGAACTACCCGACCATAGACTAGGTTGAAACAATATATTTTTTTTAGCCCGTCACCCTTGTGCCATATTCCAAGCATGAATGTGGGAGTGCATTTTGTTCAATATATGAGTAGAGTAGCTAAGGGTGGGTAGAGAGAGAGAAAGTAGAGATCGTTTTTGTATTGTAGCAACCCATAGGCCACATGTCTCATTCCTTTGTGCTTGCATCCATTTCCATTCAAAGATAGAGAGAATATAACAACCTCACCTTCCCATTAGGTTTTATCCCATAAGGGTTTCCCAGATCATATCTTAGTTCATTGTTATCTATTTTCCATATTTTATTTATTACATGCATAAGAATAACAAATAATTAAAAAACCCATAAATCTAAGGAAAAATTAACCCTCAAAGTGTAGATTTAAGATTTTCAAATATATTTTAGTAGATATGTTGTGATGAACTATCAAGTAAAATATCCACCGTAGTTTGTGGATAAGCCCTTGTGAACAAATCATTGTTGGTTGAAGACAAAAATTCATAGGTAAAATGACGAAATGGTATTATAAATCAAATATATTATATGTTAATTGAAAATGTTGTGTTTTTAAGCATTTGATTGAAATAATTACTAATTAAGTAGAGGATTGTAGGCTAAGTGAAAATTTTGTTTCCTCAAGCATCAAATGTGTAGGAATTTACAGGGTAAGTTCCTCAGACAGAACACCAAAGGACACCGCTCACAAACAGATCACAGATCAATACACCAGTATTTTGACGTGGTTAAAACCCTCAAAGAGGGAAACAGTCCACGGCCTAAGCCAACGTGGCCACTTCAGGCAATTTATTAATAAAAGAATGAAAATTTACATATGCTTCTCTCATAGATGGATTACCCTACAAATGACCCTCCATGCTATTTAAATAGAGATCATGGACCAATCGGGTGCTAAGCCACAGATCAAGTGTCGGTAATACCGAGGAGAGAATGAACCGTCGGATCACTACATATCGTGACCGTCGGATTGTGAGTTACAAAATGTACATAGTAAAGAAACACACTTTACCTAACTCTATACCTAACTCTATACTAGACCAAGTTGTACTTAACTATTTCCTATGTGTCGGAATATCCTAACATCCCCCCTTAAGAACAACTTGGGATAGGATTGAAGGATTTACAAATATGACACAATAGGAGAAGGAAGGAGGCACTAGAGCCTATCCCCCATTAGTGACAACTTCCTAAACTCCAACCATAAATCGAAGTTTAGTGAAATTCGCCTCTGTGAGAACCTTTGTAAAGATGTCTGTAACTTGATCATTGTTGAACAATATTGCACTTCAAGAACATGGTCGTGAATGAGCTTTCCGATGAAGTGCATGTGCAGTTCAATTTATTTTCTGCGCTGATGTTGGACTGGATCTTTGCATAGCTGAATGGCACTTTGATTATCACACCAAAGTGTAGTCGGATGCTGCTTCTGAAAGCCAAACTCTGACAGGATCTGACGAAGCCACAAGGCTTCCTTACTAGTTTCTACGGCACCACGATATTCTGCTTCTGCTGAAGAAAGAGAAATGGCACCTTGTTTCTTGCAAGCACATGTAATAGGTCCTGAACCAAGAGTGAACACATAACCTGCAGTAGACTTCTGATCATCAAGGTCACCAGCCCAATCGGAATCAGTGAAACCAACCAATAGAGGAGATGCTTCGGCACTGTAATGAATCCCAAAATGAACTGTACCTTGAACATAACGAAGTATTCTTTTAGCTGCTTTCCAATGACTTTCACGTGGGTTTTGCATAAACCAAGAAACAAGGCCAACAGCAAAGGAAAGGTCAGGACGAGTATGGGTTAGATACAAAATTTTTCCTACAAGTTGACGGTATAAGGTAGCATCAACTTCAGGAGAAGTACAAGTGACTGAAAGTTTGACTCCTGACTGAAAGGGAGAAGGGGCTGGCTTACAGTCTTCCATGTGAAAGTGGCATAGAATATCACAGGCATACTTGGACTGAGAAAGGGAAATACCTTCCTTGGATTGCAAGACTTGAAGACCGAGAAAATAATGTAAGTGTCCTAAGTCTGTCATTTCAAACTTCCTTTTAAGGCTAGAATTCACATGGTTTATAAGGTTGGGATCACTACCAGTCAGGATAAGATCATCAACATAAAGAACAAGAATGATAAGAGACTTGCCCACTTTCTTGGTGTAGACAGTATTGTCAGAATGGCACCTAGAGAAGCCAGATTCTAAAAGAAAGTTATCCATTTTGGCATACCAAGCTTGAGGAGCTTGCTTGAGACCATAAAAGGATTTCTTAAGCCGACATATAAGGCTGGAGTCTGTTTGTATAAAGCCAATAGGTTGTTCCATATAGATTTGTTCATGCAAGTTCCCATGCAAGAAGGCGGATTTAACATCCATCTGATGGACTTCCCATTTGAAAGAGGCAGCAAGGGAAAGAACAAGGCGGATAGAGTTCATTTTGGCAACAGGGGAGAAGGTTTCAGTATAGTCAATGCCTTCAACTTGAGAAAAACCCTTAGCAAGAAGACGAGCTTTATGTTTATCAACTTTCCCATCTGGTCCATACTTGGTTCTGTAAACCCATTTGCATCTAACAAGTTTTCGTCCCTTTGGTAGAGGAACAAGATCCCATGTATCATTTTCCAATAATGAATGATATTCTTCATCCATAGCTGCTTCCCAATCTGGATGGCCTGAAGCTTTTGCAAAGGTGTCAGGATCATAATTCACTGACGCTTGAGCCAGTAAATAAGAGGCTCTCTCGAACTGAGAACGTGTACGTCGCTGATCTATAAGATCACCGGCAAGATCACCTGCTGTATCTTGAGTAGCACAGACCCATTTTGGAAGCTGAGGAGCTGAAGGAGGATCCTGAGAAGGTGGGGAGGATTTTCATCCTCGCTTTCATCATCTGAAGAAGAAATATTTTCAAAAGTAGAAGAGATAGGGAGAGGTGGCACATCCGCCGAACTAGGCTCGCAGGCCAATATATTTTCATCAAACTTTACATCTCTTATAATGATAACATTTTTGGACTTAAGTGGAATAAGTCTATATTCTTTGACATCTTCAGAATATCCAACAAAAATACATTTTTCACTCTTTGGTTCTAAAGCTTTATGTTTCTCATCTGGAATATGGGCCCATGCTTCACTTCCAAAAAGACGAAAGTGACTTACATCTGGTTTGTTTGAGCTCCATGCTTCTTCTGGAGTGATATTCTTTAAAACCTTAGTAGGAGTGCGATTTATTATGTAATTTGCATAGTTAATTGCTTCTGCCCAATAATTAAGACTAAGTCCTTTAGATTGAAGCATACAATTAGCCATTTCCTTTAAGGTGCGATTCTTCCTTTCAGCTACACCATTTTGTTGTGGAGTATATGGAACAGTATGTTGCATTTGAATTCCATTCTCAGTGCAAAATTTGATGAATGTGTTTTTAGCATATTCTCCGCCATTATCAGATCTTAGCTTAAGAATTTGATGTCCAGATTCTTTTTCAACAAAGGCCTTAAAGGCCAAGAACATGTTAAATACTTCACTCTTGAGTTTTAAGAAGTATACCCAAGTGCGTCTGGAGAAATCATCAATGAAAGTTAAGAAATACTTGTAGCCAGAGAATGAAGCAACTGGAAGTGGACCACATAAATCACTATGCACGAGCTGTAAAGGGGCTGAGGCGTGCCAAGAGGCACGTTTTTCAAAACTGTCCCGATGATGTTTTCCGAATACACATCCGGAACAAACACCATCTCTGCAAGATACCATTGGAAGACCCGTCACCATATTTTATTTACATAGATTATGAAGAGAGCGATAGTTTAAGTGACCAAATCGCTCATGCCAAAGTTTGCTCACTTCATCATTATGAGCAACAAATACTGAGGGAAGATTTGATGACCCAAAGTTGTGAAACTTATACAACCTTGTAGAATCATCAGCAATGCCAGTAGCTAAAATATGTCTAGGATCTCTTAGGTCCTTAATTACAACATCGTGAGGTGAAAATTCAACTATTTTACCTTCACCTGAATGGGTTATCTGATATACAGATAGAAGGTTACAAGATAAGGTTGGAACACATAATACATCATTAAACTGACCATTGTCTAGATGAACAGTTCCAGTCCCTACAACACTAAGAGATCTATCATCACCAACATATATATTTTTGGTGTTACAATCATTTAAAGAAGAAAACATGAATTTGTTTTTGGCCATGTGATAAGAAGCTCCTGTTGGAAATAATACTGAGAGGGGGGGGGGGGGGGGTGAATCAGTATTATCAGATCAAATAAAACTTTTCAATTTCATACTCAGAAACATATACGCTACTTCAGTTAAGTGAACCCGCGTGTACACGCTACTGTGTCTAAAGCAACTAGCGTATATCCAGAAATCTTATGATTCAGTTAGCTTATCTTCAGTAAATGCATCAGATCATTATTAACCATATTAACAGTAAACAGGTGCAGTATAACAGAACAG
The DNA here is from genome assembly GCA_031772625.1 of Pinus tabuliformis. Classification (NCBI taxonomy): domain Eukaryota; kingdom Viridiplantae; phylum Streptophyta; class Pinopsida; order Pinales; family Pinaceae; genus Pinus; species Pinus tabuliformis. The sequence continues at coordinate 404,849,880 of CM062818.1, read as the reverse complement.
ATCATCACACAAAAGCCACACACATGAACACCATGATATAAGGTGGAAACCCAATGTGGGTGAAAACCACCTGTTGCAATTTGTCTCTTTCTTCTTTAATAAGAAACTTCTTTTACAATGTACTGGTGTAGTCCTTTACTAGCATGCAGGCTACAACCTGCAGAGGGCTACAACCCTCTCTCGTTTTCCAACTACTTTTGGAAGGGAGCTACAACCCCCTCAGCTCTTGTACTAGCCGATCCATTTACTAGTACGTAGGTGCTGACCCTACAACCTTCTTTCCTTCAGGGACCACGTTTCATCAATTTTCAGACTGGATCCAAGAGTACAAACAAACATTACTGCAATACAATCATCAACTTATACTTGCATCATAATTCATTAAACAACCCAATACTGAATCACTGAAACCCTGTCATCAAGAACACAGAACCCAAACCAGAGCCCAGAACTCTGCAACAACCACCAGAATCAACAACAACCTGAAATATCAAATCTTATTATGCATACGCTACTTCACTGTACCAAAACCGCGTGTATACGCGCTTTCTCCAAAGGCAACCCGCGTGCAGATCTAGAAATAATTACTTATGCCTTCGCTGACAGATCCGACCCTTGCCAAGCGTCTCGAACAGATAAACAACAATACCAGATCTTCTCACTTCGTCAGACACACCTTGCTTCCTCTCACTTGCCTAATGATCTTCTCCTTATATAGCCTTAGGCCCTTTACAATACCACGGTCCAAAACCATAGTAACCCAATACCATCAGCTTCAAAACTAGGGATCAACACGTTCGTCGAGACATCAAGGTCCAAAACCATAGGCACAACTTCCAAGGAATAACCGCCGTGGACCAAAGATAAGTTTTCCACATACTCGCGCTTTTACTGAAGCCAACCAGCATGTACACGCGACTTGATGTATAGAGAACCTGCGTATACGCGACTTGGTATATAGTGAACCTGCTTGTATACGCGACTTGGGCTTAACGAACTTGCGTGTATGAACTTTCTTGGCATGCTGTACTAAGATCTGTCCTCTGATTAAGTTGCCATCACTTGTACCAACTTCTGAGCACCTGTACCAACCTCTGAGTGAGTTGCCATCAAGGACAACACTTGAATCATAATGCCAACAATCTCCCCCTTTGGACTTGATGGCAACCACCACACCAAGTCACTCTCCCCCTTTGACATCAAGGGAAAAGGGCGGACCAAGATATTCTCTTCTTTGGTATACCTTTTACTGTCCATATTGCTGTCCATACTCCCGCTGAGTACATGCTGAAGTTTCTGATTTGGCTCCCCCTTTGTATATGCCAAGTTGTATCAATCCATCCATGCTCCCCCTGAGCAGATGCAGGTTCTAAGACTAGCCATTCAGATCTGTACCATAAGCATCAGCCTGCAATACTATTCCTTTGATTAAACAACAAGATGTATCATTTAGTTTCATCAGCAACTTCTAACCATAATGCCAACAATGAATGATTTGAAGTATATGCTCCCCCTGAGTGTGAGCCAACCATGACTGAACCATTTCCTGAGTCTGTTCTGCTCCCCCTGAGCCTGAGCCAACCATGACTGAACCTGGGTCTGTTCTGCTGCCCTTTCTTCATATACGCGACTTTGCAGCCTGTAACTCGCGTATATACGCGACTTGTCTTCATTATATCAGCGTATGCAGGATGGAATACTGAATTTCATCACTTTCAGATTCCCCTGTGTCTGTTATGTCAGCTGTCTGAATTATGCCGCACCTTTCTGTCTCTGTCTTCTTCAGTTCCTGGAACTGTGATGATGTATGGTCCTCTTGTTTTGAATTTTGAAATCTACTCCTGCATTCCCTTGCTTTATGCCCATAGTTGTTGCATGTATAACACCTTACATTTTTCATGTTCCTTCTATCACAATCAATTGCTTTGTGTCCATATGCATTACAGGCAAAGCAATATCCTCTGAAATACCTGGGATGCGATGATCTTTCTTGAACCATTCTACTTCTACATCTGGCTGCAACATGTCCAAGATTATGACATACATAACATTCAACATTATTCAGTGGAGGAAATAATCGTCTATCACGTCCATAGTTAGGAGTAAAGGATCTTCCTTGAGGAATTTCTTTCCTTGGTTGTTCCTTGTTGAGCATTTCAGATTTCTCATTAGAGTTTCTTGCCTCACATTGTGAACTAGATTCACCTTCAACATATTCATGAAAACCAAGACCAGTTTTGATAGCAGGAGACCTTTGGCTATTAAGAATATCATCCAAGACTTTAGTACTATCTTGAAATCGTAAAAGCTTATCCTTTTCTTCTAGTTTACCTTTCAAGATATTTACCTCAACTTGATGTTGTTCTTCCTTTATCAGATACTGATTCCTTAGGTATTCTTCAGCTTTTCTTCCTTCTTCCACTTGTCGTTTTAGTTTGATCACTTCATGTTCTTGATCTTCAAGAGCTTCTTTGTTCTGTTCTCTTGATTTTTTAAGATCTTCTTTTAGAGAGAGGATCTTTGATTCAAGCCTTTGAATAGTTATGCTCTGATCCTTTACTACATCCTGCAATTTCTCCCTTACCCTGGTTACTGTCTCCAATTGTTCATTTAATTTGGTAACTTCTTCAGTTTCTGCATTCTTCTTTTCATGTGCCATGAGACTTTTAATATCTTTGCTATTATTGGATGAAGCATTCTTCTTTTCATGTGCCATGAGACTTCTAATATCTTCACTATCATTGAATGGACTTGTAATATGGGTATAATAGCTTCTACCATCTTCTTCAGATATCCTTCCTTTGTTATGAGGGCATCTAGCAGCATAGTGACCAACTCTACCACATAGAAAACATTTGAAAGGTAGCTTACCTTTGAATCGTCCAGTTCCCCGTTCAAGATTCTTGACAAAATTTACCTCATATTCTTCCTCTGACACTTCGAATGCGGCTTCTGGTGGTACCTCTTGTCGCATTTCAAAAGCAGTTAAGATCCCATGAAGCTGTGACATGGTGATTTTCTACACATTCTCCTTTTCTTCTATGGCAGATACTTTAGAATCAAATTTATCAGACAGAGATCTCAAAACCTTTTCAACTAAGACAACTTCCTCAAATTCTTCAGCCAGATCCCTCATACGATTCACAATCTCATCCATACGCAGGAAATAATTAGCTATGCTTTCATTACTATGCATCTTAAGAGTTTGATACCGGATTCTGAGAGTTTGAAGCTTTGCTCTTTTTACCTGATCATCTCCTTCGTAGCTTGTGACGATTTTGTCCCATATTTCCTTAGCTGATTTGAAATGCATGATCTTCATAAATTCTGATTGTGTCAAACTACTCAATAGGACAGTAACAGCTTTGGCATTGAGCTCATATTGCTTTTTCTCTGCTGGATCTGTAGGAGTTGTTGATGGGAATTTGTATCCTCCTTCTACGATTCCCCAAATTTCTGCTCCAAGTGATTGTAGATATGCAGTGGTTCTTATCTTCCAGTGAGTAAAATTGTTCCCGTCAAAGACTGGTGGCCTGATGTGTGCCTCTCTTTCTGGATTAGCCATTCTGATGGATCTTTTCCTTCAAGCGATCAAGCTTCCTCTGAAGGACCTGCTCTGATACCAATTGTTGGAAATAATACTGAGAGGGGGGGGGGGGGTGAATCAGTATTATCAGATCAAATAAAACTTTTCAATTTCATACTCAGAAACATATACGCTACTTCAGTTAAGTGAACCCGCATGTACACGCTACTGTGTCTAAAGCAACTAGCGTATATCCAGAAATCTTATGATTCAGTTAGCTTATCTTCAGTAAATGCATCAGATCATTATTAACCATATTAACAGTAAACAGGTGCAGTATAACAGAACAGATCATCACACAAAAGCCACACACATGAACACCATGATATAAGGTGGAAACCCAATGTGGGTGAAAACCACCTGCTGCAATTTGTCTCTTTCTTCTTTAATAAGAAACTTCTTTTACAATGTACTGGTGCAGTCCTTTACCAGCACGCAGGCTACAACCTGCAGAGGGCTACAACCCTCTCTCGTTTTCCAACTACTTTTGGAAGGGAGCTACAACCCCCTCAGCTCTTGTACTAGCCGATCCATTTACTAGTACGTAGGTGCTGACCCTACAACCTTCTTTCCTTCAGGGACCACGTTTCATCAATTTTCAGACTGGATCCAAGAGTACAAACAAACATTACTGCAATACAATCATCAACTTATACTTGCATCATAATTCATTAAACAACCCAATACTGAATCACTGAAACCCTGTCATCAAGAACACAGAACCCAAACCAGAGCCCAGAACTCTGCAACAACCACCAGAATCAACAACAACCTGAAATATCAAATCTTATTATGCATACGCTACTTCACTGTACCAAAACCGCATGTATACGCGCTTTCTCCAAAGGCAACCCGCGTGCAGATCTAGAAATAATTACTTATGCCTTCGCTGACAGATCCGACCCTTGCCAAGCGTCCCGAACAGATAAACAACAATACCAGATCTTCTCACTTCGTCAGACACACCTTGCTTCCTCTCACTTGCCTAATGATCTTCTCCTTATATAGCCTTAGGCCCTTTACAATACCACGGTCCAAAACCATAGTAACCCAATACCATCAGCTTCAAAACTAGGGATCAACACGTTCGTCGAGACATCAAGGTCCAAAACCATAGGCACAACTTCCAAGGAATAACCGCCGTGGACCAAAGATAAGTTTTCCACATACTCACGCTTTTACTGAATCCAACCAGCATGTACACGCGACTTGATGTATAGAGAACCTGCGTATACGCGACTTGGTATATAGTGAACCTGCTTGTATACGCGACTTGGGCTTAATGAACCTGCGTGTATGAAATTTCTTGGCATGCTGTACTAAGATCTGTCCTCTGATTAAGTTTCCATCACCTGTACCAACTTCTGAGCACCTGTACCAACCTCTGAGTGAGTTGCCATCAAGGACAACACTTGAATCATAATGCCAACAGCTCCAGAATCAATGAGCCACTCATGAGAATGAGAAGAAGAAGATACATTTAGTGTGTAGCCAGACCGAGATGCTTGACAACCACATGCAGAAAGTGCCATTCCTGAAGATGAAGTTGAAGTTGAAGATTGCTCCAAATGGATGTTATGCTTCTTCATTGCTGCTTCCAAGGCTTCCATCTTCTTAAAGAATTTGGATTCTAAGTGGCCATCTCGATTACAAAGGTTGCAATGTCTATCAGTCTTCTTCCCTTTGTTTTTATTTGTCTTATTATTTTGTTGAAATGATTTTTCATTTTGAGGCTGAAATTGCTTAGGACCCTTGTTTGGTTTAGGACCATTCTTTTTAGGATACAAATTCTTAGGATTCTTTGGATTTGGTTGCTGCTGGGCGGCTAACGCTTTCTTAGAAGAGTTTCCAAGATGAAGAAGACCAAGGTGTAAGAGTTTTTCTTGTTCTCTTATTAAAGAATCACAAAAGGAATCAAAGGAAGGGGACTTGTAGGTTTGTCCTTGAGAAATGAAGGCTTCTCTTGTAGAATGGAAGGTGGAAAGAAACACAGAATAGGCTGGTCCCAACTTAGTAAGAATGGAGTAGATAAGGCTACTATCTTCTTTCTTAACCTTAACACCTTCCAAGAGAAGTCTAAGGGTCTTGAACTTGGACAAAAAATCTTCAATGCAAGAAAAATTATTGGGGTCCAATGTAAGCAATTCATTTTCAAGTTGATGGGCTTTAAGTTCATTTTTAATTCCAAAGACTTTAGTAATTTGTTGCAGTGCTTCATCAGGAGTATCAAGTTCTGCAATATGGAATCTAAGATCTGGAGAAATAGACATCCCTATCAACCCACGTGCTTGGTCTTGCCTATTTTCCCATTTAGCTTCCTTATCTTCATCTTTCGGTTTGGTCTCTTGGCCTGTGGCTATTCTGTAAAGACCTTTACTTCTAAGTAAATCCACAATGTAGGACCACCATTGGAAGTAGTTAGTGCTATTAAGAATGACTTGGCATGGACTTTCCATTTTAAACAGAAACTGAAGCTGTAGATGCTGAAAATAAGTGTACCAATGGAAAGATCTCGAAAAATTAGGTCGTTTAAAAAAAACGGTTCTGAAAACGGCTTCCGGATGAAGAAGTTATGGCTTTTTGAAAAAAAAAAATTGATGAAGTCGCCGATGAAGTGTGGGAATGAAAAAATCCACCCCCACAAAATGGAGACTTGAACCCAAGACCTCTACTCTCATAAATTAACTTTGTACCAAGTGAGCCATACAAACAGTTTGAGAGAGAGAGGGGGGGGGGGGTTGATGCTTTGGGTTGCGTGCTTGCTTTGAGAAAGCTCTTTTTTCCTACAAAACAAAAAACAAAAAACCCAACACGGACATACAAAAAAAACAAACCTTGCGGCTCGAAGTTAGCGTTAGCCGGAAACTAGATATTTTCAAAAACGAACCTTGCAGCTCAAAGATAGCTTTAGCCAGAAACTAGATATTTTCCTCAATGTTTCTGATTTTGCGAGATCACACTATGGCGCAGCGGAAAAGAGCATACGCATGAGAAAAATCCTTCCTTTCTGTTTCTGATTTGCCCAGATCGCATAGAGTCGCAGGGCAAAGAGCATACGCAGAAATGAAAGGTATAGATCCGGTAATAAAAAAGGCTAAATAAACCGAAACAGTAATAAACAGAGAGAAAATGACTGTAAATTGCAAATAAACACTATATACCTCCAGATCTTAAAAATGACGCAGCTAGGGCTACCAGAAACCTTTTCGCGTGAAACGAAAGGGGTTCCTCACTGGAACAGATGCTCCCAACAAAACAGAGCAGTCCTCTTGGCCTGAAAGCTGTCAGAAATAGTAGATCTAGGAAATGGTTATCGGATGCAGTTCTACCGGCTTCAGATTTGGATCACCAACGGACACGGCCTCAAATAGCTTTGATACCATGTAGGAATTTACAGGGTAAGTTCCTCAGACAGAACACCAAGGACACCGCTCACAAACAGATCACAGATCAATACATCAGTATTTTGACGTGGTTAAAACCCTCAAAGAGGGTAATAGTCCACGGCCTGAGCCAACGTGGCCACTTCAGGCAATTTATTAATAAAATAATGAAAATTTACATATGCTTCTCTCATAGATAGATTACCCTACAAATGACCTTCCATGCTCTTTAAATAGAGATCATGGACCAATTGGGTGTTAAGCCACGGAGCAAGTGTCGGTAATACCGAGGAGAGAATGAACCGTTGGATCACTACATATCGTGACTGTCGGATTGTAAGTTACAAAATGTACATAGTAAAGAAACACACTTTACCTAACTCTATACCTAACTCTATACTAGACCAAGTTGTACTTAACTATTTCCTATGTGTCGGAATATCCTAACAAAATGAAGATATCCCATGTTAAATGAAAATAATCATAGGTTAAATACAAAAAAACATAGGTTAAATACAAAAAACTGTTGTTGGTAAGCCGTTGACTATGATGTTGTTGTTTATGGTTCAATGGATGAAATTGAAGTATTTGCTTCAAGATATAAACCTAAAACTACTTACTATGGTCACTAAATAGATCACATTCCTATTGTAAACCCCACATTTTCCATGATGTTTGCAAACCATGCTTATAAAAGTGTTGTGTGAGGGATTAGCTTACAATAGCCTCCACTTCCCATACCATTATGTTCCAAAAAAACTAGCTCTTCATCACTTCTATTCCAAAAATCTACTTCAATAGGTTATTCGCTTCATGCATTTCTGAACACTTTCTAGTAACTAATTCACTATCCTTTTCTACTCCACGAGCATTAAAGGTAGGCTAGAGGAAGCTCAAGAGTGAAGGCTCGATAATTTTTTTTCTTTATTTCCTTGAGTTAGATAGGGAAATGGCGATGATGCTTGCTAATCAGTGAAGCCTTGCATTAAAATAGCTCAGTTGAAAATGAGAGGGCAAGATGTTATAACTTCTCTACTAAACCAAGATGGTGATTCAAACTAGAATGAACAATTTTCACAATAGAGCAATGACAACACCTTGCAAAATTCTCAACCCTAAATATTTGATGGCTAGGAGGAAATAGAGCACCAAATTTGTTTGTTTCATAGACATGTCTAAGCATGATGTTGTGAGTGTCACACAAAGTAATGTGTATGTGTAAGAAAAATGACTATACGATAAACGTGGGCCAATTACATGCACTAAACATTTAATGTTAGGAACTAATGCTAAACATAAGGTATAACATTAATCCAACTTCGGAGATGTGATATGATTATATGTCTCATTCCCTTAACTTTGAAACTATATGTTTCATTAAAGTGACCTCTCACCTCAATATGAGGCCAAATAAGGGGACAAAGTCTTTGATTGGAGGAGATAGTGTTGGGCATCTTTGTTTGGAGGATATAAACTGTGCCTTATATTTACTTAGGATATAAGGTTAATATATGCATAAATGGGCATCTAATAGGAGAAAAATGATCACAAAGCTACCTTGAGGTAGTGACTAAAAAGGAAAAGGAAGGCAATACACTTCAAAATCTAGTTGAAAATTGTATTTTTTATTATATTACATAAATGCATCCCAAAAATTGTATTAAGAACTAAGAAATAAGAACTAAGAAATAAAAATACAATTCACTCAATTTGATAATGTAAAGGTGATATTTATAAAAATTGAAAATTTAGAGTATACATATGTGCAAAAATGATATGTAAATCTATATAATTAAATGTAATGTGTTGATAAGGAAGATCTTGTTGAATACGATGAGATATAAGTTGGTTTCCTTTTAGAAAATCAAAGAATTGTATATACAAAGTTAGGCTTTTTCACAAATTATAGAAGGTTCTAAAAAATAATAGTACAAGATAGAAGTGTTGTGTTGGATTATTTTCTCTAAGCTTGAGGGTATTTTTCCAAGGGGTTGTATATTCTTAAATGTTCATTACACATGAGGTCGATAAAAAAGTTTCACTGATGGGGGCGTATCTCAGGAATTCGTTCCAACCACCGGTCAGGTCTGGAAATAGACTACGACAAAGAATATTTTCGGGAGGTTTGGTAATAATGAACATGAACATTCCGTAGGTGGCCAAAAAGGTGGTAGGCCTTGAGGGTAGTGAATCGTGTTACACTTGATGGTATAGGACGAAAGCGTGGAAGGTAGTTATATCATTTGAATTTTTTCTTACATCGAACATGATGCACCTTAAATTCCCTTGGCACAGTGCTATAGTCTCTGTGTGTGGTATTATTCTGAGCTACTACATCCTCTTTGTTGGTTTGAAGATGGTTCATTCAACACAGGATGGATTGGAGGCCTCTCCAATTTTATCTGACATCACAAAACGTTCATTAATGAGTGAATAATGGTGCCTTGTCGAATAGGGGAACCAAGGGATTTCATTTGCACATTTGGCCTCGAAAGGACATGATTTCTCTTTACCTCACGTCTGGGCTGCCATATATTTGCATGGCAGGGTCTTAGGGTGGTAGAGAAGGTGGCTATCAAATGTTAGCTTTTATAGCATCAGAGGTGTTCTAGTCTCGAAACTTTGTGGAGAGTGTAAAACATAGGAGTTCTCCATAACCCATAAATCGTTTATGGAAATTCCACCTAGAAGTGTCCCAATTATATTATTAGCCTATTTTTTAATATTTCCTAAGTTTAAACTTAGGAAATTTGGTTAATTAATCATAATTAATTGAGATAAGGTGTGAATCATCTAGAAACTCACATGGATCGACTCTGATATGATCTTGGACCTTTATTAAGTTTTAATCTTGATTGTTGGATGTCCAACAAAAGATTATAAGAAGAAGTCGGTGGGTGGATGGAGAACACACACATATAGATTGATTTCCTTGGAGAGTTCAATTTTTCCAGAGAGTAGCTATTGCCGGAAGAGTTCAAGTTTTAGAGGGGAAGCAGAGACAGAGAGGGGCAGGGACAGTGAATTCAGAGGAATATTTTACAGATCCGGTGAGTACTTTTCAAAGAGGTCAAGATTATCTCTAGGAGGTTGTTCAAAGGCAGTGTAAACCCTCAAAGGGCAGTTCAATTTTTGCTAAGGGGAATACTTCTTCAGTTCCAGAGGATGGTAAGGGGTCACAGAATGCTGAAGAAGCATTTTCCTTGTTACCAACAGGCATGATAGCTAGATAGGCATTCGACTCAGGCAACACGTGTGTTAGGCAACTTTAGTGTGACGTAGAGCCTGCACAGGCCTAATTGGACACTAGCCTTTCAGAGCTCAAAAAATTTCAGGATTACTCAGAGTGACGGTAATAACCCTCTAGAAATTTTTGCTAGTATTTCTTTGCATGATATCCTGTTTTCGACATCTAGATTTTACTCAAATAATTTTACTACTGCATATCAATATGAAACCCTCAGTGGTTGCACCGATTTTACCAAGTTTGGTTTTTCTAGGGACACTTGTCCAAAAAATAATGTTAATTTTATGTGTGTTTTCTATGTTGGCATTATGACTAAAGTGTTGTCCTTGATGGCAACCCATTCAGGTGACAGGTCACTGTTCTTCAAGTCAGCAGCGGAAGTTGATGATCAACTATCAAATATTGAAGGAAATAAGGAGGACGCAGGTATACCTTACAGAAAGTGCGTACCCGCAGGTACACCATGCAGAAGCCGCGTCCAGAGACGCAGGCCAGCCGTTCAGGAGGTGCATCCACCCAGTGCACACATTTTAAGGCAGAGAAAAGCACACGTGGGGGTTTCTTGTGTTTTACTCTTGGTATCTAGCCGACGGTATTGTGTTATTGTGGTGTCGGCTCGTGGTATTGTTCCATGATTTGAGGAGGAGCCTTGCCTATATAAAGCAAAGGAGATCATTTGGTTTAGGTATGTCTTTGGTTGAATATCTTATTGGGTGAGATCTGGTCTAGATCTAAAAGGCGAATCTTCTGAAGGACTGAGATCCCTTTGGCGCAAGATCAGATCTGTAGATCTGACTGTTTGGGTTACACTTAGAGTCTTGAAATCATTCATACCCGAAGGGACGCAGGTACAGTGAAAGGAAAGCGCGCCGGGACGCAGTGCAGAATCTCGAGATCTGCGTGGGGACGCAGGGCAGACGAAGTTCAGGTGCGTCTGGGATGCAGCTCAGTGACTGGAGACCTGCGTGGGGACGCAGAGCGATCAAGGTTCAGGTGCGTCTCTGAAGCAGAAGGACGCGGCGCGATAGTGTTTTTGGGTGCGTCCCTGTAGCAGAAGGACGCGGCGCGATAGTGTTTCTGGATGCGTCCCTGAAGCAACAGAACGCAGAGTAGTTAAAGGAACAGTGCGTGGGCACGCAGCACAGCAGAAGGATATCTGCGCGTGGACGCAGGGGAGCAGAAGGTTAACTGCGTCTGGTCGCAGGCCACAGAAGGAAAAACTGCGTCTCTGTCTTAAGATATTCTGTTGATTGAATTTCTCTGTTGATAAGGTGTTCTGGGTTACTTCTGTTATTGCTGATCTGATATCTGTAGTGGGCTGTAACTGTTATGTACTTGTTGATCATCTGATGCTTTATGAAAAGAAGTAGGGGGTTGTAGCTCCCTTCCAGGAGTAGACTGGAAAACGAGAGAGAGAGAGAGTTGTAGCTCTCTGCAGGTTGCAGCCTGCGTACTGGTAAAGGACTGCACCAGTACAAAATCATTGTAAAAGAAGTTTCTAATTTGAAAGAAGATAGAGACATATTGCAGCAGGTGGTTTTCACCCACATTGGGTTTCCACCTTACATCTTGTGTTCTTTGGTGTGACTATCTGTTTTTCCTTGTTCATGCTCATTATTTTATGGTACTGACATGCAAAAATAATTCAAAGATCAAATAAGGAAGATTTATTAAATTGCTAGATAATACTGATTCACCCCCCCTCTCAGTATTATTTCCAACAATTGGTATCAGAGCAGGTCCTTCAGAGAAGCTTGATCGCTTGAAGGTAGATCGTTCATCATGAGCAACTACGAGAGAGAAGCATCAATCAGGCCACCGGTTTTTGATGGGACAAACTTCAATTATTGGAAGGTAAGAGTTACTGCATATCTTCAATCTCTTGGTACAGAAGTTTGGGACATTGTAGAAACAGGCTATGCTTTTCCTTCAGCTACTCCTACAGATCCAGCTGAGAAAAAGAAGTATGAAACAAATGCAAAAGCAGTCAGTACTCTATTAGGAAGTATATCCCAAACGGAATTCATGAAGGTAATGCACTTCAAATCAGCAAAAGAGATATGGGACAAAATGGTCACGAGCTATGAAGGAGATGAACAGGTAAAGCGAGCTAAACTTCAAACTCTCAGGATTCAGTATGAGACTCTCAAGATGTATAATGATGAAAGTGTGGCTAATTATTTTCTTCGGGTAGATGAGATTGTTAATTGTATGAAAAATTTGGGTGAAGAAATAAAAGAGGCTATAGTAGTTGAAAAGATTCTAAGATCATTATCCCCCAAGTTTGAATCTAAAGTATCTGCAATAGAAGAAAAGGAAAATCTCCGGATTCTCACTATGTCTCAACTACATGGAATTCTAACTGCTTATGAAATGAGAAAGGGAGGTCCATCAGACAGAAGGGAAGCTGCTTTCAAGGCATCAGGCAAAGAAGATTACTATGAAGCAAGCCATGTTCCAGAAGAAGAGGAAGAAGAATCAAATTTTGTCAGAAATCTTCAAAGGGGTTCTGGAAGGTTCAGAGGTAAGCTACCTTTCAAATGCTTTGCTTGTGGAAGAGTAGGTCATTATGCTGCAAAATGTCCTTATAAGGATAAAGGAAAGGAACCTGCTAGATGGAACAAGAAACAAAGTGCAAATAAGAAAAGCTACTACACCCATGAAGATAGTGATGGTCTATCAAACAATGATGAAGATGAACGAGGTAATGAATATAAGTTATTAATGGCATTTGAAGATGATGATTATATGGATGCTATAGATGTGGATAACCTTTATGATGAAATCACTAGACTCAAGAGATGTATAGAAGAAAAGAATGTGATCATTGATACTCTACAATTTCAAATTGATGAAAAGGAAAAACATCTTGAAAAACTAGAAGGAGAAATTGTTGGTCTTAGAAAAGAGATTGAGAAAACAAAAGCTATTAATCTTAAGTTTGTCAAAGGATCTGAAACTTTGGATAAGATTATCAATGTACAGCGGTCTCCTCTAAACAAGACAGGTCTGGGCTACAATGGAGAAACCTCTCAAGCATCCACCTCAAAGAGTTATCTTGATGTAGCAAGAAGAAATGAGCAAAAGAACAATGAAGATCATCAGGTAAAGCAGGGACGAATTACAAACAGAAACTATCAAGGGCAATCCATCTTAAGGGTGAACCAGCCTCAGGTAAAATCTTCTCAATTTGGTCCAAGAATAGATGAAAATAGAAATTACAATCAGTTGGCTGGTAGATTCGATAACCGCAGAAGTTTCTTCAATGGACAATGCTTTTCTTGTCATAACTTTGGTCATAAAGCAGCTCAATGTGTTGCATATAAAACAATCATGACTAGGGAAGCTCAAAAACAAAGAAGTATGACAGGGATTACAAAAAGGACCTATAACAACTTTTCGGTTCTTGAAAATGAAGTCGAATGTTCTATTTGCAATAACTTTGGTCATGAAGAATCTGAATGCAGGAGCAGGTTTCAGCAGAAAAAGGAGCAAGCCTCAAGCACCAAAACATGGAGAATAAAGGAACCTCAAACAGAAAGATGTGGAATAGCATTTTATGCAGAGGGACAGGAAAATCTATGGTACATTGACAGTGGATGTTCGAAGCATATGACAGGTGATAAAGAAAAACTTGAATCTTATTCTGCTCTAGAAAAGGGAAAGAAAGTCTCTTTTGGAAATGATACTCCTGCAACTATAAAAGGAAAAGGCATTGCTCAGTTAAAAGAAAAAGTCAAAGCTGGAAATGTTTTGTATGTTGATGGATTGAAGCATAATCTTCTAAGTGTCAGTCAGATGTGTGATCAAAGAACCGAGGTTATTTTCAGATCAAATGGATGTCTTGTTCGTGATCTTGATACAGGTAAAACAGTACTCAAAGGCAAAAGAACTCCAAATAATCTGTACATATTTGAAGAAGGACAACAACAATGCTATCTGAGCAAGGATGAAGAGCACTGGTTATGGCATCGAAGGTTGGGACATCTAAGCTTCTCACAAATAAGGAAAGCATGCAAATATCAGGCAGTTCGCGATCTTCCAGATATCAAAATTCCTGACAACACCATATGCAGATCATGTCAGTTTGGAAAACAAACCAGAACTAACTTTCCAGAGAAAGAAGGATCAGCTAGCATGCCTCTTGAGCTAGTACATACAGATACATGTGGTCCATTCAGGAAAAGAACACCTAGAGGAGAGGAATACTTGATATTATTTATTGACGATTTCTCCAGGTTTGTCTGGTTGGGACTTATGAAGCACAAAGATGAAGCATTCGAAAAATTCAAATCCTTCAAAGCCTTGGTTGAAAATGAATCAGGTCACAAAATTAAGTGCCTCAGATCCGACAGAGGTGGGGAATTTACTTCAAATGAATTTTTCGATTTCTGTGATGAACATGGGATAAGGAGAGAATTCTCTACAGCTAGAACTCCTCAGCAAAATGGAGTTGTTGAAAGAATGAACAGAACAATCCAACAAATGGCTCGTGCTATGCTTGATGAATCAGGAACTCCCGCAACTTTCTGGGGTGAAGCTGCACATGCTGCGGTTGTTATTCTCAACAAAACAAATGTCCGGGTGAACAGCACTCAAACTCCTCATGAGCTTTGGAGTGGCAGGACTCCTTCGGTAAAGCACTTCAAAATCTTTGGGAGCAAATGCTATATCAAGAATACTGATGAGCAGCTTGGCAAACTTGAACCTAGGGCAGATGAAGGCATTCTTCTTGGTTACTCTCCATATAGCAAAGCATACAAGTGCTACAATAAAAGACTTGGCAGAATTGTTGACAGCATTGATGTAGTGGTTGATGAGAAGGGATACATTCCTAGGCAAGTCCATCATGAAGACATCGAAGAAGATGAAGGCTACCCTCAAAGACAGAATGATGAAGAAGAAGAACCTCAAGAAGAGCCAGAGGAGCAAACAAGAATAGAAGAAAAGACTCCATCCAGATATGTTCAGAAGAATCATCCAGAATCTCAGATTGTGGGGCAGAAAGAAGCAGGTGTACAAACAAGAAGAACAGTTGCAGAAGCCTCAAGCTATTTGGCATTACTCTCCTCTACTGAACCACAAAATGTGAAAGAAGCATGCAAAGATGAATGTTGGGTGAAAGCAATGGATGAAGAACTTGAGCAAATCGAAAAGAACAACACTTGGGAGCTGGTTCCTAGACCAAAGGATAAGAATGTTATCGGAACAAAATGGGTCTTCAAAAATAAATTGAATGAAAATGGAGAAGTAATTAGAAACAAAGCCAGACTTGTTTGTAAAGGGTATGCGCAGCAAGAAGGAATAGACTTTGAAGAAACTTTTGCTCCTGTTGCAAGACTTGAGGCCATCCGAATGTTCCTTGCTCTCTCAAGTTTTCAAAACTTCAAAGTATTTCAAATGGACGTGAAATCAGCCTTTCTGAATGGAGACTTGGAAGAAGAAGTGTACATTGAACAGCCAGATGGGTTCATTCTTGGAAATGATCCAAATCTTGTATGCAGATTGAAAAAGGCTCTCTATGGTCTCAAACAAGCTCCAAGGGCTTGGTACTACCGGTTGGACAAATATCTTCATCAACAAGGTTTTTCAAAAGGTTCAGCAGATAGCAATCTGTATATAAAAGTTGAAAATGACAAATTGCTAATACTTGTTGTGTATGTAGATGACATTATTTTTGGCAGCAATGAAGAAGCTATGAGTCAAAGCTTTGCCTCGGTCATGCAGAAAGAATTTGAAATGTCCTTGCTAGGAGAACTGACATATTTCCTTGGTTTGCAAATCCAACAAAAAGAAGAAGGAATCTTTTTATCTCAAACCAAGTATCTCAAACAGATTTTGAAGAAATACGGCATGGAAGATGCAAAACCAGTATGTACACCCATGATCACAGGATGTAGTCTTAGTGCAAATGATGGATCTGCAGCAGTACATCAACCAACCTACAGATCTATGATTGGAAGTTTACTATATTTGACAGGTACCCGACCGGACATCATGCATGCAGTTGGAATAGTTGGAAGATTTCAGGCAAATCCGAAGGAGACTCATCTTCAGGCAGTGAAGAGAATTTTCAAATATCTTCAAGGGACTCAAAATTATGGCTTATGGTATCCTAGAGATACAGATCTTACTCTTCATGCTTATACAGATGCAGATTGGGCCGGAAGCGTGGATGACAGGAAAAGCACAAGTGGTGGTGCGTTCTTTATGGGTTCCAGACTGGTATCTTGGTTCAGCAAGAAACAAAGTTCGATTGCCTTGTCTACAGCTGAAGCAGAATATGTTGCTGCTGCATCTTGTTGCACCCAACTTCTTTGGATGATGCAGACTTTGCAGGATTTTCAAATCACTTGTACACCACCTATCCCCATCTTATGTGATAACACAAGTGCAATCAGCATCTCAAAGAATCCGGTTATGCATTCAAAAACCAAGCACATACCAATCAAGTATCATTTTCTCCGGGAACAAGTGCTTGAACAGAAGGTCAAGTTGGAGTATGTTCCTTCTAAGGAACAAGTTGCTGATATTCTCACCAAACCATTGCCCAGGGACACCTTTGAGTACCTCAGGCAAAAGCTGGGGGTTGTTGATGCATCATCTTGTTGTTGAATCTTTTCTGATTGATGGTACAGGTTCAGGGGGAGCATATAATGCATTGTTGGCATTATGGAGGATGGTCAGAAGGAGGTCTTGGAAATAGCTGCAATATGTCTCTATCTCTTTCATGGTGGATTATGGTTCTTTGTTGCAGATCTGGTTCATATTCAGGGGGAGCATGTTCTTAGGGGGAGCATACCCCTTTTGCCCTTGATGTCAAAGGGGGAGAATGAAGCTGCAGTTTGTGAGGTTGCCATCAAGTCCAAAGGGGGAGATTGTTGGCATTATGACTAAAGTGTTGTCCTTGATGGCAACCCATTCAGGTGACAGGTCACTGTTCTTCAAGTCAGCAGCAGAAGTTGATGATCAGCTATCAAATATTGAAGGAAATAAGGAGGACGCAGGTATACCTTACAGAAAGTGCGTACCCGCAGGTACACCATGCAGAAGTCGCGTCCAGAGACGCAGGCCAGCCGTTCAGGAGGTGCGTCCACCCAGTGCACACATTTTAAGGCAGAGAAAAGCACACGTGGGGGTTTCTTGTGTTTTACTCTTGGTATCTAGCTGACGGTATTGTGTTATTGTGGTGTCGGCTCGTGGTATTGTTCCATGATTTGAGGAGGAGCCTTGCCTATATAAAGCAAAGGAGATCATTTGGTTTAGGTATGTCTTTGGTTGAATATCTTATTGGGTGAGATCTGGTCTAGATCTAAAAGGCGAATCTTCTGAAGGACTGAGATCCCTTTGGCGCAAGATCAGATCTGTAGATCTGACTGTTTGGGTTACACTTAAAGTCTTGAAATCATTCATACCCGAAGGGACGCAGGTACAGTGAAAGGAAAGCGCGCCGGGACGCAGTGCAGAATCTCGAGATCTGCGTGGGGACGCAGGGCAGACGAAGTTCAGGTGCGTCTGGGACGCAGCTCAGTGACTGGAGACCTGCGTGGGGACGCAGAGCGATCAAGGTTCAGGTGCGTCTCTGAAGCAGAAGGACGCGGCGCGATAGTGTTTTTGGGTGCGTCCCTGTAGCAGAAGGACGCGGCGCGATAGTGTTTCTGGATGCGTCCCTGAAGCAACAGAACGCAGAGCAGTTAAAGGAACAGTGCGTGGGCACGCAGCACAGCAGAAGGATATCTGCGCGTGGACGCAGGGGAGCAGAAGGTTAACTGCGTCTGGTCGCAGGCCACAGAAGGAAAAACTGCGTCTCTGTCTTAAGATATTCTGTTGATTGAATTTCTCTGTTGATAAGGTGTTCTGGGTTACTTCTGTTATTGCTGATCTGATATCTGTAGTGGACTGTAACTGTTATGTACTTGTTGATCATCTGATGCTTTATGAAAAGAAGTAGGGGGTTGTAGCTCCCTTCCAGGAGTAGACTGGAAAACGAGAGAGAGAGAGAGTTGTAGCTCTCTGCAGGTTGCAGCCTGCGTACTGGTAAAGGACTGCACCAGTACAAAATCATTGTAAAAGAAGTTTCTAATTTGAAAGAAGATAGAGACATATTGCAGCAGGTGGTTTTCACCCACATTGGGTTTCCACCTTACATCTTGTGTTCTTTGGTGTGACTATCTGTTTTTCCTTGTTCATGCTCATTATTTTATGGTACTGACATGCAAAAATAATTCAAAGATCAAATAAGGAAGATTTATTAAATTGCTAGATAATACTGATTCACCCCCCCTCTCAGTATTATTTCCAACATTCTAGAATATTTCTTAGTTTCCAGTGCTATTATTTTCCACAGTTTTATTTGTGAAGTTTGTAGTGTGATTTATTCAATATTTTCCATAGCAAATAAATTGTTAATTAATTAACAATTAGAAGAATTAGTTCTAGTTGCTGCAATATGATTTCATACTTGAAATTTTCACATGGTATCATATCATGATTGATCCAACAGGGAAGCTCAGAAGTGGAGACCGAAATTCATTTTTCAGAGGAAGTAGTAAGACGAGCTTTTGGAGGCTACACAAAGTCTCGGCTAGATAGTTCAAGTTTCTTGAGAAAGTTCGATTTTTCTGTGCAGGTGGGCAGAAAAACTCGGTTTTCCAGTTGAGTGATTCCAATAGGCAGAGGGAGCAACAACTCATGTATATTCACTTAGCAGATTCCCTTTTTAGGTGCAGAAGTTTTTGAAGCAGTTTGTAGTAACAGATTAGCATCGGGTGGAAGAGAAATAACACACACAAAGGGAAAATTTCTCTCAGAGGATCTCGAGTTTCAAAGATCTAATTTTCTAGTTGTAGATTGGCATGTAGTTGTGAGCATATATTCTCACTCCAGAGGAAGTGTGAGCAGTAGATCCAGCAACGAAGCAGACGGAAAGAGGGAGATTTTTGACTAGATCCAGAGGTGGCCATAATTGGGCTCAGAGATGAGGATAGGTTGTAGGGAGCCTCCAACTATGTCATCTAGAAGCCTAGGAAGTCCTCCATACTAGATGAACATGGTCTGAAGACCTATGTAGAGAATGTGGTAGCAATACCCCAGGATGTCGATAAGCTCAAGGAGTATAAGAAGGAGATGGAGAAAGTGAAGTGAATGATCTTGGATGGAGTTAGAGATCATTTAGTCTCACATGTGGAACAAAAAGGTATGACCAACGAAATGTGGGATGCTCTCTCTGAGATATACCAGAGTACTTCCAAGAAGAAGAAGATGTTCCTATAGGAGAAGCTGAGGAGCATCAAGATGTAGAAGGGAGAAAGAATATATGACTTCCTCATTAGGATTCAGGAAGTCCGAGATCAGCTTGCAGTCGTTGAGGAGGCACCCCAACCCACAGAGCTTGTATGGTTGGAACTAAACAATGTCTCCAAGGAATGGTAGGTGTTTGTCCAAAGTATCTTAGGAAGAGACACATTGCCTAAATGGGACAGGATGTGGTTTGATCTATAGCAGGAGGAGTTGAGGCGGGATCAAGTAAAGAGTACCATCAACGCTAACAATAGTAAGGGACCAAAGGGTGAAGAGGAGAATGTTTCCCTAACATCAAAGAGTCTCAATCAAGGGCAGGGGAAAAAGAATAAGAGGAATGATCTTTCAAAGGTTAAGTGCTTCAGGTGTGGCAAGTTTGGCCACTACAGTACAGAGTGTCCTCTAAGGAAGAAGGACTAGCAGGACCAGGCATTAGTGTTTTCTGAGATCGACAAGTTGTCCTCCAGGTTGGAGGAAGACTTCACCATGTTTTTTGTTATACCTCTAGGAGAGAGGTGGGGTGATTTGGTGCTGTAGTCCCAGACTTACAGAGAAATGGGTAGGGTCCATTGATGTGTCCTCTGGCTGTGGGGGCCCACAATATTCAATAACAGGATGGATTAGTGTCAGTGATGTAATCAAATTCTAGAGTGACAGTTGCAGAATAGTTGCAGTCAGGTGCTGAGGAGCGCAAAAGAAGTGCTGGCGGTAGAGTAGATGGATCAATGCAGAGTTGACAGCAACACAAATTCCCAGTGGACAGTACTGGGGCTAGTAGTAGTCAGGTCTCAAGAGATAGATGTAGCATAAAGACACAGTTGATTCAGTATTTAGGATGCTTCTTAGTTGCAATAGTTGCAGTTGCAACATGAACAATGAGAGGGAGTTGCAGTGAAGATGCAAAGTTGGCAATAATATAGTAGTGTCAGTAGAAGCATAGATACATCATTAGAGTTGTGCAGCGGTTGGTGGGCAGTGGTAGTCAGTCACAGTGTCCATACATCAACAATGTGACAGAGGGTGATACAAAGACAAGGTATTGTAATAGTGGTGCAACACTAGAACACCTTCCTCTCTAATAGGGAGTGTTAGTTTTTGTAGCGTTAGAGTTGTTCTAGTCTTGAAACTTTGTGGAGAGGTTAAAACACAAGAGTTCTCCATAACCCAAAAATCTTTTATGGTAATTCCACCTAGAAGTGTCTCAATTATATTATTAGCCTATTTTTTAGTATTTCCTAAGTCTAAACTTAGGAAATCTGGTTAATTAATCAGAATTAATTGAGATAAGGTGTGAATCATCTAGAATCTCACAAGGATAGACTCTGATATGATCTTGGCCCTTGATTAATATTTAATATTGGTTGTTGTATGTCCAACAAAATATTATAAGAAGAAGTCGATGGGTAGATGGAGAACACACACATAGAGATCAATTTCCTTGGAGAGTTTGATTTTTCCAAAGAGTAGTTGTTGCCAGAAGAGTTCAAGCTTTAGAGAGGAAGCAAAGACAAACATGGAAAGGGATAGTGAAGACGGAGGAATATTTTCTAGATCTGGTTAGTACTTTGCAGAGAGTTCGAGATTATCTCTAGGAGGTTGCACAAAGGTAGTACAAACCGTCAAAGGGCGGTTTGATTTTTACTGAGGAGAATATGTATTTAGTTCCAGATGTCAGGAAGGGGTACCAGAGTGTCGGAGAAGCATTTTCCTAGTAAAAATTAGGCAGGACGACTAGATTGATAGTTGATTCAGGCATCACATGTGTCAAGCAGCTTCAGTGTGATGTAGAGCTTGTGCAGGCCCAGTTGGATGACTAGCCTTTTAGAGCTCAGACAATGTCGGGATTGCTTAGAGTGAGGGTAATTTCCCTCTAGAAATTTTCGCCAGTATTTTCTCTGTTGGATAGGTAGTTTTCAGTATCTAGATTATACTTAGATAATTTCACTATTGCATAATAATATAAAATCCTCAGCTGTTGCACCGGTTTTTCAAAATTGGGATTTTCCGGGGACATTTGTCCAAAATAAACTATGTTAATTTTATGTTTGTGTGCTAGAATATTTCTCAGTTTCCAATGCTATTATTTTTTGCAGTTTTATTTGTGAAGATTGTAGTGTGATTTATTCAATATTCTCCGTAGCAAATAAATTGTTAATTAATTAACAATTAAAAGAATTAATTCTAGTTGCTGCAATACGATTTCATACTTGAAATGTTCACACCAAAGACGCTCTCAGGCACATCCCTTCAGTTGCAGAGCAACACTAGTTTCTAGTGACTTGAGCTCAGAGGTATAACTCTTTTGGCTTGAGACTACCAGGGTCAAGTATTGTTCACAGTGCTTGTTCTTCTACTGTCCAAATTGAGTCTTTCGTTTACTCTTTTCTTGTTGGGAGATTGTTGGTTAATTGTGAAAATATTAAGTCTGCATCATACACACAGTCCTTATGTAGTTTTATCTGTGTCTTGTCTTGGTAGAAAAGCCCCTTCATTATAGGATTTGAGTCATCACTGGTAGGGTTACTTACTTCATTACATGTGCTATGGACAAGCGTTCAATTTATAGCTAAAGGTGGAAAATCTCGATGCAAGTTGAGGAAGTTATTTTTACTACTATTTGGCACCCATTTTGTAGGCATTCTATGGTCTCATATTACAGTTTCTATCTTTGTACTAGGTCAATGTGTTTTGTACTCTTTCTCCATAATTCTAGGTCTGACCCCTCTTTTGAACTTGTGGCAGTCCTCCCTTTGGCGGCTCTGAAAAATTTGGACCCAGTAGGAATCTCCTTTCCCTATCCAGTTCTGGTTTGTGGAGTTTGGTACTCAGGGACCTTCTCCATATGGTTCTAAAGGGTTATTTCATAACTTCCTAAACTTTCATTCTACATTCCTTCAATTGCACTCACACCTCTTTTCCCAATTGTGTTTTAGGTGGTATAATCTTGCATGTAGGAGTTTTTTAGCGAGTTGTTTAGCCACAACATGTAGCACATTGTTTTGCAACATATTTATCATTATGGTGCCAAGATTACATCCTTCATGCCATAGGGGTGGAACCTTGGGGTCTCATTCCTTGTGGCACAAGAGGTTATTTGGTTGGGAATCCATTACTAAATTTTCTGATGCAAGACCTTTTGAGGTATGAAAATAAGTCCTTCAGTTAGAAGCTAAAGAATTTGGTGACAAAGCCTACTTCTCAGACATGGACATTGGAGGAAGTAGCCTCAAATGGATTTCAAATTCGGGGAAGTTTCATAGGCTGAGGATACATTTCCTACATTCCATTACTCATCACCATCAAATGGAAACTTTACTTAGTATGGTCATAAGAGATAAGAAGGTAGACAATTATAAATTATTTGTAGGTTAAGAAGACATCCAACGCATCCTATGGGACATCAGGTATAACATGGATGATATAGTTATTCATTTGTCCAACATCGAACGCTATATATTTTATAATTGAAACACCCAATCCAACGAGAATCAGGAAGGACCTAGGGTGGTCAACGTACCAACTCAAGAATGTCCTAAAGCCAACTCCACAACCTCATCTCCGGTTATAATTTTTGATTAGGAAATCCAAACATGTTTCAACATGTACGATTCGGAAGGAACATCTCTAGGTTTTGGATAGTTTTGGTTTCCTTTTACTACATATGTTTGTTTCATTCATAGTTTATTGCTCATGTTTCAGTTGTTTGACTTTGGATGGTCTCAATTTTTGGATATTTGGTCTGGCACATTTCAACTCTGGTTTTGAGAGTAGATTGGCTAGTTCTCAAAAGCAAACTCTTTGTTTATCTATCCTCACAACTCTCCGTATTTTCAGTCAAGTCCAATCATAGTGAGGACTTAGCAAGCATGAAGTAAAATTTGGGTTTGTAAATTTTTGACTAAATGTAAATATTTTGATGTTAATAGAAAGCTACAGATGAAATTACAAAAAAGAAGAGGTTGATAAAAAAGTTGCATGATGGAGTTTTGATAGATCACTTCACGATATATAAAACCCAAAGTTTGCTTGAATAAATTTATTTTTGGCGTAGGTTGAGGAAGGAAGTTGGCATATTTGTTGAGATATACTAAGTTTTTCAAGTGGCTAAGGGAGTGATTCAGGTTTGTATATCGCATTGCTAATAGCAAGTGTAACATGTGAAGACATATTATTGTATTTTGTCCTAGGATTCCCTACGATGCAAGGTGGACATTTATGTGCATTTGTGGTGGTTAATTGATTTTCCATGATGGAAAATTCCTTGTCTTGTAAAAAGACCAATGAATCAACATACTACACAAAGATGGTTTACAAGGAGAATGTAAGGATACATCGATTACGAAAGATAATTAATTCAAAGATGGGATCAAGGTTCCTTAATGATTTTTAGGGGACATTGGATATGCTTGGGAACATGCATATAATATATTTCAATGCACTATCAATAAAGAGGTGGAAAATCTAAGTCATAAGTAGTTTGGTGAATCTTCTAAGATGTTTAATATGAAATAGGATAAGATAGTGAGATTATTCTTAACACATCTAGGGTTTTATTATAATATCATGATGAATAAATTGATGATAATATTTTCTTTTCAAATTGTGTATTTATATAATCTAAATGGTGTTACATATCTAGCTGATTTGTTTGTTGAGAAGTATAGGAGTAATGATGTAGTGGCATTTGTTGAATAGAGAAGGGAGATACATGTGTAGGTTCAAAATAAATGGAGAG
Organism: Pinus tabuliformis; assembly: GCA_031772625.1. NCBI lineage: Eukaryota > Viridiplantae > Streptophyta > Pinopsida > Pinales > Pinaceae > Pinus > Pinus tabuliformis. The sequence continues at coordinate 404,825,629 of CM062818.1, read as the reverse complement.
AGAGTAATGTGAGGCATAAAAATAACACATGTATAAGAAGGGATTTTGTGGCATTTTAAGGGAGGTGATTTATTTAGGTGCATTTTAACACGAAGCATTATCCCAAGGGAACTTATAGCAAGTTGAATTTAAGAAATATTAAACCTTGTAAGCTAAAGTGGAAGTTTGGGATACTGCATATGAAATGAAGTTTCCAAACTTAGTTGGACATATCATCAATATTTAACATGAACGACCTTTATGATTTTAGAGGTTATGGTTTATATGAGAAGGAAAGGAATGAATGAGAAATATTTTTAAGTAGAATGTCTAGAAGCTAAGGAAATAAGCCTAGGAGTGTATAATGCATGTAGAGAAAAAGCACATGTTGGGTGTGTGATTTGCAAAAGAAAGTGAGAGTCAAGAGGAGAAGTTGAGTGGGCTATGCAAGCTTGAGACATCTAAAACATGCATAGGTAAATTTGGTCAACGTATTAGTAACAATATGTTGACTATTTTGAATTGTTGTAAAATATTTATAATTTATATTATATGAGATTGTGTTTCTATTTATTTCCTCTTATCATACTAACATGTATGAGCCTTAGAAAAACAAACAAGGCCAAGGCCATTAAGATTTCATTGCCATTGATCGCTACATTAAATCACTCCTCCCATATAAATTAAAACTGAAGTTATTATTAAAATTGTATTTTATGACCCCAGATCTGGGTGCCCCTTTGACGTTTGATGACAACGATGCCTCCCATATTAATGAGTATTAACACATTAATGGTTGGGGATCGGTGGTGATTCCTCTCTACCATCCCTACAGACCTCATTCAATGTGTAGGACAGAGTGGTAGATGGGAAAGGACCTTGTATTGAAACCATTCTTGGGACATTGAACTAGGCCTAATAGCTCATAAAAACATTCATTCCTACATTTACACCACTTTGCAGGTGGCATATCTCTCTTGGATTTGTAGGGAAATTCAGGTTAAGGCACTTGGAGGCAATTATAGTCGTATTTCTCACTTGTTACCCATGGTTCGTGAAAGAGGACATGCGAAGTGAGGAGGGAGAGGAGGAGTCTGTTAACCTCCTCCTCCATGGCATGACCAAGGGGCTAAGAAATTTGATCAAGATATTCCGCTACACATTAAACACCTGGTGGCATCCATGGAAGCACAAGAGCTCATAAATACTTGTAATGGACACTAGGTAGCCATAAATATGCTTGGTTGACAATTAAGGTACTAAGAAGAGCTTCTGCGAGTCGTGGAGAGGAGAATTATGGAATTAGATTTTCATCTAGTTCAGGAATGGTTGACTCTGCATGTCCTATCAAGAGCTCTAGGAATTCAATTCCTTCCCCCATCCTTGCCTCCGACTTCCTCCAACTTACTGGACAATTCCAACACTTTAGACTCAATATTTCAGGGCACTAAGCCACCCAGTCTTGAGAAACTGGGGACTCTACATTATAAGGAAAAACAAGCACACATTCAAGGCACATCTCGCCATGTGGATATAGAGCAAGTTGATGCTAGCAAGATAGCCGCAATAGTCAGTCTAAAAGGAGAAACCTCGCAACAGGAGGCCAACATCAACACTAAAGGGGCACTTGTTCAATGGGATCAACCTCCATGGCTCCCAAAAGGCGAGGGTGGTCCTTTCAAGTACCTTTTAGTATGACCCCACTCACTATCAATCTATAGGAAAGGATTTCCAAGCTTATGCTATTTTTTATTTTTGCATGTGGCCTTTTGATGTCCAGACTTTCCTAGTCTTTGCTACTCTTGCTTTTTTTGTGGTCTGATTATGTCAAAAATTGGTCTCAGGAAACTCAGGGAGACCATATGGTTTCCCACTTAAGGGCAGATGGTCTCTCCCAAGCTTTCTCTAGTTTAGACATTTTTTTTCTTTCCAAAAGATACTCGACTCAGATACAGTCTACCCATGCTTATCCATGCTTGTACTCTATGTAAATTTTTGAAAATCTAATTAAAATTTTCTTACTTACAAAAAAATGTATTTTTAATGAGATTTGTATGATTTTATTTAAAAATTTTAAAAGGATAAATTTATTTAAAAATGATTGAATGCTTAGATCAATGAAATAAAATCAAATTTTAAATTACATAATTAATATATAATTATTTAATGGTAGTAAAATTGTACCCTTTTATACTTGTAATTAATTTATTTTTCCATAAATTATAAAATATATGTTAGATTAATATAATATAACTTACGTTCAAAGGGGTTGGATCTAGTGAGGAGTGAAAAGTTTTTCATTAGTGGTTATGGTCTAATTCTCATGAGGGTTTTCTTGAAGCCACACAAAGAGCTAGAGGTAGTTGTTGATTGTGTGGTGTTGTGCTATTCAACAACCCCCCATTTGTTAATAGTAGTAGTCAATATTACATTAATAAATGGGGACCCTTTAAAAAAATCCTTCCAAAAATAAGTTTAGCATTTAGGCATCTTCCTTATTAAATTTTGGAATAAAACAAGATATCAATCAAACACCTTTTCAAAAAGCTAGTAAATGTCTGCCTTTCCCGCATATCGCATGATCAAGCATGATTGAAAGCCTTGCTAATCCACCAAAACTAGTGAAAAGCGATCAAAAGAGGACTCCACGCTAAACACTTCGAAACTATTACGTTTCTTATATAAACTAAGTCCTAAGGCATTTCTTATTAAAACTAAGGCCCGCATCACATATCGCTATTTATAGAAGGCGCACCTTAATGAGTTACCTTAAAACGTGTGAGATGCGAAATTGTGATGACAACATTTCCCTTATCACATCGCATTTCGGACATTAAAAAGAACACCACAAACTTACCATTCGACAAGATTGCGAAATGTAATTGAGACCCGAACCCGATCCCAAGATACGTTACAAACGAGTATTTAGGTCCGCTGCTTAATAAAAAGGGCTTTACACAAAAAAACCTGACAAATAAGCTATGTTTTGGAAACGATAGTAAGCGGCCCGCATTTCGCATCTCGCAGAAACTAAAGAAACGATAAGGAAAGTGTACAAACATAATGCAATAATGTGATTTGTGATATTACATCACAATCGCAAAATCAACATTTTCGCAATTTAAAGGCTCGCCACCCTAAAATATTTCTTCCCGACTTACGATGCAGACATTAATGAGAAATAAAGCTAAGAGATAACGAACCATTAAGTGGGAATTTAGTAAAGGTTAATGGCATTTATGTGTGAAAAGCCGTTCAACGTGATACAATATCTTTTCACTTGCGTTCAAATAAAACTCCTTTCTTATCACCTTTTCAAGTTATCTGTATTATTCCATCTTACGTTCATTCTTATCTCTGTATATCCGATAGTTGTTGTTTTTCTCCATTTTCAGGAAAAATCCATAGAAGGAGTCTTTGGGAGCAATGGAAAAGAAGGGCAAGGTAGTTATTTATGAGAAATCATAAATGACTCCTTTATTCACAGATACTACGTGCAGCAGAGAAGGAGGAACCTCTACGTGGGAAGCCATGTATGATTTATTAGAAGAAGAGGAACCAAGACCTCTGGAAATAAAGGTCACAGTTGACGGTCATGTTTCCTCAGATGCCTCCATTTTTGAGATGACATGCTCATTTTTTCATCGCAGAGCCGCGCAACCAAAGATAATCCCTTATACAGATATGGTCAAGTGGATAATTCATCAGGTCGATATCTCATATAGAGAATTTAAGAATAACAGCCAAGATTTTATGGGATGTTTTTCGCCAGACACCCTACGACTTATGTACAACCTACCAGAGCCACAAACACTCTACAACAAATAGTTCCTCGACAATTTTGCCAAAGTGAACGAGGACCCAAAAAATGTCATGCGGACCTGGTCGAAAATGAGGGCAAGATCAAAAAGGAAAAAACGGGTATGTACTCTACATCATCTATTTCTCCCCCTCATAGTTTTGCAGCAACCATGCTATGTAGGATGTTCGGCAAGCCCAATAGCACTGAATTTTCCCCAGAATGGCTGCCATTAATAGATGCAGTTGTAAATGAAACCATAATGAATTTGGCCCAAATTTTGTTTGACAATTTAGCAAAGGCGATAATGGATTATAGAGGAAAAGGAGTATCTCTTTGAGGGTTTACCCTCCATTTTTAATGAGTGCCTATGTGATGAATGCAATCTATTTTGGTTCAAAATTTCCTATCATGGAATGGAAGTGGACTATGACCAATCCACTTCCCATTCATATATATCATAAGGACATGTGGGAGTCTCAGTTTCACTCCCATTTTTACAAAATTTTCCATGGAGTCATGTTGCCTATCCATAAACAAGTTTACAACCAAAATGCCCCTAGGTTTTCTAAGGAAGCCAAAGTAGATATCCTCCGAGTGGCCAGATGGTTTGGGGACGAAACATTCACATATATCAGAGTATTTGGGAGCATTGCCTCACCGCATGTCCTCCCATAATATGTCCCCGACAAATTGATGTCTAGAGAGATAGCCTACCGAACAACGAGTGAGGGTAGGCTAAGCAAAGGATTGAAGGAGCAGAAAAAGGCCATTTGGCCTACATTTCTGTTGCAGTGTGGAGCATTTGCACTGCATGATTTTGGGCATGCATGCAAATAAGAAGAGATCATGAGATCTCTAAAATTACCTAAATTCCCAAGAAGGCAATATGACCCAAATGACACTGCCAAAGACTTCACTACCCTGGTGAAAGTGAAGGCATTCACTCATGAGGAATATGCATTTGATGACGTCTTCCTATAGAAAAAAACATTCATAGATGTGAAGCACATGGCATCACTACTTTTTAACCAAGAAGATCTTGAAGCCTTTCATGAATAGAAAGAAAGGAGATTGTTAAAGGTGCCATTGGATCAATTACAGATTGAGCCAATAAGGGAGCCAACTCCTAGTGTAAGCCAAGAAGAGAGCTCCAAAGAAACTTCTAAAGATGATTATGAAGCAGAGTCCCAAGAGAAGTCTACTAGGGAGTCAGAGCACTCAGAGTAACAATGACGAAATGGGGGAAGTAAAGGTAAGAAGTCAGAAAAGGATACAACCAGATCTACAGAAAAAGTAGCTGAGCAAACCTTAGCTAAAAAATAGGCTAAAATTCACTCCACCTCCACCCAATCAACAAAACTCGCGGTGATTGATTTAGAGAAAGAATGGGAGCATTTTAATAAAAATCTCCATACTGAGGGACAAGCACCTGAGCTACAAACTCAACAACACAAAGCAACTCAAGAAATTACAGTAGAGAAAATTGTAAGTACTCAAGAGGTAGAGCACATTCTTACCACTCCTACCTCTGAAATTATTTTGAGAATTGAGGATATTCCTCCTTTAGATGTGTTCTATAGCCCAACCCACAAAGCTTTCGTCAAAAGGCAAATAAAGAAGAGGAATTTGGATGCTACAATTGCTACTACTCCCGATAATGAATCAATGGATATTTTCTGGAAAGATTCACCCATCGACTGATATGAGAACATTACTAAACTGTCACAGTTTGTAGGAGCCTATGCTATAGAAACTATTGATAAAGCAACAAAGGTACAAATGTTTCTCAAAGAAAAGGAAAATAAAATTCTGTTGTTGGAACAACAGTTAGAGCAAGAAAAATCTAACCAACAAGCGGAATTGCAAATAGCCAAGCTCCAACAAGAATTCGAGCAGATGCAAATAAGACATCAAGCCAGCTTAGCAGAAAAGGAAGCGTAAATACAAGAAATAACAGATAAGTATAAGGAAAGTTTGAAAATTGATCAGTTTATAATTGAAGCACTCAGCCTTAACTCCTAGCTAATGCACCAAAAAGAACTTCTATGCTAGAAGGTCTCGCAGTTGAGTCCTTATTGCGAGACTAGTGACAAGTTAACGAGTCAAGTCGTTGACATGAGACTTGAATATGATGAAGTCTTGAAAAGGGTTTCCGACTTCATCACCTGGTAGAATTCAGAGGATGGGAGGAAGGCCAATTTTCCTAAACTGGAGGATTCACATAAATAAATTCTATTTGCAGACTGGGATTCTCGGCTTAGACAAGCAAAAAAGGCAACAATGGCCACAACAAAAGTAGCAAATAGTGTTATTGAAAACATCAATGAGAATTTACACAACGCCAACTTGGTGGCAGAGTTTGTGCCAGGTTCTCTTCCAAATGTCAAACAACTCAAACAACAATCGAGGTAGGCAACAAAGGAAAAAGAGGAAGCGATTAGGAAAATGACTAGGTTAAACTGGGAAGCATACTGGCAATATTGAGTTAAACCTTACATCTAGTGGATGACCCTGCGATGCTGTGGTCAAGTAAAATTATAAGTGCAGACACGAACAAATTCCTCTAGCCCGATAATGGGTCTAGCCACAACAAATACATTTTATGGAAGATTTACTTAGGTTAGAATCAATCAAGAGGGCCTACCTCTTGGTTGCATATCCTGCTTGATGGTGTCCTCGCTTGCTCGCTCCAGCAATATCTCGCTTCCTTCTTCAAGCTCCTGAAACAAGTAAACAACAATAATATACAACCATAATAATAGACAATTTGCAATTCAACCTACTTAACAAGTCAAGAAAATTAAGACATGAATATGTAATATTACAAAACATGTAGGAAATCAAACGATAGTTGCATATATTAATATCAAAGAGAGATTACAACCATTCATCTTGACATTACAGTGTTCCTCTGACAAGATCAGGTTCCCACACACTTCTGCTAACATTGGCTTCAAACAACAATAGTTTTAAAGTTCTTCCCTTTAGGCTTCACTCCAAATAAAAACACACTTCTCCCTCACACAACTAGGTAGCTACAAATAGTAATAGCTTGCTTGTCTACTCCAAAATAGTATCAACACTTTTCAACTATAACACTCACACTCAGCCAAAACTATCAACTGTGACTAGTTTGTGCTTGGGAAGAAGGGAGGTTTATATAGGAAATATGAATGGGAGATGGATCCTCTTCTCATGGGAGAAGGACTTATCCCTTGAGGTAGTTCCATCATTATAGGGAAAAGGAGCCCAAACTATCATCCTCAATCCCATTCGGCCAAACCATTTACCAAACTTCCGTTACAGAGCTTCTAGAGCTGGAAGCTTCATCTCTAATTTAAAAAACTTTCCATAACAGGACCGGTGCGACTGAGACACAACCCAGTCGCTCCGGTCAGCGCAAGGAGTAGTGCTAATCTCTGCACATTGGCGTGGGGGAGACAAAGGCCATTAGCGCCGGTCTTGTAAACTGGGCAAAACAGAAGTTTCAGGGGAAATGATCTGCTCATGAAGAGGTGTTAGCCTCCTATACCAATAGGTTTCATGTTTCATGATTGGCATGGGAAGTTCCAAATATGTTCAGCTTTGATGCTACAAAGGCTCCATATTTTTGTGCACAAACACATTTCTAAATGATTTTGGTACTGTTCCTCTTGTTAAATGGGTGATCCAACAGTTCAATCTGGATCATGCCATGTTTAAATTGATGTTGTAGAATAGAGAAAGAAAATCTGTCCAAACAGTTTAAGCTTGGCAGATTAGTAGTTAGGTAGAGAATAAAGGCGCCCAACTGTTTAATCTGGGCCCTTGGAAGTAATAAGGGTAGTTTTGGATAGCAAATCATTTGAAAAAGAAAAAGAAAAGAGTAAGTGGGGGTTTGCAAGTCTAAATGCACCCTCCCTGAAGTAACAAAAAATGCTAGGAATGTTAAGATGGGTAGGTAGCCAGGGGTTGTAGAAGCCTGATTCTCTCCAGTTTTAGCCTTGATGAAGAAGGCTCATGTCAACTAAAGCAGAGGTATCTATGCAGCATTTTGATGGTAAACTATGGAAGCATGTCTAATTTCCCTATTTCCCCCCAGTAAATCTCTTTCTAACATCCCTCCAATGGACCATTGAGATCTCCCCAACGAGTCCTAGCATCACCTTATCTTTTGTGAAATATTAAGCCAAAGTGTTGGTTTCCATCACACAAGAAAGCCACATTTCTTGTGCAAAATCATTTCTCACTCTCATCTGCTTCTAAATCTAAGTTTACTCCTTAAACTTAGCTCTCTGTTCCTCTTTCACATCTCAGATTCATATTGACTTCTAACCTTATTATATAGCTTCCTAAGTTTTCCCCTCCCCCTATTATTATAGCATTCTATGCAAAAACCCAAAAAAAATATATATATAATATATGTACATACCCCCCCCCCCTTGGGCATTATAGCCATATATTCTCAAGTTCAGACAATGTTGGTAAAAGCAGGGAATCATGTATATAGTTTTCCAGATTATATTTGGGATTTAAATTGACATCTGGTCAATTTAACAACCCTCATCCGCTATACAGTTTACAAGGTCACCTCCCCTTTCCGCACTCATTTGTATTATATGTCCGCATACCCACTTTTTATCGTTTACCAAAGGTTTTCTCCATCGCGCCTTACCAAAATAATAATTTTATAATCGGCGGGTCCCGATGTTATCGCGCTGGCAGCTTGTCTCTCCGTCTGTCGTCGGATTTGGGCCCTCCCATCCGACGGCTCTCGGGAATTTCGGAACCCCTCCGCCATCTGACCTTTAGCCTTCGAAATGGTCAGTGGTTTTACACCGTACCAGGGACGCGTGTCCATTTTCTATTGCGTCGGGCGATCACTGACAATTACCATCCTCGTGCAATAAGCGGTCCGATAAAACCGCTTACCACTGTTTATTCCCGCGCCTGCGTCATCACTCACATCAGCATCTGCGTCAACTGTCATTTAACCGCTAATCCAGCATGGCCGACATGTCATCCTTCCAAGTCAGCCCACTCATACCTCACCACATCATCATGCCGTACCCGGGCCCGACCAGTTACGTCATGCTGACGTCATTCGCAAAGGGGTGCCAAAATCCCATTTTTTACATATTTTCGCACAAAATCATTATTTTCTCGTGTTTCTATTAGTCATTTGTGGAGTTTCCTTGCATGCTGCACTACGTCGTCTGCATGTCTGGTTGCAAATTCAATCCCCTGAGCTGCTGTCAACACAAATTCATCAACTCTCAAACGTCCTCGGCCTTGCCATTACCAGGTACTTACTGTTTTTCCTCTGCGTTCCCTGGTTTTCCTAATTGTCTACATTAAAAGCATATCGGCCTGCTAAATTTCTGAGTTTAAGACTCTGTAACTACCAATTCAACCTGAAACTTGTTTAAAAAGGGGGTCCCCGGTTCAAATTTTCTCAATTCCCACAGCGTCTCTTGCATTTGCAACTAAAAAACCATTAGCAGACAAATTCTACTGTAAAAGCAGCGCGCAGTCCCAGCATTAGCTCCTTTCACTTTCTCAGCAGCAGTTTCCCTATGTTCACCTAATTCACCCTTTTTTCCTTTCTGCAAATCACTCCACCCCTCATAAACCACTGTTCAGTGCTGCTCTTTGCTGAAACCCAAGCATAACTCAATTCTAAGTCATAATCAAACAATGGAGACTTCTGTGGCTTTAAACATTGCCCCCCTAAATGCCCCACATAAGAGTTTGGAGTGGTTATCCCTTGCTGACAGGGATTACCAGATGGTGGAAGTAATTGAATTATCAAGCAGATATCATGTTCCAGTTATTACTGAGATAAGAGCAAGACATAGAAATGGTACTGACATCTTGGGAATCTGGGAGTCCCACTTACCAGTCTATTATCTCCCTCAGGTGAATGTTTTCCCTGATTTGATTCACCAATGCTGTGCAAATTATGATCCCAATCAAAGGGCTGTTCTGAGTCCTTCAGGCTCTGTATTATTCCATATCACTCCTGAAGCCATCAACCAAATGCTACAATTTCATTCAGCAAAGCCACTAACTCCTCTTTCTATGCAACTTCTGCTGGAGCAAGGTGCCAAGCTGTCCAGCTCACAAATTACAAGAATTGCTCAGTTGTTCATGCGGCCAGATTCCCAACCTCAGCGGCCTCCTCCTTTCCTGCATGTATGGTTCAATGACATAGGCAAAGTCCTAGTGAATATGATGTCCTACATCTTGGGGTACAACACTAGTGAATATGTGGATGAAACAATCTTGGTCATGTAATCTATGTTTGCCCCAGGAAGGCCTCCTGTTGTCCAGTATGACTATGCTACATTTATAGCTGACAAGATTCATGAACATTTCATGAATTTGGAGAGAGAGAGGGTATTCAAATACACCTCCTATATATATCATTTGCTATTGTACAATCAGCCTGATAGCTTTCCTATTTTCCTCAAGAAGTTAGATGCAAAGGGAAACAAAAGATCTATAATATTCTGGTCATCAATCATTCACCATATCTTTTACTCTCCATACACCTACTGTGAGTTTATTGATCTGTTCATCCACCCAACCCTGTCCTTGCTGATGAGTTCTCCTCCTCCTAGACTCACAGATGACATGCAGAAGATTCTCCAGCTCTCAAAGAACTATAGCATTGGAGATTGGTCTTTTTACCAAGATCACACAGTAATCAGGGTATATGGCTGTGAGCTAGCCCCATACAGACTGTCAAAGTATGTCCCCATGAGGCTTTTCGCCTTGGAATACTTTTGGCAATTTTGCAATGCAGACATGGTTCACTTCCATAGCAAAAATAAGAAAGCACAGCTCAAAATTAAGCACCAACTAGGTCCATTCATTTTTAATAAGAGGGAGGAAGCTTGGGAAGAGGCAGATAAAATCCTAAAAAGTTTCTAGCTGGAAACAAGTTTCTACTGGGCACCATATGACCCCAACCACTTCATAAGCCTTAGGAGAATCAAATACAGGCTTGCTAGCTATGACCACTTTAGCATCCCACAAATTGAAAAATATGCTAACCAACAAGAGTGGGTAGAAGGTACATTAGTTGAAGATTACTCTGAAGAGGAATTAACACAAAAAGCAATTAAAAGGCTTGAAAAAGCAGTTGACCTAGAACATGTTGGACAGGTATTTTCCTCAGCCCCTGGGCATCTTGGAGAAAGCGCCTCCTCTTCCACCGTTCCCCAGCAATATGCCCAAGAAGTTGTCCAAGCAACAGCCACAGCTAAAGGGAAAGAAATGCAGCAAGAAGAGCAGCTCCCCAATGTGGAGCAACAAGAAGAAATGGCTGATCAACCTGCTTCTACAGATCAGCAAGCTCAAGAGCAAGCCCCTCCAATGCAGGAAACAACAGTTGAAATCCCAATATTGCAAACACCAGCCAATGAAGAAAGGATTAAGAAAAGGGATAGGCAAGAGGAAACTCCTCTAACAGCCTCAACAGATCAACCAGGGGAAAAGTGACAGAGGCTAAATCCTTTCTCTGAGGAGGAAATTCCTGAAAGACCAACTGAGACTATGCTTCCTCCTAGCATTGAGACATCGGCCAGCTCCTTACAGCAGGAGCAAGAAATGCAACAAGGGGCAGAAGTAAGTTCTTCAAGGCAGCGGATCAAGTCAGACTCTAGTATCAAGAAGCAGTTCACATACATCAAGGCAAGAAATGAGCCACTTAGATACCAGCTCTACAATCAACTCTTAAGGATGGCACCAACCAATCAGCAGAGGCTAATGGTAGCCTATGATATTAAAGAAGGAAAAATGACTCTTAGTCATTTTAGGCCTACTATGCAGCAACCCCAATCAGTTGCTGACTATATTAGAACCAATTTGGAGGTTTTTGCTAAAGACATCCACCCCATGGATCAGATTGAGTTGCATAAGCAAACTGGGGAGATGGTGTACTCTACCTTGGCTGACAAAACTTTATTGGAACACAGGTTACAAAATTCTCTACATAATACTGCTGCTCAGTTAGAGTTGGAAAAGGCATCATCTCAGGCCAAGGATAACAGAATTAAGTCCTTGGAAGAAATCATTATAGAGCTGGGAGACGATCCCAATGATCCTAAAGGTGTGCAGGCCTTAATGAAGAAAAAGGATGAGGATATAGCAGCCCTGAGAAAGCAAATCAAGCTACCAGCTACCATTCACCCTCAAACTGAAGGTGTTTCACAGCAAAAGAAGGATCAGGATGTGGTTGCTCTACTCTTGACCTTACATAAGAGATTGGTGGAAACAGAGGGTGCCTTGGAGGTAACGTTAAAAGCAAAACAAGGAGAGTTACCACCTCATCCAGCACAGACATCTACAACCATTGAAGATGTGCCTCTTGTAACTACTTCAGCAGGTCCTCCCACTAGACAAACATTAGAGGCAAGCCCTTCAGGCTCAGCACCAGCTCCAGAAGTGACAGCATAGACAACAACATCAGAGCGACACCTAGCCTTATCATGCAAAATATAATGAAAGAACTAGAAGCTCTTGAAGCACAGATGGCAGAACTAAAGGAGGCTAAAGAAAAATTGGCTATGCTTGAAGAAAAATATGAAAAATCAAAGCAAAATGTAGCTGAGAAGACAAGAGAGGTAAGGGCTCTTGAAAGAAGGATAAAAGAATTAGAAAAGGAGCTTACTCTTGACAAAACTTTAATTGAAGTCAAGAAAATCTTATGGGCCAAAATTGGTCAGTCCATCACAGACCAATGGCAATCCATTGAGACCATCCATGAGCAAATAGATCTCATAAACAAGGCTCATTTTGAAAATCAAAAAGCCAGAGCATCTTTGGGGAATATGCCTGAGCTAGCCAACAGAATGATCCAAGTCCTCAACAATCACACTGGCCCTCAGCTGGCAGAAATGGGTATCAGGAACTGGACAGATACCATCTTGCTAATAAAGAGGGTGCTAACCCTGAGGAATTATGTACAAGCATTAGACAGAAAGTGCCAAGAGATGCAAGCAGAGGTAAATGAATTTATTACAAAAATCACAGCATTGCATAGCAGAGGGCTTCCCAGCTTGGTAACCAGTGCAGGAAGATTATTATCACATGAACATTATGCCAAGAGGGTCAACAATTATGCCACCAATCAAATCATAGCATCCTCAGGCACCTCAGAGGAAACAGGGCCCCCATCTGGGCAGAGTCTTTATGATAAGCTGGAGAATCTATTTTTTATTGAGCATGAAATCAGACATCTTTTTGAAGTGCCACCAAATTATTATAAATACACTGAGGCTGATGAGACTTTAATTAAATTATAGAGACACCAACTGCCTACAGAAGATTGGTGGAAAGGCATGATAGAAACATTACTCTGATAAATCAAGTTTGTTGATCAAAATCCTTGGATCACTCACAAATCAACATTTTCAAATGACTCATATGTTTAGCCTACCTGGAGTGGCAATGGAAAAAAGCAACTGAATGACAAGGATGGAGACTAGGCACAAATGGATGAGTAAAAATAATGTGGCTAAAGTAGCAGCGTCTTGGCAAAGCAACGAAAAATTCCCGCAATGAATGCACATCAGTCGGCCAGCCCAATTGGTTCCAAAGTCAAAGATCTTTGACAAAAATAAACAACTGTTTATTAATCTTTTCAATAGCAATAACTTTTGTATCTACTATTTGTAAAGAGTTGGTAAGGAAAGTTATGAGTTAATGACTCATCTTTCAGATATTTTGTATCCACCTTTTGTATATATATCCCCTTGCAGAACGCATTTGGGGTTGTTGATTTTTCTTCTAAAGAGCTACGCTGTAAGTTTCAGACTTTGAATACAAAAAGCTGATGGAGTTCCTGAGTTCTGGGTTGTGTTGATGTGTTGTGATGAGATTGCTTGCTGCTGCAGAATTCCTGCGTTATTTCATGATACAATAAGTTTTCTGAACCGTGTTTTTATGTTTTCTTTGCTCACAAAATCCGCATATGATGTATGTTTCATGGTCTTAGCATTAGAGAAGAAGAATAGTTCAGGATTTGTTTGTTAAACACCCTAAGCTCAATCTCTACTGCTAATTATGTTTTCTTCAGAATTAGTTATGAATGTGAAACTCTTAATTGCTCGCATTTACACTGAATCTTTCATGGTAAGTAATGTTTAGGAAATTAGAGTGGCTCCTGAATAATATTTTACTTTTCCATCTCACCAGCATAGTGAAAGAACCTTAACTGCTTTTCACTGACTGATTGCATCTCATTCTTCTCAAATTCGAAGGTTTGTTTCATGAATGCCTATCTGGCTCTGAAATATCATCATTCTCACCAAATACCTTAAGCAACACATGACCACTGACTCCAATGCCCAATGGAATAAAAATCTTTGAACATTGCATGCCCCTCTATTAGAAGATATCACCCAACCAAACTTCAAACAAATTCAGTACATCAAAGCTAGCCTAAAATCCCATAAAACAAAGCTAAATCCTAAAGAGAGAGCCCTCTCTGATTACAGGTGGGCTAGAACCTGTAGTCCAAAGATTGGTTTGTGGTTACCTCGGCTGTATTCCCTTAGGACTCAAAGGGAACAACCTGAGTGATAACAAGAGGGACACAATGGGAGTTTTTTCATGAAGGTAAAGCATGCGGGGTTCACTATATAGGTCATCCAGGATCAAGGAACAGGGAGTACAGGGACAGTGACAAAATGCTGTGTAATAGATGCCTAACCACTTCCACACAGAAAATGGTGCCAGCACTGACCGATGTCGTGTTCACTGGTGTTTTTGAGAATTTAGCATCTACAGATAAATACTAATTCACTAGACAAGTAGTTATGCCTAGAACAATAGTTTAAAGTGTTTTAGACTTTCCCTATAAGCAATAGATAATAAGAGAGGATAGAAGGCCTACTTGTAGTTCTGTTTTCCCCTCGTCTCCCTTGTATCGATTCCATTGCTCCTTCCTATACTTAATCCACTTGAAAATTACCCTGTCAACACAATAGAAGATGAAAACCGATAAAAGCATATGATCCATTGAATAAAAATGAAAGGAATCAAAAGAAATTCATACATATAAGCATTATGAAAGAACACATCATATGGAAAAAGGTTCAAACACTTTATTAGATAGAAGAAGGAATTACAACCATCAGTGTTTGATTCAAAGTCATTCCTCGAGCTTGGGTCCCATCCACATCACATCAAAAGAAATATAAGCTTGTGGAATCACATCATTTGATCTAAAGTCAAGTCTCATAGCAACATTATCTCCTTACAATTCAACATAATCCAGCCCCTGATCACTTAGCTTAGTGGTAAATTTATAGGAAGATGAAGGAGGTTTTGTCATTAATTGTGACATTGAATGGCCTTCCATACTTAGAATTAGTTCCATGGAGGAAGGGATGAGAGGATAGGATGATCCTTAACTCATTCCTCATCCATTTTCGAGCTCATAGGAGTTGATAAGACAGGGAAAATTATATATGACTCCAAAAGATAATAATATTCCCCAAACCCTACGTGAATTTCACTCATTCTCACCCAATGCAGGTGAAAGGAAGCCTAAGTGCTCTGCAGAGCTGTTATAGGCATTTTTGGGCACTACAACCCCAAGCATGAAATGTCCATAAACCAAGGGCTCCTAAGTCCCTAAAAGTGTTGTTCTAACCCCTAAAGGAACAAGGTCAATTGATTACAGCTTCTCCCAGAAGTTCTCCATGAAAAACTGCTCAAAACTGGTCAAAACAGGATCATTTCAGCTGCTCCATAGGAAAAGTGCATTGCATCTCACCTAAATACACTGTGTGGGTGCGTTGCATTTCAAAAAGCCCTTCTATGGGGTGTGATGGGCGAGAAGTGACAAATGGCAGTGTCATTCCGCGAGGTGGAGAGGCATGGAATCTTCTAGAAACTTCTCCTGTGACACTTGCCTCTCTGAATTCGACCAAGGATGAGTAAGAGATCATCAATCTCCAAGTGGAATCAAGAACTATCAGAGGGAAGACACTAATCAAATCACAAGCTGACTCATCTCCATTACAGATATCTATAGATGGATCCCTCATCCCAGAGATCCAGAGGCTGGAATTTTGCATATTGTAAGGAATTTTTGTTGGTTTCTTGAGACAACGTCAGAGTGTTGGGTGATCTAAGCTTTGTATGAGGTGAAGAGGGGCTTACTTGCTGAGAGGATGATGTTGGGTCAGAAAAACTGGTTGTAACTCCCTTGGCTCTTTCTTGTTTATCAATAAAAGCTATTCAAGTTTTCCTCCATACTCTTTTGTCACTTATATTTTATGCATTTGTATGGTCAATTTATATCTGATCCTAGATTGTTTATGATTATAGATGCATGTTCTTGTATAGTGTTATGCTACTGTGATCTTACAGGTACTTTGTGAAGCTGGGCGTACAAGGGAGCAAGTAACGAAAGACTATCAAGAGAGAGAGGAATCGAATTAGGAGATTAGCGCAAGACAGAGGTTGGTCTTCTTTGTTCTTCTCTCATCTGTATTTCATAAAGGAAAAACAAAAGTAGCTTTACTTTGTTTGTTTCTAAGGTAGCTACCACACCTTAGTGGGATAAGCAGTTCTGTGTAGACACTTTTCCCTGTAACAAAATGGGGACTCCGCTGGGGACGAATTAGTTTGTTTGTTTATCTTCCTTGTTGTTTATTTTATAAACTTACAGATGGAGCCTGAAGTCAAGCCAGGTAGCTTCCGAACTGCATTTTCTATGCAAATGCAAAGTAGTTAAATGCTGCTTTAGTCAATCTCCGGGATTAGTTTATGACTTAAACAACTGATTCACAAACTCTCTGATTGCCCTCGTGGTAGCTCTTAGAACCTCCTTAGATCTACCCCTGATTTGCATTACTGATTGCCATTTGCTCGACCAAAACCCATGAATTGAACTACAAACTGTGACCTAAAACCCAAGCAAAGTCTCGTCCCTGGCCCAGCGCAGGTATTGTTCTGTGAATCTGAAATTCAGTGCACTTCCCGAGTGTAGTAGGTGCGCTTCATTTCAAATTCCCTGTGTTACAGGTGCGCTGATCAGACTAGGCGTTGTTCAGTTTTGGTTTCTGTGATTCATTATTTTCAGTTCTATTCATGAATTTTGCTGCCTGTAATTAGTATATATCTGTTTGAAACCCCTTTTCCTTGCTGTTATTCCGCCCCCGTTGTACAAAAGAACTGTAAATGTTTTTGTGTATTTGTTGAGTCATTTTCAGTTCTCCTTTGCAAAAAGTAATGTAATTATACTATTGTCCTTTGATTTGAAAGTGTTGCAAGTGTCATTTTCAGTCATAGGAAAGAGTTTGGTTGCTATTGATAGTCGATTACCCTGTTACTATTGTATTTGCTCTGAATTTGTAGTTTCCAGTGTCAAAAGCAAGTATTCATTTCCAAATCGTAAGGTGTTGTGATTGTCTCCATTTTTTATTTTGAAAAGAAACTTGTGAATAATTGTTGCTTGAAAAGAAATTCAGATTTGTGCATTAGCTTTATTTTTACCATTCACATACTAAGAAAGCCGAAAAAAAATACATGCATGTGCATTTGCATTTAGACTGTTTGATTGGTTTGATTTAGGACAGTGCATCTAGTGTGTGCTATTTGCTCTTTGTGAAAGAATACTGTCTCTCTTTCCTTAGTAGCTAGGATTTTCATTGCACAAAGAAGATAAAACACTGTTTATCATCTTAGATTGCATTTTAGGAATTATACATCTACATCTCGTGGTGAACCTGAAAGGAAAATTTCTTAAGCAAGATCAACTATAAAATAAATTCAATGAATCTAACAACACTTTGGAACCTAACGCACAACATCTAGAAGTCTAGGCTAGAGACGTATTCCGACATCGTAAAGCCTGGTAACTGTTGTTCTCACTGATGGTTGGGTGATTCCTCCGCTTTGAGACGATAAGTGCCAGTACAGACTTGTGCTCCCACGTACCGTCGAGTATATTTTGGGAGACCACAATAGGCTTAATCCTTTATCCATAAGAATCTGTGTCTGCTGCCCTATCGATTGCAATGCATTGAACACAGCATTCAGGAAGATTGACTGCCGTACCGTAAAAAGTATTCTGCAGTTTTGCGATTGGTTTGGTAATCCCTCTACCTAGATTTCCAGAGCAGTCCCTTTCGTTCCTTTTCAGACTCCTTAACGGAAAAGGTCCATCTGAGCACTTGTCACTTCAGGCTCATTAAAAATCGAAGGCGACTAGAGTCATCTTTTGTTTTTTCTCGACTCTTAAAAATTGAAAAAACAAGTTGTGTCAAAGCGTCTAAAATTTATTTTAAATGGAATAATCATCACCCTTTCCTACGTTGATCTTAGGTTGAGAAAATGGAACCCACCAACCAAGGAATTCCCCTTGGAGGAAATCCTAGTCCCTTCTCCTCTTGGGGAGATGTTGGTGCACCCCATATGGCCACATTGTCGCTTCCAGGATTGACAATTGGCTTGCCCGTATGGCTCTTCTCAACCTCTGTCGTTCAGAACACCACAATTCCTGAACAATCGAGTCAGCAATTAGACGAATCCAGAGTTACCCACCAACCTTCTACTTCCTCCAATTCTTCCTCTCCTCCTTCCTCTTCGCTTGATGGGTTTGGTAAAGCCAAAAATCAAGTACCTGAGAAGAAGAAGGAAAAGAAGAAGAAAGAGAAGAAGAAGAAGGAGCCAAAAGCAAAAGGGGGTAACCAAGCGTCGTCTAGCGAAAATCCACACACTGCACCGACTAGGCCTAAATCGCCATGTGTCATTTGCAAAGGAGACCACTATCATAGAGATTGTCCCTGCATCCCTCGGATCTTAAGGGACTGGTCTCCTCGTTTGCACAACCCGGTGTCGTCAACCTCTGATGATCATGTTGAAAGCACACCGTCGACTAGTGAAAGTGAAGCCCAGGAAAAAAATGAAAATATAGATTTCCTTGTAAACTGTGCGAAGGTGAGCATTCCGTCCACCGTTGTCCCTTCTTAGACGAGGCTAAAAGAGTTTTGGACGATCGTCCGGTTTCACCGTTACGACTTCCTCCTGGATATAAAAAACTCTTGCCAAGTCCGTCACTAGTTGAAAAGTTGGCTGACCTGCCCAGGTGGTCTGCCGAAGCATCTATCATTGAAGACAAACCATCTGAACCCATACCAGACGAAAGTCAAAAGGTCGAGGCGGCAGTTGACCCGATCTTGCCTTCAGAGGTTCCATCTTCAGATGATACAGTCACAGAAGAGAATAAGGATGACACCGTCCAAATTCTTTTCGTAAGAACAGACTCCAATGAACATGGGGGCAATTTACCCATTCCTTTACCGCAGGAAGGAAGTTTGTCAGAGTCATACCCGGCCATCTATTCGGTCCCACCTCCAAGCAACCTAGTTGTTTCTTTCGATTGGAATCAACTAGGCAGACCCCTTTTACCGGCTAGTTTACCATTCCGAATTATTGCTCAAATATATAGAATGGCTATGGCTGGTACCATCATAGATGAAGGGGCTTCTGTGAGTATCCTTTCCTCGACTGCTTTGAAAGCGCTTGGTTCGCCATCGCTTTTGCCTGAGATGAGGAATCTAACATGCTTTGATAAAGGAACCAGTTGACCGTTAGGGATCCTTCCCAATGTGGCCATAACATTGAGGGGGAAAACCGTTCAAATGAACGTAATGGTAGTTCAAGGACCCCTGGATTATAATCTACTCCTTGGATGAGACTATATTTATTGCATGGGAGCCATTGTCTCATCACTCTTTAGAGTAATGTGTTTTCCGCACGAAGGAAGAGTGGTCAAGCTCGTAGACCAGCTTTCATTTCCCGGATCATGCATAGAAAATAGTCATATACCATCCCTGAAGGGTATTTTCACACAAGGAATGTCTCATCAATCCCCAGCCCGTCCACCTGATGAGCGCAAGTGATTTAGGGGAAATGACTGAAACCCAGGGGGCATGCACCCTGGTCTGCTTCGGTAGGAAAACTTCGGGTATAGGGTAGGTTTCCGCGAGAGATATATGACTAGTCTGTACTCCCATCCGTGATTGGAAAAGGGAGTTAGACTGGAATAAGATTCCCTCGTCAAAGTTATGTGAGTGGAGTCGTCTCCGCCACTCACCTTTGTCTATTTCGGTAGACATCGCCGAAGAAATTTTTTGTTTGCGCTGTGAATAGAACAATCTTTGGTAACCTGAAAGAGGTAAACCTTTCCTGATAAAACAAATGTTTTGTCGGTAGAACAAAAGGTAACCTTGAAACTTTATTTTATACCTGGGGCATGCAAGCGAAGAGTGACTATTTATTTTTTAAATTTGTAGGTCCTCTAACCCTTTAAACTCGTAGGATTAGTCATTTCCTAACTTGCATAAAGAAAGGATGTGGGGCAAAACTCTAAAAATTGCCGTTTTTAAATGGGACATTCTTATTATACGACTGGATTAATCGAGCTGTTTTAACGCATAGTTCAGGCTCGTTAAAAAATAAACATAAGCCATGAGCAAATGTTTCCCCCAGTGTTTAAGCTCAATAAAAAAAAATGAACCGATTTCCAGTAAATAACCATCGTGAATGTAGTACTTCAGCGTTTAAAGCCCGGGTCGTGTTCTCATCATCACCTCCACTATGTATTGGCTGATCATTCACCTCCATTTGATTGTTTACCCCTTTTGAGGAACAGTTTCGAAGAGTGATCCCACTAGCCATCCTTGTAACACTGCCGTGATTGGAAAATTCCAAACCTTACCTGGAATCAGCTGCTACCCAATTTTATCACTCGTTCCTCAAAAGACGAGTCTCCTTTAAGCTCTTTTCAACTGACTTGTAAAATATGAAAAGATTGTCGAGCCATTGGCCTCTCCAGCTTGTTAAAGGGACCGGAAGTGCTATCCCTCCTCTAAATTTTAATCTTTTTGGACCTGAGGGATTATTACACAAAAAGATCAAGTGCTTGTTTTGTTCAGCTCGTTAAAAGTATCGAAAATTCATCCCTTCTGTATTGTTTTATAATTTTTCGGACTTAAAGGATTAGATGATGAAAAAGGAATTTTGGAGTTTCCTTTACATTCCTTTTCAGACTCTCTAAAATTGAAAAGGACCGAGTTATCTTTGTCATTAAACTCGTTAAAACTTAATAGCGACAAACTTGTCCATAGCAGACAAGAACGAGTTTCACTATCGCTAGGCTCATTAAAACATAGCGATGGGTTTCCCTGAAGGCCAAATTATAGAACAAGCATATGTTATCCTCCTCAAGCTTGAAAAAAATAAAGAGTTACTGGTTAGCAATGACTGTGGAAAATTGGGAAGAAAACTTGAAGAAACTTTGTTGGTAGCAAGTCGCTCTTGAACATGACACTTTCACTCCGCATCCAAGTCGGGTTGGGTTGTTTCATTCACTGGTCACATCACCATGGTCCCATCACACCATCCACATTTTGGGTTAATGCTACCAATCCATCACGTCAGTGTCGCCGATATGTTCAAGAGAAGTCATTTAGAGAATTCACCTGTGTCTCACCCACTACAATACATTTATACTCCATTCTTTCATGACCGCCACCCTGAACCTTATATCATCAGATCGTTTTCGCCTCCATTAAAATCATTTACTCCGTTCCATGTCATTGATGTGGGATTCATTAAGGCCCTCCTGTGACGGATCGCTTCTTGTTGACATCAGCTCATTATCCAAGAAGTCGATCTAGGAACACCCCGTTCTGTACTTTGAAGATTGCATGCCTCAATGGCAAGTTTCTGACTTCCGGCGATAGGTTTACATCAATGGCCTTTGACCGAAAGATTTTGTGTGGTGTTCGACACCAAGTCCTTTATTCACACCACGTGAATTATACTGCAGTACCTTGAGGGTCATTATCATTATCGGTGATTCCTCTCGTGCCTGTTAACAACTTACATCATTGGCTGGTAATCAGGCGATGTCTTTCCATGTTCGACTCCAGAACATCTATCACATGGATAGACTTGTACTTCGAGAGAAGATCGAACGAGATTGAAGACCCCAGATCTAGTTTCATCCATCCAGGCTGCGATATATATTCAGGGAAATAAAGACATCAAATGTGCATTATTGCTGCACAGATAATCATCCAATCAAAGGGATGATGACTCCACTAGAATCATCAGTCTACACTCAGACTATTGTCTGTCCTATGTACATGAAAATGAATTTATAAAGCTGAGCATGGGAATGCCTGCCTCAGCTAGATCATGAAAATATTATGAAGATAATGTATTGTATTGTATCTTATTATAGGTCTCCTCTCATCTTGAAAGAACTTCGGATCCTCATAATAAAGCATTTCACCCGACATAAAAAAGATTAACGACCTCATGCTTTAGGGGGCAACTGTTATAGACATTTTTGGGCACTACAACCCCAAGCATGAAATGTCCATAAACCAAGGGCTCCTAAGTCCCTAAAAGTGTTGTTCTAACCCCTAAAGGAACAAGGTCAACTGATTACAGCTTCTCCCAGAAGTTCTCCATGAAAACAGGATCATTTCAGCTGCCCATAGGCAAAGCGCTTTCCATCTCACCTAAATACACTGTGTGGGTGTGTTGCATTTCAAAAAGCCCTTCTATGGGGTGTGATGGGCGAGAAGTGACAAATGGCAGTGTTATTCCGCGAGGTGGAGAGGCATGGAATCTTCTAGAAACTTCTCCTGTGACACTTGCCTCTCTGAATTCGACCAAGGATGAGTAAGAGATCATCCATCTCCAAGTGGAAGCAAGAACTATCAGAGGGAAGACACTAATCAAATCACAAGCTGACTCATCTCCCTTACAGATATCTATATATGGATACCTCAGCCCAGAGATCCAGAGGCTGGAATTTTGCATATTGTAAGGAATTGCTGTTTGTTTCTTGAGACAACATCAGAGTGTTGGGTGATCTAAGCTGTTGGGTCCCTATAATACTAGTGATTACCCCATTACTATTGTAGTTATACCCCTTATTTATATTTTTGAGCCCCTATTACCCCCATGTTGTTATTTCTGTGCCCCATAGAATCCCTCTATTATTATTTTTGTGGCTTTATATTATTATTGTTAGGTCGGCTGGATTATATTGTGACTCCTTAGACTCCTATATATAGAAAGGAGGTTTTGTCATTTGTATCATCCAAGAATTGTTCATTTATGTAATGTAAAGGAGGTTGCCCCTTCGAAGAGGCTGAATTCTAAGGCGTTGATCTATCTTTTCTATCTTTTCTTGAGCTGGTTTCATAACATTTGGTATCAGAGCTTTGGATTCCAGGGTTTCGCTGCTCCAAACAGGTCATCGTGGCATTTTCGCTATAATTTTTTTTTTCTGTGACGTTTTAGAAGTCGAAAAAAAAACCCATTTGAGAAGAAATTGCGCTGAACCTTGGGTCCGAATTTCAGAGCTTTTCGCGCGATATTTGCGGAGATATGATCTGAGGAAGTTGGTCTTTTTGTAGACTCCTGAATTACATTCAAAACAGGTGACCTGGGGAAAATCATCATAACTTTCTCTCTGGGGATTGGATTGAAATTTCGTAAGAAGGTATAGAAAGAGGACAGATTGTAGTTTCTTGTATGTGTGCTTTAGATCCAAAGGTTGAAACAGTGACTTGTGGCATGTCGTACAAGTTCGCTCTATTGAACTAGTCTAAAATCAAGTCACTGTGGGAGATTTCACATAACTCTTCATTGGAGAATCCAATTTGGGTCAGACTTGTGGCATTGAAAGGAGGACGCAGAAGGCTACTACAAATCGCAATTTCAGAACTAGATGATCCAAAATTACAGAGATACATCAGAGGCAATATCGAGCTCCTACAAAGTGAAAAAAGGTGTGTAGATTTTCTTAAATTTTTGCTTAAGCTTGGTTTGAAAATTTATTTTGAAGGAATTCAAAGGGCATAGTAGAGCATTATTATCGGTAACTGATGCCCTGAGGAAAGAAAATGCAAACACCTAGTAAGGAACCTGAAAGCTCTAGCATGACTCATGAAGAAGAGGAAGAAATGCAACATGATATATCAAAATTACAAGACCAAGTGCAACAACTTTCCCTTGCACAAAAAGGAACAGAATCTAAGATGGATGGTTTAAAGAAAGATATAGAAGCTCAGATGGATGGTTTAAAGAAAGGTGTAGAAGCTAAGATGGACTGCTTAAAGAAAGGCGTAGAAGCTAAGATGATTGATGTGGAAGCTAAGATGGATGACTTGAAGATAGATTTGAAGACAGACATGGACGAATTGAAGATAAATATGAATAAGTTGCTACAAGAAATGGTCCCTAAGGGTGAAAGGGTACTAAAGGAAACTCATGATGAGAACAAAAGAAATGTTAATCATGATTCCATAGACGCTAATGTTGGATCGAAGACTCACCATATTCCAAAAATCGATATGAGGAAGTTTGATGGCAAGGATCCTGCCACATGGATATTACAGATGGAGCAATTCTTCGATCTCAATAATGTGCAAAACACACAAAAGGTACGTATGGCAACTTTATATTTGGAACCAAATCAGTTTGTATGGTATCAATGGCTTTGCTCTCGTAAACAATTTATCACTTGGGCAATTTTTACGGAAGAATTGATAGCACATTATGAGGATACAAAAAGCAACACTTTTTTTAGCCAATTGATAAGTCTCAAACAAAAGGGTTCAATAATGGAGCACATTGAGGAGTTCCAAAAATTGAACATAAGGGTAAAAGATATTCCAGAGGAGCATAGGATTGATGTGTTCATAGGGTCTTTAAAGGATAATATCCAACATGATGTTTGCCTTTGGGAACCTGATTCATTAGAGAAGGCATTCAGGTTAGCAAGAAAAATGGAAAGCAAAATTATGGCAACCAGGAAGCATACCACTCACAACTATAAAGACGGAAGTGTTGTTGCCCCTAGTCTTCCACAACCTATAAGGTTGACACCACAACAATTGGAAGAAAAAAGAGCAAAAGGGCTTTGTTACAGTTGTGATAGCAAATACACTAAAGGTCATAAGTGTGCTGAGAAGAAATTATTCTACATAGATTGTGAAGAGGAAGAAGAAAAGGAGCAAGAAAGGTCAAAAGAAGAGGATATACTCCAGGAACAAAGCCTAGATGAAGAACAAATAAATCCGACCATATCTTGTAATGCATTGGCGGGAATTACCACTCCTCAAACCATCAAGATAGAAGGACAAATCAAGAAGAAAAAGGTAATAGTGTTGATTGATTCAGGAAGCACCCACAATTTTATTCATTGTAGGGTAGCAAAAGAATTGAATTGCTTCCTATATCCAGCACCAGAGTGTCAAGTGATGATTGCAAATGGAGGAACAATAAATGCTCTGGAAAGTGCCATAATATCAAGCTATCCATGGGAGAATATGTATTGACTAGCCCAATGCTTTCCATTCCAATGGGAGGTGCTGATGTTGTACTAGGAGTCCAATGGCTACAATCCTTGGGTACAATAGCTTTTAATTTTCAAGAACTTTTCATCAAATTTTCTATGGAAGGAAAGGAAGTTGAATTAAGGGGTATTGCAGGGAAACCAGGAAAGATAATCAGCTCTAATGGTATGACAAAGCTTCTAAAAAAGGAGCAAAGAGGTGTAATTGCACAATTATGTTCGCTAGATGTTTCCACATCGGAATCATCTATTTCTCCAGATCTCCAAAAAGTCCTGGACAATCATTCCAAGGTATTTGAGACTCCCAAAGGTCTCCCACCTATGCGTGATCATGATCATGCTATTCATCTGATTCCAGGAAGTGTTCCTCCAAACATCAGGCCGTACAGATATCCCTATGTCCAAAAAAGTGAAATTGAACGTATGGTTGCAGAAATGCTAGAGGCTGGTATAATTCAACCAAGTCAAAGTTCTTTCTCTGCTCCAGTAGTATTGGTGCACAAGAAGGATGGATCATGGCGCATGTGTCCGGATTATAGGGAGCTCAACAAGCTCACTATTAAAGATAAGTTCCCCATTCCTGTCATTGATGAATTACTGGATGAATTGCATGGATCAATTTACTTCACCAAGTTGGATCTTCGTTCGGGATATCATCAAATCAGAATGAAGATTGAAGACATTCCGAAAACGGCATTTAGAACTCATGAGGGTCATTATGAATTTTTGGTCATGCCTTTTGGCCTTACCAATGCACCTTCAACATTTCAAGGTTTGATGAATTCAATTTTCAAACCATTCCTTAGAAAATTTGTGTTAGTATTTTTTGATGATATACTAATCTACAGCAAGTCTTGGAAGGATCATGTTGAACATGTTGACAGGGTGCTACAACTATTGGAGGAGAAACAATTATATGCAAAAAGATCCAAATGTTTCTTTGGAGTCCAGGAGGTGGAATATTTGGGTCATATTGTATCTCATGAAGGAGTTAAGGTAGACCCTAGCAAAATTAAAGCCATTAAGGAATGGAAAATCCCCACATCCATAAAGCATCTGCGAGGATTTCTTGGGTTGACAGGGTATTATCGCAAGTTTGTTAAGAATTATGGGAGAATAGCAGCACCTCTAACAACATTATTGAAGAAAGATGCATTTTCATGGACTCCGGAAGCAACAAAGGCCTTTGAACATCTTAAAGAGGCAATGTGCCAAGCACCGGTCTTAGCTACACCGGACTTCACAAAAACCTTTATTGTGGAATGTGATGCTTCAGGAAATGGAATTGGTGCTGTTCTAATGCAAGATGAAAGACCCATTGCTTTTGAAAGTCGTCCAATCAAGGGAAAGTTTTTAAGCAAAGCTATTTATGAGAAGGAAATGTTGGCAATACTCCATGCACTTAAGAAATGGCGACCCTACCTAATGGGAAGACACTTCAAGGTAAAAATGGATCATGATAGCCTTAAATACTTTTTAGAACAAAGATTATCCTCTGAAGAGCAACAAAAGTGGGTCACAAAGATGTTGGGTTATGACTTTGAAATCATCTACAAAAAAGGGAAGCAAAATGTGGTGGCAGATGCACTCTCAAGAAAGGATGAGGATGTGGAAGCATTGTTGTGCGCCATTTCTATTATCCAACCAGATTGGATAAACGAAGCAAGGGAGGAATGGAAGAATGATGAAGAAGTGTGGGCACTTATTCGAAAGCTACAACAAGATTCCAGTACGTCTGATACATTTAGCTGGAAAAATGATTCATTATGGTACAAAGATCGCTTATACCTCTGTAAGAATTCCCAGCTAAAACAAAAGATTCTTATGGAATTGCACACTTCTCCCTTAGGAGGGCACTCAGGATTTTTAAAAACTTACCACAGGGTTAAGAAGGAATTTTTTTGGGATGGCCTTAAATCAGATATTCAAAAGTTTGTGGCGGAATGTTTGGTTTTCCAACAAAATAAAGTTGAAACAATTAAGACACCGGGTCTATTACAACCTTTATCCATTCCAAGCCAACGTTGGGAGGAGGTTTCAATGGATTTTATCACAGGTTTACCCAAGTCTGAGGGAAAGAGTGTCATCATGGTGGTAGTTGACAGACTTACCAAGTATGCACACTTTTGTGCATTATCACATCCATTTAAAGCCAGTACAATTTCTACTGCATTTATGGAAACAATTCAAAAGCATGGAAACCCAAAGATTATTGTAAGTGACAGAGATCCCATTTTCACTGGAAATTTTTGGACATAATTATTTTCTTGTCTTGGTACTCAGTTAGCTCATAGCTCATCTTATCATCCTCAATCTGATGGGAAAACTGAGATAGTAAACAAATGTTTGGAAGGATATCTTCGTTGCTTTGTATCTGATAAACAGACACAATGGGTCAAATGGTTGCCTCTGGCTGAATGGTGGTATAACACTTCCTTCCATACAGCAACAAAAATGACCCCATTTATGGCACTTTATGGGTATCAACCACCATCCATCACATCATATTTAAGAGAAAATTCTAAGGTTCAGGCAGTGGAACATCACATCGAACATCAACAACAAGTCCTCCAACTCTTAAAGGATAACCTTGTGTTGGCACAAAATAGAATGAAACAACAGGCAGATCAACATCGCAGTGAAAGAAGTTTTGATGTAGGTGATTGGGTATTCCTACGGCTACAACCATATAAGCAAATGTCCCTAAAGCAAGCTAAGAAGGATAATAAATTATCACCAAAGTATTATGGTCCATACAAGGTGTTGCAAAAGATTGGTACTATGGCATACAAATTGGAGCTTCCTGCAGCTTCTCGATTGCACCCAGTTTTCCATGTTTCATGTTTAAAGAAGGTTATAGGAGACAAGCTCCCAGTTCAAACAATATTGCCAGAACTTGACGAGGAAGGAAAAATTATATTGGAACCGGAAGCAATCACAGAAACAAGAACTCGACAACTACGAAATCGATCAATTTCAGAGTATCTTATCAAGTGGAAGAACTTATCCGCTGAAGATTCCACATGGGAGGATGAGATTCATTTTATGCAGAAGTATCCATAACTACTCAAGCGTTGAGGACAACACTTTTTTGAAGGAGAGGGGCATGTTGGGTCCCTATAATACTAGTGATTACCCCATTACTATTGTAGTTATACCCCTTATTTGTATTGTTTTGCCCCTATTACCCCCATGTTTTTATTTCTATGCCCCATAGAATCCCTCTATTGTTATTTTTGTGGCTTTATATTATTATTGTTAGGTCGGCTGGATTATATTGTGACTCCTTAGACTCCTATATATAGAAAGGAGGTTTTGTCATTTGTATCATCCAAGAATTGTTCATTTATGTAATGTAAAGGAGGTTGCCCCCTCGAAGAGGCTGAATTCTAAGGCGTTGATCTATCTTTTCTATCTTTTCTTGAGCTGGTTTCATAACATAAGCTTTGTATGAGGTGAAGAGGGGTTTACTTGCTGAGAGGATGATGCTGGGCCAGAACAACTAGTTGTAACTCCCTTGGCTCTTTCTTGTTTATCAATAAAAGCTATTCAAGTTTTCCTCCAAACTCTTGTGTCACTTATGTTTTATGCATTTGTATGGTCAATTTATATCTAATCCTAGATTGTTTATGATTATAGATCCATGTTCTTGTATAGTGTTATGCTACTGTGATCTTACAGGTACTCTGTGAGGCTGGGCGTACAAGGGAGCAAGTAGCGAAAGACTATTAAGAGAGAGAGGAATCGAATTAGGAGATTAGCGCAAGACAGAGGTTGGTCTTCTTTGTTCTTCTCTCATCTGTATTTCATAAAGGAAAAACGAAAGTAGCTTTACCTTTTTTGTTTCTAAGGTAGCTACCACATCTTAGTGGGATAAGCAGTTCTGTGTAGACACTTTTCCCTGTAACAAGAGCACCCTGGCAGTGGACTCAATTGCTTTGCAGTGCACCTTCATAAGGGCTTACCTGCACTGGTCCCTCTAGAGGCAATTTCTGGATGTCATCAAGTCATGAAACTGTCTGGGAAGGAGGCATTCAAAGGGTTGACTTGCCTAGGGCACGAAACAACTGAATTTAGGGTTTGATGAGTCCTAAAACACTGATCTGAATGTTGGGATTTGATGTGCCCAAATGGATCTGTAACAGTTGCACCCTAAAGCATGAAGTCGGAAAATGCCAATGTCGAATGAAATGCTTTACGATGTGATGAGGAGGTATCGAAGTGGAAGGTGACTTGCATCAGTTACAATACATATATCATGATATTTGATTTTACATGAATTGTTGAGGGAAGGCATACCCATGCTCAACTTATAAACTTTCATTACATGTACATAAACAGTCGTCTACAGATATAGACCCATGATCGGAATGACTATCAATGTAAAGCCATTGTACATATGATTTAGTACTCGTGATATCGCAACCTAGATAGATGAAACTAGATCCGGGGTCTTCAATCTCATTCAACCGTTTGCTCAAGTATGAGTCTAACCATGTGAATATGTGATCTGAAGTCGAACATGGGAAGACACCATCTGATTACCAGCCAATGATGTAAGCTGTTAACATATGCGAGAGAAATCACTGATAATGATAATGATCCTCAAGGTACTGCAGTACATTATGCATGGTGTGAATGGATGATTTGATGTCGAACACCATACAAAGTCTTTTGTTCGAAGGCCATTGATGTATGCCTATCGCTGAAAGCGAGAAACTTGCCATTGATGCATGCAAGCCTCAAGGTACTGAATGGGTGCTTCTAAGTCAAATTCTTGGATAATAAGTTGATGTCGACAAGAAGCGAATCATCGCAGGAGGGCCTTGATGTATCCAACATCAATGAAACGAAATGAGTGTAGTGATTTTAGAGATGGAATTTGACTGATGACACAAGGTTTAGGAATGGAGGTCATGAAAATGAAGGTTTATGGTATTGCAAAAGATGTATTTTAACTGAATGACTTCTATTGAACATGTCGGTGACACTAAAGTGAATTGGTAGCATTGACCCAAAACAAAAAAATGGATGGTATGATAGACCAACGGTGTGATAACCATCAAGCTAATAACCCAACCTAGATAGTCATGATGATGGAGTGAAAGTGTCATGTTCAAGAGAAACCTACTACCATAAAGTGGTTTTCCCCTTTTTCCATTTTCCCCAGTCATTGCTGACCAATACCTCTTTTTTTTTATCAAGCTTGAGGAGGATAACATATGCTTCTTGTATAATTTCACCCTTCGGGCGAATCCATCACTATTTTATGTTTAAACATGTCTAGCGAAGGTGAAACTTGGTCTTGTCTAGATGGAAAAGTTTGTCACTATTTGATGTTTTTAATAAGTTTAACGACAAAGATAACTCGTTCCTTTTCATGTTTAGAGAGTTTGAAAAGGGACAAAAAGAAAACTCCACAAGTTCTTTTTCTTAAGTTAACCTCTCAAGTCCAAAAAAGCGTAAAATAATACAAGAGAGATATCATTTCCAATCCATTAACAAGCTAGAAAGGACAAGCGCTCAACAATCTTTTCATGTTTAGAAAGTTTGAAAAGAGCTTAAAGAGGACTTCGAGGGGGTTCCTTTTTCGGTTTTAACAAATCTCGAAAAAGATATAAAAGTGTGCTTTGTGGTCAAAATTACAACTTACAATCGAGCATGTTGAATTCTACAAATCAGTTGTAAACCTGCTCAAAACATCACCAAATAAATTAAAAATATCTGTTTCATAGGCAAAAATAGGCAAATACTAATGTTTAATCGATTAATTAACATAAAATAAGTTTTTACCATATCATTTTTACCATTTGGAACTTACCATCCAGTTTTGTGTTCTAAGCTCAATTTTTACCTCAAACTTCACCGGCTTATTGCGAAAGATTCTGTGGACCATTTCTCAAGCCGTCCAGACTAGGTTAGAACTAAACCTCTCTACTTTCTTTTCAATCCATTCTTTTGTCATTTCATGCAAGTTTTAGGGTTTTTTGGGGCCCTTGGGGTTTCATTTTTTCCCTGGGATCAACGCAAGCTTTCACATCAAAAACTAAACCGAAAAGCACCCATATAGAAGGCTAGATGCTCTGCAAAGAACTGTCTCTGTTTCTAGGCTGCACTGAGTTCATTTCCCAAGTTGGTTTTAGCTGTTTGCTCCAAAATTTGCCCTGTTTTTTGCATGGAAAGGATCCTAATTTAGCTTATGATTGTGTGTCAGACTTTCATTGGATCAGAATGTCAATTACATGGCAAGAAAGAGAGCATGAAGAAAAATACATGGTTTCCATAAATAACCCGGGTACAGTTGAAGCCCTCAGGAATTGCGGGTTACTCAAATACTTTAAGTTGTCAAGAATGAGGCAACAAATAGAACTATTGCAATTCCTTGTTCCTGCATGGGATCCAATAGATAAGACATTTCACATTAGGGACACGATGGTCCCTATTACTATTGAGGATATTTACTTTCTTACCAGACTGTCAAGGCGAGGTGCCCCCATCTCACTTTCTAGATTTGCCCGTGGAGGTGAATCGGTGAGAGATTATATCAGACAATTTTGTCGGCCAGGTACATAGCCTAGCAGGGATGGGAAAATAAACATCCAAGATGTAAGTGATTTTCCTTTAAGAACGATCCTCTTTACGATCACAAAATTGGCTGGAATTGTGACACTACATCTGGTGAACAGATCTTATATGTAGTATGCATTGGAATGTCTAGAGCCAAAAGTATTCAACTGGTGTGAGGTTGTACTTTCACTGCTGAAAGAACAACTGACTAAGGTAAAAAGTGGTAAGACGAAGAATTTTTTTTATGGTTCAATCTTAATTTCTTTTGCCTTAGAGAAAATCCCATTGATGCAACCACAACATGTATCACTGGGTGTGGCTGGTCCTAGAGATCCATGTATGCAGAGGTGGGTTGAATTAATGGCTTGACATGTTGGTCAGTCAACAATCATTTTCTCCCCTGCATTTTTTAGCTGGCTTGAGCGACAACATGTCATTATCGAGAAGCATCCATACTCAGGGATGGATTATCGTGGAGATCCAGATTTGATTCTACCAGTTGGAGCACAATGGGGTGCTATGGGTAAGTTGTTTGACCAAAGTGTTTTTTGATTTTTCAAGTTTCTACATGTTTTTGGTGTTTTTTAATGTTTCTAAGACTAAACTAAAATTACTCTTATGCATATAGATGTGGGTACTGTTTGACCTACGGTACACCAACAGGTTGTAGGTGGGCCAGTGCAGAGAAACATCGGGAGAGCAGTTCTCCAGGACTTGGATTTGGCCGAGACCTTAGCAGAGTTGCAGGATCACATAGAGGGATTAACCCTTGGCATTCCAGATATCCAGATCAAGGATTTACCAATGAGGATGCAGCGCCACACTATTGGTGTTCCTAACCGTTGGGCTAGGCTTTTATGCATGATAACACAAGCTATGATCTGTTACCATGAGCACAACTAGATCTACTTAGGATATTTTGTATGCATTTTTTGAGTTTTCGGGTTAGATGACCAAATGTGTCTTGGGCCACAAATTTTGTAAAAACTTTAAAACACCTATCTATTTTACTTTTAGAATTTTTTATGATTATATGCAATCCTATTCAACTGATGATGTGAATTAAAAATATTACTTTTACATATGTCACAAATGTCTATTTAACACATAATTCGCTAAAGAATCAGTTAATGTGTTAAGATTTCTGGAAATATGTTGATATTGAATGTGTTCAAAACGTCTTTCCAAAATACGGACTCTAAGGAACATACGAAAAAATTGTTGGATTTCGGATAGTATAAATTTTTGTTAGTTGTAGTACAACGAGTTGCGAGTCTAGCCTAACGATGATTCGGGGAATGCCAAGTGAAATGGCATTAGAGAGTAGTTCAATCAACATGCTATACTCAGCGATATTGTTTGTCGATTGACCAATAAAAATCCCTTGAAAACTCACTAACTCACCACGTGGAGCGAAAATGGCCCATGCTGTAGAAGGAAAATTCTGCGTACTATGACAAGCACCATCGGTGTAACCAACAAAAGGTTCCGAAGACTCCCACATCTGCAACAGATGAAAAGTAGATTACTAACCAAATAAATTTTTCCAAAAGACACACACACACATGCAATGAAAGCATATATACAGTGAGTTTTACTACACTTAATCAAGCATAGTAATGTTTAAGGTACAACCCATTTCGAGGATGCGACAGTGGAATCCCATCATAATCTACTAACTCATAGGCTCCTTTCGCCAGAACACGCATGACAACATAAGGACCCGTCCACATTTGTTCGAATTTCCCTGCTCCAAGTTTATCAGCTTCCTGATCGTAAAGCAAGACCAGGTCTCCTTTTGAGAAGATATGAGGCTTGGAATTCCTATTATATTGCACCTTAATATGTTTCTTATGTGCTTCGTTAGCCAATGCGGCATCACGACGGGTTTAATCTAGATGGATCAATTCCAAGAAATGTGCTTCTTCTTCAGAAGTGTCAGATAACAAGTCAATCGCGAGTTTGAGCGATGAAATTTCACATTGTATCGGTAAGATTGCTTCCAAACCATACACCAAATGAAAGGGTATAAATCCAGTTGCATTTCTCACCGAGGTTTGATATCCCGACAAGGCAGATTACGGGATTAAATGCCAGTTTCTTTTATGAACCCCTATCATTCTTTGCAACATCCACTTCAGGACTTTGTTGATTGCCTCAACTTGTCCATTCGCTTGCGAGTAATACAGGGTAGAACTATCATGTCACAGTCCTAACTTAGCACTCAACTCAGCCATCATGTGATTGCAAAAATGTGACCCATGATCTGTAACTATGGCTTATGGTACACCAAACTGGGCAACAAGATGGTTAAAAAAGAAAAGAGCAGTTGTTTTGCCACTGTTGTTCAATGTTGGCATCGCCTCGGCCCATTTGGTAAAATAGCCAATGAAGACTATAATATACCCATGGCCCCCGACTGAGGTGGGGTTACATGTTATAAATTCAATGCCCCATTTGGAGAATGGGAAAACAACAACGACTGGATGCAGTGGTGCAGGTGGTAATCTGGTTTTTTGGTCATATATCTGGCATGCATGAAAACTTCTGACAACAATAATACAATCTTTAAATATAGATGGCCAGAAGTAACCAACATGAAGAATTCTTTGTGCGGTTGCATATCCCGATAAGTGTCCACCACAGGCACTTGAATGGAAATCATTCAATGCTTTCTTGGCTTCCTCATGCATGTGGCACCTCTGTAAAACTGTATCGATACCACGACAATAAAGTGTGTTGCCAATGATTAGATAATATTTGGCTTGGTAACGAATACGTCGCTATCGCGAGCAAGACGTATCTTGCCAGAAAGTTTGGGTTTGGACATAAATCAGTATATCTCCATACTAAGCATTAGATGACGAAATCAGAAACAAAGATTCATCCAAAATTGATGGTTCAGATGTTGAATCGATGGAGGTTGAGGGAAGGTCACATAGTAACTTAGCGGAAACTATAGATTTCTTTGATTTAGACTTTATGAATTCTAAATCAAAATCCTATAGAATAACTATCCATTTTGAGTATTTCCCCCCCAACAATTGATGTGACAAAATTTATGTCATAGGGTTGCAATCTGAAATGACAATCGTTTTCTATAACAGGATATAATGGTGAAATCTTTGAACAGCTTGCACAACTACCAAAGCTAGTTTTTCGACATAAGAGTACTTACTTTCTATATCGTTGAGATTACAGCTCAAGTAATAAATAGGATGTTCCATTTCATTTTCTTCTTGGACTAAAACCATGCCAATGGTTGTATCTGTAGTGGTGAGATACAGGTAATAGTCATTTTGGTAATTTGAAGAATACATTAATGAAGCTTTAATCAGGGTATGTTTAAGAGCGTCAAAGAAAGCTTGCGCAACCTGATCCCAATGAAAGGGTATCTGCTTTTTCAAAAGATGTGTAAAACCTTTAGCCATTTCAACGTAATTAGGAATAAACCTCCTCACAAAGTTGGCTTTCCCTTGAAGTCTCTGTAATTGTAAAAGATTTGAAGGTGGAGGCAAATCCATAATTTCCTGAACCTTTAATGGATCTAGTCGAATCCCTTCTCGAGACACTACAAATCCAAGCAAGTGACCAGAACCAACACAAAACACACATTTGTGTGGATTGAGTCAAATATTGTAGTGTCGGCACCGTAGAAATATTGCTCTCAAGTGTTGTGGGTGATCAATCCGCTTTCGTGAATGAGCAGGTAAATCTTCAAGGTAAGGTTGAACAATGTTCTTGATGTCATGGAAGGCATAATTCATTACCCTCTGAAATGTGGCCCCAACATTCTTCAAACCAAAGGGGAGTTTCCTATAGGCAAATGTGCCCCATGGACAAATAAAATTTGTTTTCGATTGGTCTTGTGGGTGTATATTGATTTGATTGTAGCTGAAAAATCCATCCATAAATGAGAATATTTCGCATCTGGCACATTCATCAATAATCTGGTCGATAAAAGGTGTAGGATAATTGTCCTTTGGACATGTTTGATTTACATCCCTATAATTGACGCACACTCGTATTGTTCCTTGTTTCTTCATGAAAGGAACAATGTTGGAAACCCAGTCAGTGAGAGCAACAGGGTAAATGAAACCAACCCACAAAATTTTTTCAGCTTTTGCTTTAATTGCAGGGGCTTTCTTTAGATGAAAAGGTCGAAGCTGCTGTCGAATTGGTTTGAGATCAAGGTACATTTTTATCTCATGTTCAACAATACTAGAGTCAATGCCTAGCATCTCCTCGTAAGACCATGAAAAAATATCTCTAAATTCACGAAAAAGAGTACGGTAATTATTAAGTTCCAATGGAGAACAATATTTGCCGACATGAATGTTCTCTACAATATTAGGCTTGGTCGAAATATTAATAGAAATTGTTTCTTCAATATTTGGTAGGTTTCGCTTAGATTCGATTATGTCTATGAAAACTGAATTCGATAGGAAATAAATGTTTGATGGGTGGTTTAGTTCATTTGAATAATCTTCGATGTCATCTGGAAGATGGGAACAATGATGATAATCTTCCCATGGTTCCTCTCCTATCATCATTGATTGGATGATTCGTTCATCCGTAGAATGTATACGTGAAAAAGGATCCAAATAGGTACCATATTCTAATGATCTATCTACCCATACAATTGTTGAGAGCGGATTTGGGTTTGCCGCACAAGCCCGAAAGATTGATTGCTATGATGATTCAATGGACCTTAACAACATCCCCTCAATATTACTATCAACTTCAACTTTGTTGGTAATACTCCTTAAATCAGATGATGTGGAGGAAATCATGTTGCAAGTCTTTACTCTTGCCACTTCCGCCAAATCAGATGGTGACAGTAGGGTAAAAGTACCCATTAGGGAAGGATCTTTAAAGAGACCTACTCCAAGTGTTTTCTAGAAGCTCATGGACATAATGCAAGTAGATTCCCTCTTGCCAATAATAGCTCGGTGAACATTCTTATTGAGAGATTTTACTTGAATTAGGAAAGCTAATTGTGCCAGTAACCGTGGTGTATATCCCGCATGGTTAAAAACCACAAGATTTGAATCCGTAGGATCTATTCTGCCTATTGCTGACAGTAAAGCCTGCTTCTGGGAGGGACACTTTTGCAACACCTTGAGTGTCGACATAACATAAGGTGATTGAGAAAGATCTTCCACTATATTATAATTTCGAGCTGCTCGAGCCCGAGGGTTGAATGTCGATTTGTGCACAACTCCCTTTGGTGGTTTTATTGTCAATTCAAGTACAATGGGTGGAACAACTTCAGATGAAGTCGAGGTCAAAGGATTAGGTTGATCAGTGGCCTTATTATTCAATGATGACAACGGATTTCCATAATCTTTGTTTCTTATTGACACCAAAACTTTGTTTTGTGTCTTTGTGATGGATAACATGAGTACTTGGGATGTGGAAGCATGGTTTGTTGCAACCAAATGTGTCTCTAGGGTTGGAAACAGATTAGTCAACACTGCTGATGTGTTTGAATTCTTTAAAAGTTTAGAGACCTCAGAGCGGTGTGGACAATCTCTTGTAAAATGCTCGTCATTACATATCAGACTTGGATAACAAGGTTTCCTTGCCGAAGTAGAGGAATTAGATGATTTCTCTGGAGGGGAATTTTCTTGTTTCTTTTTGTTTTTCCCCTTTTTCTTTCTCCATGGTTGCTTTGGATTTTTTTCCTTTGTCATATGACACGACATTAATCTCAGAGGTAAGAGTACTTTATGATGCATTGGTAGTTTGATTGGAAATAGCAAGAGTTTTCCCAGATGGTCTTCCTACTGTTTAGTGCTTGAAGAACCGATCACACCATGAATGAGAGTCCTTACTCGATTGTGGAGGAGGGGGAACAGTGAAAATGGTCGAGGTGCATTGGGAATTTTGTCATAAAGCATGTCGGATTGTGTGTAAATCAAATCCAAGTATTGGGCATGAGAAATAACTTGCTCTTCTGTGAAAACTCCACCTTTTGCCACATCCTTGGTGATTGATGACAACAAGGATTTTATGAACCACTCAGCTAAAAGCTGGTTGGGAACATATGTCTTAACCGTTCGACGACACCTCCGCCACTCATGAATATGATCTGATATATGGGTAGCAGTAGTCTGTTTAAAGTTCATTAGGAGTTCCGCTCCAGTCTCGTATCTGATAGGTAACTGGAAGTGGGTCAAAAATGTAGTGGCTAAAGTGGTGAAATTATCGAAAGAAGCTCTTGGTAATTCAATGTACCATTTAGCAGCTGGACTAGTAAGTGTTCTTTGGAAAATATGAAGTCTAATCGAATCATCATTTAAGGAGTTTGATGAACACCACAAATGAAAGGTCATGACATGATTTGATGGGTCTTCTCCAGGATTTCCTTTGAATTTTGGAATGTCAGATGGTAACTTATGCAGAATTATTGGCCACCAAGGTGGATATAAGATTGGATCATTAATGAGTTGATTTAAATATGGTAATTCTAAAGTTGCTACAAACGACAACTGTCGATTCAGGTCAGGTTGAGCATCCCCAGGATATGATGGAATTGCCTGAGCAATAGGTCTTTGCATACTGACATAGGGCATCTGCATTTGGTAACCTTGGTATGGTTATTGAACAAAACCAGTATAAGGTGGTTGTTGATAACCAGGTTGAATGTGTGGTTGTCCATAACCTACAAAGCCTTGTTGACCAGGACCTTGGTAAGCTTGAGATTGACCAAAACCAGGTTGAGCTTGTGGAACAAGTCCAAACCGGGGTTGGAATTACTGGAATTGGGGTTGTTGAAATTGAGGCTGCCACGGTTGTTGAATCAACTATTGTTGTTGTTGGTACAACTGTTGTTGATTTAACAGTTGTTGCTGTTCAGCAATGAAAAGTTGGCAAGGTTGTGAATAAACTATACCAGTGTAAGCTTGGGTCAGTCCAGATAAAGGTATACTAACCTGAGGTTGTTGCTAAACTCCAAAAAGAAGTGGTTGTTGTACAAAAACTTGAGGAACTTGAACTTCTTGACCTAAAACTTACGGTTGCAAGGTAGAAGGATCAATTTGTACTGGTTTAGATACAATAGTTTGAACTTGTGACTGTGGTACAGTAGTAACAACAGGTGTAGTAGGAATAGATGACATAGTTTGCATTGGTTGTGTTGGATACACAAGCCTCGGTTGAACTGGCATTGTTGGTTGCCATTGACAAACTCTAATTCTAGATTGACCTGAATACTGCGGGATATTACCAAATGTTAGTCCTCCGGAATAAGGAGGATACGGTGAATAAGCATATTGCTCTCCATATGGTGGCAATCTAGTATTTAATGGATACATAGGTCTTTGTTGACCAGATTGCCCAGCTTGATACTGATATGCAGGATCAAACTATTGAGTTCCCATTAGAGAAGAACCAGGTAAAATTCTGGTTGAGGACATGGGTGATGACCATGGTGTAGAAGCAACCCCTGAGAGAGTTCCATACAATGATTGGTAACCAGCCGGGATGGATGATTCACCATATAGGTGCAACTTAGGTGTGGTAGAAAACATCGAAGAGGTTACAACAGAAGATTCTACTGTAGCTACATCTGATGATATAGTATGAGATGTTGACGGTTGTTTAGCCATGGTTAACTGACCCAAAAATTGTCCTAAAGAATCAATGGGTACTTGAAAATAAGCAGGATCAAATGAAGCGAAAAAATCAGGACTATTAGGGTAACGATAAAGCCCAGTTCCAAAGTGAAACGGGGTTCCCGGTGTGGAATCTTCTTTCAGTTCCTCCTCTATAGCAATTAAACCTAGTGGAAGAACTTCACCGTTAGGTCCGTAAAATATTTCTAGTGTTGATTAAGTTGAAGTTTCAATAATGACTGATGTTTGAGGGGTAACCGGTTGATCATCTTCTGGTAAAATAACAACTTCTGAATGTTCAAATTCGAAGTCCAAATGTTCGGGTAAATGAACAACAATTTTAGAAAGAGGTTCTTGAACAACTTCAGGTTCAGATGTAACTTCTGTTTGAACTGGGATAGATTCTGGATTAAATTCTGGTTGAACTGATTCATGTTAAAAAGTACTTTCTTGTTGAGTAATTTCAAGTTGAGGATCAACTTGTTGTTGAACAACCTCGGTTATTGTTTCATTAGGATGAATGCTAATGTCCTCAGGTAATTGTGAAACTTCTTCTTTAGAAACAGATGGACCAGAGTCTCGGTACTTACGGAAATAGATGATTCAGGTAATTTAGATGAAGAACTAGGAGTTCTTGATGTACTACACTCAGTTAAGCAAGACCATTTTGCTCGAATTGGTGTTGCTTCGGGGGGCAAAGGTAGTTTGCTCACTGTTCTCCACGAACGACTGGGTATGGGTTGATTTTCCTCCACGATTGCTGATTAATTTCATTATCAAAAAAGAAATAAACAAAAAAAGGGTATAATAGGCAAAAGGTTTACCAAGCAACTGTGAACTGCAGAATACCTCCTGGTGAACCAAGAAGTACGGGCAGGAAATCTCCCTGAATATTATGTTCGGTGTATCACTATTTATAAGGCGACCCACTCAGTTACTTAAGGATGGATAGCAACCTAGAGTTGTCCTCCCATATATACCTGAAGGTACGTGGAGGCTATGTCCGTATAAGCGCTGTCTAATGCAAAACCGCATAGTGAGAGCATTCCCATATACTTTACGTATTGTAACACCGCCCTATATACCCGAAGGTACTTGGAAAAGCTACGATATACTCACGTACGTGGATTGAGGTATCACACTCGGGATGTATTGCAGACAAGTTAGTGACAACTGCTTTGTTTTACGACGCCAAAACACATCTCTACCCTAGAACCACTAAATGTTCTCGTTAATGACAATGCAACATTAGGTAAATTGATGTTTATTTTAAGTTGATCTTGCTTAGGAATTTTCCTTTCAATTTCACCACGTGATGTATTCTAAAATTCCTAGGAATGCAACTATCATGATAAGCATTCTATCCATTCAATTTAATGATGAAAATCCTAGCTACTTAGGGATAGAGCAATCATATTTCTTTTGATCAAAGAGCAAATAACACAATCTAAATGAAATTTCCCTACACTATTCTTATCAGCACACACAAATTTTTTCAATGCAACATGCATGTATTTCTTTTCAATTCCCTTAATGTGAATATGAACAAAAAGGAAATATGCACATACAATCAATCAATCTTTCATATGAATGAAGATTTTTACGACAATTTAGATTTGAAAGAAGAGAAGACTTTACGACACTTTCTTCCGAATGAAGATTAATCAATTATATTCTAACTTTGACCATTGATCGATAATGACAAAGAAAACATGAAGAAACATTAATCAATCCAATCAAATTTGGGCTAGATCAGGAGATAAACACTCATTTTTTGAGACATAACATTCATTGATCAATCAACAAACAATAAAATAGAGAAAATTTGGCAAAAACTCTTTCCAAAGGTGGGAAACTGATTCTAGGCGGATCAGTGCAGCCCAGAGTGGGAGATAGTGCACTTTAGAGCATTGTCCGTAAGCCAGGGATGCTCTGCAGTGCACTGTGTCCCTCACAAGCCTGCGCTGGTAATAGTAAGCCATTTCAAGAGGCAATGTGACACAATTTTGATCAATTTTTCAATGTAAACAACTGGATTACGATATATGAACACAAATAGAGTCTACAAGAATGTCTTAAGAGGTGGATAAGCTACTAGGAGAGAGGATTATTCCCCAACAGAGTCGCCAATTTGTTTTGGAAAATTTAGCATCTACGGATAAATACTAATTCACTAGACAAGTAGCTGTGCCTAGAACAATAATTTAAAGTGTTTTAGACTTTCCCTATAAGCAATAGATAAGAAGAGAGGATAGAAGGCCTACCTGTAGTTCCGCTTTCCCCTCGTCTCCCTTGTATCGATTCCGTTACTCCTTCTCATACTTAATCCACTTGAAAAGTACCCTGTCAACACAACAGAAGACGAAAACCGATCAAAGCATACGATTCATTGAATATAAATGAAAGGAATCAGAATAAATTCATACATATAAGCATTATGAAAGAACACATCATATGGAAAAAGGTTCAAACACTTTATTAGATAGAAGAAGGAATTACAACCATCAGTGACTGATTCAAAGTCATTCCTCCAGCTTGGATCCCATCCACATCACATCAAAAGCAAGACAAGCTTATGGCATCACATCATTTGCTCCAAAGTCAAGTCTCATAGCAGCATATCTCCTTACCTTTCAACATAATCCAACCCCTAATCACTTAGATGAGTGGTCAATTTATAGGAAGATGAAGGAGGTTTTGTCATTAATGGTGACATTGAATGGCCTTCCATACTTAGAATTAGTTCCATGGAGGAAGGTATGAGAGGATAGGATGATCGTTAACTCCTTCCTCATCCATTTTCGAGCTCATAGGAGTTGATAAGACAAGGAAACTTCTAGATGACTCCAAAAGATGAGAATATTCCCAAAACCCTATGTGAATTTCACTCATTCTCGCCCAACGCAGGTGAAAGGAAGCCTAAGTTCTCTGTAGAGCACCCTGGCAGTGGACTCAATTGCTCTACTGTGCACCTTCATAAGGGCTTACCTGCACTGGTCCCTCTAGAGGTAATTTCTGGATGTCTTCAAGTCATGAAATTGTCTGGGAAGAAGGCATTCAAAGGGTTGACTTGCCTAGGGCATGAAACAACTGAATTTAGGGTTTGATGAGTCCTAAAACACTGATCTGAATGTTGGGATTTGATGTGCCCAAATGGATCTGTAACAACTGGGCAGTTGAAATCTGCAATTGACCAACCGACACAGCTCAAACTAATGACAGACATCTGTGATCTCAAAGATCAAACGCAAAAGAGTTAGTCACCATGTTTTATTTCTATTTTAGTGTTGTTTCACATAATTTGAGGAAGGTCCTTTAAACCTCCTCAACTATTTTTGTAATAATCTCTTCTTAGGATTTATAATTTAGTATTTAAAACCCTCTCATGCATTTAGAGAGGGTTCAGGAAATTTTATCAGAAACAATCTTCAAAGCATGCACTTCTATCCCTTGAGGAAGTTCTGGTGAAATGAATGGAACT
The DNA here is from genome assembly GCA_031772625.1 of Pinus tabuliformis. Taxonomy (NCBI): domain Eukaryota; kingdom Viridiplantae; phylum Streptophyta; class Pinopsida; order Pinales; family Pinaceae; genus Pinus; species Pinus tabuliformis. The sequence continues at coordinate 404,782,796 of CM062818.1, read as the reverse complement.
GGATTTATTTTCATTTTATCTGGCATATTCTACTAAAATTGCACTTTTGTACTTTGGAAGCTTTATCCATAAGAGGACAAAGGTGAATAAGATGCTCTCCTTCACATAACCTACAAGGGAATCTAATATTCCCTTTCTTCTTACCATCATTAGCTGAAGGCGTAACTTCGACATGATCTCCAGAGGTCGACGGGGATGGTCGATCTAGGTCTTTAGACCATAACTCTAAGACTTTGGGAATGTTAGGACAGTCTCGAAGGAGATGGTCACCCTTACACAACTTGCAAGGGAATTTTACCTTTTGTGAAGGATCAAAAGGTTTGTCGACGGTGTTATCACTCATATTTTCCTTGAAGTTGTTAGAAGAAGGAAAGGGGTCCGAGGTAACCATAAACCAATCTTTTAAGTGCAGAATCTAGCCAATATGTACTCAAAGAGGGCTCTCTCTTTGTGATTTAGCTTTGTTTTGTGAGATATTAGGCTAGTTATGAAGGCTTAGGGGTTTTGATTTTGTTTGGTGGTGGAATTTCGAGAGCAGATGGATAGAACAAGGTATTTCAGGCCATTGGGCTATGGAGTCAACTAAAAATGGCTTAACTGGATCAGGTTGATTTAACAAAGGGTGGTTTCACAAGGCAAGATAGCTAAACAAGAGACAAATGATAGCTTAAAAGGGTGAAGTGGTCTTGAAAGGGAGGAAGGGCAATTAAGAATCCTTCAACAAAGTTCAAGATGAGGGAAAGTGGGTGCTCATTAACAAAAAGAATTAAAGAATTCTTTGTTAAATGATCATAATGGTAAACTAAAAAGTAGGGAGCAATTAAGAATTCCCTACTTATGATAGCTTGGAAGAAAACATTAAGAATATAAACGATTTTAAAGACAGAATGCAGTAAAGTTCTTTCTGAAATATAATTTTTTGTTTATCATTTAGATATGAAACACACATGAATATTTAAACAAGAAAACTGTAAAAACATAAGATATAGAATACTTATTTGTTTCTCGTTTGACACAGGTATCCTGTAAAATTCCTTTGCTTCATTACTTTTTCCAGCCAGCCATACAATAGTTATTTAACAACACTTCTATTCCAAAATAAAGTGTCTATACAAATGTCTCAGAATCCACACTCAGTACTTCAAATAAGGAAGTACTTATACAAAATTTACATCAAAATATCTCCTAACTAAGAGAGATATATTCTAGGAAAACTAAATATCTTTTACATGAATGTAGAGACAGATGGTCTCGAAAGTAGAAACTGAATGTGAACTGCTTGTTTGCTGTCCCTGTTTTTGTTGAAGGAGCTGGAGGCAGGTCCTATGAATATGCATCTTGCTGTCTTGCTCGTAATTCTATGCTGGCTGATTGATTTTAGCTTTTCACTGATACTCTTTTACCTGTGACTGATACTCTTTACCTGTTTTACCATCATTCATCCCTTTTTACCAAAATTGACTATGGTAAATACTTCAATTTTCTTCACTTTTACCATGGTAAATCATAAGATGTCTGTCATGTTGGTCCACCAATCATCTCTCGGTATTCTTGTCCTTGTCAATTTTTTGAAGATTTCATCTGCTTCTGTGTATTTTACAAAATTTGGTTGCACTGGAAACAAGTGCCTCACTTCATGCTCAATATAAAAAAGGTTCTCCAAACTATCATAGAGAACTCTCCTTGTGGGTAACGCCTTGGGTGCAGATGAATTGGTAGACGAACTGGCTAATATAATTTGTTGATATAATCATCCTGCCTCATTAGCTTGTCATTGATGACTAAAGGACTTGGAAGTCCTTTACTTTGTAAGATGCCAAATTTCCCCATAAATTCATCTATGTCTTCCTGCATATTTTGACATTTGCGTTCTAGGCCTTGCATTAGACTCCTTTTGGTCAATACTTTCTTTATTTTGAGGATGGTACCAGTTCTATCTTCAATGTTTAGCTGTTCCAACTGATACCTGTTTCTGCTGTTTAGAAAGTTTATTAATCTGATAGCTTCTTCAGGCTTCCCTCCTAGTTCTTCCTTGGTTTTTTCAATCTCTTGAAGAGCAACTTTCACTAAGTCAATTTGTTCAAAAATGATTTGAATTGATGACCAAATATCATTGATTGAATTGATGATATTGGTCCATAATATCTTTTTGATATCAGTCAAAGGCTTTTCAAATGTAAGATCTTTTTCTAGTGTTTTAACCTGTTGAGTCAAGCCTTTGTTTTTTCTCACCTCTTCAGCAAAATTGAATTTTGACACATCATACTTTTGCTCTAAAGTGATGAATTTCTCTTTTACCTTTTGCAGTTCAGTGACCTGGAGCTTCATTTCCTCCATGGACTTGATCAACTCTTCTGTGCTTTGATTAGAGGTTCCTACCTGTGATGTACCTGTACCTATTACTTCTATAGTCTCAACTGTTTCCAAAGGGACATTTGGTGCTAGAGTATTTTCCAATGTAGAAGGGACTTCTGTAGAAACCACTGGCACTACATTTTGAGGCTGAGAGGTTGACTCACTCTACCTACTTTGTAGTGTTTTCTCTAATTCTTGCTCTGTCTCTTTTAGTTTCTCATTTAGCTTAAGGACCAAGTCCATAAGCTCTTCTTCATTCTTCTTCTCAATCACTTCAGCAGTCTGTGGGTGCATGAGCGGTGGCAATTTCAACTGCTTTCTCAGTGCAACTATATCTTCATTCTTTTTCTTTATTAGGCTCTCTGCAGCTTTGATATCCTTTGGGTTATGGCCCAACTCAATAATCAAATCCTCCAATGTTTTAATTATATTGTCCTTCACCTATGAGGAGGCCTTTTCTAGTTGCAATTGGGCAGTAGTGTTGTTCAGTGAATTTTCCAACCTATGTGCCATCATTGCCTTGCTTATCAGTGTAGAATAAACCATCTCCCCTATTTGTTTATGCACTTCTATCCGATCTATGGGATGGATATCTTTAGCTAAGACCTCAAAATCAGTTTTGAGGTAGTCTGCAATTGATTTGGGCTACTGTACTGTGGGCTTTAGAAAGCTTATCTACATTTTTCCTTCTTTGATGTCATAAGCTAACATCAATCTGGTTTGATTGGTTGGGCCCATCTTCAAGTATTGAGTATAGGCTTGGGCCTTTAGTTGCTCATTTTTGGCCTTTATCTTCTTGAATTTTCCTTTTATGTATATGAACTTCTCAGATGAAGATATGAAAGATGAAACTTCGACACTCTGCTATCTTTCAAGCTCTTGTCTTTTTGAACTGGAAGGTGTCCCACCTACTGGGAATGCATGTAGACTATCCCCACCTTCTTTCTCAAACTCTCCGTTGTTTCTGCAAAGAATTCTTCCTCTGAATATGGATTTAGCCCGTGCCTCTTAGCACTAAGCTGGTCTGAAGGACCACTGGCAGGGGTAGCTACTTCCCTGTCTCTTTTCAAGTTCTTTTCCTCATTCAGAGGAGTTTGCAAAACTGGGGGATTTCCCATATTAACCTAGGTTGGATGAGGCTGTGGTGGAGCCTGTTCTTCAGAGATTTCAGGCTGCTCTGACATCTCTAGTTGTTCTGATGCTAGAGTACTTGTTCCTTGATCTTGTTCCTGTGGTGGTTCTGCTAGGGGTGCACTAGTTTCCTGTGTGTGCCTTTGAGAAGTCTCTGCTGTAGAGGCACTAGGCTCTGGTGTTGGCTTTTGAGTAGATTCAACTGGTACCTGTTCACAAGAGTCTAGGTCAAGTCTCTTTTCTAAGTCTTTCATCACATTTTCTACCTCAACTTGATCACTATCCATTTCAACTAGAGTTCCTTCCCTCCATTCATCCATATTTGCATACTACTCTATTTCAGGGACTCGGTGATGGATATATGGTGACAGTTTATGTTTCATTCTCCTATCACAAATTAAACATTGTGGATCATATCTCCAAGAAAAGCTTGTGTTTAATCTCATTTTTTCTAGGATTTCTTCTGCTCTGTTGCCTGCTTCTCTATTGTTGCAGACAAATGGGCCTAAGTGGTCTATAATCTCAATTGTGCTTTCTTCTTGGCCTTGGTGAAATGAGTTTGATCAGAGTTTAACATTTTCCTATAATATTCCAGGGCAAACAACCTCATAGGAACATACTTTGCTAGAATGGAGGAAGTTCACAACCATAAATTATGATCTCTGCGTGATTCTGGTACAAGTACCAATCACTTATTTTGTACTATTTTGAGAGCTAAAGGATTCTTTTGATTTCATCACTAATCCTAGGAGGGGGATTTCCTGTCAGCATGGTGGTCACAGGGTGAACAAACTAGTCAATGAATTCATTGTATGAATATGGACAAGTATAGTGGAAGATAGAAGTCCAAAAAATGACTGATCTGGGATTACCCTTTGTATCAAGTTTATTGACAGAGAATGGAAACTTGTCAAACTGGTAGTAAAGGAAAAGGTGATATATGATTGTAGAATACTTGAACACCTTTTCATTTTCTAGCCTCATGAACTGGTCATGGATTTTCTCAGCAATGAAGGCAACATAGTTATATTTGACAACAGGAGGCTGGCCAAGAGTAAAAATGGACATTAAAACTAGAGTCAATTCATCCACATATTCACTAGTATTGAAACCCCATAACTGCAGCTATCATATTGACTATATTTTTGCCTATTTGTGTGAAGAAAGATGACACATAGGGAGGAGGATCTTTGGGTTGATGCTGTTTATCCATAAAAGTTTGACAAAGGCGACTAAGTTCAGACTGGGACAATTTAGATGATTTCTCTAGTAATTCTCCAAGGGAAATGGGGGTGAGATCTTGACTGGGCTGAAACTATAACATTTCAGTGATTGAATCTGTAGTAACTGTGAAAATAACAGTTTGATTGGGGGACATTATTGCTATGAGGGTGGGATTGTAATTGGCATGACATTGATGGATAATGTCAGGGAAAATGCACACAAAGGGGAGCATGTACCTTGGGAGATTTGATTCCCAAAGTCCTATGGGATTGGAGCCATTTAGGTAATTGTCATGGCATTGGCAAAACACTTTCAAAGAGCTTTCTTCAGTTACCAGGTCTTTTATTTGAAAATCTTTATCTTCTAAGGGCAGATAATCCAAATCTCTATGAGGAGTAGTAATAGGAGCTATACTGAGGGCCATGGGGGTTTCCATTTCTAGTTCTTGTGGATTCAGATAGGAAAATGGGGTTTTCAAGTAGAATTGGTGAAAACAGAGGGTCTTGGGAGTCTTCAATTCTAAATTCCGTAACTGAATTATAATGAATTTAGGTTTTTTCAAAGTAATTATAGAGGCAATCAAGTATTTACAGGGTTTCTGGAAGGAAACTGGTAAATACCTGTTCTTCAGTGACGGGCAATGGAGAGCAGGTTCACTGGGTGCAAATGGTGGACTGGAGCGGTGTTGGACTGCAAGTTTCAGGGTGGTTGACGGTCGGTGTACAAGCTAGTTGACTTCCATGTTCGGGTTGCATGCATGCGCTTTCAGAATAAGGACGAAAAACAATTTTAACTTTGTTTTTATGCAAAGTCAAAGCGTTTTGCGGGTTTGGGATTTTGGACAAATGGTGTCAGCGGGGAGGCGATTTGACATTTTGTCTTTAGCGGGAGGCGGTAAGCGGGTTTCATTGCACCGCTAGTGGAGGGTAAATGGTATTTGGGCAATACCATGCGATTCCATATGCTGATTGACATGTTGCAATGGTACTATTCACAAAACTGCTCACCATCGCATGCTAAATGTCAACTGTAGAGGCTCGTGTGATATGCGTGATGACCGTCGGATTTGCGGGATTCGATCGGATGGTTGTTGGGGAGGTGGAGTGGCGGAAGGTTAACGGAGGGTGGGCCCAATATTAATTAAAGTGTTAATCATATCGGGGGGTAAAGCGATTGGTCCGAAAAGTTATTAATTAATCGTGGGGATTAATTAATCCTTGTTTTAGCATGGCGGGGGTCAGGTTCTTAATTAACCATGGATTGGTTAATTAATTCCGTTTATGGACTTTATTATGGTTATATTTAACCGTTGGATGGAATATGTAATATTTGGGATTTATATACTAATACGGGCACGGGTAGTATGTTTTCAGGAAATAAATAGTATTATTAATTAGTGGTTAATATGACTTTATGGAATGTGAAATGTGCGCTAAGTTTAAAACATTCTCATCATACACATTTAAAACTTAGGCTAAGTGAATATGAGGGTTTATATGGAGAGTATTTTATTTTCCCTAAGTAAAATAGAATTTTACTTAGGAAAAGCTTTATTAGGGGAATGAATAACTTATGAAGGGGGGTGAATATTGATGAAGGGGCTTAAGCACTTAGGCATTATAAATTATTGGGCCGAGGGTCCGATCCCTCCAAAAGTCAGAGAAATGCTCTGAGCCCCTCTAACTTTGATAATTACCTTTAGTACTTAGGAAATTAGTGAATATTTTTAGGGGAATGAGTAGGGAAGTTAATTATTTTGACTTTGAATGTTGAAGTGCCTTTCCATGTGATACATGCCTTTGCTTAGTGATGAAAGTAAAAGATTTAAACATTTAAACTTATCATTCACCACATATTTATTCTACAACCATCATCTACTTACCCTACCTACTTTACCCTAGCATTTTCACTTCTTTATTAGGGTGCACTTAGACTGGCAAACCCTTATCAAACTTTATTTTTCTTTTACATAGTGATAGCTATCTAAATCTACACTTATTACATCCAAGGGCTCAGATTAAACTGTTGAGCTCCTTTTATTCACTTTACTTATCTACTTATCTGCCAAGATTACAATGTTTGGTCAAATCTTTATTCTCTACTTCTAAAACATGAAATTGAAAATATGACCTAGTCAAGATTAAACTATTTGAATATTCATGAATTATGGCATAGGTGACAAGATACACAAAATTTTATATTATACAAAAGTAAAAAAGCAGTGGCATTTAGACTTGCACACTTTCATGGCTTTTTCTTTTTGTTGGGGTTCATTTTCTTTCATTTTTTTGACCTTTCCTTTATTCTTTTCACCCTTTGATTTCTCTTTTAGGATATACCCTCTTTACATTTTTTAATTTTTTGATTTTTTGATTTTTTAAAAATGTGGAAAACCTTTGCAACAAGTAAAGGTCTGAACATATTTCAAAGCTAAACCAAGTCAATCATGATATATGAAACCTATTGGTATAGGGGCATAACAGACGGGGGTGCATTTGGAGTAATAGATGCACGGTTGGCCTCTCACTTATTTGAATTCTTCTTCTTCTTTTTAGCCTCCTGGTTACTGGATTTCAAACTTTCACCAGGTGAAGTAGAAGTGGAGAGTGAAGAAATAGGGGAAGAAGGCGAGGGGTCAACCTGAGAATCATCGTGATGTGATTCAAATGAAGGAGATGGTGGGGTAGGAGTTGGGACACTCGGGATCACCGAGGTTGAAAATAAACAAATAGGTAACCAATGGTTAACCCAGGAAGGGACAACGTCGCCATATAAGGAGCTCCAAGGTTTCCAAAAGAAGGAAAAGGACTAAGATTCCCATCCGAGGGGATCCTTGATTGGTAGACTCTAGAAATGTTGCCATTGGAATCGACCCTAAAGAATCACTAAGGAAGAAAACTTTAACCAGGAATATTTTTTGGGAAGTTAATTTTAAAACACTAAAACAAGACTTTGCCTTTTCATGTTTTAAGAGTCGAGAAAAGGGCAAAAGGTGACTCTAGTCTCTTTTGGTTTGAATGAGCTCAAAAGGACAAGTGCTCGAACGATATTTTAAATTTAATGAGTCAAAAAGATCAAATGACTGCTCTAGATGATCTAGATAAAGAGGATTACCAAGAAACCATGAACAACAGATTACCTCCTTGCGAACCAAGAAGTACGAGCAGGGAATCTCCTCGAATGCTGTGTTCAGTGTATCACGTTTGCAAGGCAGCCGACTTGGCTTCCTGAGGATAAAAGGATTGCAGCCTAGTGGGGTCTCCTGTTATATACTTGACAATACGCGGAGCACAAATCCATGCTAGCGCCATTTAATGCCGAAGTTAACGACAAATGCTAGGTTTAAAGATGCCAGAACACGTCTCTAGCCTAGACCTTCTAGATATGATCGTTAATGTCAAATGCACCTTAGGTTAATTGAATTCATTTTAAATTTGATCTTGAGTTAAGTTTCAGTTTTCATGTCTTAGCGATGCTACTTGAAAAACCTCAAATGCAACTAAATGAGACAAGACCCTCTCGATTCGATCAAATGCCTACACTAGAGAGGGTAGAAACTACTCAATCAAATGCAAACAATCAAGCAATTGAAAACAAAATGATATTTCACTACCTTACTTTTTCCAAAAAATAAACTAATGAAAAATGCATTCCAATTCCTAATTTCCTGACAAGCACTTATCTATTAGTCCTTTCAAAACGAAAAATTCTCTTCCTTTTTCAAATGCTGATGCAATTCTAGTCTTTAAAAAGATGCAAATTATCGTAACATAATGATGTAACAAGCTATAATTTCATACTTTCTCATGAAATAACGAAACAAACTTTTCGCATACAATCTTTTAATGAAAAAGTTTTCGAGACAATGAGTTCTTAAAGTAGATTAGAACATGAAAAGAGAAATTCATTCAGATCAATGAAACAACAAATTTACCAAACACAAGGCCAACAATGTAATCTATGCCAGAAAGAGACATTCAAGGTAGTAAACAAAACTTTTTCAAACTTGTGCAAAAAGAGGTCAAAGTTGTAGAAGGACCAAAAACAAATGCAAGGAGTGAACACACCTACAACCTGACTTAGCGAGTTCGCAAACTACTGAATGGGCAACCAACTAGATGCCCTAGTGTTGCTGGCCACTCAATGACTCAATCAATCAAATAGAAAGATGACAAGCCAACAAGCAAGCAAAACCAAATGAAAAGTAGCTTTCTAATCAGGGAGAAAACAATCCAAAAAGATTACGGGGTAAAAAACACAAGAGAAGAACACACTGGCCAAGATTAGGGTCGAGCCCTAATCTTCACTCACAGGCATCGATGCGACTTCCTAGCTGACAACAAGCGCCAAAGGCTGGTCGACGTGACTGTTCCTAAACAATTCACACTGGTCGGTGCGACTATTAGTGGATTAAGCGCACTGGCTAAGGTAACTAAGGAAAAAAAATTCAAAACAGGGACGAGATCTGATACTATGAATTGTAGACTTAGGCCAGTAAGTAGGAGAAAAGAAACAGAACTAAAGGGAAAACGTGAAACTAGAAAAGTTCTCACAAAATCATGAAATCCAAAATAAACGAAAGGATTGGGATCCCCAGCAGAGTCGCCAATTTGTTGTGAAGTAAAATTATAAGTGTGGACACGAATGAATTCCTCTAGCCTGATAATGGGTCTAGCCACAACAGATACATTCTATGGAAGATTTCCTTAGGTTAGAATCTGTTATCACAAAATCAGGTACTGAAGGCTGCCAATCAGCAAGATTCTGTGTAACTATTTCAAACCAGGCTTTGGACTAAGGCTTAGCCTCCTTAGTCTGAGAGGGCTCTCTCACAGATTATGAATATTGACTAATAACAAGGAAAGATGGCTAACTCTTAAAACACATGGAAAATAAGATGGCTGGACAAATATCAAAGTGATTCCCATTGGGCTTATGGAGTCTCACACATCTCAGCAAACAAAAAACACTATCCTTTCATAGAAGTCAGGGCACTTTACATCTAATGTTCAAACATAACTTACATAAAACACAGTTTGCCAAGGCATACAGGAAGTCAGAGCATGACACATGAGTTCTGAGTGATTATGCAGTAACAAAACTGTAAAAGAACACTAAAGAGAATAAACCATCATACATTTGAACCATTAGATCCATTGTGAATCCTGAGAAGAAACAACAGGCATTTGTATTACTGAAATCTGCTATACATAAACCAAAATAGTCTTGTGTTTATCAAAACATCCAACCCCAATTACATCCAAGTCCGATCCATATATAGGAATACATGTTTAACCACCTCGAGCTTCCTCCTCCAGCATGAGGGGAGCATCGAAGGCTGTTATTAACTATCCCTATCTAATGTGTAACTAATTCATTAATTACATAATTGCTGAACTGTAACTACAAAGGGTCCTAATTTATTCAAAACTCAAAATCTGTCCTCCTCGTATCATGCTTCCTTCCTGACTCTTTGACACATGTCTTTTTTCTGTTTTGGTCGAGATATCTTGGAGGAGAATACATTGAACAAGCTGGCTTTGGATACTGGCTGCGTAGATGGCTCATTAATCAATCAAGATAAGTGCCCTGTTTTCACGGTCCTTGTCTCCCATCATTCTTCACTACTTAAAGAACATGTTCCCCTCTCTTTAATTCTTCAAAAACAACGCATATCACCATACTCCCCAATGAGCTGGAAGCCTTGTGGACTGAACAGGTGTACAAACCAAAATCTCCGGTAACCTTAACCAGAACCCTAACAATTCGGTCATAAAGTACCTTTAACGAAGCTTTAGCTAAAAACAAAATATTTCACCTTTCCCAAAATGTACATCTGTCATTCTCTGAATAGCTAGGAGAGTCTTTTATGGTCTCCATTATGTTCTTGAGGCATTTCCTTCAAAAATTTGCTGACCTCATCATTAAACTCTTTGTTTTTCTTATAAAATAGCACCTACAACAGTTTCGTAGCGCGCTACGAAACTGCTGTTTTTGCTAAAACAGAGTACATTTGCACTAAAGCGTCTTTTGTTTGAACTTATGACTTTTCAAAATTCTTCTACAGGTGTCAAAGACTTAGGTAATCTCAAAATAGTGGAACTTAAACAAAATTGACCAAAACTAAGAATATCACCTTTTCCTCAAATCAGTGAGCTAGTTGACCTAGCTGTGTCTTCAAATTTGCAATCTCCTTCTTCAAAGCTTTGTTTTTAGCTCTCAGGGTCATGTTCATTTTCCTGATATGTTTAGCTTGTTTGAGGGTTGGAATCGTCCAGGTATATACATCAGCCACTGAATCTACATGACTCACTAGGCTTCTGCTACCCTTTAACACAACTTTTCTATAGTTGGCATACCTAACTGCACGCTCCTTAATCACATTCTTTGCTTTGACAATTTCCTCTTTGGCTGCTCCCACTTGATTCTTTATGGCAATCACATTTCCTCCTTGGGTGATGATAACCTTTCTGTTCTTGTCTTTATGTTTAACTGCCTCCACTGTTTTGGTCAATACTTCAATTACCTCTGTTCTGGGTGACTTTACAGCTTTCTCTCCTTTATGCACTTTCTCCTTTATAGCTTCTTCTCCTTTATGCACTTTCTCAGCTTCTCTAATTTGTTTCCTTGTAACTGGCCTTCTTGGCTTGAACATAAACTCCTCACTAGGCTCATCAAACCTTAATCTCTTTGAAGCTTTTGATTTCTTAGTGCTCTCAGGAGAAGATTGGGTTAAATCAATATGCATGGGTTCAAGATGAACTGGTTCTTCCTGCTCAAATTCAATAGCCTCAAGTAAATCACTTAGGCTGGCCTTTGAAATTGGAGCTTCCTCCACAGCTACTGATTTGCCCTTCTCTTTGCTTAATTGACCTCTTGTTTTAACTCTTGATACACTTTCAGACCCAGCTGATCCAGGTACCTCTTTCTTGTGCTTGACCTTTTCCTTTGATGATGACTGAGGTGGCTGAGATGGCTCTTTAATAACCAAGGGCTTGATTGGTTTGTTCAAATGAGATTTAACCTTCTTTTTCTCCCTAGCCTCCTTTCTAAGCTCAGCAATAGTAGGTTCCTCCACTGATTCTTCTCTTTCTCTAAGTGGCTGTGGGGTGAGGCCTGTCTTACTCTGGAAACCGGCCATATAGATGAAAGAATTCCAATCCCTACCAATCTTCTGCAAACCATCCAGCACTAACAGTTTAACTAGGCCATGGTGAAACAATGATGTCTCACAATCATCCTTCCTCAATTGGATTTTATCACACATCTTGCTGAGGCTACGAAACAAGTAAAATGGGAGGTCTATAGATGCTTTACCCGTAAAATGCAGCAACAACTTGAAATGATAGGAATAAACTTTGTTATATCTACCCTCACAAGTTAAATACTTTTGAATACAAGTGAGAAGCATAGCATAACTCTCCTTAACATAACTTCTAGGCACAGCCTTGGTTAAATCTTCATTCACATAGACTTCTTTCAAGAATTCTTTACAGGGGCTCATATCAAATTTGAAATTTTTAAACCACTCCTGCCCCCCTCTGGGAATCTCAGTTACACTAGCAATAACCTCTGGAGATACTGGGAATTCTAACATAGATACCTTGGAACTTAAGCATGTAAAATTCAAGGCAAACTCTTTTGTTACCTGAGTGTGACCTCCCTTCAGCTTTTCACAGAAACTCCAGCAACCAGGGTCTTTAAAGGCCTTTTTAACACCTTCATCCCTCAATGCCAGGTCCAATCCTTTGGGCTCTACCCTCTGACACCTTCCAGACCGATGCTCCTTCTTCTCCATTACGCTTTGAAATCTTTTGCACAGAGAAACACCGGCATCCTCAACTCAAAAAGCAAGTTCAAATTTTAGAACGCAGGCTCGCTTGAAATGCAACTCCTTTGAAGAAGAAACTCGGGTTCATTTCAATTCAAATATCTTAACATATAAGCTGGCCACTTAATGTAATGTTAACAGAACATCATGACACAACTATGCATGACAAAAACATTTGAATGGACTTAATGCACATGACTATGAACCTATTGGTGGAATGATGGCTCGTAAGTGTTTAGAATGTACGCCAACTGATAATAACTGGACGGACACAATGACTCATTCCCAGACATGATATTTTAAGGATCTGCGCTGCAAAATCCCCGAATCCGCGATTTCGTAGCGCAGACAGTTATAACTTAGCGACATGTGCTGCGAAATGGCTGGCGCTACGAAAAGGCTAAAACATTATTGCGCTTCAAAATCAACCAATCAAACTGCGCTGCGAAACTGCGAAAAGGACAAATGACATATACGAGATAAGACATGTCTTAATCAATCATGATGGAGGATGACTAACGGTTTTGAAAATGATTCTCATCAATATCATTGAAAAACATGACCCCTAAGTAGTAAACATAAGACAACAACCATTTGACACCCATTTTTTGACAATGAAATTTTGGACACAATTTATGTACATGTGACTGCAGTTCTAGGTGATAACAGTGGCTCCACTTGGGATAGTGTGCTCCTGTAGTACACTAAGAACTCCCAGGTCCAGTGCCTTATAAAATTTATTTGACAAACATCTTCTTTAAGTTCCTTGGGCCTTCACCTCGGGCTTTAGCTAGATGATCACTGTAGGAGAAAGAAAACTACATCTACTAAAAAAATGCTCAGTTAACCTTGAGCTTATTTGCATTTACCTACCTACCTACCCTAACAATTTCAACCTCTTTCTGCTCAATCAATATGAAATTTCCAATGTAGCCAATCCTCTGTTTTATCTGATATTTGAGTTTTTTGACTGCATCGGAGTTCAGAGCCACAATAAAATTGTGATGACCACTGCCACTGAAATTGCCTCTGATCTTCATAGAAAAACTGAAAAACTTGAGAGTAAAACTCTTCCATGTAGTCAGCTACAGGATCCCAGAATACATGATCAGCTTGTTTTTCCTTGTAACTTTCCAGCTGTGCAAACTGATCTTGAACAACAGTGTTCAGTTCCTCAATCGTGAAAGAGAAAGGAACCAGCATTCTCTCCTTGCGTTCTGCCATAGAAAACCTCTGAAAATAATGATCATGATTATGAAAACTATATGCCTGAATTTGACCTTCTAAACCTTCAATTTCTTTCTCAATGTCCTCAGCAACTTCATTCAAAAATCTCATCTTATCCTCTGACTTGCAGTCAAAGGATTTTAGATATGAGGACAAGGACAAAGAAAAATATTCATTTGTTTCTTCTTTACTATGATCATTATTCCATTGTCTAAAACCTTCAACTGAGGGAGAGTCTGTCACCACCTCTGACCTATCTATCCATTCCTCCAAAAACATAAGCCATAAGTCTTGAAATGACTTAATGGATTTGGCAGGAAAGCTTTCAACCCACTGTTTACATTTCCCTTGAAGTGATTCATAGAATAACATAATGCAAACATCCTCATGTTTAACCCTAAGAAGCGCTGAAAATTCACAAAAATCTGATATATGCTTCAAGGTTAAACTCAAATCTTCTCCATTGAATTTTGGACCATTCCTTAGAAAATATGCATCCTTGGGAAAATGATTTGGGAAACCATGAATTCCTGAAAAATCTATGCATGCATACCTTGAAATAAGAATGGTAGCATCTGGGTACTTCATAACTCCAGTGGAATCACCATGAACCTATGAATTTCGAACTCTTCAACAATGGAGTCGCCAAGGTAGATTTGCAGCCTCAAAAACCTTCTCTGAGCTCCTGCTACCTTCAGAAGTTCAGCTTCATAATTTCGGGAAAGAATAATCTTCAGACTCCCGGCAGACGCACCTAAATGTTATCACAAAATCAGGTACTGAAGGCTGCCAATCAGCAAGATTCTGTGTAACTATTTCAAACCAGGCTTTGGACTAAGGCTTAGCCTCCTTAGTCTGAGAGGGCTCTCTCACAGATTATGAATATTGACTAATAACAAGGAAAGATGGCTAACTCTTAAAACACATGGAAAATAAGCTGGCTGGACAAATATCAAAGTGATTCCCATTGGGCTTATGGAGTCTCACACATCTCAGCAAACAAAAAACACTATCCTTTCATAGAAGTCAGGGCACTTTACATCTAATGTTCAAACATAACTTACATAAAACACAGTTTGCCAAGGCATACAGGAAGTCAGAGCATGACACATGAGTTCTGAGTGATTATGCAGTAACAAAACTGTAAAAGAACACTAAAGAGAATAAACCATCATACATTTGAACCATTAGATCCATTGTGAATCCTGAGAAGAAACAACATACATTTGTATTACTGAAATCTGCTATACATAAACCAAAATAGTCTTGTCTTTATCAAAACATCCAACCCCAATTACATCCAAGTCTGATCCATATATAGGAATACATGTTTAACCACCTCGAGCTTCCTCCTCCAGCATGAGGGGAGCATCGAAGGCTGCTATTAACTATCCCTATCTAATGTGTAACTAATTCATTAATTACATAATTGCTGAACTGTAACTACAAAGGGTCCTAATTTATTCAAAACTCAAAATCTGTCCTCCTCGTATCATGCTTCCTTCCTGACTCTTTGACACATGTCTTTTTTCTGTTTTGGTCGAGATATCTTGGAGGAGAATACACTGAACAAGCTGGCTTTGGATACTGGCTGCGTAGATGGCTCATTAATCAATCAAGATAAGTGCCCTGTTTTCACGGTCCTTGTCTCCCATCATTCTTCACTACTTAAAGAACATGTTCCCCTCTCTTTAATTCTTCAAAAACAACGCATATCACCATACTCCCCAATGAGCTGGAAGCCTTGTGGACTGAATAGGTGTACAAACCAAAATCTCCGGTAACCTTAACCAGAACCCTAACAATTCGGTCATAAAGTACCTTTAACGAAGCTTTAGCTAAAAACAAAATATTTCACCTTTCCCAAAATGTACATCTGTCATTCTCTGAATAGCTAGGAGAGTCTTTTATGGTCTCCATTATGTTCTTGAGGCATTTCCTTCAAAAATTTGCTGACCTCATCATTAAACTCTTTGTTTTTCTTATAAAACAGCACCTACAGCAGTTTCGTAGCGCGCTACGAAACTGCTGTTTTTGCTAAAACAGAGTACATTTGCACTAAAGCGTCTTTTGTTTGAACTTATGACTTTTCAAACTTCTTCTACAGGTGTCAAAGACTTAGGTAATCTCAAAATAGTGGAACTTAAACAAAATTGACCAAAACTAAGAATATCACCTTTTCCTCAAATCAGTGAGCTAGTTGACCTAGCTGTGTCTTCAAATTAGAAATCTCCTTCTTCAAAGCTTTGTTTTTAGCTCTCAGGGTCATGTTCATTTTCCTGATATGTTTAGCTTGTTTGAGGGCTGGAACCGTCCAGGTATATACATCAGCCACTGAATCTACATGACTCACTAGGCTTCTGCTACCCTTTAACACAGCTTTTCTATAGTTGGCATACCTAACTGCATGCTCCTTAATCACATTCTTTGATTTGACAATTTCCTCTTTGGCTGCTCCCACTTGATTCTTTATGGCAATCACATTTCCTCCTTGGGTGATGATAACCTTTCTCTTCTTGTCTTTATGTTTGACTGCCTCCACTGTTTTGGTCAATACTTCAATTACCTCTGTTCTGGGTGACTTTACAGCTTTCTCTCCTTTATGCACTTTCTCCTTTACAGCTTCTTCTCCTTTATGCACTTTCTCAGCTTCTCTAATTTGTTTCCTTGTAACTGGCCTTCTTGGCTTGAACATAAACTCCTCACTAGGCTCATCAAACCTTAATCTCTTTGAAGCTTTTGATTTCTTAGTGCTCTCAGGAGAAGATTGGGTTATTTCAATATGCATGGGTTCAAGATGAACTGGTTCTTCCTGCTCAAATTCAATAGCCTCAAGTAAATCACTTAGGCTGGCCTTTGAAATTGGACCTTCCTCCACAGCTACTGATTTGCCCTTCTCTTTGCTTAATTGACCTCTTGTTTTAACTCTTGATACACTTTCAGACCCAGCTGATCCAGGTACCTCTTTCTTGTGCTTGACCTTTTCCTTTGATGATGACTGAGGTGGCTGAGATGGCTCTTTAATAACCAAGGGCTTGACTGGTTTGTTCAACTGAGATTTAACCTTCTTTTTCTCCCTAGCCTCCTTTCTAAGCTCAACAATAGTAGGTTCCTCCACTGATTCTTCTCTTTCTCTAAGTGGCTGTGGGGTGAGGCCTGTCTTACTCTGGAAACCGGCCATATAGATGAAAGAATTCCAATCCCTACCAATCTTCTGCAAACCATCCAGCACTAACAGTTTAACTAGGCCATGGTGAAACAATGATGTATCACAATCATCCTTCCTCAATTGGATTTTATCACACATCTTGCTGAGGCTACGAAACAAGTAAAATGGGAGATCTATAGATGCTTTACCCGTAAAATGCAGCAACAACTTGAAATGATAGGAATAAAATTTGTTATATCTACCCTCACAAGTTAAATACTTTTGAATACAAGTGAGAAGCATAGCATAACTCTCCTTAACATAACTTCTAGGCACAACCTTGGTTAAATCTTCATTCACATAGACTTCTTTCAAGAATTCTTTACAGGGGCTCATATCAAATTTGAAATTTTTAAACCACTCCTGCCCCCCTCTAGGAATCTCAGTTACACTAGCAATAACCTCTGGAGATACTGGGAATTCTAACATAGATACCTTGGAACTTAAGCCTGTAAAATTCAAGGCAAACTCTTTTGTTACCTGAGTGTGACCTCCCTTCAGCTTTTCACAGAAACTCCAGCAACCAGCGTCTTTAAAGGCCTTTTTAACACCTTCATCCCTCAATGCCAGGTCCAATCCTTCGGGCTCTACCCTCTGACACCTTCCAGACCGATGCTCCTTCTTCTCCATTACGCTTTGAAATCTTTTGCACAGAGAAACACCGGCAGCCTCAACTCAAAAAGCAAGTTCAAATTTTAGAACGCAGGCTCGCTTGAAATGCAACTCCTTTGAAGAAGAAACTCGGGTTCATTTCAATTCAAATATCTTAACATATAAGCTGGCCACTTCATGTAATGTTAACAGAACATCATGACACAACTATGCATGACAAAAACATTTGAATGGACTTAATGCACATGACTATGAACCTATTGGTGGAATGATGGCTCGTAAGTGTTTAGAATGTACGCCAACTGACAATAACTGGACGGACACAATGACTCATCCCCAGACATGATATTTTAAGGATCTGCGCTGCAAAATCCCCGAATCCGTGATTTCGTAGCGCAGACAGTTATAACTTAGCGACATGTGCTGCGAAATGGCTGGCGCTACGAAAAGGCTAAAACATTATTGCGCTTCAAAATCAACCAATCAAACTGCGCTACGAAACTGCGAAAAGGACAAATGACATATACGAGATAAGACATGTCTTAATCAATCATGATGGAGGATGACTAACGGTTTTGAAAATGATTCTCATCAATATCATTGAAAAACATGACCCCGAAGTAGTAAACATAAGACAACAACCATTTGACACCCATTTTTTGACAATGAAAATTTGGACACAATTTATGTACATGTGACTGCAGTTCTAGGTGATAACAGAATCAATAAAGAGGGCCTACCTCTTGGTCACTTATCCTGCTTGATGGTGTCCTCGCTTGCTCACTCCAACAATCTCTCGCTTCCTTCTTCAAGCTCCTAAAACAAGTAAACAACAACAACATACAAACATAATAATAGACAAATTGCAATTCAACCGACTTAACAAGTTAAGAAACATTAAGATATGAATATGTAATATTACAAAACATGTAGGAAATCAATTGATAGTTGCATATATTAATATCAAAGAGTGATTACAACCATTCATCTTGACGTTGCAGTCTTCCTCTGACAAGACCAGGTTCCCACACACTTCTGCTAGCATTCCACTATGGCTTCAAACAAAAATAGTTTTAAAGCTCTTCCCTTTAAGCTTCACTCCAAATCGAAACACACTTCTCCCTCACACAACTAGGTAGCTACAACTAGTAATAACTTGCTTGTCTACTCCAAAATAGTATCAACACTTTGCAACTATAGCACTCACTCTCAGCTAAAACTATCAACTGTGACTAGTTTGTGCTTGGGAAGAAGGGAGGTTTATATAGGAAATATGGATGGGAGATGGATCCTCTTCTCATGCAGAAGGACTTATCCCTTGAGGTAGTTCCATCATTCTAGGGAAAAGGAGTCCAAATTGTCATCCTCTATCCCATCCGACCAAACCATTTACCAGACTTCCGTTACAGAGCTTCTAGAGCTGGAAGCTTCATCTCTAATTTAAAATTTTTTCCATAAGACCGGTGCGACCGAGACACAACCTAGTCGTTCTGGTTGGCGCGAGGAGTAGTGCTAATCTCTGCACATCGGCGCGGGGGAGACAAAGGCCATTAGCGCCGGTCTTGTAAACTGGGAAAAATAGAAGTTTCAGGGAAATGGTGCAAAAGGGAAATGATCTGCTCATGAAGAGGGACACAATGGGAGTTTCTTCATGAAGGCAAAGCATGTGGGGTTCACTATAGAGGTCGTCCAAGGTCAAGGAATAGGGAGCACAGAGACAGTGACAAAATGCTGTGTAACAGATGCCTAACTACTTCCACATAGAAAATGGTGCGAACACTGACCGATGTCATGTTCATTGGGTAGTTGAAATCTGCAAGCGGCTAACCGACATAGCTCAAACTAATGACGGACATCTGCGATCTCAAAGATAAAACACAAAGGAGTTAGTCACCATGTTTTATTTCTATTTTAGTTTTGTTTCACATAATTTGAGGAAGGTTGTTTAAACCTCCTCAACTATTTTTGTAATAATCTATTCTTAGGATTTATAATTTAGTATTTAAACCCCTCTCATGCATTTAGAGAGGGGTCCAGAAATTTTATCAGAAACAATCTTCAAAACATGCACTTCTGTCCCTTTGAGGAAGTTTTAGTGAAATGAATGGAACATGATTTATTTTCATTTTATCTGGCATATTCTACTGAAATTTCACTTTTGTACTCCTAGATGGTGTTGGATTGATTGGAAGTAGGTTGATATTGCTGAAACACATGAGCATAACTTATTACAAATGGTACTTTTATCTTGTGATTTTGTTTTATTTATGTATTAAGCAATAATTTTTCTTCAAATTGTTTATGTATGAAAGTTTAAATCTTGGTTAGCATTATTGCACTTTTTTATGGTGATGGCCTAAATTTTATGCTGAATATATGAATAATTTCTTATGCGATATATCTTTCACAATCGTTTCGGCTAACTATTTATCCGAAACGATTATTGTTAAAATGATTTCACTTCTTATTGCAGTTGAATGATCTTTATTACCAATTTCTCTAGGACATTATTGTAGATCGCATATTTCAATTTTATTCTCGGGTATAGTCATAGCTAGATAGTGTTTAAATTAGGATATATGCATGTGATTATTAGTTTAGATTAGATTACTTTTAGCTTAAACATTCCTCCGAACTATCATATATCACCCCATCAAAACTATCATAATTTATATTGGGAAACTGGTCCCATTATCCCTAGTCAGAGCCACTACACCAAACGGAAAAGGAACTGCCAAGCAAGCTCCAGACTGGGTGGTTTTCCCCATGTTATAAGCAATGATTTCTGAGGCTTCAACATGTGGTTACACCTAGAGAAATTATATTAAATGGCCATATTATTCATGCATACAAAAATGGATCAAATCCCACCTACATATCCGCCAAATTTTTAATGCCAAAGGGGTTATATCCCTATGAGGAGAAATGCTTATTTTTCATCAGTGGAGAATGTTCAATTATTGTGAACAATTTTCTTGGAGCCTGTAGTGTTCTAGCTAGGGTACTAGACTAGACTACATTTATTATCGACCAGGATGCGTAAGCTTAGAGGCATGTGTCTAAAGTATATAGACATAAAGGATTGTTGGCTAAGTGGTTATGATGTAGGTCATAGGGCTTCTTTACGGAAGACTGGGGTATGTCACCTATCATCCAAACACTCAAGTCACTCTGCTAATATACCTGATTACAATACTATCATTAAATGCATTTACCAAATTACACACTGAAACTAAACACTGTGTATCACTGCAACAATGATCTCAATCTCCTTACAAAGACATTACACATAAAACCCTTGTTCAGTAAACACCCAAAATTCACTAATATTTCTACAATATCAAAATATACAGAGATCATAAATGGATTTTGAAATGAAAACAAAGTTCATGACAGTGCTTTTAAAAGACAACACAGGGATCGAATCCCTTACAGGACGCACTTCAAGATCTCAGTGATGACTGTTCAGGCATTACCACAAACGCAAACCATATACATTCGATGGAAATCAAGAGCTATGGAAATCGAAACCCAATTAATTGTAACTGCTGTGCAAACCATATAATACCTATTGAAATCGAAATCCAATCAATCGTAACTACTGTGCAAACCATACGATAACCTAAGTGCAAATAAAATGAAAAGAACAATATACCAGTTGAACGCAGGGCCCGTCCGCGTTCCAAAGGTACACTGAACTATATTCAACCGGCTACCAAATCAATGCACGAGACACAAGTCGTAACTGTAACTGGGTTCTTAGTGTTAAGTTCAAAAAAACTCTGTTTCAGAATGATACAATGATTCACCATTACATCCATTACTCAAACTGTATTTACATATGTCTAGCACAACCATGTCATTTCGATAATGAATGTACATTCGGAATTTGGCTGTTGTCGCTTTTACTACATCGAGCTTTTCAAATGTTTCTATCCTAACTGATTTCAAAAAGAACAAAAACTAAATCAAATTAGAATGAGCTGCTGTTTCTGCCTTTGTCGCCAGTGTGCCATGCTTTGACCTGAGTTGACCGCGCATGTAGGAGGGTCGATTCGGCTGTAGGATAGGTGTTTGTCCATGCTTGGACATTCTACTTTTCATCCATGCCTTTCGTTCTAGCCCAGCTGTTGTGCCACATGTCAAACAATGAGCTAATTACAGGATGTTGGAACTTCCTGTAACCATTTCACCAAAAACTTCTAATTCTTCAACATAAAATTGCTAAATCAATTTCAATGCATTTTAATAACTATAAGACTATTAACTAACCAATTTCCAAGGATTCTAAGGGATATATGATGAAAAGAAATGGGTAAATGATATGTTTTAGGAGGAAAAAGGGGTCTTGGGATGATACCAACATCTCTCCCCGACTTAAGGAATTAGCATGTCCTCATGCTATCCCTGAAGTGCTTCCCTTGAACTCTGTCCCTGCCTGGATCTCTGCTGCCTTGAGCAATGTGTCCACATTCTTTTTCACCTGGTTATCTTTCTGACCCTTGAGCTCCTGCTTTAACCTTTTGTATTTTTCTTTGAGGGTCTTCTTCTGATTGTACCACTTAGTGGCCCAGTTAGAAATCTCCGTTTGCTCAGCCTCCAGTTCACTGATTCTCTCCCTTAACTTTTCATTCTTCTTCTGAGTTTCTTTACTCTGCGCCCGGAGCATTTCATTTTCTCTCTTGATAACTTTTTCTAGCATATTAGCGTCCATGAGCTCTTCCTTTAATTCTTCAATTTGTTTTTCCAATTTCTTCTGTCTCTTAATGGGAGGTGGTGAACTTTTTTCCTGCTTGTTATTGCTTTCTACCTCTATATCAACTTCTGGTCCTGGTAGTGAGTGGTCACCACTCTCAACATCCATTTGTGCAGGTGCATTGGATTCAAGCTGGTCTTCTTGTAACTGGGCTTTTGGTGTCCTCCTTGTTCTTCGTGAGTAAGTGGTGAAAATTTTATCTTTTTCAGCCCTCTTAGCATCTTCCTTTCTCATGTTCCTAGTCTTTATGCTGCCCATAGGTAGAGGTGCCTTACTGGCTTTGGATACTGGGATTTCCTCATCAATATCCTTCATGAACCCTGAGTCCTCTTGCACTTCTTCTTTATCTTCCTCGTCTCTAATTTGATTAACAGCGAGGAATTCTTTCCATGGTTTCCCTCTTCTCTGCAATTCATGCTCAATAAGAATTTTAATTAAGCCAAAGTGATATAGGCTCTTGTCTTCATTCCCCTTCTGCTTTGGATAGTCTTGGACATCTTGGTTAAGCTTTGTAGTAGAAAATATGGTAGACTGATAACACATTGTTTCTTCAAGTGGAGCAGTAGTTTAATATGGTATAGATAGACAATACTGTAACGGCCTTCACAGGTTATGAATTTTTGAAGGATGTAGACCATCTCATCCCAGGGATGCATCAACCAACTTCTTGGAACACCCTTCTTCCAGTTCACTGATGAGACTCTAGATCTAGACATAAACTGTGTCCACGATTTCTCTTTAAATTGCTTGGTTTTAAAATACTTCTCCCCTTCTGGACTAATCCCTATTGCCTGAGCTATAGTATCCTCTGAAACCCTGAATGAGAAGTTACCTATCAGGGCTTTTTCTCCATTGAAGGTGAAAGCAAATTGCTTGGTAACCTCCTCATTGCTTCCATGAAATTTCTCTAGAAATGGTAACCACTGTATTTCTCTGAGAATTTCAATGCAATCCTCATGATATTGTGAACTGTCGAACACACTCGGTTCGACCCTATTAGTCATAGTGGCAGAGGGTCGTGCTTCTAACCCTTCTCTGTTTATGTTCTTACAATTTTAACAAAGAAATTTCGAATTTGTTACCTGGTGTATCGCTTCCCTTATTCTTCAATATGATGCTCGGCCGGTCGATTGTCTTATGACTATGGTGGGAGTCGAAACAGAGTGGTTATACTTTCCTCTTTCGGCGCTCACTGCTTCCAATCCTCACTGTGTAGATCGAACCCAAATGATAATACTTCTTTCGGCGCTCACTGCTTCTGATTCTACTTTGAAAGTTATGGGAATCAAATGCGGAAATGATGGTGGGATAACCGGTTGTACTCACTTCACAGCGTATTCATTCATTTTAGAACAGAGGAGTGCTGTACGCTTACATAGATGTCACCACAAGAGCGCTGGGAGCATGTATATATAATGCTGGGTATGGTTTTGGGGAGTCCCTTGAATCATTGGGTACGTCGGGTGGTGGAGTCATGATTTGGCTGTGTGGAATAAAATGAATAGGCCGCTTTACATTTGTCTCTTTCCCTTGTATTTAAAAACACAATCCGCCACGTGTCCTATTTCAGTTGGTATTCGGTCAGATGGAGGATGTTGGTATGACTGTAGGATGTATGACAAGGTTGATGTGTTGGTAATGGGTTTTGGAAGTATGAATAGGTTGATGTATGATAAGAATCGGTGGAATAAGGGATGATAGGAAATGTAGGTGTCCTTGAAATCGATCATAACAGTTCACAGTCATCAAAGTTACATTAAAAATCAATCTAGGAAATTAAATGTTTAAGAACAAGAAACATATTACTCTTTTGTTGGTCATTGTTGTATTGACATGCTGAGTAGCTAGTCCCTTTTTGACTGTTCTTTTGCTTGTTGTAACAGGTCCTCTAAGAAAGATTGAATGCACAGGTCCTTTGAGAAAAATTTGAAGATGTAACAGGTCCCTTGAGAAATATTGAATGTAATAGGTCCCTTGAGAAAAATTTGAAAATGTTAATGCAGCTCCTTATATTGATACAGGTTCACTGAGCTTGGGCATTTGATGGAGTCTTGGTGCCGAAATCCTTGTAGAAACTTGATGAAACTTTGTTGAAGTAGCCCTTGGTGTCAATTTCTTTAACATGTCCCTTCTGAATGTCTTAAACAGGTCCCATTACTGCTGGTGTTGGTAGCATAGTTGTCTGGACAAAACAGGTCCCCCTGCATAATGTTTATAACCAGGTCCCTCTGAGATAAAATAATGACAAAAAAGCTTATTTATTGAAGTCTGGAATGCTGGAACAAGCTGCTTTGGAAATTTACAGTGAAGATATAGGATAAGAAATCTTTAAGAATTTACAATGGAGAGATAAAAGAACAAAGTGCTAATGCCTCTCTCCCCGACTAAAAGTTTGACTTGTCCTCAAGTCATGATTCAGCTGATAAATCAAATAGTGAACAAAATAAAGAGAATTCATACCCGCCAACGAATTGGTTTTCAAGTAGGAATTCGAGGTTAGAGTGTGCCAGAGACTGGTTTTCACATCTAACCCATTATTTTATTTATTTTTTTATATATTTTTTAGTTTTTGTTTTATATTAATTTTTTTATTATTTTTTATTTATTTCTTTTTGACTCTGAAATTGAAAGGAAATGAAACTAAGGCAGTGATACTGCAGCTGAGGGCTGCAATACCTCAACCTCCCTTTGCTGAGATAATGTATGGAGAAAATCTTGCTTGCTGATGGGCTTGGTGTATAGTTTCAGGCGATGACCATTGACTGTGAAGGAGTGACCTTCTCCATCAATAGTTTTGAGCTTGACTGAACCATTGTCATAAGCCCGAACAATTTCATAGGGGCCCATCCAATGGGTGGTGAACTTGGCTTTATGATCTCTGAATTTTGAGTCAAAAAGTAAAGCCCAGTCACCTTCCTTGAACTGCTTCTTCTTAATATGTGCATCATGCCACTGCTTCCTTTGTTTTTGCATGAGGATTGTGGTTTCCTCTGCTTGCTGCCTCATCTCATCCAGCTGGTTCAACTGCTGAATTCTTTCTTTTTGTGCTTGGTCCAAATCAATTTGTAAATCTGCAGCCAGTTTAAAAGTATGTATTTGGAACTCAATAGGAAGCATTACCTCTTTGCCGTACACCAATTGATATGGTGTAAATCCTGTAGTATCTTTCCAGGTAATCCTGTAAGCCCAGAGTGCATCTTTGAGCTTCTCTTCCCAATTTTTCCTGTTCATTGCAACAGTTTTAGTAATGATGCCTTCCAAGGTTTTGTTTGTTGATTCCACCTGCCCATTGGCCTGTGGATGGTAAGGGGTACTTTTCCTATGCTTGATTTGGTATTTTTCTGTGATGTCCTTCACTAGCTTTGAGGTGAATTGGGTACCTTGATTAGTCACAATTTCCCTTGGTACTCCATACCTCACAAAAATCTCCTCAAAAAGGAAATTGACTATTGTGTGTTCGGTTGCTCTAACCAGTGCTTTTGCTTCAGCCCACTTTGTGACGTAATCAGTACATACTAAGATGTACTTCTTACCATTGGAGGTTGGGTTAATGGGTCCTATAAAGTCTAGAGCCCATTTGTCAAATGGCTCTAAGTGAACTTGGGGCTAAAGGGGCATCTCATCGGTAGCTGTTGGTCTGCCCATTCGTTGGCAGCTGTCACAACTCTTTACATACTTCTTGGCATCCTTGAAAATGGATGGCCAGTAGTATCCAAGAGTAAGAACTTTGAATGCTGTCTGCTTCGCTGCAAAATGCCCACCACACGGTTCATCATGGCAAGATTTTAAAATATCAATTACCTCATCATTTCTTACACATCTCCTAATAATCATATCATAACCGGTGTAAAATAAATCACCATTAAGCCATGAATATCTAGCACTTTGTTTGACTAGTCTCTTCCTTTCCTTTGCAGTAAAGTGTGGAGGTGTCCTTCCTGTAGACAAATAATTGGCCAAATCAGCATACCAAGGAGTTACTATGGAAATTGCAAATAAGTTTTCATCTGGAAAAGAATCTTCAACTGGAACAACCTCACCTGGATTTTGCAGTCTAGAGAGAAAATCTGCCACCTGGTTCTCTTTGCCTGGTCTATCTAACACTGTGATGTTAAATTCCTGTAACAATAGTAGCCATCTGGTAACTCTGCCACTAGTTATTGGTTTATTCATTAAATGTCTAATGGCCGAATGATCAGTATGTACAAAGACCTCATAACCAGTTATGTAATGTCGAAATTTATTCACAACATAAATGATGGCAAGTGTTTCCTTTTCTGTAACTGTGTAGTTTAACTCTGCAAGTGTTAGATTTTTACTAATGAAATAAATGGCATAAGTACAAGATTCCTCTTTTTGGCCTAAGGATGCACCTACTGCAGTGTCGGATGCATCTGTAAAGATATGAAATGGTAGGCTCCAATTAGGCCCTCTCAAGGCTGGTGCGGTTGATAACTTCTTTTTGAGCTGTTCGAACGCTTGTTGGCAGTTCTCATTCCAGTTGAAAAGTACATCTTTGGTTAGAAGTTTAAACAAAGGTAAAGCTATCTTACTAAAATTTTCAATAAATCTGCGGTAATAGCTTGCATACCCAAGGAAACTTCTTACCTCTCTTTGATTCTGTGGAATTGGCAAATCAGCAATGATCTGGATCTTGGCTGGGTCAACTTGGATGCCTTGAAAAGAAATATAGTGGCCTAACACTATCCCTTCGTTTAACATCATAAAGCACTTTTCATTGCTGAGGGACAGGTTAGCTTCAATACATCTTTTCAAAACTCTCTCAAGATTTTCTAATGCATGTTCAAATGAATTGCCATATACTGAAAAATCATCCATGTAGACTTCAACACAATCATGAATTAAATCAGCGAAAATAGCTAACACAGCTCTCTGAAATGTAGCTGGAGCGTTACAAAGTCCAAATGGCAAAACATTGTAGGCATAGGTGCCCCAAGGACAGGTGAATGTGGTTTTGTCCTGGTCTTCAGAGGTGATCCTGATCTGGTTGTAGCCACTGAAACCATCAAGAAAAGAAAATGATGATTTGCCAGCTAGGGTGTCTAACACTTGGTCAATAAATGGCAGTGGGAAGTAATCTTTGAGCGTTGCTTTATTCAGCTGTCTGTAATCAACACAAGTGCGCCACTTACCATTTTTCTTGGGCACTATAACCAATGGGGATACCCACTGACTGTCAGAAATAGGATATATAAAATTAACTCTCAAAAGTTTTTGCAATTTCTCTCTGACAATATCTTGGAGCATGGGGTTCATTCTTCTCTGTGGTTGCCTCACTGGTTTAATGGTGCTATCTGTATAGATATGGTGAGTGCATGTGTCGGGGTGAATCCCATGCATATCGGTGTAGTCCCAAGCAAAGGCTTTTTGGTATTTTCTCAAGAGTTTAATCAATTTCTCTTGTTGAGATGAGTCTAGGTGATTGCCTATGTTCAGAGTTTTCCCTGGACTAATCTCTATGATCTGACTATGTGTATTGGTGATGGATTGAACTGGAAAAATGTCGTGAAATGTAGTTTGCAAAGATTGGATAGTGCATGTTTCCTGAAAGCTTTGGGCCAAAAGCACATCTGCAGCATGATATTGTTCATTTCTCAAATTTTCAGACATATCAGGTTGAGAAAGGAATAATTCTACCAAATCATTATTGTCTTCCTGGAAATCATAGATTTGGTCAATGCCAAAAACAGATTGTACTTCTTCTTTATCATTAAATTTATCATCAAGCCACAAATTGTGTGTTACTGCTGGCGATTGTGCCGATGGATAAAGGGTGAGTTGTTTTCTTTCGGTCCCCCTTGAAATGATCATGTTGCCCGATCGACATCCTATAAATGCATCAGCAGTCGCTAACCATGGTCTACCTAGGATGATAGGGTGTCCTCCTAAATTGGATTTGGGTTGAAGGACTAGGAAATCCACTGGATACTCCCAAGAGTCCAGTGAGACAATGATGTCTTCCAAAATCCCTTCAGGAATGACTTTGGACCTATCAGCTAGTTCTAGAACAATCGTGGTATGCTGCAAATTCATGAGCTGGAGTGTTCTCATGGTTTCAAGAGTCATGACATTGATTGCGGCTCCAAGATCTATCAAAGTGTTTGGAATCCGTATGTTGTTAATGATGGTGGTCACTTTGGGAATGCCAGGATCAACATACTTGTCCATGGAGATGGTATTGGTCATAAGGCCTGCTAAATTTCCTAAAACATGAATGGTTTGAGGATCAATCCTTTTCCTAGCAGGCTGCTTGAGGCACATGTCTTTGATGGCTTTGGTATAGATAGGAATGTCTTTTATAGCTTGCAGCAGTGGAATTTTTATGTAGACATTTTTAAGTTCATCTAAGACATCAAATTGTGGTATAGACAGTGGTGGTTTTACTTGGACCAATCGGTCTGGAAAAGGTGGATGCAGTGGTTGCATCTGTTTATCTTTGGTATCATTGTTTGGTTTTGTTTGATTTGTCATTTCATTTTCCTTTTCTGAGTTTTCTTCTTGCTTATCTGTTATTGGAGAATCTTTGTGGAGCACCCTACCAGACCTCAAATTAATGTTTTGCAAAGGCAGTGTGGAATATGGGGTTCCTTCTTCTACATTGTAGGCTGGCCTCTCTGCTCTATTATTCGGATTTGGGACAGTTTGAGCAGGAATTTGAGTGGGTCTGGGAGGTTGTGAGTTAGCTGGAAATTGCAGTTGTGGTGCATTTATTGGTGGAGGAGCAGGCAGTGCTTGTTGAGGAGGTTGGGGCTGATAGACAACTTGCTGAGGATACTGCTGATATGGTTGAGAATGTGATGGATACAGTTGTTGGTATTGTTGATATGGTTGTGAGTAAGGTGGGTATGATTGAGGATATGTATGATAAGATTGGGAGTACTGTTGAGACGGTCTCCATTGGTGTTGTGGTTGGTTTTGGTGCTGCCATGGCATGGGTACATTCCATGAGTTTTGTGCATACATTTGATCATTCATAGGAAATTGCAGATTTTGATTTGGAAACATACCTTGGGGTGCTGGCCTTGGCTGCCATGGTCGCTTTGTGCCCATGTAATACACGTTTTCCATCTCTGTATTGGCTGCCATATTACAGTTCTGCAAAACTTTAACTTTAGGACAGTTAAACATATCATGATGTTCAGTACAGAAAGCACAAACTTGGATGTTCTCTAGAGGGCAATCTTTTAATGCATGTTTCTTTCGGCATTTTGGGCAGAAGATAACCATGATATGATCTTCATCTTCTTGTTTCTTCTTGGCTTTTAAAGTGTCAATTTGGTTCCCTAGAGTGCTTAACAGATCTGTTTTAAACTCTTATAAAAGATTCCCTATTTCGGCCCTTGTAACACTTGCAGAGGCAGATTTTGTGACCCTTGATGACAGGCTTCTCTTTCCCATTTTAGCTTTACTCCTTGAATACTTTTCGCACAACTCAGCGATTTCTTCAAAGGGTAAGGCAAAAATGTCA
The DNA here is from genome assembly GCA_031772625.1 of Pinus tabuliformis. Classification (NCBI taxonomy): domain Eukaryota; kingdom Viridiplantae; phylum Streptophyta; class Pinopsida; order Pinales; family Pinaceae; genus Pinus; species Pinus tabuliformis. Next base: position 404,752,963 of record CM062818.1, on the reverse strand, counting down.
CCTTTGCCCATCAAGTTGAGATCATCCATGTATTCCTCTCGGATACCTTTCAAGAATATTGTGCGGACCAGATCAGGAGGCATAGTTCGGTGTTTAGATTTTTGTAAGTTGTAGACAAACCGTTCTAAATATTCCTCTAAGGTTTCATCCTCTTGCTGACTCATTCTAAAGATATCATCTTTAGAGTCTTTGGATCTGCAATAAGGCTGATATTTCCTAAGAAATATTCTCCTCATACCATCCCAATCAACTATAGCATGCTCACCAAGCCCCATGAACCATTTTAAGGCTGATGCCTTTAATGTGGCTGGGAACAATCTAAGCCTATGGGCATCATCTGTATAGCCATAAGTTCGACATACAATGTCAAACTCGAACAAGAATGAGTCTGGATCCTCCGAAGCCATACCATAGAAATTTGGTAGCACTGATGGGGGTATGTTTTTCATTTTGATCTCCTCATCCTCCTGTGGTTCATGTATAGGGAACTTAAAAGTTGACTCCTCTTCATCTCCTTGGCGTGGTACTGATCCAGATCCTTCCTCAGCCATTCTAATTGGTCTCTCTGTGTCAGTGTCACTTGGTGGAAAAAGGAGGAAGGAAGATTGTTCGGTAACTGTACTACTTTCTCCTTGTGTAGAAGGTCTAGGAAAGTGCTTCTTCTGCGATTTATGTGTGAATAAAGTTTCCCTCTCAATAAGAGTAAGTTTCTGTCCTGAATAAAATTTTTCTGCCAATGTTTGGATAACTTCCTCAGCTGGTGTTGTATTCCCTAGAGAGTCTGCTCCTGATGATGATGGGTTAGTTTTTAGATGGTGGGGGGGTTTTACAAATCTCCCTTGACTGTCTCTAAATCTAGGCATAAATGAACATGATTTCTAACTGTGTTTTTGTTTATTTTTGTGTGTTGAATTTTTTTTCTTTTTGTCTGAATCCTTTAAGTACGCCTCCCTCGCAACGGCGCCAAAATGTAGTGTTATAGCTAGGGTACTAGACTAGACTATATTTATTATCGACCAGGATGCGTAAGCTTAGAGGCATGTGTCTAAAGTATATAGACATAAAGGATTGTTGGCTAAGTGGTTATGATGTAGGTCACAGGGCTTCTTTACGGAAGACTGGGGTATGTCACCTATCATCCAAACACTCAGGTCACTCTGCTAATATACTTGATTACAATACTATCATTAAATGCATTTACCAAATTACACACTGAAACTAAACACTGTGTATCACTGCAACAATGATCTCAATCTCCTTACAAAGACATTACACATAAAACCTTGTTCAGTAAACACCCAACATTCACTAATATTTCTACAATATCAAAATATACAGAGATCATAAATGGATTTTGAAATGAAAACAAAGTTCATGATAGTGCTTTTAAAAGACAACACAGGGATTGAATCCCTTACAGGACGCACTTCAAGATCTCAGTGATGACTGTTCAGGCATTACCACAAACGCAAACCATATACATTCGATGGAAATCAAGAGCTATGGAAATCGAAACCCAATTAATTTTAACTGCTGTGCAAACCATATAATACCTATTGAAATCGAAATCCAATCAATCGTAACTACTGTGCAAACCATACGATAACCTAAGTGCAAATAAAATGAAAAGAACAGTATACCGGTTGAACGCAGGGCCCGTCCGCATTCCAGAGGTACACTGAACTATATTCGACCGGCTACCAAATCAATGCACGAGACACAAGTCGTAACTGTAACTGGGTTCTTAGTGTTAAGTTAAAAAAATCTCTGTTTCAGAATGATACAATGATTCACCATTACATCCATTACTCGGACTGTATTTACATATGTCTAGCACAACCATGTCATTTCGATAATGAATGTACATTCGGAATTTGGCTGTTGTCGCTTTTACTACATCGAGCTTTTCAAATGTTTCTATCCTAACTGATTTCAAAAAGAACAAAAACTAAATCAAATTAGAATGAGCTGCTGTTTCTGCCTTTGTCGCCAGTGTGCCATGCTTTGACCTGAGTTGACCGCGCATGTAGGAGGGTCGATTCGGTTGTAGGACAGGTGTTTGTCCATGCTTGGACATTCTACTTTTCATCCATGCCTTTCGTTCTAGCCCAGCTGTTGTGCCACATGTCAAACAATGAGCTAATTACAGGATGTTGGAACTTCTTGTAACCATTTCACCAAAAACTTCTAATTCTTCAACATAAAATTCCTAAATCAATTTCAATGCATTTTAATAACTATAAGACTATTAACTAACCAATTTCCAAGGATTCTAAGGGATATATGATGAAAAGAAATGGGTAAATGATATGTTTTAGGAGGAAAAAGGGGTCTTGGGATGATACCAACAGAGCCATGGGGACGCCTCGAGGTAATGGTCAAATGTGTTTTTGCACCCAAAGAGATTCCATTAAATGGTCTTATGATCCATGCACACATAAGTGGATCAAAGCCCATCCACAGATCCTTCATTTTCGAGGGGTGGCAGGTATTGTGGGCCAGGATTGTTCTCAGTCTGAAATGAAATTGGGAATTAAGTTATGCTTGGGGACATGCATAATCCACCAATAATCAAATAGAGACATGGGCATTGTAACAAGGGTTAAAAATTTTCAATTTAAGGGAAATCACACAACTTATTATTTTTGGGAACTCTACAATTGTAGTTTGACATGTGAGAAATCATTTATGTCCATAAAATATGTGTCTAGGAAGATTCATTCATAGAGTTCAAGTGTTGGACAAGAGATTCAAAAAATAGTTTTTTTTTTTTTAGTTTCTAAGTGCATATAACCATTAGAAAACATTTAGGCCAATGAAGTAATGCCAATGGACATTGTAATGCTACACATAAATGAGGGGATTCCATCCATTCCCTCTCCCTTAAAGATGTGAAGTACACAACAATTCAAATGTAAGAGGATAACTTGTATCACTCAAGCCAAGCGGTATAGCTTAATGATGATGAAGGGATGGACATTAAATTCCCCCCATTCTATAGTACTTGCATATTAAATCTAATGCAAGGTGACAGTTATCAACATTTAGGTGAAGGAAATAAATGATGAAGGTGGGATAAACAATTATTGGAGTAGGCGATTTATGCTCGTTTTGCTTGGTATTCTCTATTCCTTTAAGACATAGGCTTATTCCATGGTGTCTAGTTTCTATGTTTGTAGTAGGTTGAGGTTGCTCTTAAGTACCTTTTGAGTTTGTCATATTAGGATTTTTTGTCTAAGTTCAAATTGGGTAAGTAACCTTGTGGGTAATTAGAGTGATTCAAGTGAAGGCTTTGTTCTAGATAAGTCACATAACTTTAGTTGGGATATTTGGAAAGTGATAGTAAGGCATATGCATTTGAGTTGGTGTGTCCCATGTGAGGTTTTAGATGTTTGGGGAGTCTAGAGAAGAAATGAATGTCAAATTAAGGATATATGCAAATCACCTTTTCATACTTCAATAATAGATTCGCTAGTTTGTTGGATGTACATAAAATGAGTGAAGTATCGATCTTTGAGAAATTAGCATGCATAAGTGGGTAATAAAAAAACTAAAATCAAGTTATAACATGCTCTATGAGATGATTCTAGGTCTACCAAGATGATCACACATGGAATGGAGGCCTTTCATATTCTATGAGTCCAAAGGTATCATTTGGCTACATTGGTAATATGGTGAAAGATAAGAAAATCATTCAACAAACCTCTAGCGATATGGAAATTCAAAATGTAAACCTAAGTTCAACCTTTAAGTAGTCATTAAACAAGAAGCCCTCAATAGGCATGAACTCATCTAAACTTTTGATTTTATCATGTATTTAAGGTAGTATTTTTATTAAAATAATATGTTAAGAAATATTCTAGTCGATTATATAACTATACTGGTAAGAAAGAAAAAACAAAGTATATGTAACAAGTAAAACTGAAGAGTAATCCCCATAATCCATTGTTATAAAAAAATATCCTAAAAATAAATAAATAAAACTCTAATAATAATAATAAGATATTATAACAATATTAATATAATAATATATTATTATATAATAGTATAACAATATTAATATAATAGTATATTATTATATAATAGTGTTAATAGTATCATGATGGTTAATAATATAATAACTTTATCATATATATATATATATATATATATATTATATATATATTATAATATTAATATTTTATTATTATTATTATATCACAATAAAAAGTAAAGTAGGTAAAGAGAATTTAAAAAATAAAGAGTAAAAAAGATAAGATAAAGGGGAAATATATCTTTAACAATTTTATTTTAAAATTTAATAAAAAAATGTTTTAATTTATATTATTTTGTATATATTTTGAATGCAATTATTTCTTAATACACATGTGTATAACCATTTTTATTTTTTTTATAATCTTTTGAAGTATATTTATATTACCAATTAACTCAGATTATATTTAGCAATATATTTATATTACCAAGTAACTCAGGTTACATTCATAACATATGCTTTCCAAAATCTCTATGGGATCCCATAAGCCACTATCATGAAGAAACCAAATTCTCATGATCCCAGAAAAAGAAATCACAAGTAGAAAAAACATTTATCTTTATCAAATAACCAAATCTTTCGTAAAATTTACATGCGGCCTCCAATAAATGAATCACCAACTTTCTTTTATTCTCGTGAATGCCTACGGTGATTAAACCTTCGCTTGAATGTAAAATTAATTTATATCGAGATAAGTATGATAAATTGTATTACCTTAAGAGAAAATCCTGAATTGTTTTTGTAAGGATCTTGGTAACTTTTACGGACTAGTTAAATAAAATTAACCATGCTACCTAAATGAAATAGTTAAAGGTAACAATATACACTAGACTCGAAAGTGCTAGAGCATGTTGAAGAATGTTATAATTATACTTGAGTCATGATGTAATGTATTTGTCAAAAGAAAAGAAAAAATATTATTAAAGAAATTGACTTGTTAAAGCATGAGTTTCATGTTTGGGTTAATTGTTTTTAGGTGAAAACCTCCATTAAAGGCTTATAACTTTTATGTCAAGTATTCTTATCCATGTCATAATGTAAATGACCCTTCTTGGGCTCTAGTTGTCAAGAAATAATTTTATTTTAATGTAAATTAGATCTTTTAGGCCTCCTCCACCAAGTCAGCCTCAAACTGGACAAGTTTGCCGAAATGAGGGGTAGAAAGTCCCATATAAAAGCAACAACTCGACCTTATTTGATACACTCACTCATCAAGTTTGAATTGTAGTAGTTAGTTGCAGAAAAAGTGTGAAATTCAAGAAGAAAGAAGGAAAGGACTAGCAAAGGAGAGGGAGGTTTTTATCTAGCTAAGGAAGTTGAAACTCTCTCTCTCCTATCTCACACGTGTGAAAGAACTACAACTACCGGAGGGATGAAATTGCAATCTTGAATTTGGGCTGAAATTTTGATGTAGTAGGGACGAATATCTGTCCTTGATGCAGTATTAAATCAATGTTGATGCAATATTGTTGCAGTCGATCTTTGAAGGTTGGAAGAACAATTTAAGGGCTGACTTGGTGGAGGAGGAAGGTCTTTTGGTCTAGGGTATTGGTCTATCTCAACATGAATTTGGTAGTGGAAGATCTTGATTGGGTTTTCCCCTATAAAGGGGTTTTAGCCTTGGCTAGGTGCCTACATATGGTGTCATTGATCTTTGTATTTTGTTTTGGAGAACTTCTTGATGAAACAAATATAAAAGAAGAACATAAGAAAGTTAATAAAATCACAAAGATATCACAAGTAATTATCAACTTAAGAAAATCTTTCTATCTTTTCGATTTTCTAATAGAACGACTTCCAAAAATTGGTGAACAAATGAATTTGCAAGACAACAATGATAATAATATATTAGAACAATAAAATCATAATAACGTTAATCACATTTGATTGCTCACTAAAAGTCACAACTATTGATTTTAATGTTTGTACAAACTCTTGTGGCATAAGAGTATGAAAATAGGTGGAGCCTATTTTAATTGCCAAGTTTTTGAACTATAGCAAAAGTCTTTTGAACAATACACCACATGTATTACTCGAGAAAATGATGTTCAATATATAATATGTTCAAATCATAAGGTTAGGTATGTGAAACAACATTGCAAAGATTTATTATTAATTAAATGTATGTGATGGTAATAAATTTATACACAACATAATCGTATGATATATTTGTAACAATAAATACATAAGGTATATAAGTAATCGTATGATATATTTGTAACAATAAATACACGATTAATTAAATGTGGGGTGGAAATAAATACATAAGGTATATAAGTAATCGTATGATATATTTGTAACAATAAATACACGATTAATTAAATGTGAGGTGGAATTAATTAAATGTGATTAAATGTGAGGTGGATTAATTATGATATATTTGTAACAATAAATACACTTGTAACAATAAATAATAAATACATATATATTTGTAACAATAAATACACGATTAAAACAATAAATACACCATTAATTAAATGTGAGGTGGAATTAATTAAATGTGATTAAATGTGAGGTGGATTAATTATGATATATTTGTAACAATAAATACACTTGTAACAATAAATACACAATTAATTAAATGTGAGGTGGAAGACTTGATCATAAGGTATATAAACTCACTTTTAGAAGGGGAAATGGCTCATGTCACACTAACAAGGAAACAAGACTTAAAAGTGACAAGGTGGAAGACTTGATCATAAGGTATATAAACTCACTTTTAGAAGGGGAAATGTGAGGTGGAAGACTTGATCATAAAGTATATAAACTCACTTTTAGAAGGGGAAATGACTCATGCCACACTAACAAGGAAACAATATACCACATGTATTACTCGAGTCAATGATGTTCAATATATAATATGTTCAAATCATAAGGTTAGGTATGTGAAACAACATTGCAAAGGTTTATTATTAATTAAATGTATGTGATGGTAATAAATTCATACACAACATAATCGTATGATATATTTGTAACAATAAAGACACGATTAATTAAATGTATTATGTATGCTATATTTGTAACAATAATACATGATTAATTAAATGTGAGGTGGATTGATTATGATATATTTGTAACAATAAATACACTTGTAACAATAAATACATGATTAATTAAATGTGAGGTGGAAGACTTGATCATAAGGTATATAAACTCACTTTTAGAAGGGGAAATGACTCATGTCGCACTAACAAGGAAACAAGACTTAAAAGTGACAAGGTGGAAGAATTGATCATAAGGTATATAAACTCACTTTTAGAAGGGGAAATGTGAGGTGGAAGACTTGATCATAAAGTATATAAACTCACTTTTAGAAGGGGAAATGACTCATGTCACACTAACAAGGAAACAAGACTTAAAAGTGACAAGGTGGAAGACTTGATCATAAGGTATATAAACTCACTTTTAGAAGGGGAAATGTGAGGTGGAAGACTTGATCATAAAGTATATAAACTCACTTTTAGAAGGGGAAATGACTCATGTCACACTAACAAGGAAACAATATACCACATGTATTACTCGAGTCAATGATGTTCAATATATAATATGTTCAAATCATAAGGTTAGGTATGTGAAACAACATTGCAAAGGTTTATTATTAATTAAATGTATGTGATGGTAATAAATTCATACACAACATAATCGTATGATATATTTGTAACAATAAAGACACGATTAATTAAATGTATTATGTATGATATATTTGTAACAATAAATACATGATTAATTAAATGTGAGGTGGATTGATTATGATATATTTGTAACAATAAATACACTTGTAACAATAAATACATGATTAATTAAATGTGAGGTGGAAGACTTGATCATAAGGTATATAAACTCACTTTTAGAAGGGGAAATGACTCATGTCGCACTAACAAGGAAACATGATGGAAGACTTGATCATAAGGTATATAAACTCACTTTTAGAAGGGGAAATGTGAGGTGGAAGACTTGATCATAAAGTATATAAACTCACTTTTAGAAGGGGAAATGACTCATGTCACACTAACAAGGAAACAAGACTTAAAAGTGACAAGGTGGAAGACTTGATCATAAGGTACATAAACTCACTTTTAGAAGGGGAAATGACTCATGTCACACTGACAAGGAAACAAGACTTAAAAGTGACATCAAAATAATAAATAAATAGTTGATTTGGGCGTTCTAATTGTATATATATACACATTAGAAATATGCGCCATATGCATACACATTAGAAATATGTGCCATGCATATGGCGTGGAAAAAATGTTTTGGTTTATACCCTACATTACAAGTAAAATAAAACTAAGATCTTGAATCATAATATTATGTGCCATGCATATGGCGTGGAAAAAATGTTTTGGTTTATACCTTACATTACAAGTAAAATAAAACTAAGATCTTGAATCATAATCAAGATATAGTTCATCACTTTATGTAGCTCTACAAATTAGAAATATGTGCATAGATATAGCTCATCACTTTATGTAGCTATACAAATTAGAAATATGTGCATATGGCATGTAGCAAATGTTTTTGTTTATACCCTACATTATAAGTAAACTAAAACTAAGATCTCTAATCATAATCAAAAGATAGATAATTACATTATATAGCTACGCACATGATAAAGGAGTAAAAAGTAAAAAAAAATGGTATTGGAGATTTTATTAGAAGTAAAAAGGGAATTCATTTGGACATTCATGATGAACATGTTCATATACCACTGTAGAGAATCAAAATTGGAAAGAATTAAAAACATAAGTGAAATAGGAAGAAATGGTCAAAAGAAGAGTATCACGAGAATTTAATTTCTTATCAAGATTAGTCACTGGAAATGATATTGAAGTTACATATGATAGTAATTGGTAAGCATAAGATGAAATTTAGATAACTATGAACTACAAAAAAAACTAGTAAGTTAGGTGTGTTAATTTAGGTTCCTTACAATTGCCTCTCGTCTTCACTAGTAGCGCCTGGGGCATCTATGCATGAGTATGTTTGGAAGTTTGCAAATACTTCTCTTCTATAAATTTTCGATATCATGGTTGGGGACCAGAGGCACTATAAGTAGGTGAGGCTAGGGAAGTTGGGGAAAACATAAGTTTTTGGTTCACTTTCCATGTTTCTAAAAATTGGATGGTTGTCATGGCTTATTTTAGATTTTGATGGTGATGGTTATTATGGGTTTCTTGTTTCACCTCTTGTTCGAATGGTTATTCAACATATTGTCCATCCATTATGTGGTGGTTTTGGTGTTGGTTTATTTATTGTTCTCGTGTTCTAGATTTGGTCTTTCACATCTTATTTTGGGCATTTCTGTGGTTATTTAGCCTTTTGTTTATTTGGTATATGGTGGTTATTTCGGCGTTGTTTTTCTCATGTTCTAATATTTTGGGTTTGGTTTTTTATGCATTCTAGGGAAATTGCATTACTCATGATTAAATTTTGCAGAGAAGGGTTTAGCTATGGAAGAAACATCACTTTGTAGTTTTCTCATCTTGTTATTTTAAGTGATCATTGTATTGAGGTAAGCATTATCATGTATGTTGAAACATGGAAAAAAATAAGAAAAATATTATTTTTGATCATGAATTAAATTGCAAAATTGTGTTTGCCCCCAACTCATTGTCAATAATTTATTCACTACCACTTCTCCATATTTTTAGTTTTCTATTGTTATTTTTCCTATATTCAATCAATGTATCGATACTTACTTGGTTTCTCAGGTTTAGAAACCCAATATTTATCCAACCAAGCTACGACTAAAAAAAATATTCTTGTTATCTTTAAAAGTTTTAAAATAAGGCACCCTAAAAGAATTATTGATTAGTGTTTTGGTAGTGATATTGCTATCCAATTTATATTCACATAATATGTTCCATGCTTTCCTGGTAAGAATTATGTGGAGAAGAGTTTAGTTGTGAAAAAAATATGGTGTTTTATAGTCCTCTTATCTTGTTATTTCAAGTGATCATTGCATTTGAGATAAGCCTTAATTTGTATGTGTAAAATACATAGATTAGAAAGTAGATAAGATATTATTATCAAAACATTATCTTGTTTGCTTTAAAATTATTAAATAAGAGACACTAGGAAGATTGTCAGTTAGTGTTTGGAAAGTGATATTGTTATTGTACTTGTATTTACAATTTGTATTGACTTGGTTTCTTAGGCCTAGGAAGCCAATATTTCTTGTGTATTTATCCATACGTTCAATCCTTGTTTTGCAACAAGTGTGTGGATGAAGGTTTGATTTTGGAAGAGACATGGCATTTTGTAGTCCTATTTTCTTCTCACTTGAAGTGATCATTTTATTTGAAATAAGTCTTATTCTATATATGCCAAATATATAGTTTAGAATGTAGAATGGAAAAGATAAAAAAGAATATAAAAAGAACTTGTTTTTTGTGGAAAATTTTATTCCATAATTATACTTTAGAACTAATTCATTTTCAATTATTTTGTCACTATCAATTCTCTACATTTGTAGATTGATATTGTTAATTTTCCTATATCTAAATCAATATGTTGATCCCCACTTGATTTCTCAAGCCTTGAAACCAAATATTGTTCCATGTAAGCTATGGCTTGAAACTATTATCATATTTGCTTTAAAATATTAAAATGAGATACACTAGGAAGATTGTTGGTTAATGTTTGGAATTTTTTGTTCTTATTTTACTTATATTCACACAATATCTTAATACCAACTTGGTTTCTTAGGCATAGGAATCCAATATTTCTTGTTTGGGCATCCATATGTTCAATGCTCATATTGCATGTATTTTGTGGGTAGGAGTTTAGTTATGGTTTCGTTGTGGAGGGATCTTCTATCCAGTGGTTGTGAGTATTATTTTTATTTTCTCTCATGGCATGCGTGTGATATGCCTTTTAGTGGAGACTAAAAGTGCTATGGAATTTCCTTTCTAAGAGTAGAAAACAAGCTAGTGCTGCAACATCAATATTTTGTGTTCTAGGGAAGGAAAAGTTGGCCCATTATAAGCTGATACAAAAGTCCAAGCTTAGCTTGAAAAACTTCCTAGGGAGGTCCTACAGAAATTTATTTTATGTTTACCCTCCTCTTGCATAGTGATAATAGTGCCCATTATGATATATAACATGGATTTTCCCTACAATGTTAGAGGAGTGTCATTATTGCATGTTGTTGTGAGATGCATGCATGGTGCCTCATAGTAGAGACCAAAAGTATTATTGCTATAAGAGCATAAATTCCTTTCTAATAGAAAAATCACCTTTCGGTATAAAATAATCAAGTTGAAAAAGAATGTACATTGGGTTATTTAGTTAGTGAGTCATCCAAATTCTACAAATACATATTTCATTCATGTTACGGTTATCTTTATTTTCACTTCTAAGTTACGTTGTGAATGATTCCTATCTATTTTAAGAATTTCAATTGCCAAAAGGATAGTGCATGTATGAAAACTGCATGGTAATTGGAGCTTATATGTTGAGTGTCATTATGTGAATTATAACAAAAAAGTTAAAGGTCAATTTGTAAAGTTTCGTATGGAGACAATGTAAATTCAATTGTTTTTTATCCTCCTTATACCTAGTGATAATGGAGCTCAATATGATAGAAAATAGGGATCTTTTCTACATTCATTGACAAATGTTATTGAGTGTTTTATGTTATTAATCATATGCTACTGGATATCAAATTTTCTATTTTCTTTTTTAATATTCCAATTGCTGTCGAATTTTTGATGCACTATCTGTTGAATGTACAACGACGCCATTGGATATGGTTTCCATCAGTTTGATTTCTGATACATATTCATCGGACATCTCTCGTTGGATGTACAATGACACTGTCAGATATGGTCTCCCTCCAATCTTATTGGTCAAATGTATCCTATTAGATTACGTACTTGTCCATTGAAGCTCTGACACAACATTGCCAAATATCACTTGTTAGATTCTGCAATTATCCATCGGAGTTTGGATTCCTGATCATCATTTTGCACACTATGATGGCCTATCATTAGCGAACAACTGTCAAAATTTTCACTTTCCCCTATGAATGCAAATTTCTATGATTCATGATCATATACAAGTATCTTCCGGAAAAATATCTGTCTTGATGATGAACCACAGTAAGTGGTTCGAAACGCATTGAGCTTAAACTTATATGTGATTTTTCGGAAGATACTTGTATATTTTCACTTTCTGGCATGACTTCATTGAAGAAATCTCATTGGATTTTGTAATTATCGGATGAACCTACAATGTTGTATCGTTGGGTGGAACATTGACTATCTGACATCATTTCCATCACATCACATTGTAAATACTAATGATATGGTGTTAGAAATATGACCACCATATCTAACGGTTATCCAATGAAGGAGGCATCAGAACACTGACCGATGATTCATCCCCTTGCTGTTGGTTATTTGATGGCATACACATATTAGATATCCGATGACTATTTTTCCCATCAGAATGTTTAACTTAGATCCATTGAAAAGCTTGGGAAACAAGGTCCATCGTAGTAATGACACAAGCTTGTCTAATAACCGATGAAATGCCATCCGATTTTAGTGCACCATGTAATAGTGGCCCACACCAATTTGATTACGTGACATCATCTCATTGAAAATTAGACTCTTTTGTGGTTTGATCATACTACTTATGCTAGAGCCTAAGACTGCCTCATCAATATGATTTGAGGTGTGGCCAGACTTCCTATGCCCACGCCTAATACAACCTTTGGAACAATTTTGGTTTCTTCCACTAGGTGTAGAGAATGTCAAGAGAAGGGATAATTTATTATCCATAAATTTCTTCTACCACCTGTGACACTAATAATTAGCAAGAATTTTGCCAAATAGGTTCTTAGCTCGCTCTGATGTCATTCTATTCTCCTAGTGGCATAAATCGAATTGACTGTGGGAATAAGAACCCCAATATTTCTCTATGTGCAGAAATCATTTTTTTGTTTAAAGGCTTGATTTCCTTTATAATATAGGATTCGTAAAATGCTTGGAAGCACTTATGAATTCACTACTAAACAAATTTCATTTTTTCTTCTTTTTTATTTTTAATGCAATGCATCTCGTTCTTATCATCACAACATGTTTTACTCAGTAAATTTAGAAAAGACTCTCTTGAGCATCCCAACTGCTAAAGCTACCATCAATGGATTATATTGTGAAAAGGTGGCACATTTGTTTAACTTTTCGCATAATCTTCTAGCCACTCATGCTTGATCATTAAACCCATGTCAAGAAGAATGTGGATCCATGAAATTTTTAGATAGAAAAATCCTCGGAATAGGGATAATGCATTACATTGGCACAAAAAATAACCCTTATATATGTAACGCCTCCTCTCACATTTACGCACTTTCACTGGATTTACAGGGGTAAACATGAGCTGAGGGTCACTATGACATGAATCAAACTCCTATATGACCTTAAGGAAATTTAGTCGACAAACAAGACCTTATAGACCTCCCCTAGGTGCTACAGGACCCCCAGGAGCTAATCCACCACTCTAGGTGCCCAACCCCTGAGTTAACCTAGCCATTCAATGAATTTAACCCCTAGTCGCTCCCATTACAAGGCATGCATGCGCCTATAACCCTATAGTCACTCCCACAATGTCTGCAAGGGAGAGACTATAGTATTTTTCATCTAGTTATGTGTCAGAGACTGCGAGATTTAAGCCACTTTTTTAGGGCTAGTCTTCGAACCAATGCTCGAAACTTGATGAGACTTTCCAAGACAATAAATGACACCAAGGAAAAGCCTATAACACAAAACTTGATCAAGATTTTGACCTAACCAAGACTAACCATGATAGAAATTCCCTCAAACACATGAAGAACATGAAATCTACAGGTCATGAATGCACATCTGAACATAGAGATCTAAAAAATTATCTGAGGTTTACCAGGAAGGACCAATAACTTCTTACCATAGCTACCATAGTACCAATTAGGTCATGCATTCAATAACTAGACATTTATCAACCAAACATGATAAGAGCCATAACTTAGACCTATCATAAAACTATGATTATAACCAACATATAATTAGATAGATAACAATGATAGAACAACCATTAAAGCCACAGAATAACAAGTATATTTACACATCAAATATAAGAGAAAATTAGCTCTTATTAATCATAGCAAAATCCGACTAGGTTCGAGACTTCCACGTACCACTCGACCATAGACTGGTTGAACCAAATCTTTCTTTCAACCAATCACCCTCGTGCCATATTCCAAGCATGAATGTGGGATCTCATGGGATAAAACAATCTGAAAAAAGCCAAGGGAATCCAGAGGTTAAACCACCTCCACCCTCACCATCCCATGATGTCACCTAAACTGGTTTCGAGATAACAAAACCAAACCGAGCTTGAATTCCTTAGAATTTCTTCACCAATACCTTGAGGAATTTTCTTGTCTCCACCCTCAGGCTTTACTGTGTATCCTGCCATTATTGGTCAAGGGATTCCTAGGCCCTTGGGAATTTTCCTTCAACCACATCACCTACATCCAAAATATTCCATGCAATTCAAAGCTCAAAACCGAGAACAATCCCATCATACCATGGCTATACAGAAATGGCTAGGCTAGGCTAAAATCCACTATCGAAAATTGACAAAATCCATGCCAGTGACAACAAAAGAACCAAATACCAACATTGACATGCCATGCATGTCAAAAGCAGCTAGGAAATCATACATGCAACCTGTTACCTGCAATTATTTCCACTAAAGTTGCTTGATCCTTGCCTTCCTTTGCTTTCCTTGTCCTTCCTTTTCTTTTCCTTTCCTTTCCTTGCTTGCTTTCTTTCTTTCTCCTCTCCGAGACAAATTATAACACTAAACTAACAAAAGGTTGTGAACTAATACTCATAATCCTTTTTATCATTGATGCCTCTAATTTCTTCAATTTTCCATTATTTTCACAAATAATGTGCCAAAAATACCTTTTTGCCTTTCCAAAGCCTTAGCCATTGCCTTTGCCAATTTACCTTAGCCATAAACACATCAAGTCAGATGCCTAGTAGGATATTTTTCCCAACATTCATCTTGGAATAAGTGTCCTTTACGTGTGGTCTTATTTTACCTTTATTAACTGTATTACACGAACTTTTAACCAGAGGCTGTCAAAGACCCCTCCCCCTTAGGGGAACACCGTCCTCGATGTTCTGTGACACCTACAACTAGTAAAACTACTAAAAAGCATAGAAATACTTCCTATGGAGCTTTATAACCTAGCTTGTTGCAGTATTTACAATGAACAACTTGCTGAAAAATGACAATCATACCTTGTACTAGAGCTTTATAACATCGCTGATTACGGTATTTACAATAACAACCACATATACTTATGCACATTTGTTTCAACCAGTTGATCCAGACTTATGCAGGAACACAACAAAATAAAAATATACACATAAACACAGAGATGCAGCAGAAATAAAACTTCATTTCATTAATATCAAAGAACTGAAATATGCTTACATACATAAATAGAAATAAACTAGCTTGGGATATGGTAGCTGATCTCTGAGAAGATATGTGGGGCTATATGCCTCTGAACTGTGTTACACTTAGGCTCAAAGGCTATTTATTATTGAGAAACAATGGAAAACCCTAAACATCCAAAAACCTAACCGTAGGAGATGAAGCACCAAAAATGTGAGTCCCGTTTAGGTAAATTGATACATCAACTTCCCGGGGTCGTAACTTTGGCATACGATCTATGTTTGGCTATCATAATACCTCGTTTCGAAGATCTCAAAGAGAAGGACTAAAATAGATTTATAAATCAATTTGGGACTTTTCTAGTTTGTCTATTTTCCCTAAAAACGTCTTTTAGTCCCTCAAAATGGCTCTGAAGATTTAGGACCCAGAAAACTGCCAAAAATAGTAAGTTGTGCTACAATTAAGGAAACTGAAAAGAAACAACAGTGGGGATCAAAGTGGAATAGGCGAGTGGCCACTAATATCCACCTAGATCAGTCCTTCCCCCTTAGGAAGCAATGGCCCCCATTGTGTTGAGTGCCTCCATGAGATGGGGAAACTTCTGCTGAACTTGGTCCCCGGTGAGCCACTTGCCTTGGTGTAGGAGTTGGCCAACTTTGACAACCCGATTCAGTTGGATGTTCTGATGGCGAGTGTTCTTGATCTATGTGTCCATGATTTGATTAGTTGTGGCTTGTTCCATGTAGTCTAGGTTTAACTCTGTTGGTGTGAGTTGTTTTGCAATGTCTGATGTGTCTAGTAATCGCGGAAAGTATGGTCGAAGGCAGTCCACATTGAACATTGGGTTGCAGGCTAAGGAATGGTGGAATGCTGAGCTCGAAAGAATTGTTCCCTACAACCTTAGTGATGGTGTAAGGCCCATATTGGAGTGGGCGAAGCTTGCGGTGGGGCCTAATGAGGTACTCCTTCTTCAAATGTAACCAAACTTTGTCGCCCACTTGGAACTTGTGTGGTATCGGATGTTGATCATGATGTTACTTGTACTTAGCATTGGCTTTTTCCAATATGTCATGGACCTTCTCGTGGATGTGCTGAACGTGCTCAATGAATTTGTGATCCATGTCAGCTTTGGGCCACATGAGCCAAATTCACCTGAGTAGCTGCAAATGGTATGGCCACATCAATGGGAGATAGTGGCTAGAATGCCAACCCCACCTGAAAGGGGTTGTGTCTAGTTGAGCTACGGAGCGCCCTATTGTAGCTGTGCTGGACTTAGGGGAGGTTATCATCCCATGTGCATGGATGATTAAAGTTGTACATATGCAGAATGTGTACGATCATCCTGTTGACAACCTATGTTTGGCCATCAGTTTGGGGTTGGAAAGTCGCAGACTTAGTGAGCTTGGTATCCAACGTCGACTAGAGAATTGACGAAAATGTAGTTAGGAACTTGTTGTCTCGATCTGAATAATGGATTGTGGGATCCCAAAGTGTACCCACACTTGTTCAAAGAAGAGCTTAGCAGTGGCTTTTGCTGTGATACTCTTCTTGCAGGCCACCATAATGGTCATGTTAGAGAATCTATCAATGACCATGAAAACAATAGTAATTTCCATGCTTAGTAGAAGGAAGGCCCTACATGTAATCCATGGAGATGGATTCCCAAGGTTGAATAGGAGTAGGAAGAGGAGTGTATGAGCCTTGCTTCTTGATGGTTGGTTTGGAAATGGCGCAAGTAGTCCAAGATTTGATGTACTTCCCAACATCCTGTCAAAGGTTTGATCGATAAAAATACTTTTGCAACATTACCACTATTTTCTTTACTTCAAAATATCTAGCGACCTGACTATAGTGCGTCTCTGAAATCATCTTGGCATGCTTGCTTAAAGGAACACATAGGTGTCCCAGGTGGCATAATAGTGCATCATGGAGGTGAAAATTTTGAACTTGCTTGCCTTACAGGAGTGTTTGGTATGTGTTGTCGAATTTTGGATCACTCTTGTAAAGATACGGCCATCCTGTAGTCTCGTGCCCACAAGAGTTGAGCATAGTGGTCAGCGCCAGGACCGGAGGTCGGCTGAGGCAGTCTGAAACATTGTTGGTGCTTCCCTTCTTGTACTTAATGTTCAAATGGAACTGTTACAGGTATGTGGACCATTTCTGATGACGATCGTTATGTAACTTCCTCTGTGTTTTTATGAACTGCAGGGGTCGGTGGTCTATGTGGATGGCTGTTTCCTTTCCCATAATTTAATGTTTCCATTGTCAGCGGACATGCATAATGGAATTCATCTCTTTTTCATAGGTGGGATACTTTCAGATTGTGTCTGAAAGTGTCTCACTATTATATGCCACGGGATGCCCCTACTGAATAAGAATTACACCAATAGCATAGTCAGAGGCATCTGTCTTGATCTCAAATGGTTGTTGCAGGTTTCATAATGTGACCATTGGTGCAAAGTAGAGGTGATGATTCAACTCGACAAACACCTTTTGTTGGGATTCAAACCAAAATAACTTCGCTTTTTCTCCTCCCTTGGTGATTTGACTCAAAGGACAAGTGATATGAAAGAACCCTAGCACAAACTTGCAGTAAAAGTTGGCAAGACCTAGAAAGATGCGGAGCTCTGTTAGAGTGGTTGGGGCTAATCCTGAATGACTTGTATCTTGGTTGCATCCACATGCACACCCCACTCACCAATGATCTACCCCAGATATTGAACCTGGGTCATACCAAAAGTGCATTTCTCTAAATTAGCACACAACTTGTGTTGCCGCATGGTTTGGAGGACCTGTCGAATATGGTGGAGGTGCTATTCCCAAATTTGGCTGAGGATCAATTGTCATCCAGATACACCACCAAAAATTAGTTAGTGAAGGGTTGCAATATGCCATCCGTCATCCTCATGAAGTTTGGAGGGGCATTCATTAACCCGAAAGGCATGACCAACCATTCGAAAAGCCCCTCCTTGGATTTGAAGGCAGTCTTCCACAGATTAGAAGGTTCGATTGGTACCTAGTGATAACCAGATTTCAAGTCAATCTTGCTGAAATATTTTTCCCCCTTGAGTTGGTCCAGAAGGTCATCAATCTGTCAGATTGGATACCTATTTTGGATAGTGATATTTTTCAACACCCAATAGTCAATACATAATCTCCAGGTCCTGTCCTTCTTTTGTACCAACATGATCAGGCTCCCACAAGGTGATAAACTTGGCCTGATGTGCCCTTTTTGCAACAACTCCTAAATCTGCCTCTTTATTTCATCGTTCTCCATAACAAAACGTTGATAGATCGGTCCATTGGGTAGCGACGCACCCAGGATCAGATCAATGGAGTGCTTGATCTGATAGTGTAGAGATACCCTTGTGGGTGAGGTGAAGATGTCCATGTACTCCTACACAACCTTTTCCATCTGTTGTTGTCGTGCGAAGGAGCCTTGTTTGGAGGTCATGGCCACAGTCTTCTTCTTTTCGTGAGGGAGAATAAAAAGGAGAAAAAATTCCCGATCTGGGAAACTTTCTTACTACATTGCTTCGTGGTGATCAAAGAAATGCCTGTAGGCAGTGTCACCTTAGGTATCCTATACAACTTATTGGGCAAAGTAATAATACTAGTGCAAGCCCTAGACTCATACAAAACATGCCACTTCGAAAAGTATGGTTCACCTAATAATACATCACAAAGTTCAATAGGAGCAACATCACATAGTACCTCATCTATGAAGGGCTTGATATTGTAGGGAAGGCAACACTATTGGATGACACAAAGATCTTGCGCTTGGTGAAGCCACCCAATGGTGTACGACTGCGAGTGTGGTGTCATCGATATGCCTAACGACTTCATGAACTCAACTGAAATGAGGTTCTTTTGGCTCCCACTATCGACAATGAAATGTAGCAAAGAACCCTTCACCCACATCTGTGAGTGGAAGAGTCTATCCCCCTCCTCTATATCTTCAGGCTCATCCTTCTGGATCTTGTTGGTCACAATGGTTGCACTAGGCTCCACATCGATAATATGTTTCCCTTTGTCATTCCCCTTATTGGTTTTTGACTTAGAGTCGGAACATGCATATGATTTGGAAGCCTTCAAGTCAGCCACTAGTGGTTGCATGGCTTGACACTCACTTGTGTTGTGAGTGGGGCTCTTATGGAACTCACACCATTTTCCTATGTCCTTTGTCTTCGTGGTGTTGTTATTTTCTTGTGGCTTCGACGGGTTGTCCAAGGTCACCCCACCTTGGCTTTGTCCTTTGTTTTTTGGTTTGGGGGCGCCTTTCCCTTGCTTCGGATTCACAGATCCAAAGTCTTACTTCTTCTGTTTAAATTTCTGCTTGATCTTTACAGCGTATCGATAGTCGGTGCGAAGTGAGGTGATGTCCAGGAACTCCATCTCGTCCTGGATGTACTTATGTAGGTATCTGTGGTACTTGAGTACCAAATTCCACTCAAAATCCTTGATACCCAACTTCGTGTGAAGGGTATGGAAAAAAATTGTGAACTCCAACACATCTTAGTCCTTTCCTTGCCACAACGTGGTTCACTTTATGTATTTATCTTCATAGCTCCTGATAGGGTAATATTGTTCCTTGATGGCGTCTTGAAAATAATTCCAGGCGGGTGCGGTTGAAAAAAATGAGGATTCCATCTCGTCCTTTTGTTCACAGTAGGTTTCCCACTAGTCCTTGACATGTGGGGCAACTTTGAGGAGCGCAAAATTAATCTTTTCCTGATTGGAAAAGTCATGAACTAAAAAATATCCTTCCAACAGATTTAACCATATGTCTGTGATGTCTGCATTTATCTGACCTTCAAATATGGGAATGTCAAAGTTAACTTGTACCTTAAAAGGAGTGGCACCTCCAAATTGGCTGCTGGATGAAGATATGTTGCCATTGGGTAGCCACCGAAGGATTTGGGAAAAATTATTCATCATCGCGTTCCTTTGTCGCTCGAGGGATTCCTTGAGCAATATTTCGAAAGGATCACCTGCCCCCTCATCTTTCTTTTCTTCTGCCATGGGAGGTTGTCGAGGTTTGCGAGGTTTGTCTTGCAAAGGTTCAACCAGTTCGAGCCCTAACTCCTTATACCCTGAACTCATTGGGGACATGCAAAAAAAGACAACGAAAGAGCAGACCGCTCTGATATCACTGATCCGAACTTATGCAAGAATGCAACAAAATACATATATACACATAAAAAAAGAGATGCAACATCAATAAAACTTCATTTGATTAATATGAAAGAACTGAAATATGCTTACATACAAAAATGGAAATAAAATAACTCAAACAATATTAGATTATCTTTGAGAAGAGATGCGGTAGTTACATGCCTCTAAACTATGTTACACTAAGGCTCAAAGGCCTATTTATTATTGAAAAACAATGGAAAACCCTAAACATCCAAAAACCTTACCGTAGGAGATGTAGTGCCAAACTGAGGGCCCCATTTGGGTAAACTGGTACATCAACTTCTCGGGGTCGTAAATTTGGCATAGGGTCTATGTTTGGCTATCATAATACCTCGTTTCAAAGATCTCAAAGAAGAGGCCAAAAAAAAAATCAAAAAATCAATGTAGGACTTTTTCGGTGTCTCCATTTTCCCTAGAAATGTCTTTTAGTCCCTTAAAATGACTCCGAAAGTTTAGGACCCGAAAAACTGCCAAAAATAGTAAGTTGTGCTACAATTAAGGAAACTGAAAAGAAACAACAATGGGGGTCCAAGTGGAATACGCAGCTGGCCACCAATATCCACCTAGATCACCAAAAAATAACTATATTGTCTATGGAGCTTTATAAATCCAACTCGATACAATATTTACAATGATATACACATATACACATATGCACATTTGGTCAACCAACAAATAAAAGGATACAATGCCTGCATCTGTAACAAGGGAGTCTAGAGGCTCACACCTCCACCCTCAAAACTAGTTCTAGGATTCACCTCCTTCCCAGGAAGTCCAGAATCCATTGTCAAAGTCAAAGTTGTATCGAATGTCCAACGTTATAATCCCGTGCCACTTTTTCTCTTAGTGAACAGTTAGCAGCCCATTTTTCCAGGCACACTCCTAATGTGCATCTGATTCCATCTGGAAATGCTAATGAACAAAACAAATCCATCCTCATCCTTCCCTTCTCTGCTATACAGTCCCTCGGGAAATTCAATCACCCCCTTCCATGCAGTCACTCACCTTCCAAGTTCCTCGACATCCCCATTCCAAGAAATCCATCCCTTGGAAAGGCTTCCTTGCACCGAAAGGTCAGAAAACCAAGTCATATACCCGCCTCAAAACAATCATACCAATCATAGCATGCTCATGGAAAACAATGAATACTATTGGGTACCAGTGTCCCATAATGGCCTTGCTCTTTAAGTGCTTTACCAACATACTGTTGCCTGTTCCAATTCCTTTTTTCTACTACTGCTAATCCTTGTAGCCTATTTCAACCACCCCAACCGGGCATTTTCATGCTTTCCTGTACCAAGCACATAATTGTCATTAGACTAAAAAGGAATTGAAATCAATTCAAATGATACCTCATTGGTGGCCCGTCAATAAGATACACTTGCAATTCTGTTTACTTCATGTCACAACAAGTCAAACTAGCTCTTTTGAATAATTTATCATGTATAAACATATCCCATCTAGTTAGCTCAAAATACAACCATCATAATCAAAATCATATATCACATGTGACCATAATAAATTAGAGTCATAGATCACATGCATTATTAAAAACTGAAATAAAATATTGATACTTATTTTTCCATGATTCTTTTCTTATTCCTTTGGTCTTTATCCTTTTTGTACACACACACTGAATTGATTGCCAAACCGACAAGCACCCAGTGCCTTCTCTTTAAGAAACAAGGGAATCCGGAGACTAAACTGCCTCCTCCCTCAATATTAGCAACAAGGGTATCCTGAGACTAAACTGCCTCAACCCTCAATATCAACAATAAGGGCATCTAGAGACTAAACCGCCTCAACCCTCAATAGAAACAACAAGGGCCCACACAATCCCATATGCGCCTGTCCCATCACACTGTACAACATATACACATACAAAGTATACAATGCAACACATACACGTACACCCAATGTACAACACAACACATACACCTACACCTGGTATACAACACAACACATACACCTACACCTAGTGTACAACACAACACATACACCTACACTTGGTGTGCAACACAACACATATACCTACACCTGGTGTACGAAACCACTCATAAACCTACACCCAATGTACAACAACATATATATATATATATATATATATATATATATATATATATATATATATATATATATATATATATATATATGCACACACCATACAATACCATGAATACACATCTCACAATACAAGGACTACATAATAAATGTAACACCATAACAAATATACATAACACAACATGTACGACACATACACAATACCACATGTCTAACAGTACCATATGTACAACATGTACATAGTACCACATGTACACAACACCACCTGCACAATGTGTACACAACACCACACGTACATGACACCACCTACACAACGTGTACACAACACCATATGTACACTGCACCACCTGCATAATGTGTACACAACACCAGCTGTACGATGTGTACATAGCACCACATGTACACAACACTAGCTAAACAACATGTACACAACACCACATGCACACAATACCACATGTACATAGCACCACATGTACACAACACCATCTAAACAACATGTACATAGCACCACATGCACACAACACCACATGCACAATCATGCACACCGCACCATATGTACACAACACCGCATGTACGACCTATACACTGAACCATATGTACACAACACCGCATATACAACATGTACACTGCAACAAATTTACATAGCACCACATTCACAACATGTACATAATACCATATGTACATAGCACTCCATATACGACATGTATTTAGCACCATCAACACCCAACACTGCATATGCAATAACGCACACAACACTATATATGCAACATGCACACAACATCATATATGCAACATGCACACAACATCATATGTACACAATATTGCATATGCTACATGTACACAACACCGCTACTGCACATTAAGACCACACTGTCCTTACTAAGCAGCCTTGTTGCTAGTGTCTTATCCATGCTTGTCCCAACATGTCACGAATCATATCGCTTTCATTCCATTGATGTATCCCTCTACCTATCCATAGCATAAACATAGACATAGTATAATCACATAATATCAATTTACATCCACATTATTTTGACCTCATGGATCAGTCAGGGCTACTAATACCACTTGATTCCTCATAAACCAGGAACCTCTTCATGCCATTCACCTACATAAACAATCATTCCTCCAAAAGAATGATCCTTGTCGACCCTGTCAAACAACGACATAAATACATATATATACATGCATACATATAATCATTAACATAAAACAATCATAATCTTGAAAAACTCTATTAGACAATGATATACATACATACATGTGTACATATATAGATATCAACATAACCATGATCACAACATAATTAGCAGGTATCATAAGGAAAATGTTAATATAACTCCCTTTATCAACATAGCCAAGGCATCTGATGTCTCAAATCCATTTACATTACCCTTCTTGTTACCTTTCTCATGATTGTCCTACCACCATCTATTTACCGCAATGGACCCCACCAATCCAACTAGTTTTCATACTCTTGCCTTCAACTGCACTTGTACATGCACCAAGCTTCATCCAGGCATTATATTACCCATTGGACTTCATCCATCTCTTTTCGAGCTCCATTAAATTTCCTCTTTCCCCAACCAATCCCATGCCCTCAAAACATAAAAGATAAGAACCAAAAGCAACCCAGAAGAAACCCATGAAAACCAATAGCAATACGACACCACAAACAAAGTGGTATGGCCATACTATAGACATAAACAAAGCCACAATCAAGCACAAAAAATCACAAAAGACCAAAAGAACAAGACGAGCAACAAACACCATGACTCAATCCCCATTCCTTCCCAATACTTCCAAAGGAAAGCTCAACCTGTGCCTTCTCAAATATTTCATGGTAGTCTCTTTTCCATGTATATCGTACTTCCATAAACACATAACTACCAGTATATAAATAAATATTACCAGTTATCTTACCTTGTTGTGTCAAGCACGTTTCCTTGTAACTGAACACACATGTCAACCACATGTTCCAAAGATCAAGACATCATATCTATTAATTTGAAATCAACCTTTACCAAGTCTAACAACCATGTCATAATCAACAATCAACTCACATTCATCAGTCATAATACATAATACTACAATTATCACCTAATTACACTCAAGTACATATCAGTTGTTCTCAACACATATGTGTTAGTGCAACCATCTAAAACAAGATCATTACTTCATGCAATCTTATATATACAAACTCATATCGTGCAACTAGTCAAACATTCAAACAATAGATAGATGACATAATAGTCAACAAACACCCAAACACCAAATAGATGACATAATCAAACACTCAAGCACTAAGTAGATGACACAAGCAAACTCATACCAAATAGACGACACAATCAAACACTCAAACACCAAATAGACAACATAATCAAACTCATACCTAAATGTATCTTAGGGGACGCTATCTTGTCTGCACAATCAATCTAGATTAGCATGATATAACTTCACAACGTATCAACCCAAACATAATTAAGGTCATGATATCCATAACATTAACTAGTTAACATGTTCACATCATAAACTCATAAACGATTGTCATTCATGCATAAAAATCACATATGCATAATCAATCTAGATTAGTACAACAAAATATCGCCATATATTAACTCATACCTAAATGTCATAACCATAATTATCTGCATAGGTCAATCCAAATTAGCATGATACATATAACATTAAGATCCTAATTAAAATGACCATAACGATCATGCATACAAACACAATGCATACAACAACAAGTTACTATCCTTCATGACTAACCGACACATGTACATATGATCACACTGATTAACTAACATCTATCATACATGTAACAACAACAACCATAGACTGACAGACATGTAGACAACCCTAATGCTTATAAAAACCATTAACCAACATACTTGCATACCCACTATACAAGCCTATATGACGATTTTGTCTTACCCTGAGGTCCAGTGCTGCAACTTTGCTTTGATGATCTGCATCTCTTGCTCTATCTCAGCCAACAAATCAACATCATAACATACCAATAGCATCACAATGACATATCCTTCATACCATAACCTCATGCATGACAACCTTAACCATGACAATGCATGCATAACAACATGCATTCAACCCATCAAGTCCAAGTATTTGCACCATGCTTTGACACCACCCTGTAATGCCTACTCTTACATTTACCCACTTTCAACGACTTGCACGGGGTAAACATGAGTTGAGGGTCACTATGACATGAGTCAACCTCCCATATGACCATAAGGAAATGGATTCGACAAAACAAGACCTTATAGACCTCCCCCAGGTGCTATAGGACCCCCAGGAACTAATCCATCACTCTAGGTGCCCAACCCCTGAGTTAACCTAGCCTTTTAATGAATTTAACCCCCATTCATTCCCATGACAAGGCATGCATGCAAATGGAACCCTATAGTCACTCCAACAATGCCTGCAAGGGAGAAACTGTAGTCTTTTTCAGACAGTTCTGTGCTAGAGACTACGATATTTAAGCCACTTTTTCAAGGCTAGTCTCCAAATCAATGCCTAAAACTTAATGAGACTTTCCAAGACAATAAATGACACCAAGGAAAAGCCTCTAACAAAAAACTTGATCAAGGGCATGACCTAACCAAGCCTAACCATGACAGACATTCCGTTGAACACACGAAGAACACGAAATCTATAGGTCATGAATACACATCTGAGCATAGGGATTTGAAAACTTATTTGAGGTTTACCAAGAAGGACCAATACCTTCTCACCATAGCTGCCATAGTACCAATTATGTCTTTCATTCATTAACCAATAATTTATCAACCAAACATGATAAGAGTCATAACTTAGATTTTTCATAAAACCATGCTTATAACTAGCATATAACTAGATAGATAACAATGATAGAACAAACATTAAAGCCACATAATAACACATATATTTACTCATCAAATACAAGAGAAACTTAGCTCTTATTAAACATAGGCAAAATCAGACTAGGTTCAAGACTTCCACGTGCCACCCGACCATAGATTGGCTGAACCAAATCTTTCTTTTAGCCAATCCTTTACTTTTCCTTTCCTTTCCTTTCCTTGCTTGCTTTCTTTATCATTGATGCCTCGAATTTCTTCAATTTTCCATTATTTTCCTTCATTTTATTCCTCACATGCAACGTGTGACCATTCACCGTCGTTTTCTCCTAATTTCCTTTATTTTCATAAATAATGTGCCAAAATACCTTTTTACCTTTCCAAAGCCTTAGCCATTGCCTTTGCCATTTTCCCTTAGCCATAAACACATTAAGTGATGCCCATTAGGATATTTTTCCCAACATTCAGCTTGGAATAAGTGTCCCTTGCCGGTGGTCTTATTTTACCTTTATTAACTTTATTACATGAACTTTTAACCTGGGGCTGTTATAGTATACATAAATAATTTAGTAGACATAATTTTTTTTTTTTTTGTAAATTAGAACAACATAATGTGCAACCATCATTAATTTTTTCCTCCCATTACCATCAGTGTAAATTGTAATCTGAGAAGACTAAATATATAACCAAGACTTAATTGTACTATGTATTTAAATAATTTATTTCCTTTGTAAAATATTTTGAGTAAATTCCTTTTGCAAACTCCAACATCTCCCTTCCTATGTTAGGGATTAAAGTCATTTTGGGCCGATCAAGAAAATGATCCTAAACTTGTATACTCAAGTAATGGGAAAACATTCATTGCGAATCAGAAGCTATTGGAAGAAGGTGTGTTTTTGATGAAAGTCAACGGATATACAACCGTTTTGACAACAAATAAATTGCAAAATGTTTACTCTATTCTACCATTTTCGAAAATTAAATAACAAAAAAAATTGTCATTTCCACATTAAATTATGAATATCCAATTTTTTTTTCTTAAAGTTAAAATAATTTCATGTGTGCAGAATAATTTTTGTATCCTTGATCTTGTGATACCCCGGGTGGAATTATTACTTGTAAATATTGGTAAACATTATGGTTGTGGAGCCATGACATAAGTGATTGAATATTTAAATAATCCAGATTTATGGAGGAACGAAATTAAATACATATTCAAATCAAAACATAGAGAAACAACAAAACATAATTTCAATTAATAAAATAGCAATTGCTGAAAACCGTTTACATACATAAGAGAAAAAAATCAGCTTGTGCAATGGTTTTTCCATGAGAAGAGATGTGACGACTACATGCCTTCTGAATTGTGTTACAATGAGGATTAGAGGCCTTTTTATTATTATTGAGAAACAATGGAAAACCCTAAACATCCGAAAACATAGCCCTAGGAGATGAAGTGCCAAAAGTTTGTGGCCCCATTGGGGTTAATTGGTACATCAACTTCTCGGGTTTGTAACTTTGGCATACAATATCCGTTTGACACATACGATACCTCATTATAAAGATCTAGCTAAGGACAACAAATTTCAATTATATACCCCTTCCATATGCTATAGGTCTACATGTTTTCCAAAATAACGTTGTTTAGAGCCTCAAAACGGCTCTGAAAGTTCAAGACCCGAAAAAATGCCAAAAATAGTAAATTGTGCTAGAAATTAGGAAGCTAAAAGGAAATGGTGTTGGGGGTCAAAGTGGAATAAGCAGGTGACCACCATTATCCACCCAGATCAGTAAAGAAATCTTATGATAAATATATGTTTTCTTTTGGGAAAAGTTATGGGAAAGAGCACACAAGAAATATAGACTTCTTTCTATCCTAGGAATTATTAAGTGATTAAGTCCAAATGGTGGACCTTCCCAAAATTCTCTGAAAATTCGTGAGAGAAAGATTGCCTCAAGGGAAACAACATAATTGGATAGAAAGGTTATGCTTGGTGGAAAGATAAGCTTAGCTAGAGACTCAATGCTAAGTTGGGTAGAAACATAAGCATAAGCATAACTGGAGAGAAAAGTGTGCTTATGAAGGAAAAAGATGACATTTTTCCTATCTTAAAAAAAATCCTAGGTAAAGAAAATATTTGGTAGAAGTTAAAAGCAATACGCTGTTAGAGAAGTTTTTTGGGAAGAAAAACTAAGTACTACTAATTGAAAACATGGACATGACTGTTGTGCCAAGAAAATATGAGAGAATAGGAGGCAAGAGGTCTAATCTTGGGGGGAGTTGTAGGTATGCAACTCATTAGTTAGGAGCGTGTTCTCTCCCATAATTTTCCCAGGAAATATTTTCTGATTAGATAAGTAGTTGTTGTGTTTAAGGGTGGTATTGAATTTTTTTGAAGTAAATGATTGGCTGTATGATATGCATGTTCTAAATAACTAGTGAAATTTGTTTGCTAGTGTTGACCATATAATGGTCGTAGATAGAGGGAAAGATAATATTTGGACAAATTTTATTGGAGACAATTACTACTGGTTATTTATGTACACAATTTATGGTTAAATAGTCCTTATGAGTTATATTTGAATGTTACATAAATGGAATTAAAAAGAATAATAGACTGGATAGCAACCACTCTATACCAGTAGTATGGAAGAATTATAACAAAATATTTTTACATGACTCTTAATAGAATAATTCTACAAAAAAATCCATAGAGTATTGATGTATGGAATACATCTACTGAGTCTCCTGGAAAAGCCTACCATACTAGACTGGGAAATCTACACTTTATAAATTGTCGTGACCCGTTTGGGAGTTTTACAAAATCCATACTGTGGATCTGTTTGTATGCATATATAACATGTTACAACCATTAGAGGCTAGGCTAATAAGAATCCTGGTATAAAAATCGACCGACGCCTAAATTATAGGCTGATCATGGGGTAATCCTATATATGGTTGATAT
This sequence comes from Pinus tabuliformis, assembly GCA_031772625.1. Lineage (NCBI taxonomy): Eukaryota > Viridiplantae > Streptophyta > Pinopsida > Pinales > Pinaceae > Pinus > Pinus tabuliformis. The sequence goes on along the minus strand of CM062818.1, from coordinate 404,723,393 downwards.
GATGACAACCTGAAAATAAGTAAAATCTCTAGGAAGAGAAAATAAAGCAAACTATAATTTGAATAAATAAGAAGCCTAATCAAGCAAGGAAACATGGAATAAAGTAGTAGTCTGCTAACTTAAATCTTATAAAATTCCTACTATACAACTGAGTAGTATGAAATGTATAAAGAAGCAATAACATTGCAAATCCATGTCTTATGACCAAATTTATGCTAACTAGGTAATATTGGTATAAGGGACCTAAGTCTATCCTTGTATTCCGCTTATAATATAGAAACGAAGTCTTCCCAAAAATAACAATTTGAAGTATACGAATGCTAGGAAGAGAACTTATATATCCAAGTATATAATTATGGCTTATATCATTACAACATGGAGAAATTGTTATATAAAACCCATTTGAGTATTTAATTAACAAGAGGAATATAGGGTACCACGTTCCTGCATCTAAGGACAAAATATTAATGTATACCTTTCGCCCCCCTGCAGTGATACAGGTCTCTAAAACCGAAAGGAGTGTGCCAAAAATGGCGAAAAGGGGAAGGATATTTTACTACAAACTAGTGGACCGCTCTTAGTAATGTTGGGATAACGCTTGATAGATACAATGGAGAGAAATGATATACAAAAAGCATTCAATAACTATTTTTATTTATATATAAGAAATGAGGAGCCTATTGGGGAAATCCGACTAGATGACAACAACAGTTCAAAGTAATATTTTAAAATTGAAAGCCAATCATACAAGAGATTGTAAATAGAAACTCAGAGAATCCAACTTGAGAATTTATATTACAAACAAAAGAATGAGCTGTCAAAAGTCTAGTAAATATTACAAATAAAAAAATGTTAATACATTGAGCTATAAGTGACTACAAATTCGCTATTCATTAACACTTAAATATTCACCATATATGATATAATAATTGTTGGGCATGGAATCCCCCCAAGGCATGTTTTGGGGCCTAAAGCCCAAGTTTTGACTGCATCTTCTTGTAAAAGCTCCGCGAATTGTGGGCGCGGGGCACGAAATTATAATAGAGTCACAGGGTTGTCCACCCTAGTTTTTGTATTATAATGTCTGTTGGATAGACCTACCCATGGTCCGCGGACCATGGGATTGTATAAATAGAGTGAGGCTCTAAGTGTATAAGAGAACGAATAGAAGAGAGAATGAGAAGTCTAAGTAATTGAGTCAAAGTGTAAAGTGTGTCTGTGGGTCATAGAGTAGGAGAAGGCTCTGAAACTGAGTGCGCAGAGGCCTAGTAGTCCGCATTTGAGTGCATGGACCCCTGCAGTTGACTGGGCAGAGGCCTAGTAGTCTGCAGCTGAGTGTGCGGACCCCTACGACTAAGTGCGTAGGGTAGGTTGAGTCTGTAACCAATGGAAGAATCAATAAACAGAAGTTTTACTATATTTCTGTGTATCTTTTCTTGGTTTAATGCATGATTGGATATAATTTGCAAGTATACTATTTATTTACTGTGTGAACCTATATGAATGTTTTGTATAACTAATTATAACTTAAGACATTCAAGTAGGCGAAGGTAATTAACTAGTACTGGAAGATAAGTAAGATCTCGAGTAATAGCGTAGAGTGCGACGCGGGAGTTCCATAGCCCCTGGTTAAGGCTACGTGAATGAAGTGTATCAGGTCACAAGGAACGAGAAAGTGCGTGAAGCAACCTACACAGGAACAAACAATGGACCAGTCAAACCTCTCAGACATCTCAAGGGTGCAGAAACCTGGTTCTAGAACCCTCCCATACTAATTCAGGTGAGACCTTATTTCGTGCTCCGCAGACTGTTGTCGAAAGTGCCAATAGTACAGGGATTTGTTGGCTTGATGGGACAATAGAAGTAATAAACAAAATACTGGAGACTACGCTAACCAAAGTCTGCAACGCACAGTGGATCGATTAGGACCTGTGCGTACCCGCAATACTATGGGCTTATAGGACAACATGCAAGAAACTGACAGTACAAACACCTTTCTGGTTGGTTTATGGTGTCGAAACTGTCATGCCAACAGAGTATATTGTACCTAGTCTGCACATAACAGTGCTCATAGGTATGACGGACTGCGAAGCCCTGGAAGAAAGGCTCGCGCAGTTGGAAGAACTTGAGGAGGAACTGTTCCTAGCTAGCTTTCATCAGCAGGTACAAAAGCAGCGTGAGAAGGCCTAGCATGATCACCATACTAAATTGCACACCTTTAAGGTAAATTACTTAGTGCTGCTGTATGACATTAAGTTTAATAAATTCCCAGGAAAGTTCAGAATGCATTGTCTTGGACCATATGTTCTTAAGGAGGTCACAGATGGAGGCACAATAAAACTAGCCAAACTTAATGGAGAACCTTTCCCAAGCAAAGTGAATGGTAGCTGATTGGAGCCCTACACGGGTGGCCTAACTATCTGACTAGCCGGTAGAAGCACAGTCTTCGTGCTCCAAGGATTCGGAAGAAGGTGTAGGACTATAAACACATGCAGGGGATATAGGCACAGATGCAGAGAAGCACTTCCGACACCGTGGTCTCGGAACAACGCATGTAGCAGATCCAACAAGACACAAATCAGTGCGCTATCGACCTTGCCGCAGTTCGAGTAGAGTTGGAAGGACTCCGCGCAAAGATCTCCGTGCTGACAGAGTGACTTGAGGGCGAGTCACGATGTTTGTGTTGGGGGCCTGTTGGGCATGGAATCCCCCCAGGCATGTTTTGGGGCTTAAAGCCCAAGTTTTGGCCGAATCTTCTTGTAAAAGCTCCACAAATTGTGGGTGTGGGGCGCAAAATTATAATAGAGTCACAAGGTTGTCCACCCTAGTTTTTGTAATGTAATGTTGGCTGGATAGACCTACCCATGGTCCACGGACCATGGGATTATATAAATAGAGTGAGGCTCTAAGTGTATAAGAGAACAAATAGAAGAGAGAATAGAAGAGAATGAGAAGTCTAAGTGAATGAGTCGAAGTGTAAAGCGTGTCTATGGGTCATAAAGTAGGAGAAGGCTCTGCAGCTGAGTGCGTGGATCCCTGCAACTGAGTGTGCAGGGCAGGTCAAGTCTGTAACCATTGGGAGAATCAATAAAGAGAAGTTTTACTATATTTCTGTGTATCTTTTCCTAGTTTAATGCATGATTGGATATAATTTGCAAGTATACTGTTTATTTACTGCGTGAACTTGTATGAATGTTTTGTATAACTAATTATAACTTAAGACATTCAAGTAGGCGAAGGTAATTAACTAGTACTCGAGGATAAGTAATATATTGGGTAATAGCGCAGAGCGCGGCGCGGGAGCTCCACAACCCCTAGTTAAGGCTGCGCGAAGGTAGTGTATCAGGCTGCGAGGAAAGGGAAAGTGTGCAAGGAACAAGAAAGTGTGCGAAGAAACTTGCGCGCAGGAAAAAACAGTGGACCAGTTGAACCTCTCAAACATCTCAAGGGTGTGGAAACCTGGTTCTAGCACCCTCCCATACTACATCAGGTGAGACCTCAGTCCACACTCTATGGACTATTGCCAAAAGGGACAGTAGTACCGGGATTAGTTTGGCTAATTAACTTCGAACCTGGGTAAGGCCCCAGCAAGCCAACAATAATGTAAGTTAAATCTAAAACTAGGTATCCCCATAATTACCCATAATATAAGCAAGCTAAACCCCTGACTAGTGAATAAGAGAGAAGGAACTAGGGTATTCTACAGGCCACCAAAATAGTATCTACATGTTTGACCTAAGAACAAGAGGAGTGTTCAATTTTTAGTCAAGGCCTCTTACTTGTAAAGTGAGAGGAACGTTGGATAAGGGTTTGAAGTATCTAAGACTTGAGTAGTACCCACAAAGAAAAATGATACAAAACCCTATCAGATATAAGAGGACATAATTCAAATGAATAAATACTCATAAATTAGGAATAATCCACAAAAAGAAAAAATGATTACGTGTTTGGAAGTATGAGAAGGGGTTGCGCTCCACCTAGAACACAAACATAGCAACTTGGTTAAACATAGAAATAATTGTTCTTTTAAATAGGGTATGCGAGTTAAATAAATATAGTAAACCATGAATGCTAATAGAACCCTGTTCATCGTTACCTAACAGAAAGAGCCTTTAACGCCATATAACTATAGGGTCATGATAAGGGTTTCGATCAAGAACCCTTACTAGACCCTGACAAAAGGATTTTTCTAGATTAAAAATAAGAAAAAAAACCAAATATAGTTCTTGAACATTAAAAGTGCAATGGAATTATGAGATACTTATCAAGAATGAAAAACCCTCACCCATTTACTATTATTTCCACTAATGCACACTCTACATGCATAAAGAACAAAAGTTTAGTAATAATGAGAAGGAAATGGCAATGTAACCATGAAATGATAAAAGAGAAACCACTAGCACTTGAATTACTTACCTGGGATGGAATCCAAGGAGGCCATTCTTGCCAGACTTGACACAACATATAATAGGAAAAATGGTCGAGAACAAAAGTGTTATGAAGCCATTGTTAGCTTGGATATTCTTGTGTAGTGATTGTAAAAATTCATAATAAAATCATGGAGGAATTAGACCAAAAAGGAAAAAATTGTAGTGTATAATTGAGAAAGAGCAAAAAACCTAACATAGACAGGTGTTACCAAGAATCTCACTCTTGAGTGACGTCCAATTTGCATCCTTGACAAACCAAACACACTAAACAACTCTAGAATGATTACTGGGAAACAAAGGAATTGAGAGAGGGAATAAATGGTCGAGGGACAAAACCCTCTTAGCTGCATAATGATGACCAAAAACAAAATGGAGGAAATGAAAATGGAACAAGGGTAGTTTACACTATCTAAATGAACCCTAATCCATTCATGCCATTGGATTTCTTTAGATGATCTCGACCATGCAACAATAAGCAATGTGATATCCATGTGATAGTGGTAAGGTGGAACCACACTTACAGGACCATGCGGCATGGTCATGTGCCAAACCAAGAATACCAATTTATGTATCATTTGCCCAAGTGACGGGTTAAACCATAATGTAATTATATCAATTCACGAATAAAGGTATATCAAAGTGTTCACTTTTTTGGTTAAATAATCGTCAATGTGTAAGAATTAAACCATGGACGTGTTATCAGTTTGCCTAGGATAATGCTTAAACCTTAAATCCATTATGTCAAGGACCAAAGGTGGAGGGGAGGTGTATCACATTAGATAAGTATAATGTTCAAACCATAATACCATTGTGTCAAGGGACAAATTTTGATGGGCGAAGCATCATCCTAGAGCCCATGACCTAAGTAAATAAAATAAAGGTGTCAATACAAATCAGCATTAAGCCTTTTTAACAAAACAAAAGGATGCTAAATACCATGTCAAAATATATAGAAAGATACAAGGATCAACCTCATAGCATGAGTATGTGAATAGTAGCGAGTGTATGGGCGAGGTGGATAGAAATATAAACCCCTTGTATTCATAAGAAGTTTATGCTAGATATTTAAAGGGTATTCAAGAAAAAATGATACTTCTAAACCATATATGGTGACTGACCAATGAAACGTATGTTTTTAATCAACCAGTAAACAAACATGAAAATCAAAGCACCTTTGGAAACCTCATGGTAATATGAATAAACGGATGTATCATTGGTGGGGATTCACTAGAAGTGTAGATTAACAATCTAAGATTTTTTTTCGAAGTATGCATTTTGGGGTACATTACGTACGGTATTAGAGTTTTAAGTTTAAATAATTAAAGCCTATGAGCTAACTGTTAAAATTGGAAACTAAGTCCAAATTCCACTTTGGATAGCTCATTTGATAGATAATATTATTGCATTTAATTCCTATTTTCGAGAGGATCAAAATCGACCTAAAGATGATAAAATTTGGATAAGGAAAAATATGTTTTTTGAGGTCAAGCCCATACATGTGAAAATTTTCAAGGTCAGCCACATCATCAGGTAGGCTCATGAAGCCCAAAAAACATGTGTTTCAACCCTCAACGACTTGTATAAATAAGAGAGACCTCCACCCTCATTTGGAACTTCATCAACTCAACATATTCTTCTCTCCCCTCATATGATTGGTTTGTACAACTTATTGGGCATCTATTTTCTCACATGTGTGTCAACAAAGAAGGACGAATTACAAGGCCAAATTTCAGGATCTGTTGCAAGTTTTGACCAACATTGACCAGGGCTATTTTGACCTCCTTCGACTACGTTTTTTTTTCCCAAAATTTCAGTTTTGGAAGGCTGCATTAATTGGCACAGGAACTGATATTTTCTAGGCATGTTGACTGAGATGATTGTAGACTTTGACCAAGTTTGACCGTTGTTTCTAATGGCAGAAGTGTCCTCAGACACGTAATTTTATTAATCAGAAAAAATAATTACATAATTGATTTTGCAAGAGTTTACACCCGAACAACACAAACACTCTTGCAATGAGCTATTTATAAGCTCCATGTCCTAACTACCTCTAATTATGGATCACTTATTAAATAACAAGTGTCCATTTACATTAAATGCTATTCAAACCAACTAGCTAACTAATCTCCTAAAATAGAGCCTAAGATACGACACATTTGGAGAGTCATATCTTGTTACAACAATATACTAATTTCTAATTGTCTCCATTAAATAATTAATCAATCTAGAATAATAATTATTAATTTAATTTCTTAAATTAATAATTTTTTTATTTCAATTTTATAACCTATGATAATAAATTATTTTTGGATCATTTAACGTCCCCCCCTATGATCCAAAGATACATTACAACAGATACCAAGTTCATCCCTGAACTTAGTAAATTTTATTATGCTAAACGGTTTCGTGAAAATGTCGGAGATCTGATCTTCGGAAGGACAATAAACTGGCTTGAGGACATCTTTGGCAATGAGAGATCTGATATGATGATACTTGGTGTCCACATGCTTTGTCTTTGAATGAAAAACTGGGTTCTTGGCAAGTTTGATGGCTGACTGGCTATCAATGAATAAAGATGTAGCTTCTGTCTGAGAAATGCATAGGTCCTGCAAAATTCGGCGCAACCAAACAATTTCACATGCTGCTTCCCATGCTTAAATGTACTCTGCTTCTGCTGAAGAAGTGGCCACTGTAGCTTGTTTCTTACAACTCCAAGATACTGCTGCTGACCCCATATTCATTAAATAACCTGATGTTGATGCTCGATCATCAATACTCCCAGCAAAGTCGGCATCAGAATATCCACCAAGTACAAAATTTTTAGTCTTTTTGTAAAGAAGACCAAAATATTTTGTTCCTTGGATATATCGAAGAACTCTTTTGGCTGCATGCCAGTGGCTGTCTCGTGGTTCCTGCATAAAACGTGAAAGAATACTGACTGCATAAGATAGATCAGGACGAGTATTTGTCAAATAAATCAAGCTGCCAATAAAGTGTCTGTAAGTTGTACTGTCCACCTTTTCCCCCCCTTCAAATTTTGAAAGTTTCAAGTTTTGCTCCATGGGGGTGAGAACAGGCTTGCAATCTTGCATGCCAAATCGCTGAAGAACCTCTGCGGCATACTTACTCTGAGAAATGAAAATATGATGTGGACGTTGGAAGACTTCAACTCCAAGATAGTAGTGAAGTAATCCCAAATCTGTCATCTTAAAACCTGCATGTAACTCCTTTTTCACCTGTGCAATATGATCATCATGGTTGCCAGTGATGATCAAATCATCTACATACATAACAAGAATTACCAGATATTTTCCCTGTTTTCGCACATACAAAGTATCATCAGATTCACTTCGTTGAAAACCAACTTTCTTAAGGTATTCATCCATCTTTGCATACCAAGTTCGGGGAGCTTGTTTTAATCCATATAAAGCCTTGATCAATTTGCAGACTTTATGTTCTTGTCCTTCAACTTCAAAACCTGGTGGTTGGGTCATATACACTTCCTCCTGTAAATCCCCGTTGAGAAAAGCACTTTTCACGTCCATTTGATGAAATTTCCATCCTTTTTGAGCGGCCAATGCAAGTGTTAATCAGATGGTGTTCCATTTAGCTGTTGGAGCAAAAGTGTCCTCATAATCAATGCCTTCTTACTGCGCAAAACCCTTTGCGACAAGTCATGCTTTATACTTTTCAAGTTCACCCTTCTGATTATATTTAATTCTGTAAACCCATTTACATCCTATGGGTTTAATATTTGCTGGACAATCAACAAGTTTCCAAGTGTTGTTATCAATTACTGCTTGATATTCTTCAACCATAGCCTGTTGCCATTCTTTATGTTTTACTGCCTCTTTGTATGTGGAAGGTTCAGTAAAATCATTTGCTATCAAGGCAAAATTGCCTTCACTTCTATGTGCCCTTCTGGTGCCAGTTTTATTCTGTTCATCAGGCTTGACATCTTTCAAAAGTTGAACTGCCCATTTCGGAAGTTGGTGCTCACTTGTTTGTGCTTCTGTAAAGTCCCCATCATTGTAAAGAGGATTAATATAAACTGATGTTCGTCATTCAGGTGGAGAATCACTGTCAGAAGAACTGTTGCTGCTTGGAGATGCAGATGAACTGCTAGAAGACCCAGATGATGTTGTTGATGTAGATGGACTAGATGACTCATCTTCAGAGGAAGGAAAATCAAGTTCATACCAATTTGGTGAAGTTGGTTGACTTTTCATTTTTCCATTTCTTTTACTTCCTTTGGTTTCTAAATTGTGAAGAAGATTTTCAATTTCTTCAGCACTCTTACTCTCTGTTTCATCAAAAATGACATCCCCGCTCACAATGAATTTTCCATTGGTCAAAATTCGATACCCTTTCTTCTCATCAGAATAGCCAATCATTGTGCATTTTAAACTTCTTGAGTCAAGATTAGTTCGTTTTTCTTTCGGAACTAAGGCATAACACACTAACCCAAAAACTCTAAGATGTTTAACTCGAGGTTTGAAACCAAACCAAGCTTCATAAGGTGTGATTCCGTCTAAAGAAGCATTTGGAGATCTGTTTCTTAAGTAGACAGCTGTATGAATTGCTTCCGCCCAATATGTTGGACTTAACCTCTTGAAGGTTAACATGGATCTCGCCATTCCTAACAAAGTGCGATTCATTCTTTCGACTACTCCATTTTGTTGTGGAGTGTAAACATTAGTAAGATGTCGTCTTATGCCATTTTCACTGCAATAAGTTTTGAATTCATTCGAAGTGAATTCTCCCCCATTATCTGTCCTGAGAGTACCTATCTTTTCTTTGACTTCATTTTCAACAAGTTGGCGAAAATTTTTAAACTTATCAAATGCTTCTGACTTGTTCTTCGAGAAGTAAACCCAAGTGATTCTGCTGAAATCATCAACGAATAGTAAGAAATATTTGCAACCACCAAATGAAGTTTGTAGTGGACCACAAACATCACTGTGAACTAGTTGTAGCCGCCTGTTTGCACGCCATGAACTTGTTGGAAAACTTTCTCGATTTTGTTTGCCATAAATGCAAGCTTCACATTTTGCATTTTCCCTTTTGAATGTGGGAAGTCCTTTAACCATTCCTTGTTTCTGCAATTGAGAAAGACTCTCAAAATTCAAATGTCCATATCTTACATGCCATAGTCTTATAGGTGAAATACCTGTAGTCACTGCCCCTGCAAAATCAGAATGCCTTGGAATAACTGTCCCTTTCATCCGTAACAATTTTCCATCTTCATAACCTGTCATAACTGTTTTCAAGTTCTGTTTCACTGAATTAATCTTCACTAAACCATCTTCCATAATCACCTGATGTCCTGCTTGTCGAATCGTGACTAAAGAGAGCAAATTTTTCTTGAAACTCGGTACATACCATACATTGGAAATCATTTTTTCTCCAATGCCAAGGAGAAAAACTTTTACTACTCCTTTTCCATAAGGAGTATGTTTTGTATCATCAGCAAGAAAAATGGAATTAAGTTGGCATTCTTGAAAATTCCAGAGAAAATCACGTCGACAAGTCATGTGTTGAGTTGCCTCGGAATCCAAGATCCAGGCATCTTCGTAGTCACTTCTAAGATAGGATGAAATTTGTGATGCTGGTGAGGAAGTAAAAACATATTCGGAGTTATCTTCATCTTGATCATTTGCAAATTGTGCTGAATGCTGCTAAAACTTGGGAATTTTATTAAGTGATGTTCGACAATCTTCAGCATAATGGCCAACTTTGTTACATCTTCGACACACAATTTGACTTAAGTCTCTTCCTCTTCCTGAAGATTGTCCTTTGCCTCTGCTTTGACCTCTATTTTGAGATTGTCCTCTACCTTGATTATTATATCCTTGTCCTTGAAAATTGCCTCTTCCTTGGTTGTTTCCTCTACCTTGAAAATTATTTCTTCCTCCTCTGTTAAAATTGTTGCCTCTTCTTTGGCTTCGACCTCGATTATGTGCTGCTTGATTCTGATTCCATCTGCCTCTTCCTCGAGAACTATCTGCTGATGACTTACTAGTGCTAGCTTCTGTGAGAAAAACATCTTCACCAACTTTCTTCTTCTTCCCAAAAGTTTTATCATGTTGGCTCAACATTTCACAAAGTTCATCAAACTTTAGTTTTTCTAATTTCCCAATTACTTGTAGAGTCTCCAAAAAATGTGTGTAGGAAGAAGGAAGTCTAGCAATTACAATTGTGACCATAAAGCTATCATCAATTGCCGGAAAACCAGCATTAATAATTTCTTGCCCGATATTCTTAAGTCTTGAGAGATATTCAAGAACATCACCACCTTCAGTTAATTTTTGTTGCAACAATTTTAATTGTAGATTGACTTTCTTTGATTCAGGCTGAGTATCAAAGAGGTCTTTAAAAGTTTTCAAAGCAGTCCATGCATCTATAGCATTTTCTATATGGACATACATTTCATCATTCACAGAAGATTTAATAAGATCTAAGGCTTTAGCATTCTTAATTTCCCATTTTGCTAGTGCAGCTGCATCTGTGGGTTTATTCGGCTTAACATCTCCATCACATATTCCCTGCCATAATTCATTGTAAATGAGTGTGCTTTCGATGAGTCGATGCCATGTTTTATAAGATTTGGTGCCTTCTAGTTTGTCGGAATCAGAAAACAAATTAATCAACTTAGACATTTTAGCGTTGTAGCGTCGCACCAAGAATCAGAACAGAAATGACAAGATAGTCAACACAACACGCAAAAAACACGATCTATCGGGGCTTGGCCTTGACCCTCGAATAGTCATCAAAACAGGAGAAAATTGACTGAGCTTTGCACTTGGCTCTAGTCAATTTCTCAAATTTTTACAAGGCAACTTTCAAAATTTGACTTTTTACAATGGTGCTTTTGCACAATATGGTAAAAAAAAATTACCCCCCCTCAAAGTAAAATTACTTTGAGTTACAATCTCTCCGAAGACAAATTACAACTAAAGTCTCCTTATTACTCCAAAATTTACAATCCTTAACATTTACAAATATCCCTTATTACTCCACAAAACATAAACTCCAAAATTAAAAAATCATGAGATTTTTCCAAAATACAATATGCATTATATATATGCACCCTTTAAGAACTTAATGGAACATGGCTTCATGATTTATATAATACCTCGTCTTCAAAAACTGGCTTCATGATTTATATAATACCTCGTCTTCAAAATGGTTAACGTAGAAGAATCAAGAAATGATTTAACACACCATAAAGGCAACTTCTACCTTATTCGAAGGAATGAAAATGACGTTTGTTGAAATCACAATGTGTTTGTTGAAATCATAATCTCTTGTACACCACATGACTTCAATGCTCACCGCACCAAAGGTTGCTCCCTTCAAAGCATACAAACCAGAGATCATACGCACCAACAAAAGAAGAATAGGATATGTGGGCTCGACTCCCAACAACCACACCTCACCGTAGCACTCCGGTTATGCAGCAGAACATTCAACCATTCCAGCAGGTCTGACCAGTGAGAACATTCAACCTTCGCATAAGAGTATTTTCTGACAACGAATAACGCTGAGAGCAGAGTAAAGAATTTTGTAATTCAACCAATAATTCAAATCATTCAACTAACGACCATTTAAAAAAACCAATGTGAAGCTGCTTTAAGGTAGACAGGCATCACTCTGGCTTCTTGGTGGCTGCAGTATCCCTCTTTATAGTATTACAGCAACTTACAGCAAGAAGTATTACAACAACTTAAAATCCAGAAAATTAAAAGGCTGCTTCAGCCAAACACTAGAGAGGAGACTCTACGTATGAGATTTTTCCATTTCTGTTATATTCTTGATGCAGGTCCACCGATAATCCGCCGCTGACATGGTACAAGGCAGTGATTGATGTGCTTGAGGGCGATGAACCTCTTATCTCAGGCCTGAGCAGTATGGGTAAAGGTCAAGCATGGATAAATGGAGAACATATTGGACATTATTGGACTTCCTTTTTGGCGCCTGTAGGAGAATGTTCAGGGTGTGATTATCGAGGAAATTACAGTTTACACAGATGTGCAACAAAATGCGGACAACCTTCCCAAACGCTGTATCATGTTCCTCGATCGTGGCTACGGCCTACTGGGAATTTCTTGGTGCTGGTCATAATGGGATCCCTCAATCCACAAAATCTAAATTTGATCGCTGACACGGGTAGTGATTTGACTTGGACGCAGTGCCTACCTTGTAAATCTTGTATTACACTGAATTACTCGCTGTATGATCCTTCCTATGCCTCCGATAATTAGAACATTTCTTTTCTTTTAAAAAAAATCAAAAGTCAACAAAAAAATTTCTTTTCCTTTTAAACAAAACTGGACAAATTCCATACCAATTATTTGCTGATCAACTGAATGGAGTTTTCTAGGACTTTGTTGAGCTGGAATATCCTCCTCACATCCACTGCATCATTATTGGAGCTCTGATACCACAATAATGGCAGAAGTGTCCTCAGACACGTAATTTTATTAATCAGAAAAAATAATTACATAATTGATTTTGCAAGAGTTTACACCCGAACAACACAAACACTCTTGCAATGAGCTATTTATAAGCTCCATGTCCTAACTACCTCTAATTATGGATCACTTATTAAATAACAAGTGTCCATTTACATTAAATTCTATTCAAACCAACTAGCTAACTAATCTCCTAAAATAGAGCCTAAGATACGACACATTTGGAGAGTCATATCTTGTTACAACAATATACTAATTTCTCTTTGTCTCCATTAAATAATTAATCATTCTAGAATAATAATTATTAATTTAATTTATTAAATTAATAATTATTTTATTTCAATTTTATAACCTATGATAATAAATTATTTTTGGATCATCTAACGGTTTCATTAACTATTTGGCACTGACTTTGACCAACAAAGAAGGCCAAGTTTGACTAGGTATGACCAAGATGCATTGTGGATGGTTTGCTGCTGCTTTGACCAACATTGAATTTCTGGTTAGGGCTGTTGAGTACTACAAGAAAATTACAGATTTGACAGGGCTACTTAGATCATCTGTTGGCAAGTCAATTTTGAATTTATTTTACTCTCTCTCTCTCTCTCTTTGTGCTAAACTTTTGATATAATAATAAGAAGAAATGATCAAAGGGTTTTCCCTGACATTCGCCAAATTTGGTGTTCTCTTGTCTTGGCTTGTCTTATGCATTTCATTATTAATGTTTTATCTATAGTTACTATCAATGTGATTTGTAACAACCCAAGGTTAAAATTTCATGTAATAAAAGTTAATAAAGGTAAAATAAGGCCACAAGAAAGGGACACTTATTCCAAGCTGAATGTTGGGCAAAATATCCTAGTGGGCATCACTTGTTGTGTTTTATGGCTAAGGGGAAATCAACAAAGGCAATGGGTAAGGATTTGGAAAGGAAAAAATGTATTTTTGGCACATTATTTATGAAAATAATGGAAATTAGGAGAAAAGGAAGGTGAAAGTTCACATGTTACACATAAGGAGGAAAATGAAGGAAAATAATGGAAAAATTAATAAACTAGAGGCCTCATCAATAAAAATACCTTACAGCATCAGTTGCTATCTTTTGTCAGCCTTTTGTGTTGGAATTTGTCTCAAAGAGGAAAAAGCACCAAGAGGAGAAAGAAAGTAAGCAAGCAAGGAAAAGAAAGTAAAAAGCAAAGGAAGGCAAGGATCAAGCAACTTCAGCGGGAATACTTGTAGGTAACATATTGCATGTGTGATTTCCTAGTTGGTTTTGACATGCATGGTATGTGCATGTTGGTATATGGTTCTTTGCTGTCATTGACATGGATTTTGCCAGGATTCAACAATGGATTTTAGCCTAGCCTTTCCATTTCTGGATAACCATGGTGTGATGGGATTGTTCTCGGTTTGAGCTTTTGATTGTCAGATGGTTTCAAAATCCGGGGTGAGGTGGTCTCAGGAAAATTCCGAAAGGCCTAGGAATCCCTTGACCGGTAATGGTGGGATATGAGGGTGGAGAGAAGAAAATTCCTCAAGGATGGTGAAGAAATTTTGAGGCCTCCAAGCTTGGTTGAGTTTTGTGATCTCAGTACTGATTTAGGTGTGATCATGATATGGAGAGGGTGGAGGTGGTTTAACCTCTGGATTCCTTTGGTTGTCTTTGGATTGGTTTATCCCATGAGATCCCACATTTAGGCTTGGAATATGACACGGGGGTGATTGGTTGAAACAAAGATATGGTTCATCCAATCTACGCTCAGGTGGTTTGTGGAAGTCCTGAACCTGGTTGGATTTTGCCTATGTTTAATAAAAGCTAAGTTTCTCTTGATTTGATGAGTAAATGTACTTGTTATTATGTGGCTTTAATGACTGTACTCTCATTGTTATTTATCTGGTTATATGCTGGTTATAAGCATGGTTATATGACAAATCTCAGTCATAGATCTATTCATGTTTTTACTTGTAACTTAATAAATAATTAATGCAAGACCTAACTAGTGTTAAGACAACTAATGAGAGAAGGTAGTGACCCTTCTATTAAACCTCATATAATTTTTCATTCACTTATGTCCATACTTCCATTAATGACCTGTAGGCTGCATTATACCAAGTTTTTGATAGAATGTCAGTCCCAGTTGGGGATGGTCAGGTCAAGTCCTGGTTCTAGTTTTTGGTTTACAAGCATTGTCTTCATGTAATTTATGAGTTCAAGAAGTTTCATAGCTTTTTGGGCAGAGGCTAAGCCTTGAACCTAGAAAATAGGCTTATTTATCACATTCAATGGCACAACACTGGAATAAAAAGGCCACAATTGTATCGATTCATGCCTATGGCAGTGACTGAGAACCCATAGTCACATGGAGGCCTTGGCAAGGGAGCGTCTGGGGCTCTAGGTTAGGGAAAAGGGTGTTTGTCTCAAGGGTTGGATACCTGGAGTGGTTGGGTCACTTTTGGAGGTCCTGTGACACCTGAGGGAAGTCAGTAAGGTATTTTTGTGTCGACTCCCTTTCCTTAATGTCATCTAGGAGGTTGAGTCATATGATAGTATCCGCTCATCTCATGTTTATTGCAGGTAAGCCGGTGAAAGTGGGTAGATGTGAGGATATGCGCATTACAGGGTGGTATCAGAGTGTGGTTTCGCTCCCTTTGGGTAAGTCTGATGTTGTCAAGGTTATGGTTATCATGCATGGGATCAGGGTATATAGTTGGTATGATCATGCATGATGTTATGTTATTACATGGATATGGTTATGATTATACATGTACATGTTAATGTGGATTTATCTTGCAGATGAGACAAACCTTCCCTGAACATCACTAAGGTATGGATTTAATATTGGTATCTATTTGGTTTATCTGACATGGTATACTTGTAGGAAGAAAAGAATTCAATATGACAAGAAAAATGGTAGACTACAGTTCACGTGACACTTCCTACAGGTCAGTTTCGCAACAAGGAGAAGAGTATTCTCCTGGTATAATAGATACGTTGAGGATATTTAGGGAAGAGATCAAAAGTTGCAAAGTAGACAATGACAGGTTCGTTAAGGATTAGGAAAGACTTGCAATGGCTCAGGAGAAGCAGGTAGAGGTTAATGCAACAATCCTTCAGAGCTTATCAGAGTTGCATAAACATGGACAAATGAGAATCAATCAAGAACAAGAAGAGAAAGCTATTGGAGCCTATGGTAGAAAATATCAGTAAGGATACAAGTTGGATAGAGGGGACATAGTTAAAGGTGGTAGATCAATGGATACACCTGATAGGAAGACTGGTATGTATAGGGATCATTATAGTTCCTCATATAGGAGACATCATTAAAATCATCACCGTCATCATCCTTATAAGAGGAGGGAGTATGTTATGAAACCAGCTCACAAAAAGATAGAAAAGAGAGATCCACGCCTTAGAATTCAGCCTCTTCGAGGGGGCAACCTCCTTTACATTACATAAATGAACAATTCTTGGATGATACAAATGACAAAACCTCCTTTCTATATATAGGAGTCTAAGGAGTCACAATATAATCCATCCGACCTAACAATAATAATATAAAGCCACAAAAATAACAATAGAGGGATTCTATGGGGCACAAAAATAACAATATGGGGGTAATAGGGGCACAACAATATAAATAGGGGGTATAACTACAATAGTAATGGGGTAATCACTAGTATTATAGGGACCCAACATGCCCCTCTCCTTCAAAAAAAGTGTTGTCCTCAACGCTTCAGCAGTTCTGGATACTTCTGCATAAAATTCTCATCCTCCCATGTGGAATCTTCAGCGGATAAGTTCTTCCACTTGATAAGATACTCTGAAATTGATCGATTTCGTAGCTGTCGAGTTCTTGTTTCTGTGATTGCTTCCGGTTCCAATATAATTTTTCCTTCCTCGTCAAGTTATGGAAATATTGTTTGAATTGGGAGCTTGTCACCTATAACCTTCTTTAAACATGAAACATGGAAAACTGGGTGCAATCGAGAAGCTGCAGGAAGCTCCAATTTGTATGCCATAGTACCAATCTTCTCCAACACCTTGTACGGACCATAATACTTTGGTGATAATTTATTATCCTTCTTAGCTTGCTTTAGGGACATTTTCTTATATGGTTGTAGCCGTAGGAATACCCAATCACCTACATCAAAACTTCTTTCACTGCGATGTTGATCTGCCTGTTGTTTCATTCTATTTTGTGCCAACACGAGGTTATCCTTTAAGAGTTGGAGGACTTGTTGCTGATGTTCGATGTGATGTTCCACTACCTAAACCTTAGAATTTTCTCTTAAATATGATGTGATGGATGGTGGTTGATACCCATAAAGTGCCATAAATGGGGTCATTTTTGTTGCTGTATGGAAGGAAGTGTTATACCACCATTCAGCCAGAGGCAACCATTTGACCCATTGTGTCTGTTTATCAGATACAAAGCAATGAAGATATCCTTCCAAACATTTGTTTACTATCTCAGTCTGCCCATCAGATTGAGGATGATAAGATGAGCTATGACCTAACTGAGTCCCAAGACAAGAAAATAATTCTGTCCAAAAATTTCCAGTGAAAATGGGATCTCTGTCACTTACAATAATCTTTGGGTTTCCATGTAGCTTTTGAACTGTTTCCATAAATGCAGTAGAAACTGTACTGGCTTTAAATGGATGTGATAATGCACAAAAGTGTGCATACTTGGTAAGTCTGTCAACTACCACCATGATGACACTCTTTCCCTCAGACTTGGGTAAACCTGTGATAAAATCCATTGAAACCTCCTCCCAATGTTGGCTTGGAATGGATAAAGGTTGTAATAGACCTGGTGTCTTAATTGTTTCAACTTTATTTTGCTAGCAAACCAAACATTCCGCCACAAACTTTTGAATATCTGATTTAAGGCCATCCCAAAAAAATTCCTTCTTAACCCTGTGGTAAGTTTTTAAAAATCCTGAGTGCCCTCCTAAGGGAGAAGTGTGCAATTCCATAATAATCTTTTGTTTTAGCTGGGAATTCTTACAGAGGTATAAGCGATCTTTGTACCATAACGAATCATTTTTCCAGCTAAATGTATCAGAAGTACTGGAATCTTGTTGTAGCTTTTGAATAAGTGCCCACACTTCTTCGTCATTCTTCCATTCCTCCCTTGCTTCGTTTATCCAATCTGGTTGGATAATAGAAATGGCACACAACAATGCTTCCACATCCTCATCCTTTCTTGAGAGTGCATCTGCCACCACATTTTGCTTCCCTTTTTTGTAGATGATTTCAAAGTCATAACCCAACATCTTTGTGACCCACTTTTGTTGCTCTTCAGAGGATAATCTTTGTTCTAAAAAGTATTTAAGGCTATCATGATCCGTTTTTACCTTGAAGTGTCTTCCCATTAGGTAGGGTCGCCATTTCTTAAGTGCATGGAGTATTGCCAACATTTCCTTCTCATAAATAGCTTTGCTTAAAAACTTTCCCTTGATTGGACGACTTTCAAAAGCAATGGGTCTTTCATCTTGCATTAGAACAGCACCAATTCCATTTCCTGAAGCATCACATTCCACAATAAAGGTTTTTGTGAAGTCCGGCGTAGCTAAGACCGGTGCTTGGCACATTGCCTCTTTAAGATTTTCAAAGGCCTTTGTTGCTTCTGAAGTCCATGAAAATGAATCTTTCTTCAATAATGTTGTTAGAGGTGCTGCTATTCTCCCATAATTCTTAACAAACTTGCGATAATACCCTGTCAACCCAAGAAATCCTCGCAGATGCTTTATGGATGTGGGGATTTTCCATTCCTTAATGGCTTTAATTTTGCTAGGGTCTACCTTAACTCCTTCATGAGATACAATATGACCCAAATATTCCACCTCCTGGACTCCAAAGAAACATTTGGATCTTTTTGCATATAATTGTTTCTCCTCCAATAGTTGTAACACCCTGTCAACATGTTCAACATGATCCTTCCAAGACTTGCTGTAGATTAGTATATCATCAAAAAATACTAACACAAATTTTCTAAGGAATGGTTTGAAAATTGAATTCATCAAACCTTGAAATGTTGAAGGTGCATTGGTAAGGCCAAAAGGCATGACCAAAAATTCATAATGACCTTCATGAGTTCTAAATGCCGTTTTCGGAATGTCTTCAATCTTCATTCTAATTTGATGATATCCCACACGAAGGTCCAACTTGGTGAAGTAAATTGATCCATGTAATTCATCCAGTAATTCATCAATAACAGGAATGGGGAACTTATCTTTAATAGTGAGCTTGTTGAGCTCCCTATAATCTGGACACATGCGCCATGATCCATCCTTCTTGTGCACCAATACTACTGGAGCTGAGAAAGAACTTTGACTCGGTTGAATTATACCAGCCTCTAGCATTTCTGCAACCATACGTTCAATTTCACTTTTTTGGACATATGGATATCTGTACGGCCTGATGTTTGGAGGAACACTTCCTGGAATCAGATGAATAGCATGATCATGATCACGCATAGGTGGGAGACCTTTGGGAGTCTCAAATACCTTGGAATGATTGTCCAGGACTTTTTGGAGATCTGGAGAAATAGATGATTCCAATGTGGAAACATCTAGCGAACATAATTGTGCAATTACACCTCTTTGCTCCTTTTTTAGAAGCTTTGTCATGCCATTAGAGCTGATTATCTTTCTTGGTTTCCCTGCAATACCCCTTAATTCAACTTCCTTTCCTTCCATAGAAAATTTCATGAAAAGTTCTTGAAAATTAAAAGCTATTGTACCCAAGGATTGTAGCCATTGGACTCCTAGTACAACATCAGCACCTCCCATTGGAATGGAAAGCATTGGGCTAGTCAATACATATTCTCCCATGGATAGCTTGATATTATGGCACTTTCCAGAACAATTTATTGTTCCTCCATTTGCAATCATCACTTGACACTCTGGTGCTGGATATAGGAAGCAATTCAATTCTTTTGCTACCCTACAATGAATAAAATTGTGGGTGCTTCCTGAATCAATCAACACTATTACCTTTTTCTTCTTGATTTGTCCTTCTATCTTGATGGTTTGAGGAGTGGTAATTCCCGCCAATTTATTACAAGATATGGTCGGATTTATTTGTTCTTCATCTAGGCTTTGTTCCTGGAATATATCCTCTTCTTTTGACCTTTCTTGCTCCTTTTCTTCTTCCTCTTCACAATCTATGTAGAATAATTTCTTCTCAGTACACTTATGACATTTTGTGTATTTGCTATCACAATTGTAACAAAGCCCTTTTGCTCTTTTTTCTTCCAATTGTTGTGGTGTCAACCTTGTAGGTTGTGGAAGACTATGGGCAACAACACTTCCGTCTTTATAGTTGTGAATGGTATGCTTCCTAGTTGCCATAATTTTGCTTTCCATTTTTCTTGCTAACCTGAATGCCTTCTCTAATGAATCAGGTTCCCAAAGGCGCACATCATGTTGGATATTATCCTTTAAAGACCCTATGAACACATCAATCCTATGCTCCTCTGGAATCTTTTACCCTTATGTTCAATTTTTGGAACTCCTCAATGTGCTCCATTATTGAACCCTTTTGTTTGAGACTTATCAATTGGCTAAAAAAAGTGTTGCTTTTTGTATCCTCATAATGTGCTATCAATTCTTCCGTAAAAATTGCCCAAGTGATAAATTGTTTACGAGAGCAAAGCCATTGATACCATACAAACTGATTTGGTTCCAAATATAAAGTTGCCATACGTACCTTTTGTGTGTTTTTCACATTATTGAGATCGAAGAATTGCTCCATCTGTAATATCCATGTGGCGGGATCCTTGCCATCAAACTTCCTCATATCGATTTTTGGAACATGGTGAGTCTTTGATCCAACATTAGAGTCTATGGAATCGTGATTAACATTTCTTTTGTTCTCATCATGAGTTTCCTTTACTACCTTTTCACCATTAGTGACCCTTTCTTGTAGCAACTTCTTCAATTCTTCCATGTCTGTCTTCAAATCTATCTTCAAATTTGCCATCGAATCCTCCATCTTAGCTTCCAAGCCCTTTATCTTAGATTCCACGCCATTTACCTTAGCTTTTGTGAGCGTTACATTTGTTGCACTTGTTCTTGTAATTTTGATATATCATGTAGCATTTCTTCCTCTTCTTCATGAGTCATGTCATGCGGAAAGAGTCGATAGTGCGGATACAACCGACCTCCCTAGAAGCAAAGGCTTTCTAGTGACAAACAAGACAAATAAACACTACCTTTCTCTAAAAATGCATCGAAAATACAAGTAATCAGGTGATTGTAACATACCTTTAGTCCAACGCTTTGTAGTAGTCCAGCCTCGCCGATCCGGATGAGCTCCTCCTTCTCTTCGAAACCTGCATTCACTAGCAAGCCAAAAGATTAAATAGCACTTGATAAACTCATAAAACAATACATATCCATCATATAGACCAAGGAGTATATGAAACAAATCATGAATAACAATCTGTTGAGAAAAATGAGTTCATTTGTATTAAGAGGAAACAAAAGAAACCATTACAACCTGAGCCTTGGTGTTGTGCAGGTCCCTCCTAGGGTCCAACAAGAGTTTTCCTTTACTTTGATCAGCTCACCCACTCTCCAATAAGGCTAGGAAAGGATGGGAACCTCTCCTCTCAAGCTTTACAAGAGAGTCCTAATTCCAGCAGCATCTACCCTTAGGAATGTTCAGCTTTCAACCTCCCCTCCCTCTGGCCCAATTCCTGTATTTATAGTGCTCTAGAGGAAGTTATTCAGGTCCACCATCAATGGGATAAGCCCCTCTTTGGATGGGATAGCTCCCCTCTTGATGGGATAAGTTCCTCTTTGATAGGGATACATGAACCATCTGGAGGCGCTCCATACACGTCAAACAAGCTTCTAGAATGCTCTAGAAATGACTACAAGTAACTTTTTGGAGTGAAACTTGCGCCTTTTGACCTTTACAGGAGTACGCACCCTCCCCTTTACATACAGAGCGTACAAGTACGCAGGTATTGTGAAATTGGGGTGCGTACACGCAGGCAAGGCTAAGAGAAACTGCGTACCCAGAGATATATAGATTTTTAATGACTTTCTCTCTTTCTTGGAGTTTGACATGGAGAGCAGAGGTATGAGGCTTGCCAAGGAGGATAGTATGACAGTTGATGGAGCCATACTAACTGCAAATAGTCATGGTGACAAATTTTAGTGTAACAGATTGCCCCCTAAAGTACGAAGCCTGTAGTAGATAAGGGTTTCATATCATCTAGGAAGGGTGAAGTACTTTATCATTTCAAGGATTATCTTGTGGAGAGCCCAGTCGAAACCTGCAAGTATTCAACACAAAATACATATATAAGATCATATCATCGCTGAGGTAGGCATTCCCATACTCAGATTGAAAACTTTAACTAATTGACTATCTACTGCTCTGATACAGGAATGATTTTGCAGTACATCATAATCATAGACTTTTTGTAGACACAGTATGGACGCAGCCATCTGTTTATAGTTGGTCTACTATATAATGAATACAAAACTCCTCGCAACCTGGATGGTGGAAACTAGATCCAGGGTCTTCATTTCTACTTCCCGAACAGGTACGATTCTATCCATGCGAATAAATGAGTTGATGTCGAACATGGTAGAAACCACTTGATTACCAGTCAATGATGTGAACTGTTAACAAGCGTGAGAGAGACCACCAGTGATGTCAATGGTTCTCAAAGTACCCAGTACAATCCATGAGATGTGAATGAATGAGTTGATGTCGAAAATTTCACGGAATCCTTCGATCGAAAGTCAATGATGTAAACCGTCGTCAAAGGCGAGAAACCTGCCATTGATGCATGCAGACTTCAAGGTACTGACGATTCCTAGGTCACCTTTCTAGATAATGTGCTGATGTCGATAGAAAGCGACCCGTTACAGGCAAGCCTACAACACGAAATCATAGATCAAGTTGAAGAAATGTAGCTGTAAGGACTGACTCAGGGATGATCAAGATGGATGACGGGTATTTTGCAGATGAATGGTTTATATGCAGAGACCTCTTGAACACATAACGACACGACAGATGGCTTGGTGACATTTGACCCAAAGTTAATACCCGGCTGAAGACTTTCACTGTGGTTTGATCAACTGTGAGGCAAAGGATTTCCCAACCCAGGTGAATGCAAAGTGTCGTGTTCAAGAGTGGTAATAAGGCTTCTTCTGAGACAAAGGATGACAAATAGGCTCATTTTTCTCTCTTTTCCCCCACCATTTCTGGCAAGTACCTCTTTATTTTTTACAATCTTGAGGAGGATAACATATGCTTGATTATAAGCTCATCCTTCGGATGAGTCCAACTTAGTTTTGATTCGAACCCTAAGAAGGAGTGGTCCATTCCTGTTTGTAATCGAACAGGTCCTTTACTGTGAAATTTTAACGAGTCCAGTATAGGAGAAACTCGGCGTTTTTCATTTTTAGAGAGTCTGAAAAAACTTAAGAAGACTCCAGGTTGAACTTTTTCGTAAAGTTGTGTCTCCCAAGCCCGAAAAAGTATAAAATAATACTTGAGAGAACCGCTTGATCTTGCGACCAAGGAGTACTTTCATGATTAGTGCCTCTGACCTGAAAAGTAAAAGCGATCAAGGACACGTCGTTTTATTTCCAGTATCGAGTTTGAAACGACAAAAACCGGCAATCTTTTCCTGTTTTTACGGTCAGAAAATAGCTATAAGAGGACCGTCTTTTAATTCCGTTTTAACGAGTGTAAAAGAAACGCTCGGCAATCTTTTCATGTTTTAGGAGTCAGAAAAGAGCTTAAAAGATGACTCTGATGTTTTGGTTCGTGAAAAATGATAATTTTCCCTGAAAGTCCTTTTGTCCTGCACAAAAACGACACATTACTCATACCTGTTTAAGATAGGAAAAAATACATTGAAAAATATCCTTCCATGGTGAAAAATAAACAAACTTAGCATTCATTTATCCAAAAAACCTATAAAAAGACTTTTTACCATGTCATTTTTACCATTTTACTGTTGAGGGAGAGAAAAGGGCTTTTGGAAAGAAACTTCCCGTGGACTTTGCGGAGAATCTGACCGTCGGAATCGAACACCGTCTCTTTCAGGTACTTCACAACATCCTCCTCTTTGTTTTTGTCCGTTTAGAATTTCATTTTAGGCCCTATTTTGATTTTTTGGGGGCTTTAGGGTTTAAAGATCCACTTTTCGGGGTACGCAGGTCCCCCATGGGTGACCTGCGTACCCCGACATTTTCTCCATTGGGAAAATGGCAGGTGTACGCAGCCTACCTTCAGAGCAGTTGCGTACCCACGCTCTGTTTCTGAGGGCAGGGTGTGTACTCCGCGCAAAGCATTTTTAAACCCCCAAATCTCAAATTTGAACCATTAATTTTTGATTTAGTGAATTCTAATGGATGTTTTCTGGTGTGTAGATTGCCCACCATGCTTGATTGGCGTGAAAGAGAACACGAAGATGTCGATTTGGCCGCAATAGATCATCAACCTTCCATTGATGCTTTGAAGGCATGCGGTCTCTACAAATACTGGGCCATACCTGGCATGAGGGCCCAGGTGCGATTCTTAGAGTGGCTGGTTGAAAGGTGGAACGTTCAAGATCAATGCTTTTACATCGGAGGGCACCAGCTCGAGATAGAGCCCTCAGACATATACTTTCTCACTGGTTTGCCTAATAGGGGCGAGCAACTGTCTCTGTTCGGGACTAGGCCGGGTGGCCAATCCCTTGCTAGTATCCGGCTAGAGTGGTGCAACAATCAGAACCAGGATAAGGGGATAGAAATAAAATACATATCCCGACCTGAACTTATGGTAATTGCCTTTACAGTTACCAGACTCTGCGGCGCAACCGCTTTGCACATTGCCACCGGGTCCCAAATGCGGATGGCGATTGATTGCTTCCGAGGCACCATTTTCAACTGGTGCGACGTTGTGTTGGCCAATATGAAGGGCCAACTGACTAGGGCAAAGAATGGGAAATTAAAGACCTTTGGGTATGGGCCTTTAGTTGTGAGTTTTTCCCTAGAGAGGGTTCCGATGCTGATCCCTCAGCATCTCACTGTTGCAGTTGGGCCTCCTCGGGAGCCAAAGTTGATGCGATGGGTTGCGGTGATGGCCCGACATCCTGATGAGGGAGCGGGAGTTGTCTGATTTCCTGCGGGTTACTTTCACTGGTTGGAGGACCAGGTCTTTGCGATCCAGGATTTTCCTTATGCTGGAGTGGATTTTTGCGGTGATCCGGACATGGTTCTTCCACAGGGAGAACAATGGGATGACAGAGGTACTTCATTTTTCACAAGTTTTTTAAATTATTTACTTTTTTTTGTTTTTTATATCGTCTCAAAACTGACAGTGACAATTTTCAAAATGCAGATGTAGGTCCACAGCATCCGGCCAATCTCCGGCCATTTGAGAGAAGAGTACCAGTTGCACCAGCACCGGCCCCACAGGATGCGGCCGCAGAGACCTTAGCCGAGTTGGAACAGGACCTAGAGCGTCTTACGGCGGACATACCAGAGACGACTATAGACGATATTCCTATCCGACTTCAGCGCTATGTGGTCGCAGTCCCAGGACCTTTCAGGAGGTTCCTGTGTAGGGTAGCGCGGGCAGTGGTGTCGTATAGAGAGCACCACCAGTGATTGGCTAGTCACTTTTTGTAGACACATGTGACATTTTGGTTTTTTGTACTTATCATTTTTGCTGATCATAAGGTGTTTTTCAACCTATGATCGAAGACGATGTATATTTTGACACACTCCTATCTATATATATATCATTATTACCGGCTTATCTTGTTAAACATGTGTGATGAAATGTTTTTAAATTTACATGTATGATTATCGCAAATGTCTGTCTAACATTCGAGAAGCAATTGCATCTGCTAATGTATTTAATGACCTTGGAATATGCTGATATTCAATGTAATCAAATTCACGTTCCAAGAGGCGCACTCTCAAAAATAACCTTAATAACACTGGATTTCTAATGGCATATACTCTATTAAGCTGTAATACAACGAGTTCAGAATCTAACCTCACTATCAAACTCCGAATCCCAAACGAAATAGATTCAGACAATAACTCAATCACTGCGCTGTATTCTGCAATGTTGTTTGTCGTTTGACCGAGGCTCACCCCATGCATAGAAACTAACTCGTCAGAGGGCGAATAGATAACCCAAGCTGCGGAAGAGATATTCCATGTACTACGACAAGCACCATCAGCGAATCCAATGTACGTTTGGAGAGGCGTCGACATTTGCAATATCAAAGGTAAAACCAAGATAAGCCAGAATAATGACGAAAAACACACTCTCTAAGCTAAGCACACTGTCTATACTAACAAACATACCAGCTAGAAAAAAAAACTAACCTAAGTAAATCTCCATACCCATCATTTAAGCATAATACCTCTTTAGGTAAAGTCCATTTCTGGGCTTACCCAAAGGGTCCCCATCAAAATCTACTAGCTCATAGGCCCCTTTTGCTAGCTTTCGCTTGACAATGTAGGGCCCATGCCACATAGGAACGAATTTTCCAGCACCTAATTTATCGTTAGCTTGATCATATAATAGCACTAGGTCTCCTTCCGAAAAATTACGAGGGGTCATGTTGCGATCATACTGAGTTTTCATCCGTTTTGCGTGAGTCTCGATTGCCAAAGCAGCGTCACGTCGAGTCTCATCTAATTGAGCTAAGTATAATAGACGCTTCTCCTCTTCGGAAGTAGCTGGAAGTAATTCGACAGCCATTTGAAGTGACGGGATTTCGCATTCAATGGGCAGCATTGCTTCCAAACCATAAACTAGGTGGAAAGGAGTGAACCCTGTTGATGTTTTCACTGAGGTTCGGTACGCCCAAAGCGCGGAAAATAACATGTTGTGCCAATTCGACCGATGAATACCAATGATTCGTCGGATCATGATAACTAAAACTTTGTTGATAGACTCAACCAGGCCATTGGCTTGTGGATAATAAGGAGTTGAGCTATCGTGACGCAAACCAAGCTGGCCTGTAAGTTCTGTCATCATAATGTTTCGAAAATGGCGCCCATGGTTATCGCTTGTGGGACACCAAACCTAGCAATAATATGATTGAATACGAAAATCGCAGCTGTCTTGCCGTCTGGCTTGAATGTAGGCATCGCCTCGGCCCACTTAGTAAAATAGTCAACCGCAAGGATGATATACGCATGCCCCCCGGCCGAGTGAGGGTTACATGTAATAAAATCGATACCCCATTTAGCAAAAGGACCAACGGCAATTATAGGGTGGAGAGGAGCTGGTGGTGCGCGCATCTTGCGATCAAACACTTGACAGTTGTGGCATTTTTGGACCGCAATGATACAATCTTTAAACATGGACGACCAGAAGTAGCCAGCACGCAACACCTTCTGAGCTGTGGCATACCCAGACATATGACCGCCACACGCTCCAGAATGACAGTCATTCAAAACCTTTTCAGCTTCTTCGTGAGTTAAGCAACGACGAAAAACCAAGTCCGCTCCACGACGATAAAGAGTATCTCCAATAATTTTGTATTGTTGGGACTGGAATCGAATTTTTCGACGTTCCGACTTTGAAAGTTCGGGCCGAAAGGATTGGGTTTGGAGATAGACAATTATATCCCCATACTACGGATCTAAAGTGCTGATGAGAAACAGAGATTCGTCCGCAAGGGGTTCCTTTGCCACAGTTTCCGTGTCAGCACGCGGGAAATCACACATCAATTCCGAAAAAACTAAAGATTTCTTAGACTTAGACTTTTCAAATTCCAAGTCGAACTCCTGCAGGATAATGATCCATTTAGAGTACTTGCCCCTAGCAATTGTTTAGTCAAAATGTAGATCATAGGGTTGCAATCCGAAATGACTGTAGTTTTACGGAGAAGAATGTAGTGACGAAAACGCTGGACAGCTTGAACAGCTGCCAAGGCCAATTTCTCCACATGTGAATATTTGAGCTCAGTGGGATTTAACGTCCTACTAAGATAATAGATCACATGTTCCGTTTCGAATTCATCTTCCTGGACTAAGACCATTCCAATGGTGGAATGAGCGGCGACGAGGTACAAAAAGTAATCCTGGTTGTAGTTGGGAGGATGCAGCAACGGTGCATGGGTCAACACGTGCTTTAGCGCATCAAAAGATTTCTGAGCTATCTCATCCCAAGAGAATTGAGCATTTTGTTTCAACAACCGGGTAAAACCCTTGGTAATCTCGGCGTAGTTCGGAATGAATCGGCGTAAAAAGTTTGCTTTCCCTTGCAAACTTTGGAGTTGGAGCAAACTCGAAGGAGGAGGCAATTTAATGATAGCTTCTACCTTCGAGGGATCGACGCGAATGCCGGCTTTTGAAACTACAAATCCCAACAATCGTCCCACTTCTATGCAGAAGACACATTTGTGTGGGTTCAACCGTATACGATAATGCCTACACCTCATAAAATTTGCTCGTAAATGGACAAGGTGATCAGCTCGATGTAAGGAGTGAGCAGGCAAATCATCGAGATACGGTTGCACAATGTTCTTGATGTCATGAAATGCATAAGACATCGCCCTTTGAAAAGTGGCTCCGGCATTCTTAAGCCCAAAAGGTAATTTGCAATAAGCAAATGTCCCCCATGGACAAATGAAAGCCGTTTTTGGTTGATCGGCAGGTAGAATATTGATTTGGTTGTAACCAGAAAAACCATCCATAAAGGAAAATATTTCACTGCCGGCACAATCATCAATTATTTGATCGATATATGGCGTTGGATAGTTTTCCTTGGGACAAGCACGATTGATATCCCTATAGTCGATACATATTCTTATTGTTCCCTGTTTTTTGTTAACCGGAACAATATTCGATACCCAATCCGTTAACGGGATCGGATAAATGAAACCTGCTTTCAACAGCTTCTCAACTTCTGCTTTAATCGCAGCCGCTTTTTGTGGGTGAATTTGACGCAAACGTTGCCGGACGGGTTTAGCGTCCGGGTAAGTCTTGATTTCATGGACAACAATGGCGGGATCAATTCCTGGCATTTCCTCGTAAGACCAGGCAAACACGTCGCGAAATTCTTGAAATATGGCCTTGTATGTTTGAATTTCGTCATCTGAACACGAGGCACCTATATGAATGGGTTCAACAATTCCAGGCTTTACTGAAATGTCAATGGGAATAGTGCGAGAAATGTTTCCCAAATTCAGCTCTGAATCAGGATGTTTCATTGGACTCTGAGCGTCTTTGACATATTCAGCTATAAATATTGATGAGAAATCGTTTTCGAAACGATCATCCACAGGTAAAAATGAAGATCTATGATGGAGATCTTCCCATGGTAAATCATCTACACACAGGACTTCACAAAGCTGTTTGTCAGATGACACAACTTCGGGAAACGTTATTAACTCCGAGGTTGACGCGAAAAGGGATTCCTCACGGACCACATTCATTTGGTTGATTCTGGTTGAATTTGGGTCGGTAAAAGACTGCACGGCTTCATAGGCTATTTCATATGGACTCAAAGGCATTGCATCACCAAATGAGTCTATCTCAGATTCAGAAGGAACGATCCAAGGATCGTCATAAATAATAGTGTCTGAAGTAATCATATGAATAGATGCAAATGAAGACACGACGTTGATTGGAGGAAAAGGAAAAGTTCCCAGTAAACCGGCATCTTTAACTAATCCTACGCCAACATCCTTGTAAGGGATAGTCGTTTTACTGACATGCTGGATACTCTCTGAAGAGGCTGGGTCGGATGAAAAATAAGCCAGCTGGTCTATGGTTACGATCTTGCCATTGTGTGGAAACTTTATTACTCTGAAGACCGATGAAACGACCGCTGTCATAGCGTAAGACCAACTTCGACCCAAAAGAAGGTTGTAGTCTAGAGGGGCATCAACCACCTCCACATCTAGACTAACAGTTTTTCCTTCAACCCCTATAGGCAAATCCTGTAGAATGCCAAACGGATGGAACCCACGGCCATCAAAGGCCTTAAGAATTGTCGGGGATTGGTTTAGTGAAGGAGAACCAAGCGATCTCCAACACTGTATCGACATAATACACGTGGAAGCTCCCTCATCAATTACAGTCCGATGAATAGGCCTGTTTTTGACTATCACTGGGATCTGGAAAGCCATCTGATGAGGTAAACACGGTGTACTATTTTCTAGATCAAAGATTATGAGGTTCGGGTCCTGAACATCAACAGCTCCTATAACCGACAAAAGTAATTTTCGTTGTGCTGGGCATGATTGCAGCACTTCTAAAGCCGACATTGCTGAGGGTGAAACAGCTAAATCCTCAACAATGTTGTAATTCTGGGCCGCTCTCGCATGTGGATTGAAAGCAGACCTTCGAAGTACACCCTTGGCAGGCGGTTTGATTACTAAGTCAGGGTTAGGTTTCTCGATCTGTAGTGGATCGGAAATGGGAGCTGAGGTTGATGGATTTGAATGAGAAGATTCTGCTTCTTTCGATCCATCAACAGGACTTTTACTACCATAATCTTGCGATCGAGTCGCAATCCTTACATGAGACATCATCAATATGGGTTCTTCAGTGGCACCTGAGGAAGAACCTATCATTTTACTCTCCTGCTTTGGAAATGGATCTTTCAAAACCGCAGGAGTTGAGGAACCTTTGACGATTTTCACAACCTCGGCCCGATGGGGGCAATCTCTTGTAAAATGATCTTCTTCGCAAATAAGACAAGGATATCGAGGTTTGCGCTTTTCGTCATTGGTTTCCGAATTTTCTGTTTTCTCCTTTGGAGTCTTGTCTGCTTTACCTTTCTTCTTACCCTTCTTCTTTCCACCGTTATTTGATTTAGCTGTAGATGACTCTACAGCGTGAATATCAGTGGAAATTTCAGGAGAAGATTCTCCTGTCGGGGAATCTGGTAAGGTTATAATGGGCGAAGAATTCTTTGAAGACTTCTTCTTGCTTTTAGTATTTACCGTACCAATCATGCCATCAGTAGCATGAGATCCCGAAGGAGCAGCAGCGATTTGATTTGACTTTGGAAGATCTGGGATCTTTTCATGTAACGTACCTGACTGAGTGTAAACTAAGTCAAGGTACTGTGCTTGAGCAATTACTTGCTCCTCAGTAACTACTCCGGCCTTAGCTACGTCTTCAGTAATCTTCGGTAATAATGATTTAACAAACCATTCAGCTAAGATTTGGTCCGGGATAAAAACTTTCACTAATCACCATCGACGTCTCCATTCATGTATATGATCGGAAATATAAGTGGACGTCGACTGTTTCAGTGAAGTTAGTAGCTCCGTACCATTATCATATCTGACCGGCAACTGAAAATGAGTTAGGAACGAGGTAGCTAACTGACTAAAATTGTAAAAAGAGGGCCGTGGTAAGCGGATCGAATCATCCGAGATGGAATTTGAAGCACACCAGAGGTGGTAAGTCATCACATGATTGGACGGATCCTCTCCAGACTTACCTTCGAACTTGGGTATATCACTGGGCAACTTATTTGGCATTGGCGGCCAGAACGGAAGATAATTTATTGGATCGTTCGTTAGGCGCGACAAGTCTGGTAAATCCAAAGTTGCGATAAACGGTAATTGCCGATTAGGATCCCTAAAACTCTGGGTCACAAGACCAGTCCCAGGAGGAGGATATCCAGGATAACTTGGAATAGGTATCGCATTCGGGATATTGTATCCTCCTGGAAAACCAGGATTAACCGGACTGTACTGGGGTTGTTGAGATTGTTGATAAGTGTACCTAGGATACGGTTGATACTGGTAAACCGGCTGTTGGACAGCAGGCCCGTATTGGTACTGTCCCTGGTACGGTTGATAAGCGAATTGTGGTTGACTAGTGACAACCGTACTTAAACCAAGTTGTCCTACAGGCATCTGAACGTAGTTTGAATCGTAGATCCAGACAATGGTAAAGATGTCTGAGGAGTGGTTGTAGAGACAGTAGAAACCGGAGCTGTCGATACTCTAGAAGCAAGTGTGGTGGAAGGAGCAGATGTTGCGGTAGTTGCAGCAGTCGTTTGAGATGGAGTACTAGGTGCAATTGGCGACTGAGTAACTACCGAAGGTACAGAAGTTTGAACATTAGACTGGACTGGTTGCTGGGATGGACCAGCAACTAAGGGTTGTCCAGCTTGAGATGACAACTGTACGCCTTGGCTGCAATACCTGTTGAACTTGCGATGGATCCCACACTATGTTCATTCTGGGGTATTGACCCATGACAGGTTGAGGATATTGAGATCCATAACCGGATTGAGGGTAGGATTGATAACTGAAAGGCACAGTTCCCGTACCTTGAACATATGATTGACCTTGCGTCAGTTGATAACCTTGACTCGAGTATTGACCTTGAGGTTGATAACCTTGAGGTAAATACTGATACTGGGGTTGACCTTGGGGTACATATTGAGGCTGGGGTTGACCTTGAGGAATGTATTGTACTATGGGTACATACTGTCCTTGAGGTTGCCCCCCAGACGCAACTTGTGTACCTTGAGGTTGCCCCCCAGGCGTTAATTGAGGCTGCCCCCCAGGCGGTATTTGGCCACCTTGAGGTTGAGAACCGGGAACTGAACCTGACATCATGTAAATGTCCCCTACACCCAATGGTTTGTTACCATTGTTTCTAGCTAATAACCCATGCTAAATGGGTTGAGGAGATGCTCCCGCAAAAGTACCAGAAAGTGACTGATACCCAGAGGGAACAGAAGGACCGCCGTACAAGAAAGATTCAGGAGTTTGAGTAAACACGGATGACTGACCAGACATATTTACAGGAGTATAAATACCTCCAGGTGGAAAAGGAGTACGAGGTGGAGAAAAACTTATCCCTGAGTTGTCTAAATAATTGGTTAATGAAAGGTACCAAGTAGTACTTCTAGGAGGACTGTAAAAGATAGATTCACGCTCCCTTAGATCAATGGTAGGTTGATCTTCAAGGATAGATACGCCAAATTCTTCCTCTGGAGCAAGTTCTTCAATAGCTATCAAACCAGCAGGAAGATTTTCGGTGATGACTCTTTCTACCCTAGGTGAATCAGGTGCACTAGAAGTTGGAGTAACAGGTTCAGATATTTCAGGTTCTTCGCCTATATCACTAGTAGATGAAAAACTACCAGCAAGCTCGGAAACTGCAACAGCTTCGGGATTATAACCTGTTTCTATACCTTGGTAATCTGGATGGACTACCAACGACGATTCTCCTTCTTCAGGTGAACCTACTTTATTGCCACTAGGAGTTACAAGGACTTTCAAACCTTCGTAATGACCCGGAACCTCTTCAGGAGGTTCGCCCCGAAGTCTACGGGACTTCCTCAACAAATCGGCCACGGTAACAACCTTAGGAGACTTGCCTCGAAGTCTACGGGACTGTCTCGGTAATTCAGCCACAGTTAAAAACTTTTAACTACTGCACACGCAAACAAAGTAAAATCTAAAAGCAAACCACCTAAAGTCTCTAAAGAACCAAACAAATTTGAATCACACGCCTAAAGAATCTAGGGCGTCAAACCATACACAAACAGTAGCCTTCCGGACCGAAAACACTAGTTGGAGATGAAACCCAACATCGCCGAATTCAGTACAGAAGTGGTGGGCGGAACAGTTATCCCGACAACCTGCTTAATGAATAGACCGGCACAAGTTCCTCCACTTTAACCGTCTCGAGTGAAGTGAACCCCCCGGAAAATCCAAGTGAGTCTAGCCGATGTCTGCTCCAGGTACAGTGGGATCTTCCCTCCACCGTCACCTCGGTAGAATCCTAAAGATAATGGTCACTAAGGTTACCAACAGCAACAAATGCACCTGGGGGAACAGTCTGCGACCCGATAGCACGCAAGGGCAGAGTAACAAGCTCAATCCCCTTGCCGGCTCCTTGACAATAATCCAAGGTTTACCGACAAGTAACCCCAGGCTCCTCGACAATAATCTGAGGTTTACCGTTTGTAGTACGTGCATATTTGGCGTCTTTCCCAATGAAGGAGGATTGATCCCCTCACTGGTTCGGACACGGTCTCGTGCTTCTCCTTTAAGAGGAGCTTTCCCAGAGTACAAATGAAACAGTTGGATTTATCCTACCACAAGATGAGCTACTTGTTTGGTTTTGCTGTCTTGGAGAGTTAATTACTCTCCTACTCCAAGACACTAGCCTGATCTATATTGGTGTTTCAGAGCCCTAGTAAATAAAAAGTTACTAAGTTGATTTTACTTTAAGCGTTAATTTTATGGCTTTTCTTTTAAGACAAAAGGTAGTGGAGATGAAACTGATGGTGTGTAGACTCGACCGAAATCCACTAAAAAGATGCACTTAGGATGATTTATACTATTTTTCTTTTTCAATGAATTTCCTAGCTAAGAGAGTTGGAGAATGCAAAATTGATATAAAGACAACTTTCTTGGCAATGAAAATCAAAGAAACAAACTCTTTATCTTTTCAAAACATACAACACATGACCACTAATCACTTCACGAAAATTCCTTTTTCTTTCAAAGACTCAAATGCTACCAAAGCAAACTTTCCTTCAAAAGATATTTTTTGTATTTTTTCCTAATTAATAAAGCATGTAAAACTTACTTTAACAAAAATCAAAGTTAAAAAAGCTATGGCAATCAAATCAACTCAAAAGAAAATCTAAGAGAAATGCACCTAAAAGTAAATCTAACGAGGCAAAAGCCTACTAAAGATGATTCCTGGATGTTTTACTCAGTCAAAATGTAACTAAGGACTAGTTAATGCAGAACCAAAAACCAGTCAAAAACAAAAATCAAAATCTTTTGTTCTTTTTCTCAAGAATAAAATTCAAAGTTCAATCAACAAACTTTTTCGAGATTCGCAAAGAGAAAACACAAAGGTAGGTTTCTCACAAGGGTGGATTCTATGAAAGGCCCGACTCCTAAGAGGACTGAACAAAACCAGGGAGATCCAAAGTTTGACAACCTCTAACGCCAAAGTCACTACAGGACCAGTCAAAAAACCAAACCCTAAGGCAAAATCTCTATGAATTTCACTAAAACTCTCGACACTGACGAAACAAGCTTAGGTGAAGATTGATGGCAGAAAACCAGTGGATCTGGGCAGAAAAAACAAATTAAAACCAAAATCTAAAAGGCAAAAAGAAGAAAATTGAAATTTTCTTAATTTTGACAGGGTACGCAGGCGACCTGTTTGCACAGGTGCGGGTACGCTCTGTGCACAAAGCGACAGTGCGTACAGGTACGCACTGTGCTCAACGCAGAGGCTGCGTACTTCTAGCAAAACAAAGAAAAACTAAAATCTAATTTAACCCTAAGCTAGCCCACCCAAAAACACAGTCAGACAGCCAAAAACCAGAAAACAAATGACTTTTCTCAGATCAAAATTTCATACAAAGGAAAAAACATTCACATCAATGGATTCCCCAGCGGAGTCGCCATTTTGTCATGCGGAAAGAGTCGATAG
Organism: Pinus tabuliformis; assembly: GCA_031772625.1. NCBI lineage: Eukaryota > Viridiplantae > Streptophyta > Pinopsida > Pinales > Pinaceae > Pinus > Pinus tabuliformis. Next base: position 404,688,055 of record CM062818.1, on the reverse strand, counting down.
TGCGGACACAACCGACCTCCCTAGAAGCAAAGGCTTTCTAGTGACAAACAAGACAAATAAACACTACCTTTCTCTAAACATGCATCGAAAATACAAGTAATCAGGTGATTGTAACATACCTTTAGTCCAACGCTTTGTAGTAGTCCAGCCTCGCCGATCCGGATGAGCTCCTCCTTCTCTTCGAAACCTGCATTCACTAACAAGCCAAAAGATTAAATAGCACCTGATAAACTCATAAAACAATACATATCCATCATACAGACCAAGGAGTATATGAAACAAATCATGAATAACAATCTGTTGAGAAAAATGAGTTCATTTGTATTAAGAGGAAACAAAAGAAACCATTACAACCTGAGCCTTGGTGTTGTGCAGGTCCCTCCTAGGGTCCAACAAGAGTTTTCCTTTACTTTGATCAGCTCACCCACTCTCCAATAAGGCTAGGAAAGGATGGGAATCTCTCCTCTCAAGATTTACAAGAGAGTCCTAATTCCAGCAGCATCTACCCTTAGGAATGTTCAGCTTTCAACCTCCCCTCCCTCTGGCCCAATGCCTGTATTTATAGTGCTCTAGAGGAAGTTATTCAGGTCCACCATCAATGGGATAAGACCCTCTTTGGATGGGATAGCTCCCCTCTTGATGGGATAAGTTCCTCTTTGATAGGGATACATGAACCATCTGGAGGCGCTCCATACATGTCAAACAAGCTTCTAGAATGCTCTAGAAATGACTACAAGTAACTTTTTGGAGTGAAACTTGCGCCTTTTGACCTTTACAGGAGTACGCACCCTCCCCTTTACATACAGAGCGTACAAGTACGCAGGTATTGTGAACTTGGGGTGCGTACACGCAGGTAAGGCTAAGAGAAACTGCGTACCCAGAGATATATAGATTTTTAATGACTTTCTCTCTTTCTTGGAGTTTGACATGGAGAGCAGAGGTATGAGGCTTGCCAAGGAGGATAGTATGACAGTTGATGGAGCCATACTAACTGCAAATAGTCATGGTGACAAATTTTAGTGTAACAAGTCATGCTAGAGCTTTCAGGTTCCTTACTAGGTGTTTGCATTTTCTTTCCTCGGGGCATCAGTTACCGATAATAATGCTTTACTATGCCCTTTGAATTCCGTTAAACCAAGCTTACACAAAAATTAAAAAAAACTACACACCTTTTTTCACTTTATAGAAGCCTGATATTGAATCTGATGTATCTCTGTAATTTCGAATCATCCAATTCTGAAATTGCTACCTGTATTAGCCTTCTGCGTCCTCTTTCCAATGCCACAAGTCTGAGCCAAATTGGATTCTCCAAGGAAGAGTTATGTGAAATCTCCCACAGTGACTTGCTTTTAGACTGGTTCAGTAGAGCAAACTTGTACGACGTGCCACGAGTCCCTGTTTCAACCTTTGAATCTGGAACACACATACAAGAAACTACAGTCCGTCCTCTTTCTGTACCTTCTTACGAAATTTCAATCCGATCCCCAGAGAGAAAGTTATGACGATTTTCCCCAGGTCACCTGTTTTTAATGTAATTCAGGAGTCTGCAAAAAGACCAACTTCCTCAGATCATATCTCCGCAAATATCGCGCGAAACGCTCTGAAATTTGGACCCAAGATTCAGCGCGATTTCTTCTCAAATGGGTTTTTTTTTGCGACTTCTGAAACGTCACAGAAAAAAAGTTATAGCGAAAATGCCACGATGACCTGTTTGGAGCAGCGAAACCCTAGAATCCAAAGCTCTGATACCAAATGTTATGAAACCAGCTCACAAAAAGATAGAAAAGAGAGATCCACGCCTTAGAATTCAGCCTCTTCGAGGGGAAACCTCCTTTACATTACATAAATGAACAATTCTTGGATGATACAAATGACAAAACCTCCTTTCTATATATAGGAGTCTAAGGAGTCACAATATAATCCAGCCGACCTAACAATAATAATATAAAGCCATAAAAATAACAATAGAGGGATTCTATGGGGCACAGAAATAACAATATGGGGGTAATAGGGGCACAACAATATAAATAGGGGGTATAACTACAATAGTAATGGGGTAATCACTAGTATTATAGGGACCCAACAAAGTATTTACTTGAGGAGTTCAAGAAGGTGAAGCTCCTACATTTGATGGAGAGGCGAAGAAGCCAACAGATGTAGAGGCATGAATGCTTGGAATGAAGAAATTCTTTAGATTGCATAGTTACTCAGAGAACATGAAAGCCAAGGTAGCCACTTTCAGTCTTAAAGAAAAAGAAAATATCTTGTGGGAAGATGTGAAGAATTTCAAGGGAATTTGGGAAGAAGAATTTATTTGGGATGAGTTTGAGAGGCTCTTCAAGAAGAAGTACTTGTCAGAGAGGTACTGTGATGATAAAGCTAAGGAGTTTTATGAGCTACAAATGGGTTCTATGACAGATGATGAGTGCACTAGAAAATTCTTGGAGCTACTGAGGTACGTGCCATATCTCAAGGAGGAGAAGGCTAAGATTCATAGATTCATTAGTGGATTGCCAACACCATATAGATACCAGATTGAGTTTGATGAACCTAGATCACTAGAGGAAGTAATCCGTAAATTGAAGCATTATTATGAGCAGTCAAAGTGAAAAGCTTAGCCTAAATGTGACTTTAAGGGAAATGAGAAAGTAAAAGGGAAATGGACATGAAAGTGGGGAGACCTTAAGATGATGGTGATAAAGAAAATGTTTCTCCTTACAAGAAGTTCATTATAGTTGAGAGTTGACATGTGTTGTAGCCTAAAGAGCAATAAACTAGGGGTGATAGTAGAGCACCGTTGCAGTGTTGGATATGTGGAAAAGATCATCGTAAGAAGGATTGTCCATTGTACTAGGGAATTAGGCCTCATATCTATAGTGTTCAGGAGGCATAAGTAGTTGGGTATGTTGGTCACAGTTTTCCTCGGATTTATGCAGCTATGGAAAACATGCAGGCAGATCACCAGGCATTTATCATTGAGATGTATGGTAAGATTTGTGATCAATTTATTTCTATTTTGATTGATCCTTGATCTAATTATAGTTATGTTAATCCTAACTTGGTGGATAAGTGTGGCTTGAGAAAAGAAGTGCATGTAGAGTCTTGGTTGGTGCAGTTGGCTACAGGTACAAACAAGAGAGTTCATCACTAGGTAAGATCTTGTGCATTTGAGTTGAATGGTATGCCTACAACAACACATTTGAATGTACTTCTATTGGGATCATATATTATGCTTTTTGGTATGGATTGATTATATCTTCACAGGACCAAGGTAGATTTCTATGAAAGGCTATTGAGTGCCTATATGATAACATATAGAAGAGAATCTTGTAGGGGAAGAAGAAGCCTACATCATTGAGGATGGTCACGACTATGCAGGCTAAGTGTAGTTGTAGAAAAGGGTGTGTGATGTTTGCAGTTCATATTTCTAGTGAAAAGGGTAAGGATGTTGAGGATGAAAAAATATTTAAGAGGTACCTTGTATTGCAACAGTTTCAGGATGTGTTTCCAGCAGAGATTCTAGAATTACCTCCGCACAGGCAAGTAGAATTTTCTATTAGGTTGATACTAGGGGTAGCACCAGCATCAAAGGAACCTTATAGGATGAGCACTCTAGAGTTCGTAGAGTTGAAGTTTCATTTGAAGGAAATGCTTGATAAGGGATACATTAGACCAAGTGCATCACCTTGGGGTGCACCAGTATTGTTCATGAAGGAGAAGGATTATACTCTTAGATTGTGCATTGATTATAGGTGGCTGTACAAGGTGACGATCAAGAACAAGTACCCATTGCCGAGGATTGATGACTTGTTTGATCAATTGAAGGGAGAAAAAATGTTCTCAAAGATAGTTATGTGATCAAGATACCATCAGTACGCATCAAAGAAGAAGACATCTACATGACTGCCTTCGGGATCAGGTATGGGCATTATGAGTTTGTTGTGGTTCCATTCAGTTTGACTAATTCTCCAACTACCTTTATGTGTTTGATGGATAGTGTGTTGCATCCTTATTTGGACAAGTTTTTTATTATATTCATTAATGACATCTTGATATATTCTATGAATGAGGAAGATCATGCCAATAATTTAGCAACAATGTTGGGATTGCTAAGAGAGCATTAGTTGTATGTTAAGCTTAGAAAGTGCAATTTAATTCTGACATAAGTACACTACTTGGGACATGTTGTTTCCAAGAATGGCATAGAAGTAGATCCAAAGAAGATAAAGGATACCATGGAGTGGGGAGCTCCTAGAAATATGGAAGAAGTCAGATAATTCATGGGCTTAATAGGTTACTATAGGAGGTTCATCAAGAAATTCTCACGCATTGTATATCCTATTACATCATTACAGATGAAAGGTAAGAAGTTTGAATGGACAGAGTGTGCAGTCGGTTTTGAGCATTTGAAGTAGTTGTTAACAAATGCTATAGTGTTAAAGATTGTAGATCCATATAAAGAGCTCGTAGTAGGTATGAGCTCGTAGTAGTACAAATGATTGCAAGAGAGGACTTGGTGGAGTCTTTATGTAGGAGGGACAAGCGATATGCTATAAGTCCAGGAAAATGAATGAGCATGAGAAAAACTACGTGACTCATGATCTTGAGTTAGTAGCTATTATTCATGCTTTGAAGATATGGAGACATTATCTTCTTGGCAGGTGGTTTGTGTTGATAAGCAATCATAGTGGTTGAGATATCTGTTTGACCAACTGAATCTGAATGCTAGGCAAGCTAGATGGTTGGCTACCCTTAGTGAGTTTGACTTTGAGATCAGGTACATTAAGGGAGAGGATAATAGGGTTGCAGATGCTCTCAACAGGAAGGTGCGGTTGAACCATGTTGCAGTAGTGAGCTCATATGGGATAGATCTACAAGATCATATCTTATAGTTAGGACAACATGATGATAGGTATAGGGAGCTTATGCACAGGTTACAACATGGTACAAGTGATCAGGATGTGGATTATCATCTTACAGTAGATGGCTTGGTGAGATTTAGGGACAAAATCTATGTGTTGGATGACAATGAACTCAAGAAGTTTATCCTGAGGGAGTTTCATGTAAAACCATATTCAGGTCACCCAATATATCAAAAGGCATTGACAATAGCAAATAAGTTCTACTACTAGCCGAATCTGAAAAAGAAAGTGGCAGCGTTCGTGGCGATATGTTTGGATTTTCAATTGGTCAAAGTAGAGTGTAAGCATCTAGGTGGGTTGGTTCAGCCTATTCCAATTCCAGAGTTGAAATGGGAGGTCATTTCCATGGGTTTCATTACAGGTCTTTCGAGGACATCAAGGTGGCATGATTATATCATGGTCCTGGTAGATAGGTTGAGCATGGTAGCTCACTTCATTCCAATGAGGACTACTTATTCAACTAGTTAGGTGGCATAGGTCTTCATTAGGGAGATCATGAGATTGCATGGTGTTCTGAAGAAGATTGTGTCAGACATGGATTCCAAGTTCACTTCCAAGTTTTGGAAGGAGTTGTTTGTAGGATTGGGGACAGAGTTGGCCTTCAGCACAACTTATCATCCACAGAAAAATGGACAGACAGAGAGGGTTAACAATATACTGGAGGATACACTGAGGATGTATGTCATGCATAAACATAGGAGATGGTAGGAGTACCTTCCATTAGTTTAGTTTTCATACAACAATGGTTATCGGGAGTCACTGAGGATGAGTCCTTTTGAGGCATTGTATGGGCGGAGTGATCTAGTGAACATGATACTTATTGGACCAAACATTTTGGAAGACATGAAACAAGAAATGTAGGTTATAATGAAGAATCTAAAGGCAACATAGGACAAGCAAAAAAGTTAAGCAGTCCAACACAAGGAATTTAAGGAGTTTCAGGTTGGGGGGCATGTGTATTTGAGCATCAAGCCTAAGAAGAGCTCCTTGAGGATTGGATCATGTGCCAAGTTGGCACCACGATAATACATTCCTTTTGAGATCCTTGAGAGGATTGGACCAGTGGCCTACAGACTTTCACTGCCTTCGACAGTGAAAGTCCATGATTTTTTTCATGTTTCATTGCTTAAAAGATATGTAAAGGATGTTGATAATGTTACTGATTGGTCTATATTACAAGTTGAGAAAGAAGGAGAATTCCAATCAGAACCCCAATGCATATTGTAGCAGTAACATCTCTTGCTCCATAACAAATCACTCGAGCAGCTTAAAGTGTAGTGGAAGCACTTGGGGACTGATGAAGCTACATGGGAGATGGATGATCATATGTAGGCTATGTATACTTTATTGTTTTCCGGTGAAGGCAAATGAGTCTTGGTATTTGTACATATTTATTTATGGTTGCTATTGTAAATACCACAATGAGCTAAGTTATAAAGCTCCAATAAGCGGTATGGTTGTCATGTTGTCATGTTTTACATGATGGTTTTGCTTTTGAGCAAGATGTTATTGTAAATACTACAACAAGCTAGGTTTTAAAGCTTCATAGGTAGTATGTTTTTTCTCTTCAGTGGTTTTTCTGGGTCTAGGTGTGGTTTAACACTGAGGATGGTGTTCCCCTAAGGGGGAAGGGTCTATAACAACCCCGGGTTAAAAGTTCATGTAATAAAAGTTAATAAAGGTAAAATAAGACCATGGGAAAGGGACACTTATTCCAAGCTGAATGTTGGGCAAAATATCCTAGTGGGCATCACTTTTTGTGTTTTATGGCTAAGGGGAAATTGGAAAAGGCAATGACTAAGGCTTTGGAAAGGAAAAAAGGTATTTTTGGCACATTATTTATGAAAATAATGGAAATTAGGAGAAAAGAAAGGTGAAAGGTCACAGGTTGCATTAGAGGAGGAAAATAAAGGAAAATAATGGAAAATTGAAGAAATTAGAGGCCTCATCAATAAAAAGACATCAAAGCATCAATTGGTATCCTTTTTTAGCCTTTTGTCAGTTTAGTGTTAGAATTTATCTCAAAGAGGAAAACCCACCAAGAGGAGAAATAAAGGAAGTAAGCAAGGAAAGGAAAGGAAAGGAAAAAGCAAAGGAAGGCAAGGATCAAGCAACTTCAATGGGAATACTTGCAGGTAATAGATTGCATGTGTGATTTCTTAGGTGGTTTTGACATGCATAGTATATGCATGTTGGTATATGGTTCTTTTACTGTCATTGGCATGGATTTTTTTGGGATTCGATAGTGGATTTTAGCCTAGTCTTGCCATTTTTGGATAACCATGGTGTGATGTGATTGTTCTTAGTTTTAGCTTTGGCTTGTTGGATGGTTTCAGAATCTGGGGTGAGGTGTTATCGGGAAAATTACCAAAGGCCTAGGAATCCCTTGACCTATAATGGTGGGATACACAATAAAGCCTAAGGCTGGAGAGAGAAAAATTCCTTAAGGGCGGTGAATAATTTCTGGGGCATCCAAGCTCAGTTCAATTTTGTGATCTTGGTACCGGTTTAGGTGTGATCACGATATGGAGAGGCTGGATGTGGTTTAACCTGTAGATTACCTTGGTTGTATTTAGATTGGTTTATCCAATGAGATCCCACATTCATTCTTGGAATATGGCATGGGGGTGATCGACTGAAAGAAATATATGGTTCAAGCAATCTATGGTCAGGTGCTTTGTGGAAGTTCCGAACCTAGTCGGATTTTGCCTATGTTTAATAGAAGCTAAGTTTCTCTTGCTTTGATGAGTAAAGGTACTTGTCATTATGTGGCTTTAATGGTTGTACTCTCATTGATATTTATCTCGTTATAAGCATGGTTATATGACGGATCTCAGTGACGACTCTATTCATCTTTATACTTGCAACTGCATAAATAATGAATGCAAGACCTAATTGGTGTTAAGATAGCTAATGAGAGAAGGTAGTGACCCTTATGTTAAACCTCAAATAAGTTGTCAGTCCCTTATCTTCAAACTTCCATTCATGACCTGTAGGTTACATATCTTCCAAGTGTTTGACAAAATTTCTGTCCCAGTTTGGGATGGTTAGGTCAAGTCCTGGCTCCAATTTTTGGTTGAAAAGAATTGTCTTCATGTCTTTTATGAGTTCTATAAGTTCCATAGCTTTCTAGGCAGAGTCTAAGCCACAAACATTGAAAATATCCTTATTTCTCGGACTCGCTAGCATGAAACTAGTAGAAAAATGCCACTGTCACATTGATACAGGCCTATGGGAGCGACTAGGAACCCATAGTTGAATGGAGGCCTTGGAAAGGGAGTGACTGGGGCTTTAGTTCAAGGAAAGGGGGAGTTGTCTCAGGGGTTGGACACCTAGAGGGGTTGGGTTACTTTTGGAGATCATGTGACACCTGAGGGAAGTCAGTAACATATTTTGTGTCGACTCCATTTCCTTAAGGTCATCTAGGAGCTTGAGTCATATCATAGTAACCCCTCATCTCATGTTAGCTGGTGAAAGTGGGTAGATGTGAGAGGAGGCACGTTACATGATTTATGGTTAATGTGATTTCTATTGGAAACTAATTTTGAAATTGTCATTGGGCTGCAAAAAGAAAATTGAAGTAATCGCGCTAAGCATAGAACATACCATTGTTTACTAAAATTAACATGGTACCAGAGCTCAGGTGAAGACAAAGCCTAAGCAAGAGAGAGAAAAATAATCGCTAAGAAAGTTCTATTGGACAAGTCCCCATGACATCTACATCTTACTTCAAGGCCGAGGACAAGATCAATGATAAATTTGATTATCATGCATGGAAGATGACATTGGAGGAGCATGAAGTATTGGACTATGTGCAGGGAAAAGTGGTGGAGCCTCCTTCAAATGCACCGAATGTTTCTAAAATGAAGTATAGGAAAGGTGAGGTCAAATCAAAGAGAATTTTGATTGACTCTATTCAAAAGAATTTGGTTTCCTATGTTTCTAATTTGGGAACTTTTAAGGAAATATATGATAAGATGGCTGATATTTTCAAGGTGAAAAATGCAAATCAAATCCTCTTTCTCAAAAAGAAGTTGAAGGGTGTCAAGATGGATAAAGGGGAGTCTATCCAATCCTACTTCATGAGAATAATGCAAATAAATAATGACCTACTATCTATTGGAGAAGTTATTGCTGATAGTGGGCTCACTCTCATTACACTTGGAGGTCTTTCAATACCATGGGATGTATTTTTCACCACTACTCTCAACAGTGACATGATACCTGGTTTCAATGAGTTATTGGCTAGATGCACTAAAGAGGATACTAGGATGATGGAGAGAGAAGCCCTCAAATGGAAATGAACCCTCTTCCTTCTCCACTCATGCAAAGAGGAAGAATAACGTTGTTCTGAGGAGATAGGGTCAAGGATCTAAGAAGGGATTCAAAGAAGGAAGTAAAGGAAGGTGCTACAATTGCAACAGGTTCAACCACTATGAAAGAGAGTGTCCTCACAAGAATAATTCTCCAAGGGATCACGAAAACAACAACCACAACAATTTCAAAAGAAATGACAATCAAAGGAACAACAAGTTCAAAAACAAAGGAAGGGAAATGCTCTTGTTGCTCGAAATGGAAATGGTCGACCTCCCAAGAGGACAAGAAATTCCAGGTATGATGAAAGTAATGTTGTAGAAAAATAAGATGATTTTTATATTTTTTCCACTCTATCTACTACTTCTCCTTTGGATACATTGGATCATTGGTTGAATGATAGTGGAGCCTCAAGACGCTTCACTGGGCACAAGGAGGCCCTCTCAAATTTGGTTGAAAATAAGACTAATTTCAAGATCATACTTGGAGATAATGCCACCTACCCCGTGAAAGGGATAGGTATTGTCACTCTTCAATTGAATCAAGATCAAACCATTCATCTACAAGAAGTATTATATGTGCCCGATTTGAAGAAGAACCTGATGTCTATTTATGTGATGGAAGATAAAGGATTCAAGATAACACTTATTGATGGAAAGGTACGTATTTGGAAAAGAAACCCTAAAGATGCATTTACACTTGGATTTAAGATTGATGGTCTCTATCAAGTTGGTGGAAGTCCTTTGGGAGCTTTGGCAAGCGATACTTCTCTTCAATCTAAGCTATGGCATCGAAGATTTTCCCACTTACATTACAAAGACTTACCTAGGGTAAGGAAGGTGGTCAGAAGGATGCCCGACTTTAATATGAACCATGAAGGAGTTTGTAAGGGATGTGAAACTGGGAAACATACAAAGGGACTATTCCCTTATAGTGAAATCAAGACAATTGATATTCTTCAATTGGTCCACTCTGACATGTCTGGTATGTTACCCATAACATCTTTGGGATGGTACTCATATTATGCAATCTTTGTGGATGACTACTCTCACAAAACATTGATCTATTTCTTGAAGAGGAAGGATGAAGTGTTCAAATGGTTCCATTATTTCAAAGCGTTGGTGGAAAATCAAACAGGGAAGAAGATCAAGATATTGAGGACTGCTAATGGAACCAAATATGAATCAAATGAATTCAATGAATTTTGTAGAGAGGCTGGAATTAAGAGGGCGACAACTATTCCATATAATCTTGAGAATAATAGCATTGCTGAAAGAAAGAATCGAACAATCCTAGAAGCCACCTGTGCCATCCTCCATGATAGGGGTTTGCAGAAATTCTTATGGGGAGAAGATGCCAACACTGCCATATATGTTCAAAATAAGAGCCCTCATCAAGAATTGGATTTCAAGACTTTTGAAGAAGTCTTCACTCGTAAGAAACCTAATGTTTCTCATTTTAGAAGCTTTGGTTATCCGCTATATTTTCATGTGCATAAAGAGAAAAGAAATAAGTTGGAAGCTTCAAGGAAGAAAGGTATATTCGTTGGCTATAGGTAAAATTGAAAGGCATATAGAATCTATGTGCCTAGTCAAAGAGATGTGGAAGCAAGACATGATGTCACCTTTGATGAAGATACTACCCTTGGGAAAGCCAGAGATCTCCCTATCACAAGGAAGAATGATGATACTGTCAAAAATTGGGATGAACCTCCGATAAATGAACTTATGCCCGATGTTGAAGGATCGATGGATGCTATTAATCCACCTCCTCGTGATCCCTTTACCTCAAGGAAATGTCCACTATGGCTGAAAGATACTCTTAAAGATGCTAAACGACATAGGGGCATTTCGTGAAAGTAAGAAGTCGAATATGTATCAAGGGTACTTGGTTGCGATGAGTATTATTGTTCAAGATGAACCATCCACATTCGAAGAATATGTAAAACACAAAGTATGGAAGGATGAAATGAATGAAGAATATGAATCTGTCATGAAGAATGATGTATGGGATGTGGTGCCTAGACCCAAGGAAAAGTCTATGGTCGCCTCAAAATGGATTTACAAAATCAAACATGGAGCTAATGGGAGTGTCAAAAAATATAAGGCCAAATTTGTTGCTTGAGGCTTCTCTCAAAAGGAAGGAGTGGACTATGAGGAGATATTTGCACTGGTTTCCTGATACACCATTATCCAATCTATTATTTCTCTCTTTGCCAACCAAGGGGTATATTTCCCAATACACCATTGTCAATATAGGAAGTATTTCTGCCACATGATGATAGGATGACATGATGGATTGGCAAGTGGAATTCTCCGTAGTTGAGAGGGAGTGTTAAAATTGGAAACTAGGGTCAAATTCCACTTTGGACAACTCATTTGATAGATATTATTATTACATTGAATTCATCTTTTTGAAAGGACCAAAATAAACTTAAATTTCATCAAATTTGGATAAGGAAAAATATGTTTTTGAGGTCAATCCCACAAATTTGCAAATTTTCAAGGTCGACAACTTCATCATGTAGGCTCATGAATCCCACCATACATAACTTTTGACCCTCAATAAATTGAATAAGTAAGAGAGATGTCCACCCTCATTTGGCACTTCATCAACTCAATAAATTCTTCTCTCTCCTCATCTGATTGGTTCGTACAACTTATTGGACATGTATTTTCCTCACACATGTGGCAACAAAGAAGGACGAATTTTAGTACAAATTACAGGGCTGGATTTCAGGATTTGTTGCAGGGTTTGACCAACATTGACTAGGGCCATTTTGACCTCCTTTGACTACGTTTTTTGTGCCAAAATTTTGGTTTTTGAAGGCTGCATTAATTGTCACAGGAACCAACATTTTATGGGCATGTTGACTGAGCTGACTGCAGGGTTAACCGCAGAGTTGACCACAGACTTTGACCAAATTTGACTGTTGTTTCATTTAATGTTTTGGGCTAACTTTGACCAACAAATAAGGTTGTTTTTTAGTAGGTATGACTGAGCTGCATTGTGGATGGTTTGCTGCTACTTTGACCAACATTGACTTTCTGGTTAGGGCTGTTGACTTGTCCAAGAAAATTACAGATTTGATAGGGATGCTTTGATAATCATTTGGCAAGTTGATTTTGACTTTATTGTACTCTCTCTCTCTGGTGAACATTTGATATAATAATAAGAAGAATTGATTAAAGGGTTTTCCCCATCTTGGTGTTTTTCCCTGGCATTTTCCAAATCTAGTGTTCTGTTGCCTTGGCTTGTCTTCTGCATATCATTGTTTATGTTCTATCTATAGTTATTGTCAATGTGATTTATGGTTAATGTGATTTCTATTGGAAACTAATTTGGAAATTTTCGTTGGGATGCTAAAAGGACATTGAAGTAATTGTGCTAAGCATAGAACATACCATTGTTAACTAAAATTAACACCAACCCACAATTGAAATTTAATGAAATAATTGTTTGCTACATAGAAGTAAGAAGATATTGATGGAATAAGCATCTACAAGACCTACTGATGAAGGAGCAGAGATCTAGGTGTAGTTAGGAGATGAAACATCACCTCGTACAACACAATTGTTGGAAATGGTAAAGGAACTAATATTGGAACTAGCTAGTATCAAGGAAAACAATGAACATTTGCTAAAATGAAGTGTTGAGCAAGAAAGGGTCATTAAGGATTTGATTAAAAATTCAAACCTGAAACCTTTAGAACTAGAGGCAGACGAGGAAAGGGAGGAATACAAATGAAAAAATCCAGATGACAATGAAGAGAGTGAGGTTGATAGACTAGAAGGTGAGGAAGAAAATGAGAAAACTTCATAAATAACAGCCCCGAATGCATCTAAATAGGGGAAACTATAGAAATTAGAACTGCAAGGGGACTTCAAAAAGATTAGACTTCCCAACTTTGATGATGAAGCAGAAGAAGCATTGGCAGATTGGCTACTGAATAGGAGTATGTAATTTCATGTCTATGAGTATCTTAACAACCTGAAAGCTAGACTAGCTACTTCTCAACTACAAGGAAAAAACTCATTATGGTGGGAAGAGGTGAGAATAATGCATAACATATAGGAGAGAACTGTGAATTGGGAGGATTTCCAAAAATATTGTAAGGAAAAGTATCTGATCGAGAGACTATGATGAAAAAGAAAAAGAATTATGTCATTTGAAGTTGGGTAATATGACCATAGATTAATTTGTGGCCAAGTTCACCCTTTTTTTTAGATATGTTCCTTGTATTCATGAAAAGAAGGCTAAATTTTAGTGTTTTATTAACTACCTTCCCCTTTTGTACAAAGAAAGAATTAAGTATCATAAACCAAAAACTATGGACGAGGCAATCAGGAAAACCAAACTTTGTTATCAGAAGTCTAAATAGAAAAGTGAAAAATCGAAACCATGGCCAAGCAAGAGAAAGGACATATTTGTGATAGAAAACAAAATGTTAAAATGATCTACTTTTAGAAATTCTAGGAAAAAGCATCAAAACAATTTTTTTTTCCAAAAATAATATGCAACATAATACTAAATCTTAGATAGGTTATAAAATTAAATTTATTTGAATAAAAAAAGAAACAATAAAAAAGAGTGGGAACCATTAAAGTGTTGGAGATGCCTAGAGCCTCATTTTCTCAGAAATAGCCCGTGTAATACAAAATCAGGCCAAGCTCTATAGGTGGTGAAAGAGGCCTCTATAGTGTATGATGTGGCCAAAAACATACACAGAATAAAGACAACATGAGAGGATTTTCAAGCAGAACACCAATCTATAATGATTGAGATTGAAGGTATGTTTCTAGACCAAATTTTGTTCATTTTAGTAGATCTATGGGCCAACCTAAGTTATGTCAGTCCATAAGTTGTGGAAAAATGTAAGACGAATACAAAAAAATTAAAAAATTCTTGGTTGGTTCAATTGGACATTGTTACTAAGAGGAATGTTACTATCTAGCCTTAAACTGTCCTATCAATTTAAATGGATGTAGAACATCAATAACCTAAATTTGTGTCCCCTAGTATCTTATGATTTATTGGTAGGAATCTTTTGGTTGGAAAAACACAAGTCAATAATTATTTTTAAGAGAAAACTATCACATGTACCATAGAGGAGGGAGGGGTGAAAATTATTAAAGGAATAACAAGACCAATATATAGTAGGAAAATATCATCCCTACAACTTAAAAGATGTTCCCGGAAGGGCCACAAACAATTTTCTATACAAATAGAGGAATTCAAACAAAAAACTGTGATCAAATCTTTAGATGATGTTGAAGTAATCATGGAGTTTAAAGATGTGTTACCAAATGAAATTCCAGGCTTATCACTTAAAAGAGATACTGATTTTACAGTTGAGTTGGTACCTGGAGCCATACTAATGTCCAAAGCACCTTATATAATGAGTGTACTATAATTGATGGAACTACAAATGCAATTGCAAGAACTATTAGACAAAGGGTATATTAGGCCAAGTGTTTGCCTATAGGGAGCACATGTTCTATTTCTAAGAAAAAAGGATGGAAATTTTAGAATGTGTATTGACTATAGGAAGTTAAATAAGTTGACTATCAAGAAAAAATATCCTCTACCTATGATAGATGATTTGTTTGACCAGGTAAGAGGAGCCACTACCTTTTCTAAAATATACCTATGATCTGGATATCATCAATTGAGGATTAAGGATGAAGAAAAACACAAGACTACCTTTAGAATCTAAAACAAACACTATGAATTTATTGTGTTGCTATTTATACTTACAAATGCTCTTGCTACATGAATGTGCTTAATGAATAGTGTTTTCAATTGGATAAATTCATGTTGATTTTTATTGATGACATTTTAATCTACTCAAAGAATCCTGAAGAACATGAACAACACTTGAGGATAGTTCTGCAAACACTTAGAGAATAGTAGCTTTAAGCTAAGTTGAACAAGTGTGAATTCTATTAGGACTAAATCCAATATTTGGGACATGTGCTTGGCGAGGAAGGAATTGTAGTCGACCCTAAAAAGGTTAAAGCAATCCTAAATTGGTCTGCCCATAATGATGTGGTATATGATGAGCCCTAGTATTACAACAAGAATGTTGCAACTCCCAAGGCTACCAACTTGAATTATCAATTTGGAGTTCATACAAACTCAAGAGGGGCCAAAACTGTATGTGCAATAGACACCTTCCGCTTCCTAGTTTGACTCCCTTTGATGCAACTGAAAGAAGGAAATGAAACAACTTCAAATGAGAAAATATCTAGGTAAACCACCAATACTAAGTTGAAAATGGTAAATAGAAATAAGAAAACCTATTCTATTTTTGTTCGAAAGTAAATGACAAAAAGGAAATTTATTCTATTTGCAAAAAGGTAAAGCAATGAAAACGAAGTAAATCTAGTCTATCTTGCTAGAAATTAAATGACATTAAAGGAAATCTGTTCTATTTTGCAGGAAAGGAAAGTCCTAGATTACTCTTGTAGGAAGGAAATCACATTTTTCTGAAAGTAAATTGCTTAAAGGAAATCTAAACTAATTACATAAATAAAAATTCAATAAGTAAGCAATGTAAAAGATAAATGGTGACCTAACCAAGCCTCCACTCAACCAAAATGGCCTTAGAGAATTTATAAGCTATAAATCTACTTCTACCATGAATTTGGAGTGAATAAGAGCTCGAAAACAAACTACTACAAGAAACTTCCATTGCTACAGGGTTGCTACAAGAAACTTCCAGCAAGCTTGTTTTTTGAGTCAACATGTCAAATGCCCAAGCTAATGAAATGAAAATGTTGTGGGGTAAATTTTGTTATCAATTTAAATGTTTTTAGGATTCAATACAAGTGGAATCAACTCGAAAGAGCTTCATTAACACGTGCTAAAATTCAGCATAAATTTACTACTAAAAACAAGAAATTTCAGAACAGTGAACTAGTAAGCTGATCTAAGCACCCAAATGCCTAAGCTAATCAAGTGAAAATGATATGGGGTAAATTTTGTTATTAATTTGGATGTTTTTAGGCTTCAATACAAGTGGAATCAATTCTAAATAATCTCATTAAAACATGATAAAATTCAACATAAATTTATTACTATTTTTCTATAGGACACTTCCATAAATTCCAAGATTGTGAACTAGTAAACCAATCCAAGTAGCTCAATGATGAATATGAATTTGCAGAGATGTTCTAAGGATGAATCATACTTGTAAATTTATAAATGACTTGAAAAAAAACTTATTTCAATCATTTAACCAATATAACCTACAACAAATGAAACATGAATATTAAGTGCAAAAATAGGAAAGGCAAGAATAAGAAATGCAAGTGAACAAAACATTCAAAGAAGATAAAGAGATTGTACAAAAAGGCTCTGAGGCTCTTGGGATGGCCAAGCCCAAGGATACTCAGATTCTTATGAATGAAACTAATTCTTAGAAGTTGAAAATGCTGCCAAACTTCATTTTTAGAGTCAATCCAAGTACATCCATGCTAGAAATGAAGGTAGAGCTGCTAAATAACAAGTTTTCTTCACAATAAGACTAAGAAATACATGACCGTAGAGGCTATTTTAAATTGGAACTTATACAAATTGATGGGGAAGCATCCTCCTTAAAAGGATACAACTTTCCCCTCCAAAATCCCTCAAAAAGTGGATCTAGTTCCCAACAATAGGAATCTTCATTAAATAACAAGTTCTGACTTCTCCTGTAATAAGGAACACATCCCTAGATTTTCTTAATTAGTGGAGCACTACAATCTGTCAATGATTTGATGATATTTTATTCATTTATTGGTCCATCTTGTGACATCTTGTGGCAAGGAGTAAGTCCCTAAATCATCTCATCTTCCAAATCTTCAAAATATGCCCAATATTCTCACAATATTCTACATAAACAAATAATATTTAGCACATAATATGCAATTATCTCTAAACCTTCCTAAGAACTTATTAAAGCTAAGAAAATATTGTTAATTGTAGAAGAAGAGATTTAATATAGACTTTATGTGCCTAATAAAGGTTAGATGGGCCTTAATTTGTATCTTATTTGGAGGCCCACCATACCCCCTAGAAAAACTGTTGCTCTCCCTCTAAGCAACCTACTCATCTTCTTTCCTCTTATTTTCTTCATTCATTTCCCTGACGGTTTGTATAAAATATAGTTCCTCCTCCTAGATGAAAGCCTTTATTTCCATTTCCCTGGGTATTATAGGGTCTTCTACTTCCTCCTTTCTCTTCTTAGCTAGTCTTCTTGGCGTCTCAATGTCTTTATAAGGCTCTTGAGACTCTATCTGTTTTGCTGGAAATTCATCTTGAACCTTTGATCATGCTAAATGGAGCTCAACCAACTCTATTTCATTTATTCTTGTCTCTATTTTTCTCTACTTATACCTCCATATTTTCTTCTGTTTTTTCCTCAGTTTCTATGAAGCTTGGCCAGGACCATTATAGTCTTCTACAACCTTCTATTGCCTTCTCCTACCTTCAAGACACTTTTAAAACCCTTATGTCACTCTCGGATGCAATCCTGTAGTAATACAAGGCATCCCGTAACACCTTGTAGTAGTTCTCTAACATCTTGTAGCACCTCACATAATTAATCAGAGGTTAGCCAAAATTGTCTCTTAAGCCTATTTTTTGCTTTTAATCACTTTAAAACGTCCCCTAAGCCTTGGAATCCAACTTAAAGAGACTAGAGACCCTTTTCACATCATCCTTTAATCATTGTAGCTGGGTTTTCCATGACGACAGGGAATCCTGTAGTAGCGGAAAGATGCATAATTTCTTCAAGGAGAGGAAAGGATGGGAAGGTTAACCAATTATATCATGCAACTTTTAACCATTTTTCATAATAAAAAGAACAATCAAACTACCCAACTATTCATTGTTTGAAATTAGACTGTATAATGCAGAAAGTTTCCCTTTGATAACTGATATATTTTGAACACTATTGTTAAATGTAAGTGGAAATAATTTCTGAATTACATTTCTCTTGAAGATCCCTTTTCTTTTCAAGTCATTTAATGCTTTTCTTTGTGCAAGATGTTGTTGTAGATGTGGAGGCTCCATTTGATGATCCTAAAGCTACATGTGAGAATTTGTTAAAGGTTCTAATGTTGATAACATTGTTTCTAGAGGTCTTCTAAACCTTTTTGTTTCTGTTGTTCTTGCTTCACATATTTTGTTTAGATGGCTGAAATACTGTTGTTGAGATGCTCCTGATGTGAGAGCTATAGCTGATGATTGACTAGTTGATGCTTGCATGGCATTTTTTAATAGGGGTGAGGTTGTTTTGCATGTGTTCTGAGATGTCATCTTCTTGTTTCCCTTTCTCTATTCATACTTTTGCTGGATTTTTTTTCCTTACAAATTGAGGCTTGATAATATAGGTTCTTCAAGAGGCAGGTACCATTGTGGATTAGATGTTGCTTCTTGTGGGTGATCAAGGATCCTATAGCATCTCAAGATCAAAGTTGTAGTCCTCCAATGCTTCCATGCTAATTTTCTTTTCGATCTGGTGCTCTAGCTTTGGTCCTATAGGGTTTGTGCAAACTACTATTGGATTATGTGTCTTCCTGTAGCAGTCACACAAACCTTTCTAGGATAAAAAAAGCCTCCAGGTTCTACCTCAAAAAACATTGATAATTCATGAATAAACTCTTGATAATGGTCAGAGGCATTTTTTGTGGTGGAAGAAGGGGTGAAAATGAGTGTTTTTGATGGATAGAAGTGGGACTAAGGGTGGAGAAAAGGTCAGGTGGTGTGGAAAATGAGTGATGAGGCTATGATGGACTCCCCTCCCTTGTTCCTAAGTGTAAAACAAAATATTTTTCCCTTGATTTGTACTAATTACAATTTTGTAGCACTCTTTGTCAATCCTATAGCAGTTCTGGGACAATCCTATATTAGACTTGTTTAACCCATGTCTTTCAAATGGTTGATTGGATTCACCTGAAATTTTTTGATCATGTTTCCATAATCCTTATGAATTTACCCATAAGAAATGTTGGCGAATGGATGCACGAATATTGAGAAAAATGAAAAATGGTTGTAGGTGATGGTGACCAATTTCTCGAAAAATATGCACTAGAATTAGGTGAAAATTTTAAAGCATGTTACCATCATCCTTATGCATCTCCCCATAAATCATCTTGTCCAATGGATACATGATTTTCAAGATATGGTTAAGAAAATTTCCACCCTGTGTTTTTTTTTGCAATTTTGGAATGTCTTGTAGCAACACAAAACTTTCTTGTAGTAGCTAGGGAAAGACTTGGGAATGATGGGTGAATATTGGAAATGAACAAGGGTGATGGATTGACATGGCCTTGGTCCTTTTGGAGCATCTTGGCAAAGGAGGTGAAAGGTCAAGTTTGACTTCCCTTGACTAGATTTCTGATTAGCTTCTTCTTATGGTGATAACTTGTTGTTGTTGCTTGCACAAGTTGGAGAGAACCTACATTCATCAGAGATAAATAACTAGAGGAAATAATATTTTTTCCCTTTCATTTTTTCATTTTTCATTTTTTCTTAGGCCTACTAGCTACATCAATGAGGTTTTCAATCATTAGGTCTACCTAATCGCCTAAGAGGAGGTTTTCACCTAGGATCTTATTTCCTTATTTTTATTTTTTTCATTTTTTTTTCTCAACCCATTGACTGCCTCATAGAGGTTTTCAATAAATGAGACAATCTCAAGCACCTCAAAGGAGGTTTTCACCTGAGAATTTTATTTATTTTTCCTCCTTTTTTTTTCATCATACTCTAATTGAAGAAATAAAATATATTTCAACTATAGGAATACTTCTAATGGAGCCATGTACATCCCAAGATGGAAAATAAACTCATATGCAAGTTCAAAATATATTAGAGTATGAGAGATCGACTGCTTTGACTTTAATGATGCCCAACATTGTTGAAGAAGAGAGTGGTGCTCCAGATTAGTGATTGTTAGGAACCAATGTTAAATATCACTGCGATGCCCTTGGTTCACTTTCTAATCTGAATCACTCTTCATGTTATCTTCTTCTATGACATCCATATCTTCTATTTTTTGCTAAATAGTCTCTTGAACACATAAGGGATATAGTGATAAGCATCATAGAATTTTTTCAATCTCAGGCTCTCATGGCTGCTCTCCATAAAATTTAGTACATGATTCTTTTGGATCTTCTTCATTTGGGTGTTGTTCTTCAATGATACCAAGAGAATCTTTTTTTTTCCAATTTTCTTCCAAATATATGATGAAGATCAAGAGGACATGTTTGGAAACTTTTTACCTCAACGTTGTAAGTGGGCTAAGTTAATTTATTTCTTAGATTTGGAATGGTTGTGCAGGTAGTTGAGTGGGAGTGGGTATTTGAAATGGTTTGGTGGATATGGATGGCATGGATATCATTGAGTTTGGTTTAGAGGATATTGAGGATGTTGAGGAAAATATGGATCACCTTGTTGAGGAGGCTGGTGTTGATATGGATGAAAAGAAGGAATGATAGGTTAGGGAGGATAATAACATGAATATTAAGGGAAATATGGATCACCGCATTAGGAAGGATAATGTTGGACAATTGGCATTGTCTAGATGGCTAGTGGCAACAAGTGTTTTGGCATTGATGTCGATAATCATGATGGGAGATGTGTTGGGAAAGTGGAATTTGTCTGACAATTGGAAAGAGTATTGGCATTGATGTCAACTAGATAAGCATGGATGTTTGTGGAAACATATGTTGGCTTTGATAGCCACTAGCCTAGCTGTGATTGTAATTGGGCTAGTTTGATGTGTCAATCTTAGGGGGAGTCTCATGATTGTTGTAGTCTTTGGTAGAGAATCACCACAGTAGCAGGTCTATTGTAAAAGTGATAAAAGATGATCGTGTTGGCCGGGGAGTCCTATGGTTGCTGTAGTTTATGGTAGAGAATCACCATAGTGGCAAGCCTATTGGAGAAGCCATAAAATGATCAATATGGTGGTTGGGGGTCTCAGACTTTGGAGGTGATTCTACCTCAAGTGATTAGCTTAGATACTCTTGGAGTTAGCATAGTTGGTTAGTGCTTGGAAAAATATTTCCAACAATATGTGGAAGCTAATAAATGGATATTGAGATCAAAATTTATTGATAGATGAAGTAAGGACCTTGAAGTCCTTAGGAGCAGGCTGAATTTCAGAACTAGGGAAGCAGGCTGAATTTCAAAGTCTCAGTCAATCAGAAGCATGCTAAATTTTGGATCTCGAATTTCAGAACTTCGGGACCTCGGAGAGTCTGGAGGCTTGGGACATTGGAAGATCGGAATATCGGTACCTCAAAGGTTTATTTAATAGAAACCAGGGAAGTAGGCCGAATTCCAAATTTCGGAACCTTGGAATATCAAAGACTAGAGATTTAATGACCTATGAGTTTCGCAAATTCTTATTAATGGATCCTTTTGAAAGCACTGAGGGTTGCAAGGAGTAAGGATTAAAAAATAAATTCATTTGCAAAACCAAAGAAACAGGGACCCTTTCTCTCTCCTTGGAGAAGACACATGGCAACAATTGATTGGTCCTCAGGAGATGACGGTGGAAGATGACGTTAACATGAAATGGATGTATGGTGGACATGTGGAAGTCATATTCAGCCTTATTGACTGGTCGGGGAAATCCAGGTGGCATGTGTCACCACTTGGGGTTGATGACAACAACATGATGTCATCTTGGAGGTCAGAACATCAGAGATCGGATATTTCATGATTTAACTTTGAAAAAAGTTTTGATACCAGGAAGCTCCAATGTTGATTGACGCTTGGTCATGGATCTTAAAGAACTAAGGGCGTAGAGAAAGGCTAAGCACCTAAGTGCTATGGAGACACCACGCTGGTATTTCAGAGGTAGGGTATTTCTTAACTCCACTCTAATTGAAATTTGAAGAAAGTTTTGATACCATGGGCATTTGATGTTGATTGGCGTTTAGTCATGGAGCCCAAAGAACCAAGGGAGTAGAGAAATAACATAAGGAGATAGGCCCTTGACAAGATTTGAAGGGCTTAGCACCTAAGTTCTATGCCACTTGTCACAACAACTAGTCCTATGGTGGAAAAAAAATAAGAGGCTAAGAAAAAGGCGCTCAGAATCTAGCGATTTCGTAACATATCCTTAATAAAAATAAGAAATTATTGGTCTCTCAAATTATAGCACAGAGGTGTATGGAAGATGCATGAGTCAATAACTAAGAGTAAATGCGTGCAAAAGAGTTGGTCAATGGAGTCAATGGTGAATGCCATAGACAAGATACAAAGACAAAGATCAAAGGTCAAGGTAGTAACGAGCACGATTGCGTAGGATGATTTAAACAGAGTATGTCAGTGAGCTGAGACAAGCCATCCATGAGATTCCTTGTGTGCTATGAGGAACTAAATGAAGATCAGAGCCTTAGGGACATGATATTTATTCATAGAAAGAACAAGAGCCTTGTCAGAGTGTGCATGTTGATTGAGATTTAGTTCTCAGCATGGAGAATCACATAGAGACCCAGTCTCCAAATTAATTGTACTGCAGTCACAATTGGTGAGTGAACGATGCCCATCCTCATGTTTAAATATAGTAGAAAAATTCAAAAAGAGATGCAAAAGCAGGGTGGAGAAGCCAAGTGTAGGAGTACACTCAAGCAGTGTGAATGGCTAAATGATGGCTGGCAGAGACAACATTGATCACAACCCAGGAAAGGGAAAAAACTGTGGACAGAAGTTATGAAAAGTGGGGAAAAGAAGCATTGTATCCAGTGAGGTGTGGAGAGATTTGTGCATGAGTGCACTGCTAAGGAGAGGCCAAGTGTGCCTGTGCTACATAAAGAGGTTGTTCTTGTGCCTCTGTTGCAGAAAAAAGGGGCTGAGCGAGCCTGTGCTTCTGTGAGTGGACGAGAGAGCCCATGGAATAAAAGGGGTCGAGTGTTGACAATATGTTGTTGAGATGAGAGGGTCGAGAACAATTGAGTGTTGCGTGGGCTATGTGTTAGTGAATGTTGTTGAGTGGAACAACGAGTTGTTGTAGAGTGTGCAGAGGAATAGTGCAGCGTGAGATGAGTAGAGGAAAGGTTGTTGAGTAGAACAAAGCTGATATCAGGTAGAGTAGTTGCCATCTACAAAGAAAATTATTTCCTTATTGAGTGTGGGTTGGAGCTTTCATACAAGAAGTTGGTGCTTCCTGTGAGTGGTGGCTCAGAAACAAATTGATGTAATAGAGTAGGTGCTCTAATTTTTACATATATAACAACAACAAGCTTAGGTTATTTTTTCCCGGAAGGGTTTCCACGTTAAACCTCTGTGTCCAATGTGCATGTTTCTCATGATGTGTGTTGATTTCATATTGTTGCCACATGATATGTTGCTGATGATTATATGGATGGTTTCCAAGTTTGAATGAAAAATAAATTGGCATAAAAGTTAAAATTAGCATTAATACTGATTCACCCCCCCTCTTAGTATTAATATTGTTTCCAATAATTGGTATCAGAGCCAAGTTCCTTCAGGAACAACTTAACCGCTCGAAGATAGATCAAAGGGAAATAATGGCTAATAAAACTTGGCTTACATGAGAAGGAGTTCAATTTTTTGGATTAGAGTATGTACTCTGGAAGGTTAGAATGAAAGCCTGTTTAATATCTTTGGATGTTGATGTATGGTGCTCAATATTGAATTGAGAAAAGAGTGATCATAACGAAGAAGCTAAGGAGATTGTCATGAAAGGATTGTCTAATCCAGATGTTGATAAAGTAAGGCATTATGAGACAACAAAGGAGATTATAAACAAATTGTAATTTCTCTATGGAGAAGATTTCAATGTGGCTCAAGAGAAGGCCGAAGAACCTTGATGCTCAAGTAGTGAACCAGAACATGCAACTGTCGGTGATAAGAAGAAAAGAAAGAAGAAGGAGAAGGCATCTAAAAGGAAAGATGCTCAAAAGATTGAAGATATTTCTTCCTGTGATAAAATTGTTTATCTTCACTCCAAGGATGGTGAAGAAAAAGACAAGTCATTACTTTGTGATAATTGTAAAGAGATAGGTCATTTAGCCACAAGATGTACATATTCTTCTTTAAAGATAAAGATAGTCATACATCTAGTCGTTATGAAGAGATACATTCATTTGTAGCAATAGCCATTGAGGGTAACTTAGAGGAAGAAGAGATATCCTAGGTTTTCTCATCCATAGGAGAATATAAGAGTACCCGAGGTAGTGATGAAGATGTGATACTTCTCAGACGTATGGAAGATCCTATGGTCATAAAGAGGAATCTATATCTTTGTGGTGACTCAGCTAGCACCTATGATAGTGAAGAGAAGGATCTGAATGAAAGGATCTACTTTAGAAAGAAGTTGATATTTGCTTTAAAGGAGATCAAGTACATATCAGAGGAAAATCTCAAGCAAGAGGAGCGATTGAAAATTTATGAGATTGAGAATGAAAATTTGAGCAAAACAATAGTTGATCTAAATTCTCAACGAGAAGAGGTTAGCAGATTGAATGGGATGTTAACCAATCAACTGAGTGAGACAGAAGATTACTCTAAGAGACTATAGAATGAAGTAGTTTCATTGAGACATGACTTAGAAAAGTTTGGTAAAGAGTTGTCTCAATATCAGAAGCTTGAGGAAAGCCAAAAGGCTTTGAATGAGATGCTTGTTAAATAGAGATCCCTGCTCATCAAGGCTGGTTTAGATTTTAAATAAGAACCAAGACCCAAGAAGGCAAAGGTTCAAAGGCTAAATTTCGAGGTAAAGGCAGTTCAAGGTTCCAACAACAACAAAGAGAAAGAAGTTATTGGGTAGCAATGACAAGGGAAGAAAATTCAACAACATAATGGTAAGTAGCAACAATGAGGAGAGCAATAGAAGAAAGCTAAGAAATAGAAAGAAGGAATGCAAGGAAAAAATGAAAACTACCATGGAAGGCACATGAAGAACCAACATAGGTCCTTTCCTCCTTAGGGACAAATCACTCAAATAAAAGGTATCTTTAGTCCTCAAAAGCCCTTTTATGGATACTGTTTTTCTTGCAATAATTTTGGACATAAATCCATAGACTGTAGATGGCATGCAAGGAAAAAATATGTGTTGGGTAGAAGCAACACAATAACATATAGAGTGTCCAAGAGAAAGAATGTTAGCTACAAGGGAAGTTCTAATAGGAATGCTTCCAAGCATAGTAATCTTTTGGCTTCATTCATAAGCCCTGTTGGATGCTACATCTATGGAAATTTTAGGCACAAGGTAGTGAACTCCAAATATAACAGTCCGACGCCCGCTTCATAGATGATGAGGTTGAGAAGAGATAAAAGAGAAAAGAATTATGAGTTTGTCTTCAACATTAGTATCAAAAGGACTTGCAAAATAAAGGAGGAAGCCTAAGCCTTCTGTAACTGCAAGCTATAATGAGTGTTGGGCATGGAATCCCCCCAAGGCATGTTTTGGGGCTCAAAGCCCAAGTTTTGACCTGATATTGTTGTAAAGACTCCGCGAATTGTAGGCGTGGAGTGTGAAATGTATGATAGAGTCACAGGGTTATCCGCCCTAGTTTTGTAATGTAATGTCGGCTGGATAGACCTACCCATGGTTCGTGGACCATGGGATTGTATAAATAGAGTGAGGCTCTAAGTGTGAAAGAGAAGGAAAAGAGAAGTAGTAGAGAGAAAGGAAAAGAGTTGAAGTGACTAAGGGTGTCTTTGGGTCGTAGAGTAGGAAAAGGCTCTGCAGTTGAGTGTGCAGAGGCCTAATAGTCCTTAGCTGAGTGCACGTACCCCTGCAGATGAGTGCGCAGGGCGGAGTCGAGTCTGTAACCAAAGAAGGGATTAATAAAGAGAAGTGTGATATCGATTTGTGTATTTGTTCTTGGATTAATGCATGTTTGATATAAATTGAAAATGTACTGTTTATTTACTGCACACACCTGTATAAATGATTTATGTTAAGTATAACTTAGAGCACACAAGGTGGCTAAAACAATCAACTAACATTGGAATTCTAGTAAGGACTTGGGTAATAACAGTGTTCGGCACTCGAGTAGGGCTGCGCGAAGGTAGCATCTCAGGTTGCGAGGTATGGGAAGGTGCGCGTAGCGACGTGCATGCAGGGTCGAACAATGGACCACTTGAACTCATCAGACATCTCCAATGTGCGGAAACCTAGTTCTAGCACCCTCCCATACTACTTCGGGTGAGACCTCAATCTGCGATCTGCGGACTGTTGCCGAAAAGGCTAGTAGTACTGGGATTTATTTGGCTAAATCAACTCTGAACCTGGGTCAGGCCCCAATAAGCCAACAAATGGTTCCGTTGTCGGGACTGAGATCTTCATAAGAGATGTCTGATGTTGTATCACTGGAATTTGACAAAGAAAGAAATTGAAGAGTGGCTGGACAGGAAGATTCACGAGTTCACGGCGTAGGAAAATAGGAATCCACGAGTACCGAAGGAAGAGTGTTTAGAGCGCTACTTATATACGAAAATCCACAAAATTTTCTTTACATCCTTCCCCTCTGAGTTGTACGAGTGGGTCGCGAAGCTAGCAGACAGTCTAGGAAGGTGTAGGCTCGATAAGCCTATTGTGTGGACTCCAGAGTTGGTGTGTAGAGTGGAAGCATCGGAAGATAAGATTGCACGCACTGTGGACCATTGGCTCGATTGGATTATAGGAGGATTTAACACCGAGTTCGCAGTAGATACTTCAGTCAGCTACAGCGAGGCGGAACAATGCTTCCTCAAAGGACCGCGAGGTAAGTATGTTAAATCTTTGAACACTTGGATTAAGATGCTAATGTGGGAAAAGCGGGTTATGCGAATAAATTGATGTTTGGGGCTATGCGAAGTGGGAAGATATACAAAAATGAAGGTAGAGTAGAATTAGAGACTAGTCCCTTGATTTCACCTCCACGGGAGAGCGAGGAAGAGCTCATGAAAGTTTCACCAAGAAGTGTGATCAGTCTGATAAAGCAGCAAATTCCGCACATACCACCCCCACCTACACTACCACCAGTTTCACGATCTTCACCCCCATCTTCACCCACACCACCTCCGCCACCACCACAGTTCAGTATGGCAAGCGCAATAAAATTCCCGGTGCTCAAAGGAGTAGGGAATGAAGATCCAAACCAATTTTGGTTCATGGTAAAGGCTATATGGGAAGCATAGGGAGTCACGGATGACAACATAAAGAAAGCAACGCTGGTCAACACTCTGCAGGATCACGCACTAATGTGATACATTAACCATTCCAATGACAATTCAAACACAAGGATCGTGAATATCCAAGTTGCGCTAAACAGGGAATCTAGGAGGCCAAAATCAGAGACACAGTCGATTATCGGATTTAAGGAAATCGCGATGCTTCCAGGTGAGACCCCCTGGGAGCTAGATTAGAGACTGAAGGGTATGATTCGTGAAGCCAACATGACCTTGATGGATGGACAACACCACACATGGTTTGTAGTGTCGTTAACATCACATCTAAGGACCGCTCTGTCACAGCAGAAGCTATCCACTCAGGCCGAGACCTTGGAGATCGCAATGAGACTACACAAGACCCCGATACAAGAACCTAACCTATGAGTCCAACAAATCCATGCACAGTTGAAAAACTTGTGTCTTGAGATGCAGAGTTTGAAACAAGATAGGAAAACTCACCCAGAAGTGCACGAGGAGGTATGGTGCATAAAGTGCAAAGGCCAAGGACATGACAAGGACCATTGTCCAGTCTTCACGAACTACCTGGCAGGAGGAGGGCCAATGCCATTAAGACCAGAGGCACAAGCAGGACTGAGCGCGACGCCTGCATTATGGTGTAAAATTTGTCAGATAGGAGGGAAACATGCTACATATAACTGGAATCTATTACAGAAGTATATGCAGACGTCCCAACAGTTGTTCTGTAATTTCTGCAGGTCAGTAGGCCATGATGAGCACACCTGTAGAAGTTATGAATTGATGATGGATCAGACTCCTACCTACATAGTTCAAACTGAAACACGAGTCCTTGATCAAAATGCAGGGATGGTGCGCACTGGATTTTAGGGGTGCGGATGAGGTCGAGGTGGATTGGGATCAGGAAGGGGTCGCAGATAGCTGATCTGTTACAATTGCGGAAGGCCAGGGCATTATGCCTGCGATTGTATAAATCTGACGAGACCATCATGCTTATATTGTACCTAGTTTGATAATGAGAGGGAGGACTATCCCACGCTGATAGTGAGGTTCCGCGATAAAGGATCACTCCAACCTCTCTCGATTTAGAACCTACAAACGATGAGGTCTGAGCCGCACGAGGAAGAACCAAATATAAATATCGTGCTCCAAAGTGGTATTACAATAGGAGATGACAAAGGTAAGCAGCCCGAAGAGAGTTCCTGGGTTTGCAAGGCTCCAACAAAGGAAACAGAATTAGATTTGGAGCGTGCTAAGGAGACATTCATGGAAGATAAGAAGAGCTTCACGGAGGCCTCCACTTTAGGTAGTAAAGACAAACTAGAACCGGAGATGGATCCAACAATGCTCACTACCTTTCTAGAGACATGCATGAAGCTGCTGTGTGACAACAAAGCGGTGAAGGGATTGAAAGAACTCATCACTAGATGTGATAGACCATGAGAACTGCGCATAGTTCGGAAGCTTGGAAAGCACACAATGCAAACAGGAAGGGAGATGAGATTGACTATGCAAATCGGGGAATATGAGATGGATCAAGTGATTTTGGATCTAGGATCGGACGCGAACGTCCTGCCAAACTAGACATGGGGGCGCATGGGCAAGCCTATGTTGCAACACTCTCCTATTCAATTGCAAATGGCGAACCAACAAAAGATCCTACCTATGGGGAGACTACAAGGAATAACGGTGGATATTGATGGTGCGAGTGTGCTTGTAGATTTCGAAGTGATAGAGATTGTTGATGACAGCAATCCATATCCCACGCTACTGGGAATAGATTGGGCCACTGACATGAATGGAGTGATAAATCTAAAGAAGCACAAGATGATTTTCGAGAAAAGTCACTACGTGTAGTGGTACCTTTAGATCTTGCAGAAGGATTGTGCTACACAGAGTTGGTGTGTGACTGCGACAACGATGACGATCTAGACTGTATCTACAAGATAACCGTGCGGGAGCAGGTGTTATAGACATTTTTGGGCACTGCAACCCCAAGCATAAAATGTCCATAAACCAAGGCTCATAAGTCCCTAAAGGTGTTGTTCCAACCCCTAAAAGAACAAGGTCAACTGATTACAGCATCTCCCAGAAGTTCCCCATGAAAAACTACTCAGAATTGGTCAAAACTGGACCATTTCACCTGCTCCATAGGCAAAGTGTGTTGCATCCCACCTAAATACACACAATAGGTGCGTTTCATTTCAAAAATCCCTTCTATGGGGTGCGATGCGTGAGAAGGGACAAATGGCAGGGTCAATCCGCAAGGTGGAGAAGCATGGAATCTTCCAGAAACTTCTCCAGTGACACTTGCCTATCTGAATTCGACCAGGGATGAGTAAGAGATCATCAATCTCCAAGTGGAATCAAGAACTATCAGAGGGAAGACACTAATCAAATCACAAGCTAACTCATCTCCCTTGCAGACATCTATATATGGATCCCTCATCCCAGAGATCCAGAGGCTGGAATTTTGCATCTTGTAAGGAATTGTTGTTGGTTTCTTGAGGCAACATCATAGTGTTGGGTGATCTAAGCTTTTCATGAGGTGAAGAAGGGCTTACTTGCTGAGAGGATGATGCTGGGTCAGAACAATTGGTTGTAATTCTCTTGGCTCTTTCTTGATTATCAATAAAACTATTCTAGTTTTCCTCCATACACTTGTGTGATTGATGTTTTATGCATTTGTGTGGTTAATATACATCTGATCCTATATTGCTTATGATAATAGATCCATGTTCTCGTATAGTGTTATGCTGCTTTGATTCTACAGGTACTCTGTGAAGCTGGGTATACAAGAAAGCAAGTAGCAAAGGACTATCAGAAGAGAGAGGAATCGAGCAAAGAACCAAGCGCAAGACAGAGGTTGGTCTCTTTTATTCTTCTCTCATCTATCTTTCATAAAGGAAAATGAAAGTAGTTTTACTTTGTTTGTTTCTAAGGTAGCTACCAGCCTTAGTGGGATTAGCAGTTCTGCATAGACACTATTCTCGGTAACAAAATGGCGACTCAGCTGGGGAGCGAGTAGATTTTTTGTTCATCTACACTTGTTTACTTTATAAACTTACAGACGGAGCCTGAAGTCACGCCAGCTAGCCTTCGAACTGCATTTTCTATGCAAGTGCAAAGTAGATCAACGTTGCTTCAGTCAATCTCTAGGTTTTGTTTATGATTTAAACAATTGATTTACAAGCTCTCTAATTGCCCTTGTGGTGGCTCTAGTAACCTCCTTAGATCTACCCCTGTGATTGATTTACTAATTACCACTTGCTCGGCCAAAATCCCTAAACTGAACTGCAAATTTGACCCGGAACCCAATCAAAGTCTCGTCCCTGGTCCAACGCACTGTCTGTTCTGTGAATCTCAATTTCAGCGCACTTCTCGAGTGTAGTAGGTGCGTTGCATTTCAGTTTTACTGTGTTGCAGGTGCGCTGATCAGACTAGACATTGTTCCTAAATTTTGGTTTCTGTGTTCACTCTTTTCAGATCTATTCAAGAGTTTTTCTGCCTGTAGTCAGTACACCTCTATTTGAAACCCCTTTCCTTGCTGTTATTCAACCTCCATTGTGCAAAGAACTGTAAATGTTTTTATGTATTTTTTGAGTCATTTTCAGTTCTCCTTTACAAAGAAGTAACGTAATTGTACTGTCATTTCTTGATTTGAAAGTGTCGCAAGTGTTGTTTTCAGTCATAGAAGAGAGTCTGGTTGCTCTTGATAGTTGATTACCTTGTTACTATTGTATTTGATCTGAATTAGTAGTTTTTCCAGTGTCGAAAGCAAGTTTTCAATTCCAAATCGCAAAGTGTTGTCATTGTCCTCATTTTGTTTTGAAAAGAAACTTGTTAATAATTGTCACTTTGAAGATAATTTAGATTTGCGCATTAGCTTTCTTTTTATCATTTACACATTAAGAAGGCTGAAAACAAATACATGCACGTGCATTTTCATTTAGACTGTTTGTTGGTTTGATTTAGGACAGTGCATATAGTGTGTGCTCTTTGCTCTTTGTTGAAAGAACGCCATCTCTCTTTCCTTAGTAGCTAGGATTTTCATTGCACAAAGAAGATAAAATGACTGTTTATCATCTTAGATTGCATTTTAGGAATTGTACATCTACATCATGCAGTGAACCTGAAAGGCAAATTTCTTAACCAAGATCAACTATAAAATAAATTTAATGAATCTAACAACGCTTTGGAACCTAACGCACAACATCTAGAAGTCTAGGCTAGAGACGTATTCCGGCGTCGTAAAGCCTGGTAACTGTTGTTTTCACTGTTGGTTGGGTGATTCCTCCACTTTGAGACGATAAGTGCTAGTACAGACTTGTGCTCCCACGTACCATCGAGTATATTTTGGGAGACCCCAATAGGCTTAATCCTTTATCCATAGGAAGCCGTGTCTACCGTCCTATCGATCGCAATGCACTGAACACAGCATTCGGGAAGATTGACTGCCGTACCGTAAAAAGTATTCTGCAGTTTTGCGATTGGTTTGGTAATCCCTCTGCCTAGATTTCCAGAGCAGTCCCTTTCATTCCTTTTCAGACTCCTTAACGGAAAAGGTCCATCTGAGCACTTGTCACTTCAGGCTCATTAAGAATCGAAGGCGACTGGAGTCATCTTTTGTTTTTTCTCCACTCTTAAAAATTGAAAAAACAAGTTGTGTCAAAGAATCTAAAATTTATTTTAAACGAAATAATTATCACCTTTCCTACGTTGGTCTTGGGTTGAGGAAAATGGAGTCCGCCAACCAAGGAATTCCTCTTGGAGGAAATCCTAGTCCCTTCTCCTCTTGGGGAGATGTTGGTGCACCCCACATGGCCGCATTGTCACTTCCAGGATTGACAATTGGTTTTCCCGTATGGCTCTTCTCAACCTCTGTCGTTCAGAACACCGTGATTCTTGAACAATCGAGTCAGCAACTAAACGATACTAGAGTTACCCCCTAACCCTCTACTTCATCCAATTCTTCCTCTCCTCCTTCCTCTTCGCTTGATGAAGCTGGTAAAGCCAAGAATCAAGTTCCTGAGAAGAAGAAGGAAAAGAAGAAGAAAGAGAAGAAGAAGAAGGAGCCAAAGGCGAAAAGGGGCAACCAAGCGTCGTCTAGCGAAAATCCACACACTGCACTGACCAGGCCTAAATCGCCATGTGTCATTTGCAAAGGAGACCACTATCATAGAGATTGTCCTTGCATCCCTCGAATCCTAAGGGACTGGTCTCCTCGTTTGCACAACCCGGTGTCATCAACCTCTGGTGATCATGTTGAAAGTACACCGTCAACTAGTGAAAGTGAAGCCCCTGGACACAAAGGAAAAAGTAAACTTCCTTGTAAACTGTGTGAAGGCGATCATGCCGTTCACCGTTGTACCTTCTTAGATGAGGCTAAAAGAGTTTTGGACGAACGTCCGGTTTCACCGTTATGGCTCCCTCTTGGATATAAGAAACTCTTGCCAAGTCCGTCACTAGTTGAAAATTCGTCTGACACGCCCTTGTGGTCGGCCGAAGTATCTATCACTGAAGAAAAACCATCTGAATCCATACCAGACAAAAGTCAAAAGGTCGAGGCGGCAGTTGACCCAGTCTTGCCTTCAGAGGTTCCATCTTCAGATGATACAATCACCGAAGAGGACAAGGATGACATCGTCCAAATTCTCTTCGTAAACACAGACTCCGATGAACATGGGGGCAGTTTACCCGTTCCTTTACCGCAGGAAGGAAGTTCATCAGAGTCATACCCAGCCGTCTATTCGGTCCCACTTCCAAGCAACCTGGTCATTTCCTTTAACTGGAATCTACTAGGCAGACCCCGTTTATCGGCTAGTATACCATTCCGAATCATCACTCAAGTATATAGAATGGTTATGGTTGGTACCATCATAGATGAAGGGGCTTCTGTGAGTATCCTTTCCTCAACTGCTTGGAAAGTGCTTGGTTCGCCATCGCTTTTGCCTGAAATGAGAAATCTAACATGCTTTGACAAAGGAACCAGTCGACCGTTAGGGATCCTTCCCAATGTGCCCATTACATTGAGAGGGAAAACCATTCACATGAACATAATGGTAGTCCAAGGACCCCTGGATTATAATCTACTCCTTGGACGAGACTATATTTATTGCATGGGAGCCATTATCTCCTCACTCTTTAGAGTAATGTGTTTTCCGCATGAAGGAAGAGTGGTCAAGCTCGTAGACCAGCTTTCATTCCCCGGTTCACACATGGCAAATAATCATATACCATCCCTGAATGGTCTTTTCACGCAAGGAATGTCTCATCAATCCCCAGTTCGTCCACCTGATGAGCGCGAGTGATTCGGG
Source organism: Pinus tabuliformis (assembly GCA_031772625.1). NCBI lineage: Eukaryota > Viridiplantae > Streptophyta > Pinopsida > Pinales > Pinaceae > Pinus > Pinus tabuliformis. The sequence continues at coordinate 404,654,346 of CM062818.1, read as the reverse complement.
GGACCTGACTGAAATCCAGGGGGCATGCATCCTGGTCTGCTTCGGCAGAAGAACCTTGGGTATAGGGTTGATTTCCGCGAAGGATATATGACTAATCTGGCAAACCAGTCCTTACAGGAAAATGGGAACAGACTGGAATAAGATACCTTCGTTAAGGTTATGCCGGGTGACAACACTCCTCTTTGCCTATTTCGATAAGCATCACTGAGAAAGAATTTTATCCGCTACATGGATGAAACTTTCTTGGTAACCTGGAAATTTTTCTCTATACCTGGGAGCATGCAAGTGAAGAGCGACTATTTATTTTTTAAATTTTTAGGTCCTCTAACCCTTTAAACTCGTAGGATTAGTCGTTTCCTAACTTGCATAAAGAAAGGATCCGGAGCAAAGCTTTGTAAGGTGCAAGCTCCACAAAAATGGCATCTTAGATGAGACATCCTTATTATACGACTGGATCGAGCAGTTTTATTGCGGAATTCAAGCTCGTTAAAAAATAAACATAAGCAATGAGCAAGTGTTTCCCCCCGTGTTTAAGCTCATTAAAAAATGAACTAATTTCCGGTAAATAACCATCGTGAATGTAGTACTTCAGCCTTTAAAGCCTTGGTCGTGTTCTCATCATCACCTCCACTCTGTATTGGCCGATCATTCACCTCCACTTGATTGTTTACCCCTTTTGAGGAACAGCTGCGAAGAGTGATCTTGTTAGCCATCCTTGTGACACTGCCGTGATTGGAAAATTCCAAACCTTACCTGGAATCAGCTGCTACCCGAATTTATCACTCATTCCTAAAAAACGAGTCTCCTTTAAGCTCTTTTCAACTGACTCGTAAAATATGAAAAGATTGTCGAGCCATTGGCCTCTCCAGCTTGTTAAAGTGACCGGAAATGCTATCCCTCCTTTAGATTTTAATCTTTTTGGACCTGAGGGATTATTACACAAAAAGATCGAGTGCTTGTCTTGTTCGGCTCGTTAAAATTACCGAAAATTCATCCCTTTCGTATTATTTTATACTTTTTCGGACTTAAGGGATTTGATGACGAAAAAGGATATTTGGAGTTTCCTTTACGTTCCTTTTCAGACTCTCTAAAATTGAAAAGGACCGAGTTATCTTTGTCGTTAAACTCGTTAAAACCTAATAGCGACAAACTTGTCCATAACAGACAAGAACGAGTTTCACTATCACTAGGCTCATTAAAACATAGCGATGGATTTGCCTGAAGGGAAAATTATAGAACAAGCATATGTTATCCTCCTCAAGCTTGAAAAAAATAAAGAGGTACTGGTGAGCAATGACTGGGGAAAAATTGGGAAAAAAACTTGAAGAAACTTTGTTGGTAGCAAGTCGCTCTTGAACATGACACTTTCACTTTGCATCCTAGTCGGGTTGGGTTGTTCCATTCACTGGTCATATAACCATGGTTCTGTCACACCATCCAAATTTGGGGTTAATGCTACCAATCCATCATGTCAGTGTTGCCGATATGTTCAAGAGAAGTCATTCAGATAATTCACCTATGTCTCACCCACTATAATACATTTTCGCTCCATTCTTTCATGACCGCCACCCTGAACCATATATCACCAGATTGTTTTCACCTCCATTAAAATCATTTGCTCCGTTCTGTGTCATTGATGTGGGATTCATTAATGCCCTCCTATGACGGATCGCTTCTTTTCGACATCAGCTCATTATCCAAGAAGGCGATCTAGGAACAACCCTTTCAGTACTTTGAAGCTTGCATGCCTCAATGGCAAGTTTCTCACTTCCGGCGACAGGTTTACATCAATGGCCTTCGACCGAAAGATTTTACGTGGTGTTCGACGCCAAGTCCCTTATTCACACCACGTGAATTGTACTGTAGTACCTTGAGGATCATTATCATTATCGGTGATTCCTCTCGCGCCTATTAACAACTTACATCATTGGTTGATAATCAGGCGATGTCTTTCCATGTTCGACTCCAGAACATCTATCACATGGATCGACTTGTACTTTGAGTGAAGATTGAACGAGATTGAAGACCCCAGATCTAGTTTCATCCATCCGGGCTGCGATATATATTCAGGAAAATAAAGACATCAAATGTACATCATTGCTGCACAGATAATCATCCAATCTAAGGGATGATGGCTCTACCAGAATCATCAGTCTACACTCAGACGATTGTCTGTCTCATGTACATGAAAAATGAATTTATAAAGCTGAGCATGGGAATGCCCGCCTTAGCTAGATCATGAAAAAATTATGAAGATAATGTATTGTGTTGTATCTTATTACAGGTCTCCTTCCAGCTTGAAAGAACTTCGGATCCTCATGATAAAGCATTTCACCTGACATCAAAAGATTAACGACCTCATGCTTTAGGGGGCAACTATTATAGACATTTTTGGGCACTGCAACCCCAAGCATAAAATGTCCATAAACCAAGGGCTCCTAAGTCCCTAAAGGTGTTGTTCCAACCCCTAAAAGAACAAGGTCAACTGATTACAGCATCTCCCAGAAGTTCCCCATGAAAAACTACTCAGAATTGGTCAAAACTGGACCATTTCACCTGCTCCATAGGCAAAGTGTGTTGCATCCCACCTAAATACACACAATAGGTGCGTTTCATTTCAAAAATCCCTTCTATGGGGTGCGATGCGTGAGAAGGGACAAATGGCAGGGTCAACCCGCAAGGTGGAGAAGCATGGAATCTTCTAGAAACTTCTCCAGTGACACTTGCCTATCTGAATTCGACCAGGGATGAGTAAGAGATCATCAATCTCCAAGTGGAATCAAGAACTATCAGAGGGAAGACACTAATCAAATCACAAGCTAACTCATCTCCCTTGCAGGCATCTATATATGGATCCCTCATCCCAGAGATCCAGAGGCTGGAATTTTGCATCTTGTAAGGCATTGTTGTTGGTTTCTTGAGGCAAAATCATAGTGTTGGGTGATCTAAGCTTTTCATGAGGTGAAGAAAGGCTTACTTGCTGAGAGGATGATGCTGGGTCAGAACAATTGGTTGTAATTCTCTTGGCTCTTTCTTGATTATCAATAAAACTATTCTAGTTTTCCTCCATACACTTGTGTGATTGATGTTTTATGCATTTGTGTGGTTAATATACATCTGATCCTATATTGCTTATGATATAGATCCATGTTCTCGTATAGTGTTATGCTGCTTTGATTTTACAGGTACTCTGTGAAGCTGGGTATACAAGAAAGCAAGTAGCAAAGGACTATCAGAAGAGAGAGGAATCGAGCAAGGAACCAAGCGCAAGACAAAGGTTGGTCTCTTTTATTCTTCTCTCATCTATCTTTCATAAAGGAAAACGAAAGTAGTTTTACTTTGTTTGTTTCTAAGGTAGCTACCAGCCTTAGTGGGATTAGTAGTTCTGCATAGACACTATTCCCGGTAACAGCAGGACTGGGTGAATCCAACAGCAGATGGCAGGATTTTGTGGGAGTGTGAAAGCTCCTGCACCTCAGATTCAGATGAGGAGATAGAACAATGGCAGAACCGGTTACACGAGGTAACCACGCTCAACTGCAACATGATGATAAGGTCACTACATTGCGTACCAATGGAAATAAGAGATCTGCCTAGGTATGGCGGGTTGACAACGGTGGATGATTTCCTGAACAAATTTGAAAGATAAGTGCCAGAGCAACAACGTTTCAACGCTATGAAATGGGCACTGCATGCAACACCTACAAAATGGTGGGAAACACATCAAAGAAGTTTTTAGGACTGGCATGAATGCAGAAGGATGATGCTCATGTAGTCTGGAAAGCCTCAGATGCGCATGAAAGTTGAGTATGATGGACGAAACAACCTACGTGCCCACCTTTCCAGATGGGTACATGCATATGATACGCAACCTGCATGAACGCACACCATCCTCGCGATAGGAAACAAGACCAACAAGTAGGAGCGGGCAAGATGATGGCGCGAATGATGAAGTATGATGAGACCAAGCACGCCAAAGATTATCCATGTAGAAGCCTTTTACAAGGTGTGCGAAGCACTGACGTGGTCCACCATGTGAGACACACTGACTGGGACCTGTGTGTACCAACAGTTCTATGGGCTTATAGGACCATGTGCAAAACCCTAACCATGTGGGCACTTCCAACGCTGAAGTATGAATTAGATGCTCTAATCCCTATGGATCATGCAAAGCCTAGTCTGTGCATATCAACACCCATAGACACGACGATTTGCGAAGCTTAGAAAGAAGGAATCACACAACCGCAAGAAACAGAGCACATGGGACTTGAGGAAGAAATCCAACAGGGAAACCTTAGACTCCGTGAACTTGAAAAAGAAAGGGTATGATTAAGGAAGAAAAGAACTTTGATGGACGAAGAGGTCAAGAAGCTAGAGGATGAGATGAAGGAAGAGTTTCTCGCTGAAAAACTAGAATGGTAAGGCAAGGTCCATATGATCATGCTGACAAGTTTGAGAACTATCCCCATGAATTGGTTAGTCTGATGCCTTGGCTTGGACCACATATCGGCAAGCACAGTGACCAGGGTAGCGCGTTGCAAATGGTGAAGTGTGCGATGCCGACCACAACAATAGAAGGTGGGGATTCTCCAAGAATCGTGATGGAGGACAGGATGGAGCCCCACACGGGGGGTACGACCATCTGACTAGCCAAGGGAAGGACAGTCTTAGTGCTCCAGCTAGTTGGAAGGGAGTGCGGGAATACAAACTATTTTGCCAAGGAGCTGCGCGATATTGGAGATGCGCGCATAAGCAGAGAGTCACAAGGTCCACGACCATGCACGGGGACTACGATGCTACGCGAGTTGGCCAGAAAGTGACCCCTGAAGTTACTATTCACGGTGGGATGCTCGACTTGATGCCAAATGGAGTAGGCGGCAGGCATTTAAGACGTGATTTATGGGCAAGATTTGGGAAAATTTGCCACCATGAAATCATTAATGAACTGGAATTGGGGGGAAAAGTTGAATTCGAATTAAAAAAGCACTATAAAACACAAAGGGTTCCCAAGCAAGCAACACTTGGTCATTTGAGAATTGAGCGATTGAGCAGAGCCCTGAGCATTGTGAGCCGAGCGTTGATTGAGCCCCTAAATTCATGAGTGACAAATTATAGCCCAGATACAATGAAAATAACTAAGGATGGTTTGGGAATAGAAGAGGTAACAACCAACAAGGCCGTGCAGACCCTAACTGTGGAGGATGTTCTAGAAGGTGCTGGGGTTGTGGCAGAGATCCCCAAATCACTGCGTATGCCAAGATACAAGAAGGATAAACAAGCAATGGCTCCCGTACGTGTGTCTCCGAGGAACCCACTGCATAAAAAAATATGGATGGAAGAGAAGGGAAAAGCTGTAACGATAGAAATAGATGAGGAAGAAGAAGATTTGCATGCCCTTATCATCACAGAAGAAGAAGATGAAGGCATGGAGGGGGATACCCAGCCTAGGCACTTTGCGACAAAACTACCCACCTATGTCCCTTCGCAGAAAGGGAAGGCCAAAGTACCCAAAGACCTGGACGAGACCAAGAGTTCGCTCTAGACCCCGCTCCTCCCAGATGGCATTACGTTTGAAGGCACGCACCTGGGTCGTGTGTCGACTATGAAATTTGAAGATTGGGACCTCGCTGATTGCGAGAAGTTCCCTCACCTTGAGACTAGAAACCTCATGAAGTAGCACACCGTGGGGGTAGTAACAACATTGGAGCCATGGAAGTGGTTGCGCAGTGTGGAAAAGGCCGGGCTGCTAAACCTACTTTGGGTGGCGCATTTCCACTGCCCTGCAATAACCATTTTCGTCATTAGGCAGCTACTCTGCTTGGTGCATGATGGTTATTTCTAGCTGGAGGAGCCCATCCCCACCACGACAGACCTAATTCATCGCATCTCCCGGCTCCCCTACAAACAAAAGGACCCCGTGACCATATTGGAAGGAAAGGGCAGTGATTTGGCCCTCGTGGAGGCCATGAAGATGAAGTACAAGCTGGAAAAGAAGAAGAGGGGTTACGCCATCTCCAACATCAAGGACAAAGCGGTACGCATGGCAACCCAGATCCTAGCAGGCAAGTTATGTAGAAGTGCTACGCAGACGAGGAACTTATGTCGGTGGTCACACTGGCTGAGCAATGCACGGAGGGGTCCAGTTTAACTGGTTCGAATTCCTCTGCATGGAATTCCTAGAGAATTGTCGCGAAGCCCAGGAGCAATGTTATAGACATTTTTTTGCCCTACATACCCAAGCATGAAATGTCCATAAACCAAGGGCTCCTAAGTCCCTAAAAGTGTTGTTCTAACCCCTAAAGGAACAAGGTCAATAGATTACAGCTTCTCCCAAAAGTTCTCCATGAGAAACTACTCAGAATTGGTCAAAACAGGATCATTGCAGCTGCTCCACTGGCTAGGTGCGTTGCATCTCACTCAAATACACTGTGAGGGTGCGTTGCATTTCAAAAGTCCCTTCTGTGATGTGCAATGGGCGAGAAATGACAAATGGCAGTGTCATTCCGTGAGGTGGAGAGGCAATGGAAGCTTCCAGAATCTTCCCCTGTGACACTTGCCTCACTGAATTCGACCAAGGATGAGTAAGAGGCCCTCAGTCTCCAAGTGGAAGAAAGAACTATCAGAGAGAAGACACTAATCAAATCACAAGCTGACTCATCCCCTTACAGATATCTATATATGGATCCCTCATCCCAGAGATCCAGAGGCTGGAATTTTGCATATTGTAAGGAATTGATGTTGGTTTCTAGAGACAAACATCAGATTGTTGGGTATCTAAGCTTTGTTTGAGGTGAAGAGGGGCTTCTTTGCTGGGAGATTGATGCTGGGTCGGAACAACTGGTTGTAAATCGTCCTGGATCTTTTCTTGTTTATCAATAAAAGCTATTTGAGCTTTCCTCCATGCTTTTGTATCATTGATGCTTGTTACATTTGTATGGTCAATTTACATCTGATCCTAGATTGTTTATGATTATAGATCCATGTCTTTGTATAGTGCTATGCTTCTGTGATCTTACAGGTACTTTGTGAAGCTGGGGGTGCAAGGGAGTAGGTAGCTGGGGACTATCAAAGAAGAGAGGGATCGAATCGAAGGATTAGCGCAAGACAGAGGTTGGTCCTTCCGTTCCTCTCTATCTATAATTCATAAAGGAAAAACATAAGTAGTTTTTCTCTGTTTGTTTCTAAGGCAGCTGTCACACCTTAGTGGGATAAAGCAGTTCTAAATAGAAACTTTTCCCTGTAACAAAATGGCGACTCCACTGGGGAGATAATTAGTTTGTTTGTTTATCATTCTTTGTTGTTTGTTTCATAAACTTATAAGTAGCATTCGAACTGCATTTGCCATAAAAAATGCAAAGTAGATAACTACTGCTACAATCCATCCACTGGATCTGTTTATGATTTAAACAACTGATTCACAAACTATCTGATTGCCCTTGTGATAGCTCTTAGATCCTCCTTAGATCTACCCCTAATTGTTGCATTACTGATTGCTTTTTACTCGGCCAAAAACCAAGAACTGAACTGCAAACTGTGACCCGGAACCCGAACAGAGTCTCGTTTCTGGCCCAGCGCAGGTATTGTTCAGAGATTCTGAATTTCAGCGCACTTCCTGAGTGGACAACCTGCGCTACATTTCAGATTCTCTGTGTTACAGGTGCGCTGATCAGACTAGCTCTGTGCAGTTGTGGCTTCTGTGATTCATTCTTTCTAGTTCTATTCCTGAATTTTGCTGCCTGTGATCGGTATATGTCTGTTTGAAACCCCTTTTCTTTGCTGTTATTCCGCCTCCTTTGTACAAAAGAACTGTAGATGTTTTTGTGTGTTTGTTGAGTCATTTACAGTTCTCCTTTGTAAAAGTAGCGTAGTCGTACTGTCGTCCTTTGATTTGAATCTGTCGCAAGTGTCGATTTCGATCATAGGAGAAAGTTTGATTGCTGTTGATGGTCGATTATCCTGTTACTATTGCTTTTGGTTTGAATTTGTAATTTTCTAGTGTCAAAAACAAGTATTCATTTCAAAATCGTAAGGTGTCGTAATCGTCTCCATTTTTGATTTCGAAAAGAAGCTTGTTTATATTTGTCGCTTGAAAAGAAATTCAGATTTGTGCATCAGCTTTCTTTTTAACATCCATATACTAAGAAAGTTGAAAAACAAATACATGCATGTGCATTTGCAAATAGACAGTCTGATTGGCTTGATTTAGGAAAGTGCATTTAGAGTGTGCTCTTTGCTCTTTGTGAAAAGATTCTGTCTTTCTTTTCCCTAGTAGCTAGGATTTTCATTGCATAAAGAAGATAAAAAGTTTGTTTATCATCTTAGATTGCATTTTAGGAATTACATCTACATCTCGTGGTGAACCCGAAAGGCAAACTTCATAAGCAAGATCAACTTAAAATAAATTCAATGAATCTAACAACACTTTGGAACTTAACGCACAACATTTAGAGGTCTAGGCTAGAGACGTATTCTAGCGTCGTAAAGCCTGGTAACTGTTGTTCTCATTGATGGTTGGGTGATTCCTCCACTTTGAGACGATAAGTGCCAGTACGGACTTGTGCTCCCATGTACCGTCGAGTATATTTTTTGAGACCCCTATAGGCTTAAATCCTTTATCCATAGGAAGATGTGTCTGCTGCCCTATCGATCGCAATGAACTGAACCCAACATTCGGGAAGATTGACTGCCGTACCGTAAAAAGTATTCTACAGTTTTGCGATTGGTTTAGTACTCCCTCTACCTAGACTTCCAGAGTAGTCCCTTTCGTTCCTTTTTAGACTCCTTAACGGAAAAGGTCCATCTGAGCACTTGTCACTTCAGGCTCATTAAAAATTGAAGGCGACTAGAGTCATCTTTTGTTTTTTATCGACTCTTAAAAACTGAAAAAACAAGTTGTGTCAAAGCGTCTAAAATTTATTTTAAATGGAATATTCATTACCCCTTTCCTACGTTGATCTTGGGTTGAGAAAATGGAATCCACCAACCAAGGAATTCCCCTTGGAGGAAATCCTAGTCCCTTCTCCTCTTGGGGAGATGTTGGTGCACCCCATATGGCCACATTGTCACTTCCAGGACTGACAATTGGTTTGCCTGTATGGCTCTTCTCAACCTCTGTCGTTCAGAACACCACAATTCTTGAACAATTGAATAAGCAATTAGACGAGTCCAGAGTTACCCACCAACCTTCTACTTCCTCTAATTCTTCCTCTCCTCCTTCCTCTTCGCTTGATGGGGCTGGTAAAGCCAAAAGTCAAGTACCTAAGGAGAAGAAGGAAAAGAAGAAGAAAGAGAAGAAGAAGAAGGAGCCAAAAGCGAATGGGGGCAAATGAGCGTCGTCTAGCGAAAATCCACACACTGCACCGACCAGGCCTAAATCGCCATGTGTCATTTGCAAAGGAGACCACTATCACAGAGATTGTCCTTGCATCCCTTGGATCTTAAGGGACTTGTCTCCTCGTATGCACAACCCGGTGTCATAAACCTCTGATGATCATGTTGAAAACACACCGTCAACTAGTGAAAGTGAAGCCCCAGGACAAAAAGGAAAATATAGATTTCCTTGTAAACTGTGCGAAGGCGATCATGCCGTCCACCATTGTCCCTTCTTAGACGAAGCTAAAAGAGTTTTGGATGATTGTCCGGTTTCACCGTTACGACTTCCTCCTGGATATTAAAAACTCTTGCCGAGTTCGCCACTAGTTGAAAATCCGGCTGGCCCGCTCAGGTGGTCGGCCGAAGCATCTGTCATTGAAGATAAACCATATGAATCCATACCAAACAAAATTCAAAAGGTTGAGGCGGCAATTGACCCGGTCTTGCCTTCAGAGGTTCCATCTTCAGATGATACAGTCACTGAAGAGGACGAGGATGACACCGTCCAAATTCTTTTCATAAGCACAGACTCCAACGAACATGGGGGAAATTTACTTGTTCCTTTACTGCAAGAAGGAAGTTCATCAGAGTCGTACCCGGCCGTCTATTCGGTCCCACCTCCAAGAAACCTAGTTGTCTCCTTCGACTGGAATCAACTAGGAAGACCCCGTTTATCGGCCAGTATACCATTCCGGATTATTGTTTAAATATATAGAATGGTTATGGCTGGTACCATCATAGATGAGGGGGCTTCTGTGAGTATCCTTTCCTCAACTGCTTGGAAAGTGCTTGGTTCGCCATCGCTTTTGCCTGAGATGAGAAATCTAACAGGTTTTGATAAAGGAACCAGTCGACCGTTAGGGATCCTTCCCAATGTGCCCATAACATTGGGAGGGAAAACTGTTCACATGAATGTAATGGTAGTTTAAGGTCCCCTGGATTACAATCTACTCCTTGGACGAGACTATATTTATTGCATGGGAGCAATTGTCTCCTCACTCTTTAGAGTAATGTGTTTTCCGCACGAAGGAAGAGTGGTCAAGCTCGTGGACCAACTTTCATTTCCCAGATCATACAGAGCAAATAGTCATATACCATCCCTGAATGGTCTTTTCACGCAAGAAATGTCTCAATCTCCAGTCCGTCCTCCCGATGAGCGCGAGTGATTCGGGGGGACATGACTGAAACCTAGGGGGCATGCACCCTGGTCTGCTTCGGCAAGAAACTTTGGGTATAGGGTAGGTTTCCGCGGGAGAATATGACTAGTCTGTACCCCCGTCCGTGATTGGAAGAGGGGGTTATTCTAGAACAAGATTCTCTTGTCAAAGTTATGTGAGTTGGCGGGCATCGCCGCTCACCTTTGTTTATTTCGGTAAACATCGCCAGAGAAGTGTTTTGTTTACGCCGTAAATAGAACTATCTTTGGTAACCTGTAAGAGGTAGGCCTCTCTTGGTAAAACAAATGTTTTAACAGACTAAAGAAGGGGTAACCTTGAGACTCTGTTTTATACCTGGGGGCATGCAAGCCTTTTGGCGTGCAAGCAAAGAGTGATTATTTATCTGTTTTTTGGATTGGCCGTTTCCTAACTTGCATAAAGAAAGGATGTGGGGCAAAAATCTAAAAATTGCTGTTTTATATGAGACATTCTTATCACACAACTGGATTAATCGAGAAGTTTTAGCACATAGTTCAAGCTCGTTAAAAAATAAACATAAGACATGAGCAAATGTTTCCACCCGCGTTTAAGCTCGTTAAAAAATGAACTATTCCCCGGTAAATAACCATTGTGAATGTAGTACTTCAGCCGTTAAAGCCTTGGTCGTGTTTGCACCATCACCTCCACTTTTGCATTGGCGATCATTCACCTCCATTTGATTGTTTACCCATTTTGAGGAACAGCTGCGAAGAGTGATTTCACCAGCCATCCTTGTGACACTGCCGTGATTGGAAAATTCCAAACCTTACCTGGTATCAGCTGCTACCCGTTTTATCACTCGTTCCTCAAAAGACGAGTCCCCTTTAAGCTCTTTTCAACTGAGTCGTAAAATATGAAAAGATTGCCAAGCCATTAGCCTCTCCAGCTCGTTAAAGGGACAGGAAGTGCTATCCCTTCTCTAGATTTTAATCTTTTTTGACCTGAGGGAATATTACACAAAAAGATCGAGCACTTGTTTTGTTCGGCTCGTTAAAAGTATCGAAAATTCATCCCTTCTGTATTGTTTTATACTTTTTCGGACTTAAGGGATTAGATGACGAAAAAGGAATTTTGGAGTTATCTTTACATTCATTTTCAGACTCTCTAAAATTGAAAAGGACCGAGTTATCTTTGTCGTTAAACTCGTTAAAAAGATTAATAGCGACAAACTTGTCCATAGACGAGAACGCGTTTCACTATCGCTAGGCTCGTTAAAACATAGCGATGGGTTTGCCCGAAGGGAAAATTATAGAACAAGCATATGTTATCCTCCTCAAGCTTGACAAAAATAAAGAGGTACTGGTCAGCAATGATTGGGGAAAAATTGGGAAGAAAACTCAAAGAAACTTTTTTGGTAGCAAGTCGCTCTTGAACATGACACTTCCGCTCCGTGTCTGAGTCAAGTTGGGTTGTTTCATTCACCGGTCACATCACCATGGTCACGCCATACCATCCACATCCGGGGTTAATGCTACCGATCCACCACATCAGTGTCGCCGATATGTTCAAGAGAAGTCATTCAGAGAGTCCACCTATGTCTCACCCACTACCATACATTATACTCCATTCTTTCATGACTGCCACCCTGAACCTTATATCACCAGATCGTTTTCACCTCCATTAAAATCATTTGCTCCGTTCCGTGTCATTGATGTGGGATTCATTAAGGCCCTCCTGTGACGGATCACTTCTTGTCGACATCAGCTCATTATCCAAGAAGTTGATCTAGGAACACCCCATTCAGTACTTTGAAGCTTGCATACCTCAATGGCAAGTTTCTCACTTCCGGCGACAGGTTTACATCAATAGCCTTCGACTGAAAGATTTTGTGTGGTGTTCGATGCCAAGTCCTTTATTCACACCACGTGAATTGTACTGCAGTACCTTGAGGGTCATTATCATTATCGGCGATTCCTCTCGCGCTTGTTAACAGTTTACATCATCGACTGGTAATCAAGCGATGTCTTTCCATGTTCGACGTCAGAACATTTCTCACATGGATCGACTTGTACTTCGAGTAAAGATTGAACGAGATTGAAGACCCCAGATCTAGTTTCATCCATCTGGGCTGCGATATATATTCAAGGAAATAAAGACATTAAATGTACATCATTGCAGCACAGATAATCATCCTATCAAAAGGATGATGGCTCTATCAGAATCATCAGTCTACACTCAGATGGTTGTCTGTCCTATGTACATGAAAATGAATTTATAAAGCTGAGCATGGGAATGCTCACCTCAGTTAGATCATGAAAATATTATGAAGATAATGTATTGTATTGTATCTTATTACAGGTCTCCTCCCAGCATTGAAAGAACTTCAGATCCTCATAATAAAGCATTTCACCCAACACCAATAGGTTAACGGCCTCATACTTTAGGGGGCAACTGTTATAGACATTTTTGTGCCCTACAAACCCAAGCATGAAATGTCCATAAACCAAGGGCTCCTAAGTCCCTAAAAGTGTTGTTCTAACCCCTAAAGGAACAAGGTTAACAGATTACAGCTTCTCCCAGAAGTTCTCCATGAGAAACTACTCAGAATTGGTCAAAACAGGATCATTGCAGCTGCTCCACTGGCTAGGTGCGTTGCATCTCACCCAAATACATTGTGAGGGTGCGTTGCATTTCAAAAGTCCCTTCTGTGGGGTGCAATGGGCGAGAAATGACAAATGGCAGTGTCATTCCACGAGGTGGAGAGGCAATGGAAGCTTCCAGAATCTTCTCCTGTGACACTTCCCTCACTGAATTCGACCAAGGATGAGTAAGAGGCCCTCAGTCTCCAAGTGGAAGCAAGAACTGTCAGAGAGAAGACACTAATCAAATCACAAGCTGACTCATCCCCCTTACAGATATCTATATATGGATCCCTCATCCCAGAGATCCAGAGGCTAGAATTTTGCATATTGTAAGGAATTGCTGTTGGTTTCTAGAGACAAACATCAGATTGTTGGGTGATCTAAGCTTTGTTTGAGGTGAAGAGGGGCTTCTTTGCTGGGAGGTTGATGCTGGGTCGGAACAACTGGTTGTAACTCCTCCTGGATCTTTTCTTGTTTATCAATAAAAGCTATTTGAGTTTTCCTCCATGCTTTTGTATCATTGATGCTTGTTACATTTGTATGGTCAATTTACATCTGATCCTAGATTGTTTATGATTATAGATCCATGTCTTTGTATAGTGCTATGCTTCTGTGATCTTACAGGTACTTTGTGAAGCTGGGCGTGCAAGGGAGTAGGTAGCTGGGGACTATCAAAGAAGAGAGGGATCAAATCGAAGGATTAGCGCAAGACAGAGGTTGGTCCTTCTGTTCCTCTCTATCTATAATTCATAAAGGAAAAACATAAGTAGTTTTTCTCTGTTTGTTTCTAAGGAAGCTATCAAACCTTAGTGGGATAAAGCAGTTCTAAATAGACACTTTTCCCTGTAACAAGTAGGGTAAAACCTTCCACTATGCGTGGCTATTGATATCCATAGTGCTCGTAGTAGGGGAATTTCTAGAGGACAAATAATTCCCCACAATTGATAGAGATTTACTAGAGGCCGCGAAGTATGCTTCGGTCTAGGCCATGAAGGATGCGATAGGGATCCATGACACCAAAATCTTCTGGGTGCTCATGGAGATGACTATCCGAATGTGGATGAACCGTAAGCCATGATTGTCGCCCACAGTGTACAACAGTCTCCGGAGTTTTGTAGAATTTAAGGCAGACATGCACAACATCTTTATCAGGGCGCGCAAAGATCCAACGAAGTAGTGGATGAAGCTACCTTTTGTAGCCACTGACGACCCCATTTTCACTGTCTTGGAGGCATGGCTTCCAGAATGGCATGCCCCAAATCTTGCATAACTCGGGAGGGTGACAACGCAGAAGAAGAAAGATGATGCCAAGCTGTGCATTGAACAGTTGACTGAGAAAAGGTGGAAGGAAAAAATAGAAGTTGAGGTACAGGCAGTACGGGAAGCGGCATAGAAAGCCGCGAAGCAAAAAAAGGCCACAAAAGTAGCAACATCAGCACAGGAAGCAACCGTGAAGGTGGGAGAAGGCCAAGAAATGCACTTGCAGGGGCAGGAGGCAGAGGAAGCAGAAACAATAGAAGGAAGTGCGGACCTAGGGACTGTGTCCACACAGTTGAAGCGCCCACACACGGCCGGAAGAGCAGGGTCAAGGGAGAAGGTGAAGGCATCGAAATTATCCATTGACCTGATCACCCTAACTAAGGGTGATCTGCATGACATCAGCGAGACGGTGCGCGATGTCACAAATGAGTCTCTTCAGGATTTCATGCAGGAGCACTAGACTATGTTGGGGGCCCTTAGAGCGCACTTGCAGGACTTGCAGGTGTGCCCCCCTCAGGTTGGTACCCTTTCAACCAACCTTGCAGTAAGATCATTGGCCGCAGAGCAGATGTTGTGCGCAGGGATGGCAAACATAATAGTGTTGCTGGAAGGAGCTCTAGTGACATCGAATGAGGCTGACAGGTTTTCAATCAGCTCGATGAAAGGTCTCGATGTTAATCTGGCTGCCCTTTCGCGCGAGATGTTATATATATTGCAGGATGGGATAACGACAAAGCTACGTGCTAGGGAGAGCCGCACGATCCAAGTCCTCAGCGAGAAAAAGATAAATATGGAACAACTCAGCTTGTAGCACAATGAATTGGTGTCACAAAATCAACAATTGGTGCAGGTGGTAGATGATGCTTGCCGAAGCGTCTTGGAGCTGGCCATCCCAGCAGACCTACCAGTGGAGGTGCGGATCCACAGGTTAGCAATAGGAGTCCACGAGGCTAGGGAAGAAATGAAAAAGGTTCAGCTGGAGCTGAATCTTCAGATCACCAAGCTACGGTTAAAGGCGCAGCCATCCACTCCCCCAGAAGTCAGAGAATAGCATGCTAGCACTATCACAGCGGGATTGGAGGAAATTGGAGGTGCAGTGCGAGACTGCACCAGCATGTTGGAAGAATCACTTGAGGTCCTCACAACTCTGCAGGAGGACCCCAACATCCAGCACTTAGAGACAGAGGCACGAGAACTCCAACAACAATATGACAATGTCCGAGGAACTGCACAGACAGTGGTCCTCACCCAGCGGCTTGTAAGGATGCAGCAGGCTAAAGCACTGAAGGAGTAGGTGGATGCGATGTGACACAAGGAGGCAGGTTTCAAGGCGCGTGTCCAACCTTGGATTGACGAGGCCTTCACTATCCTGACAAACATTGACGGAAAGCTCGTGAAAATACAGGGGATGCACACATTAATGAAGAGAAGCACCCCAGACACAGAGGTATCGGAATAGTTGGTGCCGCAGATCTAGCGAGCGACAGCTCAGTGCGCTGCTGACCTCAAGACAATTTGAAAATAGTTGGAGGGACTCTGTCCAAATATTGTCGCGCCAACAGAGTGACTCGAGGGCGAGTCACGATATTTGTGTTGGGGGCCTGTTTGGCATGGAATCCCCCCAAGGCATGTTTTGGGGCTCAAAGCCCAAGTTTTGACCCGAAATTATTGTAAAGACTCCGCGAATTGTGGGCACGGAGTGCAAAATGTATGATAGAGTCACATGGTTGTCTGCCCTATTTTTTTAATGTAATGACAGCTGGACAGACCTACCCATGGTCTGCGGACCATGGGATTGTATAAATAGAACGAGGCTCTAAGTGTAAAAAGAAGGAAAAGAGAAGTAGTAGAGAGAAAGGAAAAGAGTTGAAGTGACTAAGGGTGTCTTTGGGTCATAGAGTAGACAAAGGCTCTGCAGTTGAGTGTGTAGAGGCCTAGTAGTCTGCAGCTGAGTGCGCGGACCCTTGCAGCTGAGTGCGCAGGGCAAAGTCGAGTCTGTAATCGAAGAAGGGATTAATAAAGAGGAGTTTGATATCAATTAGTGTATTTGTTCTTGGATTAATGCATGTTTGATATAAATTGCAAATATATTGTTTATTTACTTCGCGCACCTGTATGAATGATTTATGTTAAGTATAACTTAAAGCATGCAAGTAGGCTAAAATAATCAACTAACATTGGAATTATAGTAAGTACTTGGGTAATAACAGTGTTAGACCCCCAAGTAGGGCTACGTGAAGGCAACATCTCAGGTTGCGAGTTACGGGAAAGTGCGTGTAGCTACGTGCACGCAGGGTCGAACCGTGGACCACTTGAACTCATCAGACATCTCCAAGGTGCGGAAACCTGGTTCTAGCACCCTCCCATACTATTTCAGGTGAGACCTTAGTCTGCACTCCACAGGTTGTTGCCGAAAGGGCCAGTAGCACCAGGATTTGTTTGGCTAAATCAACTCTGAACCTGGGTCAGGCCCCAATAAGCCAACAATGAGCACAATATTTAGGTAAGGAAAGAGATTAGCAATAACCCAATTACCATTCTCTTACAAACAAATAAAAATGGAAGTAACAAGACTTGTCTTAAGAAAGAGGACATGAAGGAGATGTTTGCTCTAGCCATGTGGAGCCAAGAGAAAGCCCAAACATGGGCAAAGAAGAAGCTGGAAACTAATGCTCCTGTTAGGACTCAACCTTTGAAGGTTTAGAAGAAGAAGGAAGATGATTTTATTAGGGGGAGTAGATGCTTTTCTTATCTTCAGTAAAGGAAGAGAATGGCCTGAAGGGAGGCCGAATAAGTTAGATACAAGAAGCTAGAAGGAAAAGATAAAGAGGTGCATCTGATTGTTAAAGGTATGGTCGAGTCCCCTTGTTGATTATAGTAATGTATTTGTTTATTTCAAATGTATCAACATTGAAAGAGAGACGAGGATGCAACCAACATGATTTCAGGGGGAGTACACAACAATACTTTAAGTTGTGAGAGAAGAAGACAAACTACAGTAGAAGTGTGGAATGACAGGAAGCCCATAGTCAAGTTAGGTGCACATGATCAATCCCCACATATATGCAAAGAAGTAGCTACAAGAGATCAGAGAACATTGGCTCAGGGGGAAATGCTTTACTTAGTAGTAGCAAACAATAATTGTCAAACTTAGGAAGAAATATTGTTGAGTAAATGAAAGGTTTGCACCTTGGGTGGAATACCCTTATTTCATTTAAGTTGTGAATTTGATTATGCCTAGTAGTCTTATGTTCATGAACACACTTGGTATAAGTTGTGCTTGTATCTTAAATTTCAATTGGTATCGCTATGTCTGTTGATAGTTTGGGCTCATATGGAGTAACCTTGTGTACAAGTGAGCATTTATTTATGAAGAAGGAGCTATAAGAGTTTTCTTGGTACATTGTCCCATTTGTATCTATTTCTTAGTGGAATTGGTATTGTTTAAGCAACGATCCATATTTTCAGGTATGATCTTAGGGGGAGAAGTGATTGAGATTCTAAGGAGAAGTGAGAATAGAGGATGAAGCAAAAACACCGGTGAAGAGAAAGCCGAAATGCGTCATTATTGGATTGTATTTGTAGCAGCAACAATACCATGAGAAATTTTAATTGATATCAATTCCTTTTAAATTGATACAAAATATGCTTTAGTGGAGAGAGTACTTAACCAATATCCTAAGGCATTCAAAACTAGAGAAAGTCAAAGAAGTGGCAGTATATGTTCAAGGGGAGCATATCACACAGTTCCATTTTATAGAGTAAAAACAACTATAACCATTGAAGAGTAGTTTGTAGAAATTTTGAATAATAAACACATATTCAATGGATATTATCCTGATCATGTACTATTACGGAATACATGCACAATACATAAGCTCCTCTACGTTGATCATCAATTTAGCAACATCAATAACAATAAAACATCAAGAGCATGCACACATTAACACAGTATGTAACATGGGGAAAGCTTACAACTGAAAACCCCACACTATCTGTATATTAATGATTGAGAACATGTAACATTACAATAGTCAATACTTATCACAAGTATCCAGCACTATCTCCACTTGTTACACACAATACAGCTCAGATCTGATCTCCAAATCTATTCCACTGCTTGCCTGCCTCCACTGCTCAATACCTGCTCAAGAATTAATGAGAATGGTTTAACCAAACTTGTATTTACCTCCAAAGAATCACTCACACTAGGAAAGACGTGAGCAGAGGCTATATTACTGGGCAAATACTAGGCAATACTCATTGGCATACTTAATCACTTGATTGTGCAAATCCCCATGCACAACTATAGTCACAACTGATATCAATCTGATCCTCTAACACCTGTCCCTGCTGAATTGAACATGCACTGACATGAAAATGAGTTAACTGATGTATTCTATAGTTGCATTATGAGTTAATAATTAGTTTAACAACTCATCATTAGTCTATTTGCAGTTAGACTAATTACAACTAGTTTAACCAAGTCAAACTGAACACAACTCCATCAACTCCACAATCAGCTTCACCGAACTCAACTGGTTGAGTTCTAACTGAAGTCATGCATGCAACAACTCAACTGAACCACAAAGAAAGCGTACTTCCTTCTGACAGCTACATGTGCCACATCTGTAGCTCAAACTGAAGTGCTCCAAGAGAATAAGATCAAGTTTATAGTCCAAATATTATTATGAGACAATAATATTTGACTTTTCTATTTTTGACAGCTAGTCTAAAAAAAGACTTTGATCACTCCTATTGTGATCATCCCTACTATGGTCACTCCTGCTGTGATCATCCTTGCTGTGATCCAAAAATAGAACTTGCACCATAATTTGCCTGTGGGCCCACTTAGTGAAGGCGACTCTTTTCACTAAGCTCCATCATCTTGTTGCAATCTCAACACTCCCTCTCGACAAGATATGGATTATGAGCAACCCCTATCCTGCCTTAGTGGTATTCGAATTTGCTCCTGGTGAGAGCCTTCGTGAAAATATCATCATCCTTGATCCTCTGTTGGAATGTATGAAAGCAACATGATCCTCCGCTGCACACAATCTCTGATATGATGGTACCTGATGTCAATATGCTTAGATCTATCATGAAATACAGGATTAGCCGAGAGTTTAATGCAACTCTGGTTATCATAGTAAATCATAGTAGGATCCTGTTGTGGCCAGCAACACCCCCCCCCTTGTTCATTTAAGTGTTGTCCAAAATACTAAATGAATGGGGACCCTTAGTTAAATTTTAGAAAAAAAGCAAGAGTTTCCTTTCTTCAAAATAAGGTTACCATCGTAAGCTTAGGAAGGTCTTTTGAATATTTTTTTTAACCTAAGTCTATGATAAGGGAAATATCTTTAAAGCCGCGTTGCAAAAAAAGATAGGAAATGCCTCCGTTTCTCTATAATATCGGTATGCGCAAGACTCTCGTGTTAAGCATAATATCGCTTTGCAATAAAGTAATACTCATAAGGAAAAAACTTCAAGATTTACCGATCTGCGATAACACCGATCGCAAGATCGCATATCGCATAAATGAGTTGACAAGATTCGGCAAACATTAAACTTCTGTGACCTGCGATGTTGCGATCGCTGTGATATTATATTCGTATGTTTGCGCGATCTGCGATGGTGCGATTTGCGATGGTGCGATCTGCGATGTTACGTAAGCAAATCATAAATCACTTCATCACGAATCCTTCGTGCACGCTATTCAAAGAAAAGCCACTTACCATAATCTGACTCAAGATCATGCGCTTTTAATGATAGTAAAGGAATTAGTTGTCAGCTATTAAATGAAATGAAGACACGTGCTTTTGTAAAGAATTACTTCACGTAAGGTGGCATATTTGATATATCTGTTGCATTTAAAACTCTCCCATCACCTTTCTTGAACAATCATTTCCATTTCACTCGTAAGCTGCAGGAACGAAGAACTAAAGACGATTCAAAGCCAAACGCAGGAAGAAATGGGAAAGAAAAATAAAGCTCAAGGCTCTGAGGCGAAGGAAAAGACAAAGGAGATGGCGCCTTTGCATACAGACACAGCCTGTAACAGAGACGCAGGGATATCGACATGGGAAAGCATGTAGAGACTGCTTGAAGAAGAGAATCTCAGAATAATGAAGGTTGCTGCTGTCGCGGGCTCACAACGCTCTTCCGAGGCGTCCTTAGAGGAGCTAGTATGTTCATTTCTTCACTGGATAGCAGCAAGGCCCAAAATTCTACCATATACAGATATGATCAAGTGGATACTTGACAATGCAGAGATGAACAACAGACAATTCAAGATTCAAGGACATGGGATCATCGGATCATTCGCTGCACAAGATTTAAAGCTTATGTATCATCTTCCTGAACCGCAGGCGACTTACAATGCACAATTCGTTAAGAAATTTGTGGCAGAGAACCCAAACTTAGCAGAGACCACCAAAGATTGGTCCAGAAAAGAGGAGCCACTCATAAAAGACAAAAATGGTATGTACAACACTGGTTCCCTCACCTCTCCGTATTGTTTTGCTGCGGCCATGCTTTGTAGATTATTTGGGATGCTGGATATCAATAAGTTTTCGTCTGAATGGCTACCATTAATAGACGCTGCCACAATTGCCGATATTATGGATTGGGCCAATATCTTTTATGATAATCTATACACAGCTATTATCAATTACCGGTCTAAAAGATCCTTGTCTCAAATGATCTATCCTCCTTTTTATCTGTCCGCATATGTTATGGATTCTATTTGTTATGTGTCTAAATTTCCCACTATGGGTTGGAAATGGACTACCCAGGACCCATTACCTATCCATGTTTATCATAAGATGTTATGGGATTCTTAGTTCATCCCACACTTCTACCAGATTTGTCACGGGCTTATCTTACCCTTGTATAGAATGATGTATGATGAAGACCCCCCGAGGTGCTCACCCGAGGCACAAATAGATATCATCCCCATCGCAAGATGGTTCAGGGAAGAATGGTTCACCTATATTAGAGTGTTTGGAAGCACTGTACCTCCTCATGTCCTGCCTCTGTATATCCCCGATAAAATTTTGGCTCGGGAAATTGCATATCAAACCTGTTCAGAAGGCGGCCTGACCAAAGACCTAAACGACAAAAAGACAGCGGCCACACAAGAAAGCATTCTTATCGACTGTGTAAATGAGAATTTACACAGGGCCAATTTAATCGAAGAGACCACCCCAGGGTACCTACCAAATAAACTACAACTGGAAGCAGAATGGAAGCAAAAGGCGCAGGAAAAGGGAAAAGCGATCCAAGCATTAAACAGGTTAAATTGGGAGTGTTACTGGGCACACTTGGTCAAGCCGCATAGTCAATGGATGACTGTGAAATGCATCATAAACGTGGCCAAAAAAGTAGTGCCAGCTCTCATAGATTCTATTTTCGCAGCCCAGCTCAGCGCAGAAGTCAGCGAGCCGACTCTCCTCAAGCCCATGATGAATACTTGCAGCTTTAAAGACCAAATTCAAAAGTAGGCTTATTTTAGAATGTTGTTTTTTCTTTAAAATTAGATTAGAAAAAGGACGGTCATTTGAAAACCGCATCCTAAATTTTGTAAATACACTATTATTAGAATTAGGAAGTAGTATTTTAACCCTTCTCATTGCATTTGGAGAAGGGTCCAGAAATTTGTCAAAAACTTGTCCTCGGAACATGCACTTCTGCACCCTCAGAGGAGGTTTTGATGAATGGATGGATCGAGATTTATTAATGTTTGCATTTGATGTCTGCTATTGATGTTTCACTTTTGTACTCTTAGTAGATGTTAGAACAAGTAGAGATAAATCGTTTTTGCTTGAAGCTTATGAGTAGGATTAGTCATAAATGGTACTTTTATCTCTTGGCCATTTCTGCTTATATTCTTAAAGTGATATACAGTTTTCAGTTGTTTATATGTTACTGCATGAATGTATGAGTTACCATTTGGCACTTCTGTACGGTGGAGCCATTTATTTATGTTTGATATATGAATAACTTATTATGCGATATGCTGTTCACAACTGTTTTGCCTAACTTTTTATGCAAAGTGGTTTATCTTAATTGATTTCTATTCTTATGATAGCTGAATGATCTTTATTACCAGTTATTGTTTGAAATCTCTTTAGATCGCATAATAGAAGAAATACACCCTGGGTTAGCATAGATTAGATGTGTTGTTTCTCATTAGATTACAATAGCATAGAGTTAGTTTAAAAGTTTGAATTAAATTAGCTTTAAGTATTCTTAGATCAGCAACATCCAACTCTGCACACACACATACAACCTTAGATTGGGAAACTGGTCCCATTATCCCCAGTCAGACCCGCTATACCAAACGGATAAGGAGCTGCCAACCAAGGTCCGGACCGGGTGGGTATCCCCCTTGTTGTCGACCCGATTTTAGGGGCTTCAACAGATCCAAATGAGAACCAAACAAACCAACCAGGATCTTCCTCATCCATATAGCCTCGCATGCAGCAAAACTCGCTACCATATACTCGGCCTCTGCTGAACTGAGTGCCACAGATCTCTGCTTCCTGCTGTACCAAGAAACTGTTGTCGATCCAATACTGAAAACCCCTCCTGATGTGATCTTTCTGTCTGTTGGACTCCCTGCCCAATCTGCATCCGTGAAGCCACATAGCTTCACCTCATCCTCCTGTCTGTACCACAATCCATATCCCGATGTGCCTCTCAAATAACGCAATACATGCTTTCCCGCCTTCCAGAAGAGCTTGGTAGGCTTAACCATAGCTTCTGAAAGCTGGTTAACTGCATAGCATATATCGGGTCGTGTATTGACCAAATACATCAGTGACCCCACCAACTGTCGATAAACAGTGGCATCCACTTCTTCTCCCAAAGTGGCATCCTCCTTCCTCCAACCTCCAGGAAGAGGAGTATCAACAAGCTTGTAGCCATGCATGTTGAACTTCTCCAGTATCTCTCGAGCATACTTGCCCTGAGAAACAAACAGTCCACCACTGCGCTGCCATATTTCCAATCCTAGGAAATAGTGAAGGAGGCCCAAGTCCTTCATCTCAAACTCCTTAGCAAGATCATCCTTGCATGAAAGTATCAACAACTCATCACCCATTAGAATCAAATCATCAACATACAGTACAATGATAAGCAACTTACCCTCCACCACAATCTGGTAGGTTAGCATCTGCCTCGCTCTTGGAGAATCCAAGTCCTGTGAAATAGCTGTCTATCTGTGTGTACCAAGCACGTGGTGCTTGCTTCAACCCATACATCGCTCTCTTGAGCCTGCACACATGCGACTCGCTACTGAAGACCTCAAAGCCTTCGGGATGCTCAATGTACACCTCCTCGTCAATGACTCCATTGAGGAACGCAGTCTTCACATCCATATGATGAATGTGCCATCCCATCTACGCTGAGAGAGCAAGAATCGTCCGTATGGAAGAATACCTTGCGACAGGTGCAAAGGTCTCCTCATAATCGATCCCCTTTATCTGTGAAAAGCCTTGGGCAACAAATCTTGCCTTGTTCTTCTCCACAATCCCGTCAGCTGCCTGCTTAACTTTGTAGATTCATCTCGAACCCACCATTGATTTCCCTTCCGGTCTAGGAACAATCTCCCATGCACTGTTTCTAACAATAGAATCATACTCTTCCACCATGGCGTCTACCCATGCGGGATCCTCCACAGCTTCCTCGAAAGAGGATGGCTTAGTAACAACACACTTGCTCATAAGAGCCATGTATCCAATGTACCGATCAGGTGACTGTCTTTGCCTGTGTTGGGCTGTAGGTGGTCCTACAACTTTCTCTGCATCTTGAGCCAGTCGCTCAGCTTCTGTCAAGCACTTTTTCCCTTTGATGGTTGGCATTGCATGAGTGGTCTCTTCCACTCCATGAACCTCGTCCTGTGGCTGATCCATGTCCTGAAGCTTATCCTTAGGAACGAATAGCTCCTCATCTACATGCAAGTGTAGCTCCCTCTCAAGCAAACACTTCATGGCTTTCTCCTCCTGAAATTTTATATCCCGTTGCACAACAGTTTTACCACTATCTAGAAAATACACATGATAGTTGTGGGGCATATCAGTGTACCCCACCTCTGTGGTCGGCTCCAACTTCTCCTTGGCATCCTTCGTCACATGCATGTAAACGTTAGCACCAAAAATCCTCAAATGAGAAAGATCAGGCTTCTTACCAGAATAAGCCTCCTCGGGTGTACTCATGCCAAGTATCCTATGAGGACAACGGTTTTGCACATAAACTGCTGTATTTCATGCTTCTGCCCACAAGTGAAGGGGTAGGCCCTGATCATGCAACATCGCCCATGTAGCACCCACGATCTGCTGTGGGTTATGGGGAGCTATGAGCTCTCTCCGAATCCCTTCTGCCTTGTAGAAATCCTTGAACTCGTCCGAGATGTATTCACCACATTATCGCTCCTAAGAGCCTTCACCTTCTTCCCCAACTCCTTCTCGACCAGTGCTTTGAATTCATAGAACTTTGAATATGTCTCGCTCTTCTTCTGCATGAAGAAGATCCAGCACTTACGAGAGAAATCATCAACAAAAATCACATAATACCTGTGTTTTGCTGTCGAAGCAACTGAGAAAGGTCCACACACGTCTGTGTGAATTCTCTCAAGGATCATCGTGGCATGACTATCCTTCTCGTGAAAGGTCCCTTTCACAAACTTCCCCAAAGTACACCCCTTGCACTGATCTGACTGCGCAAGAGTGCCTTTAGGAAGCCTTGTAGTGATCTGCTGCAGTATCTTCAAGGCTCCATGGTGAAGGTGACCTAATCTCCTGTGCCACAACTTGCCATCATCCCGGCTCACCAATCCTTCTGCCTTGCCTGCCATTGCTGTGCATCCATCTACATGCAACTGATAAAGGTTCCTCACTCGAACCCCTATCTTCCGGGTCTCACCAGTTGTCTTGCTGCGTAGGAAGGTTTTTCCCTTGTTGAAAACAACATCATACCCCTTGTCCTCTAACATCGCCACAGAGATAAGATTCTTCAATCCTGGAACATGCATGACTTCCTTCAATATGAAGGGTTTACCAGACTCCCTCTCAAAGGAAATGGTACCGATACCGGTCACACTGTATCTACCATCATCGCCCATCTTGATGTGCACTCCAAGATCTTTGTCCTCCAGATCAAAAAACAAATCTCTATCTCCCATCATGTGAAAAAACGCACCACTGTCCAAGAACCACACCGATCCCATCACACTTGAAACCAAGCATGCGATCAATGAAAAATCAAGCTCAAACTGCGAGTCTAGAGCCTCTCCTGCTACAGATCCAGTAGCTTGCTTGTTCTTCTTCTTCTGCGGACAATTAGTGGCATAGTGTCCGTGCTGGTGATAGTGAAAACACTTCACCTTGGACATGTCCTGCTTCTTACCTTTTGCATAAGACTGAGAAGCTTTATTGCTCTTCCCTTTCTTTGCTTTGGCAGCCAAAGCGCAATTTTCTTCATCAGCTCCCTTTGACAAAGATCCGTCCTTGGTACTCCGCCTGATCTCCTCCTGCACAAGATCTGACCATAGTCTTTCCCATCTTAGCAATTTCTCTCGACCATTGATAGAGTCCTGATAGGAATTCCAACTCTTCGGAAGACCAAGGAGAGCCAAGCTCACCAAGTCCTCATCATCAATAGTAACCCCCACACTTCCCAACTCATCTCAACACTGAGTGAACTTCATGAGATACTTGGGCATACTGTCACCCTTCTCGCATTTGATGTTTCTGAGTTTATCTTTGAGCGCCAGCTTCCTCTGATCGCTCTTGCTTTGGAATAGATCTGTTAAAGCCTTCCACATTAGATATGGAGAAGTCTTTCCATGCAGGCTGGACACAATGTGATCCTTCACGCCCTCCAACAGAATCCTTCGACATTTTGCGGTCTTCTTTTGCCAAACATCAGTAGGCTTTGGGACATCCGTCTCATTGAACTCCTTCAGCCCGTTATCATCCAATACTACCTCCATCCTGTCCTTCCATGCAATATAGTTTGAACTGCCTTCAAGAGCATACTCCAATTGCAATCCGTTGAAAGACATTGCTGTGTTGCCACCAAGAAAACACTGCTGCAAATTCAAATTCCACCAGCTCCAAACTCAACCACCTCGGATCTAAGATTCGTGAGAACACAATATTTCTCGTACAGAGATTGAATGTATGGGAATTCACCAGATATCTCACCTTCCAAAGGAAGGATGAATCCAGAGGCTACTTGGCCCGATTACAGACTTTGCCTGAAGAAATAGAATGTAAACACTTCCTGAATAGTAGATCTGATGATCAACAACTCTGATACCATGTAGAAATTTTGAATAATAAACACATATTCAATGGAGATTATCCTGATAATGTACTATTTTGGAATACATACACAATACATAATCTCCTCTACGTTGATCATCAATTTAGCAACATCAATAACAATAAAACATCAAGAGCATGCACACATTAACACAATATGTAACCCGGGGAAAGCTTACAGCTGAAAACCCCACACTATCTGTATATTAATGATTGAGAACATGTAACATTACAATAGTCAATACTTCTCACAAGTATCCAGAACTATCTCCACCTGTTACACACAATACAGCTCAGATCTGATCTCCAAATCTATTCCACTGCTTGCCTGCCTCCACTGCTCAATACTTGCTCAAGAATTAATGAGAATGGTTTAACCAAACTCGTATTTACCTCCAAAGAATCACTCACATTGGGAAAGACGTGAGTAGAGGCTATATTACTGGTCAAATACTGGGCAATACTCATTGGCATACTCAATCCCTTGATTGTGCAAATCCTCATGCACAACTATAGTCACAACTGATAGCAATCTGATCCTCTAACACCTGTCCCTGCTGAACTGAACATGCACTGACATGAAACTGGGTTAACTGATGTATTATATAGTTGCATTATGAGTTAATAATTAGTTTAACAACTCATCATTAGTCTATTTGCAGTTAGACTAATTACAACTAGTTTAACCAAGTCAAACTGAACACAACTCCATCAACTCCACAATCAACTCCACCAAACTCAACTGATTGAGTTCTAACTGAAGTCATGCATGCAACAACTCAACTGACCCACAAAGAAAGCGTACTTCCTTCTGACAGCTGCATGTGCCACATCTGTAGCTCAAATTGAAGTGCTCCAAGAGAATAAGATCAAGTTTATAGCCCAAATATTATTATGAGACAATAATATTTGACTTTTCTATTTTTGACAGCCAGTCTAAAAATAGACTTTGATCACTCCTGCTGTGATCACTCCTAATGTGATCACTCTTGTAGTGATCATCCATGCTGCGGTCACTCTTACTGTGATCATCCCTGCTGTGATCCAAAAATAGAACTTGCGCCATAATTTGCCTGCGGGCCCACTTAGTGAAGGCGACTCTTTTCACTAAGCTCCATCATCTTGTTGTAATCTCAACAAAGTTTGCAAATTAGAATGCACAACAACAACTAGGCCCTCGTCATTGACTATTAGTGATTGTATGGAGGAGAAGAAGCAACTTGTATCCCTTTGCCATTGATGTCAAAGGGGCAGAGAATTATTGGAGAAGATGTGTTGGCCCATAAAGAGGAGAGAAATCCATTGGTCACTCATGCTAGGAGAAATGTAGAAGAATCATGAGGATTGGCTATCAAAGTGAAGAAGAGATGAGGTGTTGCCATCAATGCCAAAGGGGGAGATTGTTGTATTAATTGGCATTGTCTGGATGGCTAGTGGTTGCAAGTGTGTTGGAATTGATGTCAACAATCATGTTGGGAGTAGTGTTGGGTAGTTGGAACTTGTCTGATAGTTGGAAAGAGTGTTGGAATTTATGTCAACCAGACTAGAATGGATGTTTGTGGTAGAAGATGTTGTATTTAATGTTCGCTAGCCTAGCTATGATGATAATCGGGCTAGTTTGATGTACTTGATGTGTCAAGCTCAGGGGGAGTCTCGTGGTTGCTGCAGTCTTTGGTAGAGAATCATCATAGTAGCAAGCCTATTGGAGAAGCCAGAAAAAGATGATTGTGATGGCCAAGGATTCTTATGGTTGTTGCAATATCTAGTAGAGAATCACCATAGTAGAAGGCCTATTGGAGAAGCCATAAAATGATGAATATGGTGGTTGGGAGTCACAAACTTTGGAGGAGGTTCTGCCTCAAGAGATTAGCTTAGATACTCTTGGAGTTAGCACAATTGGTTAGTGCTCAGAAAGAGATTTCCAATAATATGTGGAAGTCCATAAATGGATCTTTAGATAAAAAGTTATTGATAGCCCAAGTAAGGACCTTGAAGTCTTTAGGCGCGGGCTGAATTTTGGAACTAGGGAAGCAAGTCAAATTTCAAAGTCTCAGTCAATTGGAAGTAGGTCGAATTTCGGATCCTAAATTTTGGAACTTTGGGATCTTGGAGAGTCAGAGGATCAGGGCATTGGAACATTGGAATATTGGGACCTTAGAGGTTTGGAATCTCGAGACTTTGGAAGGAAGAAATTTCAGGATCTCGGAGGTTTATTTAAAAGAAATAAGGAAAGCATGATCAATTTCTAAATTTCAGAATCTTGGAATATCAAAGCCAAGAGATTTCAGAACCTCAAAGTTTTGTAACTTCTTACTAATGGATCCTTTTGAAAGCGCCAAGGGTTGTGGGGAGAAGGTATTAACAAATAAATTCATTTTCAAAACAAAATAACCAAGGACCCTTTCTCTCTCCTCAGATAGGACACATCTAAATAGTTGATTGGTCCTCAAGAGCGAATGGTGACAGATGATGTCAGCATGAAATGGCTATACGGTGGACACTTGACAATCATATTCAACATTATTGAGTGTTATAATGGGGAAATACAGGTGACACGTGTCAAAAATATGGAGATTCCATGTGGGGTTGATGACAACAACATGATGTCATCTTAGAGGTCGGAACATCGTAGGTCAAAGATTTCATAATTGCACTTTGAGAAAAGTTCCGATACCAGGGAATTCTGATGTTGATTGGAACTTAGTCATGGAGCCCAAAGAATTAAGGGCGTAGACCAATGCTTAGCACCTAAGTGCTATGGAGATGCCATGTGGGTATTTCAAAGGTAGGAGATTTCGTAACTCCCCTCTAATTGAAATTTGAAGTAAGTTTGGATGCCAAGGGTTTCTGATGTTGATTGGTGTTTGGTTGTGGAGTGCAAAGAACCAAGCTCATAGAGAAATAACATAAGAAGATAGGCCCTGGGCAGGATCTGAAGGGCTTAGCACCTAAGTGCTATGTCGTCGATCATAACACCTCGTCCTATGGTGGAAAACCAATAAGAGGCTAAGCAAAAGGGGCTTGGAATATTGCAATTTCGTAACATCTCCTTAATAAAGTTACGAAATGATTGGGCTTCAAAATTGCAGCATAAAGGTGTATGGTAGATGAATGAGTCAAGAAATAAGAGTAAATGCACATAAAAAAGTTGGTTGATAGAGTTAATGGTGATTCTCATAGGTAGGAGAAAGAGACAAAGATCGCTGGGTCAAGGTAGCAAGGTCTGATTGTTGTGCAAGATGATTTAAATGGAGTCTCTCACTGAGCTAGGAAAATCCATCCTTGAGCTTGCTTGTGTTCTACGTGGAACTGAATGAAGAAAAGAGCCTCAGGGATAGGAGATTTATTCACATAAAGAACTGTTGGGTGTAGAGCCTAATTATCTTCTGTATTCAAAGGTTTCAGCTGGATGTATACCCCAGGAAGACTGTACACCCCTCCAGGCGGGGGTTCGGGGGCAGCGCCCCCGAAGCTAAAAGTAGATGTAAAATTTCCTTGTAAAAGTCTAGTAATTTCTAGTCAATCTAGGCTGTTCATTAGGTGGATGATCTGACAGTAGAAGTTATGTTTAATTTAGGGTTTTTTGCCCTAGAAGGCAACCCCTCACTATATATGAGGGAATTGTATTTCTTCTATGTAGATCTGTATTCTGAGTGAGGAAGAGAGACGAGATTGAGAGCGAAGAGGGTGTTACAACGGATCTGCTGTAGGTTGTATCTCTTCAGTTTGCTGGATAATATAATAAAAGAAGGACTGGCTGTTTCTCCATGGATGTAGCCCAAACTGGGTGAACCATGTATATCTGTGTCTGTCTTGTTTTATGCGTTTTCTGTGTTTATAATTCTGCAATATTTTATGTGTTCCATTGCTCCATAATATATAATTTTCTAACAAATGGTATCAGAGACGAAGGTCTATTTGGCTGAAAAAATCATAGGAGAGAAGGGTTCCTGGTTCGAGTGGGAGCAAGGTCGAAAAATTCAACAGCCAAACTACCAGCTGTGGAAGATGCAGAGGGAAGATTATCTGTATCAGAGAGATCTGTACCTACCATTGAGCGGAAAGACAAAGAAGCCAACGAGTATGACAGACACAGAATGGGATATTATCGATAGAAAGGCACTTGGAACAATATGGCTGTGCCTAGCGGCATTGGTAGCATTTAATATTTCAAAGGAAATGACAACATATGGTTTAATGCCGACATTGGCCAAACTATATGAAAAACCCTCGGCCTCAAATAAGGTATTTCTTATGAAGCATTTATTTAATATGAAGATGTCAGAAGGTGGATCTGTTGCTGATCATTTAAGTGATTTTAATACAGTTACAAGTCAGTTGAGTTCTATAGGGGTAAATTTTGATGATGAAGTTAGGGCTCTGTTATTTTTGTGCTCATTGCCAGAAAGTTGG
Organism: Pinus tabuliformis; assembly: GCA_031772625.1. Lineage (NCBI taxonomy): Eukaryota > Viridiplantae > Streptophyta > Pinopsida > Pinales > Pinaceae > Pinus > Pinus tabuliformis. Next base: position 404,623,197 of record CM062818.1, on the reverse strand, counting down.
AATGGTTTAGTTATGGCCATTAGTAACTCTGTCTCTGGGTCTAGTACTTTAAAGTTTGATGATGTTGTCGGTGCAATCCTTAGCGAGGAAATGCGACGAAAAAGCTCCGGTGAGACATTAGGTAATGCTTTGAGTGCAGAGTCTAGGGGAAGAAAAATGGAAAGAGGAAAGAGCTCAGGATATTGCAGTAAATCAAGGAAAGGCAGATCCAAGTCCAGATCGGGGATAGTGTGCTAGAAATGCAGAAAGAAAGGACACCTAAAGAAAGACTGTAGATCTCGGAAGGGAAAAGAAGGAGATGCACAGCAAGAAAACAATCATGAAGCAAATGTGACAAGTGAGGTGTTACAAGATGCTTTGATTATTTCTTTCGAAAATATTACTGATTCCTAGGTGGTAGATTCAGGGGCCTCATTCCATGCCACACCTAATAAGAAATATTTTCGTGATTATGTTTAAGGAGATTTTGGACAAGTTCGATTGGGTGATGATAAACCCTGTAAATCATTAGAATGGGTACAGTTTTCATAAAACAACAAAATGGAAATCAGTGGCTATCGAAGGAGGTAAGGCATGTTCTAGATAAATCTTGGAAGGTCACCAAAGAAGCCCTGGTAATAGCAATAGGCGAAAAGGTTGGTACATTGTATTTATGCAATGGTATTTCTAACTCTGTTAATGCTTTAACTTCCAAAGGAGTAGATGCAACATTATGGCATCATAGGGTCAGACAGATGAGTGAGAAGGGGATGAAGATTCTTCACTCAATGAATTTGTTGCTAGGTTTGAAGAATGTTGATTTGGACTTCTGTGAGAATTGTGTTTATGGAAAACAGAAGAGAGTAAGATTCCTTAGAGTTGGGAAAGAAAAGAAGATCGAAAAATTAGAGCTTGTGCATACAGATGTATGGGGACCTGCTCAGGTATCATCTCTTGATGGATCTCATTATTATGTTACTTTTATTGATGATGCAACCAGAAAAACCTAGATTTATTATATTCGAAATAAATCTAATGTATTTGATATTTTCAAGAAATGGAAAGCTTTGGTTAAAAATGAGACAGGGAAAAGGTTCAAGTGTCTCAGATCAGATAATGGAGGTGAATATTGCAGCAAAGAGTTTGATAGGTACTGTTCAGAGAATGGAATTCACAGAGAGAAGACAGTTCCAAGAACACCACAAGAAAATGGTGTGTTAGAAAGGATGAACAGGACAATCATGGAGCGTGCAAGGTGCATGAGATTGCATGCAATATTGCCTTTACAATTTTGAGTAGATGATGTAGATACTACTGTTTATCTAATAAACAGAGGGCCTTCAAGTTCCTTGGATGGTGGTATTCCAGAGGAGGCATGGACAAGTAAAAATGTTAACTACTCATTTTTGAAGACTGTTCGTTGTGAAGCCTTTGCCCACATTAACAAAGAAATTAGAACAAAGCTTGAGGCAAAATCACAGAAATGTACCTTTATTGGATATGGTGTTAATGATTTTGGTTATCGCTTATATGATTATGGAAATCACAAAATCATTAGGAGCAGAGATGTAATATTCAATGAAAAGGTCTTGTATAAGAATCAGTTGCAAAAAAAGAAACAGGAAAAAGAAAACAGAGAATACACAGTGCTTGACGATATCACAGGAAAAGTGATGGTGCCTGAGAATCATAATGATCAACAACTAGAACAACAACCACAACAGCAAAAAGCACTTCAAACACATGAAAGTGGTGTTAGAAGATCTACCAGGATAAGTAGACCCCCTGAACGATACTATCCTTCATTATATTATGTATTCTTGACTAATTCTGGTGAACCAGAATGTTATGAAGAAGCAGTGCAGGTAGAAACCGGGAAGAAGTGGGAGAAAGCCATGAAAGAAGAGATGGATTCCTTAGCACATAACCAGACTTGGGACTTAGTCAGGTTGCCTGTAGGTAAAATAACATTGCAGAATAAATGGGTTTATAGGCTGAAGGAAGAAGATGGAGGAAAACAAAGGTACAAAGCTAGACTTGTGGTGAAGGGGTTTGCACAGAAGAAAGGTATTGATTTTGATGAAATATTTTCTCCATTTGTTAAAATGACTTCAATCAAAACTATTTTAAGTCTAGTAGCAACTGATTATTTGCATCTTGAGCAGTTAGATGTAAAGACAACCTTTCTCCATGGGGATTTGGAGGAAGAGATATATATGCAGCAACCACAAGGATATGAGGTAAAAGGGAAGGAGAAACTAGTGTGCAGGTTGAAGAAGAGCTTGTATGGCTTAAAACAGGCTCTAAGGCAGTGGTATCTAAAATTTGACAGGTTTATGTCTGAACAAGGTTATACTAGATGTCACTCTGATCATTGTGTTTATCTCAAAAGGAAAAATGATGGCAGCTATATTATATTGTTATTGTATGTAGACGACATGCTTGTTGCAGGTTCTAACATGTAGGAAATAAATGTGCTCAAAAGAAAATTGGAAAACTCATTTGCAATGAAGGATTTGGGTGCTGCAAAACAAATCCTTGGTATGAGAATAACTAGAGACATGAAGAATCACAAATTAAAATTGTATCAATGTGAGTACATAGAAAAGGTGTTGAAAAGGTTTAATATGCAAAATGCAAAACTAGTTAGTATACCTTTGGCTAGCCATTTCAAATTAAGTAAGGAGGCGTGTCCCAAGACTAGGGAAGAAATGGATCATATGTCTAAATTCCATATGCATCAGCAGTTGGAAGCTTAATGTATGTAATGGTCTGCACAAGGCCTGATATTGCACATGTAGTGGGAGTTGTAAGCAGGTACATGAACAATCCAGGAAAAGAACATTGGATGGCGGTGATGTGGATTCTCAGGTATTTGAGAGGTACCACAAATCAAGCATTATGCTTTAGTGGTTCAAACATTGCTCTACAGGGATATGTTGATGCAGATATGGTAGGTGACAGAGATAACAGGAGGAGCACTACAGGTTATGTGTTTACTGTAGGTGGAACAACTGTCAGTTGGGTCTCAAAACTACAAAGTGTTGTTGCACTTTCAACAACAAAAGCAAAGTATGTTGCTGCTACAGAGGCTAGTAAAGAAATGATTTGGTTACAAAGGTTTCTGGATGAACTGGGTAAGAAGCAGGAGTTGGGCAGGTTATACAGTGATAGCCAGAGTGCCATAAATCTTGCAAAGAACTCTGCATTTCATTCCAAGACTAAAAATATACATATCAAATACCATTTCATACGGTCAGCATTGGAAGATGGACAGTTGAAGCTGGAAAAGATACACACTAGCCAGAATCCTGTAGATATGCTAACAAAAGTTGTAACCAGGGAGAAACTGAGAATCTGCTCAGTTTCAATTGGTCTTCAAGTATGATGAATAAGATGAGAAACAACCAGGTCCAAAGTGGAGTCATTGTCTAGCAAATGAAGTAGCGGTGGAGTTGCTATAATCAGTCTCCAAGTGGGAGATTGTTGGGTGTGGAGCCTAATTATCTTCTGTATTGAAAGGTTTCAGTCAGATGTATACCCCAGGAAGACTGTACACCCCTCCATGCGGGGGGGTAAATCCCCTTCGGTGGGGGTTCGGGGGCAGTGCCCTCGAAGCTAAAAATAGATGTAAAATTGCCTTGTAAAATTCTAGTATTTTCTAGTCAATCTGGGTCGTTCATTAGGCGGATGATCTGACGGTAGAAGTTATGTTTAGTTTAGGGTTTTTTTCCCTAGAAGGAAACCCCTCACTATATATGAGGGAATTGTATTGCGTCTATGTAGATCTGTATTCTGAGTGAGGAAGAGAGAGGAGATTGAGAGCGAAGAGGGTGTTACAACGGATCTGCTGTAGGTTGTATCTCTTCAATTTGCTGGATAATATAATAAAAGAAGGACTGACTATTTCTCCGTGGATGTAGCCCAAACTAGGTGAACCATGTATATCTGTGTCCCTCTTGTTTTATGCATTTTCTGTGTTTATATTTCTGCAATATTTTATGTGTTCCATTTCTCCGTAATATATAATTTTCTAACAAGAAAAAGAGCCTTATCAGAGTGTGCAAGTTGATTGAGATTTAGTTCTCAGCATGGAGAATCAAACAGAGGCCCATTCTCTGAGTTAATTTACTACAGTCACAGTTGGTGAGTGAATGATGCCAATCCTCATGTTTAAATGCAACAACAAAATTCAAGCAAGAGATGCAACAATAGGATGGAGAAGACAAATGGAGGAGTACACTCAGGTAGTGTGAATGGTGAAATGTTGGTAGAGGAAACATTGATCACATTGCAGGAAAGGAACAAAAATGTGCAGATCAGTTATGCAAAATGGGGGAAAACAACATTGTAGCCAGTGAATTGTGTGGAGATCTCTGTGCGTGAGTGCGCTGCTGAGGAGAGGCCAAGTGTGCCTATGCTATAGAAAGAGCCCGTTTATGTGCCTATGTTGCAGAATAAAGGGGTTGAGTGAGCATGTGCTGCTGTGAGAGGACGAGAGATCCTATGGAATAGAAGGGGCCGAGTGTTGAAAGTATGTTGTTGACAGCAGAGGGCCGAGAATAGTAGAGTGTTGCGTGGGATGTGCGTTAGTGAATGTTGTTGAGTGGAAAATCGAGTTGATGCAGAGTGTGTAGGGGACAGAGTGTAGTGTGAGATGAGTAAAGGAAAGGATTTTGAAGATAATAGAGTTGATATCATGTAGAGTAGCTACCATCTACATATAACATTAGTTCCTTATTGAGTGTGGGTTGGAGCCTGAATCTAGGAAGTTGGTGCTTCCATCTCTAGTGGGTTTCTGAGAAGGCATGGGGGTTGGTGCCCTCAACAAATCCATGAATTTGGTGCTTCAAATGGTGCTTATGGTAGGTTGATCAGGTGCTTGCAAAAGGAGGGAGTTGGTGCTTCCTGCTAGTGGGTGTTAGCAAATAGTCAAAGGGAGTTGGTGCTTCATGTGAGTGGTGGATCACAAATAGATTGATGTAATAGAGTAGATTTAAATGTGTTTAGGATTTAATACAAGTGGAACCAATTCAAAAGAGCTTCATTAACACATGCTATAATTCAGAAGAAATTAATTGCTAAAAACCAGAAATTTCAGAATATTGAACTAGTTTGCTGATCTAGGCACCCAAATGCCTAAGATAATCAAGTGAAAATCATATGGGTTAAATTTTGTTGTTAAGTTGAATTTTTTAAGGCTTAAATCCAAGTGGAATAAACTTGAAATAATCTCATTAAAACGTGCTAAAATTAAGCAGAAATTTATTACTATTTTGCTATAGGATACTTCTAAAAATTCCAAGATTGTGAACTAGTAAACTAATCCAAGTAGCTCAATGATGAATATGACTTTGTAGAGTTGTTCTAAGGATGGATCATACTTGTAAATGTATAAATGACCTAAAAAACCACTTATTTCAATCATTTAACCAATCTAACCTACAACAAATGAAACATGAATATTAAGTGCAGAAATAGGAAATGCAAGAATAAGAAATGCAAGTGAACAAAACATTCAAAGAAGATAAAGAGATTGTATAACAGGTCTCTGAGGCTCTTGGGATGGCCAATCCCAAGGATACTCAAAGTCTTATGAAGGAAACCAAGCCTTAGAAGCTGAAAATGACACCAAACTTCACTATTAGAGTCAATCAAAGTACATCCATGCCAGAAATGAAGGTAGAACTGCTAAATAACAAGTTTTCTTCACAAGAATACTAAGAAATACATGCCCCTAGAGGATAATTCGAATTGGAACTTATACAAATTAATGGGGAAGCATACTCCTTAAAAGGAGGTAGATTTTCCCTCCAAAATCCCTCAAAAGTGGATATGGTTCCCAATAATAGGAACCTTCATTAAATACTGAGTTCTGGCTTCTCCTATATTTTATCAATTAGTGGAGCTCTAGAATCTATCAATGAATTCATGATATTTTATTCATTTATTGGTCCATTATACGACATCCCGTGGCTGGGAGAAAGTCCTTAAATTATATCATCTTCCAAATCTTCAAAATATTTCCAGTATTCTAACAATATTCTATAAAAATAAATAATATTAGGCACATAATATGCAATTATCTCTAAACCTTCCTATGAACTTGTTAAAGCTAAGAAAATATTATTAAGTGTACAAGGAGAGATATATTATAGAATTTATGTGCCTAATAAAGGTTAGATGAGCCTTAATTTGTTTCTAATTTGGAGGCCCATTAGTAGATATCATATTTTTCATGGGCATCACAAGATACTACTGTAGGTTTATTGAATGATTTTCTAAACTATCCTACTCCATAACCTCACTACAGAAAAACCCAGTTAAGTTTAATTGGACATAGAAATTCCAAGAAAGTTTTGCTAGGCTCAAGTATTTACTAACAACAACCCCTATACTAAAAATTATTGATCCTAGTAAGGATTTCACTATTTGTATAGGTGCATGCCTAGAAGGGTTAGGTAGGGTATTCATGCAATATAATATTGTAATAGCATACGAGTCTATAAAATTGAAAGATCATGAAAAAAATTATGTTTTCTATGATCTTGAATTGGTTTTAGTGACAAATGCATTACAAATATGGCATCATTACGTATTAGGAAATATATTTACCCTTATTAAGGATCATATTACTTTGAATTATTTTTTCACCCATCCAAATCTAAATTCTAGAATAAAAGATGGATGGCCTTCCTATGCGAGTTTCAATTTGATATCAAACATATCAAGGGAAAGGAGAGGTGGCAGATCCACTAAGAAGGAATGTAAATTAGGTTGCTGAATTTTTTGTCAGCAATGCAAAAACATACTTTGTAGAATTAACTACAACAAAAACAATGAAGGATAAGGTATATATATATAGTTGTAAGAAAAATATGAAAAATTAAGCTGCCCAAACAGAAAAATATAAGTATGCATTGAATAAATACGAGTTTTTAACATTCATAAATGGAATTTATGTTCCTGATGTATCTAAACTCAACTGATCCTAGATGAGCACCATAAGAAGCCTTTTTAAGCCCATCTAGGATACCATAAATTTATTATAACACTCAGGGAGGAGTTTCATTGGCCATGAATGAAAAGAGAGATAGCTGAATATTTGTTGGGGCCTTTGTTTTTGTGATGTTTTGTGGAGAAAGAAGCTAGTGACAAGTGGCGGAAATGGATGTTGGAAAGTTGCGGAACTAACAACTAAGGAAAGAGAAGAGACTGGTGGAAGACTGGCAGTGGCTGAGGAGTGGTGGGAAGAAGCAGAGCGAACCGAGTGTGAATAAAACAAGAGAATCCGAGGAATGAAGATAACCGAGCAGGGGAGAAGGAACTGACAATTCAGGTTGGCACACAAGAAAAGAAAGATGAATATAAAAAACAGAAAGGAGAACCAAGAAGGGGTTGGTTATGGTTGTTCTTGGTAATACTATTCTTCTTGTGTTGTAGAGCTATGAGAATAACTTTGTGACTATCTTCATATGAGTTTGTATCACGGCTGTAAGTGTTATAATGTTGAGGAACATGCCCTGAGCCTGATGTAATGTACCTACTTTGATAGTTAATGAAGAGATTGTTATGGGATCCTACTGTATTCACTATGTGTTATTTTGGTTATTCGAAATTTTTAAGTATGCACATGTTTAGGTAGTCTTTCTGTTACAACATGTATAAACTATTGCGATTTGGTTTCTTTGAAGGTTAAGTTAATGTTCCTTTCTCTCTATCCTTTGATATGGTTTCCCTGATATCAGATTCATCTAACTAAGGTTGCGCCATGCCTCAGGTGAGACTCCTTACCCTTCCCGGGTAAGGTGAAAATTCTGGCATTGTACTAGACTACAACGAAGCCTTGTTGGCCCTTGTGCTCGAACCTAGAGTCTTAACCTTGTTGTTATTTCTACGCCAAAAAATAGTTCTATTGCTGGGATTTGAAATTCAAAAAGAGGGTTTGGAATATGGTATCGAGGATCTTTAAGAAAGAACTGTGAAACTGGTGGGATGAGAAAGTGGACCAGTTTGTTTCTTAGCAAGCTCAACTCTTCCACCGCACTATTTCAAAACTAAAGGACAAAATATTGTATTCAGAACCAGTGAGTGATCAATACAAGATATTTTGGTGCAAATTTCTAGAAGAACTTTACAACTGTTTGTAGAGATTGTAGGTGAAAGGGAGGTCCAGTGGAAAAAAATTGTCTCATCGCAATTGGACTCAAGCATATCTCACTACACTACATCGTCTTGATACAGATCTTATGGAACAGTAGATTTCTGGGTACAGACCATGCTAGAAGGGTATATTATCAAATTTTCAGTAGAAAGCCATGTTGAAAATAACAACAAGAAATGATAAAAATAGAATCCATAAATTCCAGTTTAATTTGTCCTTGAATTAAACTGAGATTTAAAATCGAATTTTATTCTCATAGCAACTTGTGATAGTTAACTAGAGTGAGTGGACTTAGTTAACTTAGGAATTTCGAGTTGGAAGTCTTTCTAACGTCATGTATATGTTCTCCCTATATTATAGGGTTCCAGGATGAGTTAAGTATAAGTTGTAATTAGTTAACTCAGTTTACTGAGTTAAGTCCAGTTAAATTAGTTCCAAACTGTTTGAGGAACTAATAGTGAGTTAACAGTCGGTTCGTGCACTAATTCATTAATGAGTGCTACTCTAGTTAACTGAAGATTCCCTCATAAAAAACTCATGCATGTTGATTCTGAAAAAGATCTAGTTAAGAATAGAGTGTAGGGATAATGTACTATTTGTTGTAGAATTTTCTGAGTTATACAGATGGTGCATGCAATCAGGAACTAAACCTGGAAGGGATTGCGCAGTTTTGGATGCACTGATTTCCCTTTAAGATGGGCTAATAAACCATAGGAATTGTGCAAGGAAATAGGGACTTGGAGAGCTAGAGAATTGGCCAAGTGTTGGCCAAGAGATTGCTTGTGAGTTGGAGATTTATTATACTGGGTGCTGGGATTCTTCTTGAGAGAACAAGCATTATATTATCATCTTGGATGTCTAATTAATGCAATATAGATAGTGGGGTTTTGAGATGTGGCTTTCCCCAGATACTTATTGTGTTATGTGCCATTGATTTGTCTTCCTCTTTCTATTATTGTTTTGCTCGATCTTTATGTGCTTCCCCTGTAAAGAGTAAAAGTAGATTCTTGTCTCTTGCTTTAGTTCATTGCATGAGCTTGTGAATCTACAAGATTTTCTACATGGTATCAAATCTAGACATGTAAGATTTTCTACATGGTATCAGAGCTGAAAAAAATATACTAGAGGATATTTTGAAGTTTTGAGTTTTGGGTTACAGGTGAAATTCGAATTTGCATTTCATACTTCATGATCGATAACTGGCATTCTACGGTTTGCGGCTCGAGTATGCCTTGGATGGAAGCTCAAATTATTTAGCCTGGAAGGCCATGATGGAGGCCGTGTTGGAGGATAATGGCTTGAAGGAATTCATTGATCAGGACATTCCTAAGCAACCAACATTGGATGCTCATAATCTAGCCAAATAGAAGAAGTGTGTGGAAAGGGCGAGGTGGATAATCCTTGAGGGAGTTTGAGACCACATTGTCTCGAGTCTACATGGGAAGGAAACTCCACATGCTATGTGGAAAACATTGAAGGACCTTTTCCAGAATAATAGTGAACAAAGGAAGTTGGCACTGAAAGATAAACATTGAAAAATCAAGATGGAGGCGGGCAACTCAATTCCAAATTACTTGACCAAGTTCACTCAATGTCGTGATGAACTTAGAAGTGTTGGAATCACTATTGCTGAGAATGATATGGTGAGTCTTGCTCTTCTAGGAATCCCAAAGAGTTGGCATAGTTATCAGGACTTTGTCAATGGTCAGGTGACGCTGCCAGATTGGGAACGACTATGGTCGGATTTGATGTGGGAGGAGATCACAAGGAACACCAGAGGTGGGACCTCTTCCAAGGAAGTGGAAGAGGATTTTGCCTTAGTGAGTAAGGAAAAGAAGGCAAAGTGAAAGAAGTCCCAAGGTGAGGATGGCAGAAAGAAGATGGACTTGATGAAAGTCAAGTGTTTTCACTATCACGAGCATGGGCACTATGTCAAGAACTACCTAGAGAAGAAAGCAAGCACGAAGAAGCCGAGAGTAGTGGTAGCGGGTGAAGCTCTAGCTTCACAATTCGAACTTGATTTCACTCTCATTGCATGCATGAACGACACTTCCATGGGAGGCGTGTGGTATCTTGATAGCGGTGCCTCATTCCATATGATGGGGAATAAAGATCTCTTTAGTGATTTTGAGGAGAAATACCTCAAGCAGAGAATAGAGTTTGGAGATGACGATAGGTATAGAGCTACCGGGATTGGTACAGTTACCTTTTATAGGGAGTCTGGCTCCCCTCTCAGGATCAAATATGTGATGTATGTTCCAGGACTAAATAAGAATCTTATTTCAGTCGCGGTATTGAAAGACCATGGCTATGATGTGGTTTTTAGTAAGGGAAAGGTTTTCCTTAGGCAGATCACCATGGGACAAGTGAAAGAAATTGGTGCATGGGTTAAGAATCTGTATGCTCTTGAGGTTCAAGATGCATGAAAAGCCTTGAGGAGCAAGGCAAAGGTTAGAGGCTTGGTGGTTGAGAGGGAGAGTAAATTACCTCTCAACATGCAGCCCCAAAAGAAGCCTTTGAAGCAGCTTCAGGAAGTTGTGGAGCAACCAAAACTAGAGAAGATGAGAGGAGATTGAGTGGAGAGATCCACTCAAGTAGATAAGAAGCAGTCTCAGAATCAGTCTCATACAGTTGTGGAGAAGCCATAATTGGAGAAGCCGAGCGGAGACTGAGTGAAGGCATCCAGTCAGGTAGACACCTCAAGTAGGGGGAAATTTTGAGCTAGGTGGGTAGAGGGATCACATGTAGCCATACCTCCATGTGTGAGGTGGGGCGATGTGAAGTGATAGTCCCAAGAGGTCTGAAACCGGGCATGGTCCATTGAGTGGTTTTATCTCATGGATCGTACCTTGCTACGGGGACCCAAAGTACATAATAGCGAGAGGAATAAGTGGGATTGATGTAGTCAGAGATCAAAGTGATAGAGGCTAGAGTAGTCAGATACTAAAGAAGTGCAGAGAAGGGTTGACAATAGTGTAGAAAGGCAGATTCAATAGAAGTGCAGAGTTTTCAGTCGACAGAGGCAATTTTAGTCAGAGACTTTGATGATAGAGGCATCATTCTGATTCAGGTTGGATGTTTTTTTGTTTCTAGAGTTGCTGGAGCAACAACACTAAAGAGAAATGTTGCATGCAGAACATTCCAAAGGTTTAGGATCGGGATTGAGTTGAATTCCTTTCTTGTTGAGAGGGAGTGTTGAAAATAACAACAAGAAATGATAAAAATAGACTCCAAAAATTCCAGTTTAATTTGTCCTTGAACTAAAATCAAATTTTATTCTCATAGAAACTTGTAATAGTTAACTAGAGTGATTTGACTTAGTTGACTTAGGAATTTCGAGTTGGAAGTCTTTCTGAAGTCATGTATATGTTCTCCCTATATTATAGGGGTCCAGGATGAGTTAAGTATGAGTTGTAATTAGTTAACTCAGTTTATTGAGTTAAGTCCAGTTAAATTAGTTCCAAACTGTTTGAGGAACTAATAGTGAGTTAACAGTCAGTTGGTGCACTAATGCATTAACTAGTGCTACTCCAGTTAACTGAAGATTCCCTCATCAAAAACTCATGCATGTCGATTATGAGAAAGACCCAATTGAGACTAGAGTGCAGGGACATTGTACTATTTGTTGTAGATTTTTTTGAGTTGTACAGATGGTGCATGCAATCAGGAACTGAACCTAGAAGGGATTGCACAATTTTGGATGCACTGATTTCCCTTTAAGATGGGCTAATCAGCCATAGGAATTGCGCAAGGAAATAGGGACTTGGAGAGCTAGAGAATTGACTAAGTGTTTTCCAAGAGCTTGCTTGTGAGTTGGCGGTTGATTACACTGAGTGCTAGGATTATGCTTGAGAGAACAAACAATGTATTATCATCTTGGATTTCTGATTAATGCAATACAAATAGTGGGGGTTTGAGCGATGGATTTCCCCGGATACTCATTGTGTTATGTTCCATTGATTTGTCTTCCTCTTGCTATTATTGTTTTTCTCGATATTTATGTGCTTCCGTTGCAAAGAGTAGAAGTAGATTCTTGTCTCTTGCTTTAGTACATTGCATGAGCTTATGAATCTACAAGATTTTCTACAAGCCATTAGTCTTTTTCAAAGGCTGAAATTGTGTTCTGAGCAGGGTTGCGAGGGAAGCTGCTAAAAGAAGTAACCCTTTAAGGTCTTAATGGTGGAAGAGGGCTTCGTGGTGTTCCAAAGTTTAAACATGGCAACGTAAACACCTAGTACTGGGGCAATGACCTAAAGGGAGGTATGCTATCGAGCAGGGAACTATAAGGCTATTAGGAGGATGGATGTAGAAGACTCTTGAAAGGCCAAGGATCTAAGAGTGAAAATGGGAGCGCAGATAGTGGAGAGATGGAAGGAAAGGGCCATGTAGACTATTAAAAGGAAACAGGAGGGATTGCATCAAGAAGGAGTGGTGTCGAGAAGTCCAGTGGGAATAGACAGGATGGAAGGAAGCTCAATGGGAGGAGTAGAGATGTTTGTAACTGCTGTGGGTTGAGAAGGTGAGAAGGATCCACCCTCGCTAGTGGAGAGGGAGATGCTAGATGGAAAAGGCCATGTAGGATTGGAGGAAGGCCTAGAGGATGCCATGCATTTTGTTATATAGAGACTATTTGGTGAAGATGATGTGTCCATAAGGATCAATGATCTACTTCCCAAAGTTCAGCTAGTGCCTGCCCCAACCTTCCCTTGGTACTCTATAACAATCCTAACAAGTTCCTTCCTAAGTTGATCAAAACTATAAGAGTTCATAATGTTCATGTTAATTACAAAGCTAGTACTAGTAACCATGGAAATAGTAGCAGTAATAAGGGTTTGCAAGGATCTCTACAACCAGGATCACAAGGATTTGTGCTTTTAGCACAGACTAAATAAAAAATGGTGGGATCATTCACAAGGTATCTTGATTTCTGCGGCAGGGGGAATGAAGATGTAAAACAACATTGGTATCTATGCAAGGCCTTATGGAGAGCCTGACAGGTGCCTGATAATGTGAAGCTATTTTAGACCACTCTCAGGGAAAGGGCCTTGAGGTGGTTCATAAAATGGTTAGAGTTACACTAGAACCCAACTGTGGATGATGTTAAAAGAGAATTTGTACAAGAATTCAAACTTCCCCAAACTGATCAGCAAGGGTTGTCAGAGCTGTGGGAGATAAAGCAGCGGGAGGGAGAGACTACATGGGAGCTGATGCAAATATTTAAGGATGCAATTGGTAAAATCAGTTACCCAATAAACCTGAATCACCAAAGAGATTGGTTTATCAAAGCATTGATACCCTTCACCCGTACACCATTAATGCAACAGAAGATTGATACACTATATGGTGCTCTCAAACAAGCAACTCGGATAGAAGCTATGAAAGGATACCCACATGAATATTGGGGGGGGGAGAAACATCATATGATCCATCTATCTTGGGTCTTCATCATCAAATTGCAAGTATAAATGAGAATTTGAAGGATCTGCAACCAGCCTGCCTGATGAGGCCAAATGTGTGGTGCACAAATTTATTAGTGGAAGGTCATGTTGCCATAGAATGCCCGACGTTGCAGGGTGCAGTTACCACGTCTACCCTAGGAGGACCACCTGGGCCTACACCCATAAAGAGAGTTGTTCAGGTAGGATTGCAAGGGCTATATCCTAGGCGCAACCAGCCGGAGTACTGTGAAGTATGCAGGTATGGACACTCCCCTCATTTGTGCTTGATATTAAAAAAATACTCCAATGTTCCAAATAAAAATAATTATGAATTATGTGCTTCCACAACTCACCACACTGACCAATGTAGAGAATCGAATGCTCTAGCAGATAGGTTAGACCACTCAACATTCCGAGTCAGCGAGACTTCTCGAGGAGGGCGATGAGGAGGAAAAAGAGGTGGAAAGGCAGGAGGTAGAGGCCCAGTTATCTGTTACAACTGTGATTAAGAAGGGCATGTGGTGTAGGATTTCCCGCTACCAAGAAGGCCATGGTGCTCTCAATGTAGCATCAATGAACATGACACAAAGGATTGTCTGGAGCTAATTGCAAGGTGGGAGGAGAATAACCGGCAAAGGGGAGCGAACTTGATTAACGCAGAGCCAAGGGTATCAGAGGAAATCCTCCTCTTGAATATTAATGTAGTTAAACCGGAGGCAAAAAAACTGGGGTTGATCGAGGAACCATAGAAAAATCCACGATCATCAGATTGGCCTCCCCAAAGTGCTCATATGTCCCCGAGTAGTAGAAGTAGCATTACAAGGAGGCAATGAAAGTTTTTAATATTCTGGATGAAGGCATAGGACCACAGAAGGGGCATGCAAATTCTCATAAAGTTAAGAGCCTGATCCTTTCGTAGTACACAACAATTTGACCTATTGAGGAATGGTTTAGATTATTTCTGCAGATCATGAATGATGACCAGATGCTGGGGCAATTGAGGAAAAGTTTGAAAGCGACCATCCCAAAGGAGGAGGTTGAGGGAGGAGTTATTTCCACTAACTTACCTAAAAGACACACTAGGAGAGTATGGAGGAATAAGAAGAGAACATGTAGAGAGTTCAGAATTGATGCTCAGATTGCAGGATTCCAGATCAAGGACACTATGCTAGACCTTGGCTCTGATGTCAATATTGTACCAAGGAAAACATGGGAAGAATTGGGGAAACCTTATTTGAAATTCTCACCAATCCAGTTGAGGATGGAAAACTCATTTTGTATCCTTACAATTGGGAGACTGGAGGATGTAGAAGTGGATGTAGCAGGGGTAAAGACCCATGCAGATTTCAAAGTAATAGATATTATGGGAGACAACTATACTTATCCAACACTGCTCAGGTTAGACTGGGCATTTGAAAATTATGTTATAATCAACTTGAAGAAGGAACTAATGAGTTTTGAAGTAGAAGGGGTAAGAGTGATTCAACTTCTAGATGCATATCAGGGACCAATATTCACAGAACCAACAGATGACAGAGAAGAGTTAGGGATGTTAGAGAAACTCTACACGCTAACAACATGCAAAAGGGAGGATACATAAACCCAACAATTCAAGGATCTACTAGCTAGAGACATATTCATAATTTAGAGGTTAGCTTAGAAGCCACTTGGGATGATTGGCAGCATAATGGATATGAGATCAACACTAGACGTTGTGTTGTAATATGTCGGGCCAACTGGATTTGCACTGAGGTAAGAGACTTCCCTATCTTTAATTGTATAGACTTAGTAAATTAATTTCTCAAGAGGATTGATGCAATTTTTATTGAAGAGCATAAAATATCGTTACTAAATATCACATTGAAAGCAACACCGACAAGATGGTGGGGAGTTCACCGTAACTACCTACGGGACTGGGAGAAGATAAAAAAAAGTAATGGAAGTAAGATTCAAACAAGCGGGAGAGTACCCTCAAATTATTTCAAGGTATAGGGGGCACTCCGACCCTCAACAACAATTGGAAAATTTTAGGGACAGATGGAACCTGTTGTAGCATCCATTGTCATTTTAATTTTATATTTAGTTTTATCGTAAAAATAAAAACAATCAAATATTATGTTATAATGGAAACAAAAGAAAATGCGGAAATTTGAAAGAAATGAGTTGTTTTATATTATTGACCGCTTTTGAACTCAAGAAACCCAGGAGAAGATTTGAGTCGTTCGATCGATAGGCAACAAATCTAATGGTAGTCACACAGTTAACAAGGGTGAGGTTCACCCCAAAATCGGATGCGAGAAGTTATAAAATTGAGTTAAAACCTTAGTTGATTAGGGCCATTTGCTTGAAGAATGCAGATCCGATGGTAATCGCGTGGTAAAAAAGGATGATGTTTAATTCGGAAAACGGATGCGATGGTTTATGAAATGTGATTTAATCCATTGAAGTCTGGATCAATCACAACCGCTCATAAAAAAGGGACAAGATCCGACAGATATCGCATCAAAAAGTGCACAGGTTTTATTATAAATTTTAGACCCGAGAAGTCTTTTAACTGCAGTTTTGTTTCCTATTGGGTCCGTGGGGAAGGAAAAGGTTTGTGGAAAAGGTGGACATGATAAGGTTATGAACCAGAGTCTAAATTCTTTTTCAGTTCCATGGTAGCTCATATTCCACGTAAATCAACCAATTCTGCTGTTTTAGCAGAATAACTAGGATTAGAGGCGGATGACTGAAACTTCAAAGGAACGTTGACTGGTCAGGTTTCTTTATGTTTTTGCCAATCAAAACACTTCCGATAGATATGTGGGCCCATAACCACAAGTCCATGCACATAGTTTTGTAAAGATGTAGTTTGTTGTGTTAAAACAATATAGCTATTATCAAAACATCTACAAAGAAACTTCATCAGCAGTCAAGCCACAAATTCGAACAACGAGAAACCATCACCTTCTAATTTCTGTTACTTCTTGTATTTTGTTTTGGTAGGAGATAGTTAGGTAGTTTGACTGTTTTGGTGATTACCGACTGTCCCATAATGTATAAAAAGAGGGAAAATTATAGAAAAAGGGTTCGAATTTTTGAAGAACTTGGAGACTAGGCTATTGTATTTTTGATAAACTATTGATTAATGAAGAATCAGAAATTTTTCACATATTGTTGGGTATGATTTTGTAACTTCCTTGTTATGTGTCATCATATGTATTATTTCTTCAAGTATAGTCATGAAGCTGCGGGTCTTTGTTTACTTATGTGAATGAAGTTAAAATTCCTTA
This sequence comes from Pinus tabuliformis, assembly GCA_031772625.1. Lineage (NCBI taxonomy): Eukaryota > Viridiplantae > Streptophyta > Pinopsida > Pinales > Pinaceae > Pinus > Pinus tabuliformis. The sequence goes on along the minus strand of CM062818.1, from coordinate 404,606,341 downwards.
AAAGAGCACTCCTATACTTAAAACCCCACTTCTACATTTCTTCTAAGTTATAGATAATAGTTTCTATGAAAAACAACATAATGTCTCTAACCTTTCAAATCATTCTTCACTCAACATTTATATCCAGCATCATATGGCATTCTGAGACTTTCATATCACCTAAGTATTAAGGGTTAAGAACCAAGTCTTTCAGGTCCTTCATTTGAGGATATATCATACAAATAAGTGACAAGAATAATAAACATTGATGTCTTAAGTACAATTTCTACACAACCAAGAAATTGGTTTCTTAAGGGACAACATTAATTGGTGCCGTTTCCGGGGACGAAGTCAAGAACACTTTTCCCTAGGTTTTTAATATTTTCCTCTGGTTGTTCAGTGAGGAGGAAATATTTGGCTGTATTGAACAAAAAGCAATAACTCTGGCTTCAAAGAGGCCTCATACGAAGTCAAATACCTCACAACAAAAAGTTCAAGTCCTTTTAGACCCTGAGAGACTAGTTTCCAAGAGGGTTGGAAGGCCTAAAACTCCATTTACACCAAGTCCTACACTGTCTACACCTGGCAGTAGTTCAACACATCATTCATCCAAACATTCATATTTTATTGACCAAGAGTCGCCTTTTACATCCACTTCATTTCAAGAACCCAACTGTCAAGAACAACCTTTAGAGTCTGTTTCTTTCTCAGTATCTACTATAGTTATTCAACCTGAACCTATAACTACATTGCCACCTTTTCATACTCCATTTGCTCCTCAGTCAGGTTCTACATCTGCTGGTACTCAAGATTCAGTAAGTTCAGGAGAAAACATGGCAACACCCGCATTCTTGTTGAATAGTTATGCACCTATTTAGTTGCCACAACAATTGAATCAAATGCCTCAGGAATACTTGAAAATTCTTCCTTGTTTCTCAGGGGAGGATGAACAAACAACATATAAGCATATAACAATGTTTTGTAATTTTGCAGAAAATCTCAATGTTGAACACTTGGATGTTGTTTTAAAACTTTTTGTGCAATCCTTGGATGGAGAAGCAAGAAAATGGTTTAAAGGGCTTCCTAATAACGCTATTTCAACATGGGAAGAGATGGAGCACCTGTTCACCCAAAGATGGGGAGTGAAAAGAGACCATGGGTATTCACTCATAGAGTTTAATGCTATTAAGAAGAAATTTGTTGAAAGTGTTGTGGAGTTCATTAGAAGGTTCAATAAACTTTACAATAGTCTTCCAGTGGAGAATAAGCCCCCTCCTACTGGTGCAAACCTAAATTTTGCAGGGGCTTTTGAATCATATTTTGGATTCACATTGAGGGAGAGAAGATCCACAACCCTTGATCAGATCCAAATTGATGCCTTAGAAATAGAAGCAAATCTAGTGGCGGTAGGTAAAGCACCAGAGACATAGCCTATCCAAGATAAGGGAAAGGCTAAAGTGGAATAATCTCAAAGTCAAACATTGGAGGATATGAATAATGTAATTAAAAATTTGTCTAATAAATTTATTAAATTAAATTTGGAGAGTAATAATTCTCAGAGGCAAGCACAACAAAACATAAACTTTAATCCTCAGTATAGAAGACAACCTCTGCAAATTTTGTAGAAGGAGAGAAATGATCAAGATCAGGTTCAAGCACCATTTTACTTAGAGTTAGATCATGATGAAGTACTAGAGCATTCCAGGGACCATGATGATCATATTTCTACATTGTATGCAGTAGATGAAGATGAACTAGGTTTTGAGGGAGAAGAATATGAATATACTGAAATAGATGCCATTTATGATGAGAATGAAATTAATGAATATTGGAAGCAATTTTCTGATTTTATGCAGGAAGAATTACATAAGAAGTATGACTTGAGATCAAGGAAAAGATTAAGAGTTCAAGAAAATGAAGGTGAGCAGCAAGTTCCAGCTCCCCTACAAAAGGTGACTCCACAAGAACCACAACAACAATTAAATAAAGGAAAGCAACAACAGAATACAAATAGCAAGACTCCAATACTTCAAGGTGAGTCTTCTTAAGATAGAAGTGAAAAAATTCCTTTAGAAAAACTTGTTTCCATTCCACAAGAGCTCTCAGCGATGAAGAGAAGTGAAGATGAAAATGAAAGGACTACTAAACAAGTTCATGTGTTTAGTCTCACTAAAGAAATAGAAAAAATCAGAATTCAGGTTCCCCTCATAGAGTTGGTCAAAACACAAGTTTATCAAAGAGAAATTGCTAAGTTTATCAATCTATCTCAGAATGTTAATATAAATGACACTGTGAAAGTACAAGAAGATAAACCAGTAGTGGTTTTTGGTCCACATGTGGAGGAGGTAGATTCTTCAACACCTCATTTCTACATTTCTTTATTGATTCATGATTTCCTCTTGAATAATTGTATGTTTGATTCAGGAGCTTCACATAACCTTATGCCATTATCAGTGATGAAACAACTAAACCTACAAGTTACCAAACCTTATAGAGACCTGTATTCTTTTGATTCAAATAAAGTCAAGTGTCTAGGGGTCATTAAAGATATGGTGGTGTCACTAGCCCAGATCCCAGCTAGAAGCTTGGTAATGGATGTAGTGGTAGTAGATATCCCTGCTAGGTTTGGAATGTTGCTATCTAGGTCATGGGGGGCTAAATTGGGTGGTGTTTTGAAACTAGATTTTACTTACGCTGTCATAGAAATTTTTGGTGGAGAAGAAAGAAGACTGTATAGAGAAACAAGATTTGTAAAAACAATCACAAAGAACGTAGCAAGTAATTCACTTGTATATAGCCAAGAGAAGGATGATTTTTCTTGCTTCGTGCTGCATGACAATGCAGGGTTAGCTGAAGATAACTAGAGGCAGCTTACTTCAACCAGTGTAAATACAGAGCTACAAAAATAAGGGGTGTGGAAGTGCTTCTTTGATGGAGCCTATTCTAAAGAAAGAATAGGTGATGGTTTCCTTCTAATTACACTTGGAGGTAATATGATCCTTTTTCTTTTAAATTGGAGTTCGAGGCAACAAATAATGTGGCAGAATATGAATCCTTAATCATTGCTCTGGAAACAACAAAACAAATGGGAGTCCAGTTAATTTCTGTTTTTGGAGATTCAGATTTGATTATAAAGCAAATAAATAACCATTGTCAAACAAAACACCCTAGGATTAAGGCATACAAAAATGAAGTGTGGGATCTGGTTGAGAACTTCTTTGAGGCTTTCAACATACAGTTCATTCGAAGAGATGGAAATAGATTAGAAGACGTTGGCTGTGGCTGCTAGTACTTTTATGCCTCTTATGAATCCAAAGCTAAGATATGAGGTTGAAATGAGGCACAAGCCTTCTGTTCCAGATAATATAAAACACTGGCAGATGTTCCAGATAATATAAAACACTGGCAGATTTTGAGGATGATCAGCAGATTAAGGAATTCTTGACTATGATTGAAGATTTTTAGGGCACAAAGATTGATCAAGATGAAGATGAAACAAAAAAAGGTGCAGAAGTAAGTGGTTTAATCAAAAAATTGTTCGATTGAAAGATAATATTCTGCCAAGGGGGCTTGTCCCTCTTGAAAGACTTTTTAACTCCAATGATGTAGCTTTCAGTTCAGAGAAAATTCCACAGGATGAGAAAATTCAAGATCACAATATTGGAACCCAGGAGGAGCCTAGGTTAGTCAAATTATTTAATGGAGTTCAACTTAATTATAAGGAGAGATATATTAAGCTTTTCAGGGACTATATTGATGTTTTCGCTTGGTTCTATGAGGATCTCAAAACATATGATGTAAGTATTATTCAACATAAGATTCCCTTGAAATAAGGGACTAAACCATTTAAGCAGAAACTCATACACATAAGCCCTTTACTTTTACCATTGATTGAGAAAGAATTCAAAAAGCTGCTTGATGCCAAAATAATAGTTCCACTTAGGTACCCTAACTGGGTGGCCAATTTAGTGCTTGTAAGGAAGAAAAATGGAGAAACAAGGCTATGTGTGGACTTTAGAAATCTGAATAGGAATTCCTTAAAAGATAACTATCCGTTACCTAAAATGGATCATGTGCTACAGAAGGTAACTAAATCATTCAGAATGTCCATGCTGGATGGGTTTTCTGGGTATAACCAGGTGGTTGTTGACAAATAAGATTAGAAAAAGACTACATTCACAACTCCTCGGGGAACCTTTATGTATGCTAAAATGCCTTTTAGGTTGATGAATGCAGGTGCAACATTTCAGAGGGCAATGGACATTGCATTTGTGGGAGATAAGTTTGTAGTGATATACTTGGATGACATCACTGTTTTATCTAATTCTGATGAGGAGCATCTGGACCATCTTAAAAAGATTTTTGAGAAATGTAGGAAATTTTGGCTTTCCTTGAATCCTAAGAAGTCTAGTTTTTCTCTAGAAGAGGGCAAACTGCTGAGGCACATTGTTTCTAGAGATGGAGTGAAGATAGATCCAACAAGGGTGAAAGCTGTGTAGAAAATACCCATGCCCAGGAGTAAGAAAGACATTCAAAAATTTATGGGAAAAATAAACTTTTTAAGGAGGTTTGTGTCCAATTATGCTGAAATTGTAAAAGAAATTACCAAATGTTGAAGAAGGAAAATGAAGTGAATTGGACAAAGGAAGCCAGAGAGTCATTCTCAAAGATTAAAGAATCATTACAAGCAGCTCCATTTTTAATGAGCCCTAATTATCAAAAGCCTTTTCAAGTTTTTTCATTTGCATCACCTAATTCAATAACTGTAGTTTTGTTACAAAAAAATGATGAACAAGAGGAGTAGCCAGTTGCTTTCTTTAGCAAGATTCTCAAAGATGCTGAACTAAAGTACAGCATTCTTGAAAAATAGGTATATGCTTTGGTAAAATCCCTAAAGGCCTTCAAGACTTGTGTGTTGCAGTCACATATCATTGCTTATGTGCCAAATGCTACAGTAAAATATATCTTAGTCCAGAGTGACGTGGAAGGCAAAAGAGGAAAGTGGATAGCCAAAATTCAAGAGTATGATCTGGACATAAATCCCACAAAGCTGGTGAAAGGGCAGGGATTGGCAAAGATGTTGATAGAGTCAAAATTTCAGGCATTGGGAATCAACTTGCTAACACCTGCAAATGAGGAAATAATTGAAGAAGGTGAAGAAAAATAAAATCCAGGTATGAAGATTAGATATAAGTTTTTATGTTCAGAATGGTACAAGCACATAGTCCATTATTTATTTTTTCTCTCTTGTCCTCAATATTTGGATAGAACAAATATAGATAATTAAAGATCAAAGCAAAACCATATGTGATTGTTGAGGGCAAATTGTATTGGAAGGATCCTGTGGGAATTTTATTGTTGTGTTTAACATAGGATGAATTTACAGAGACCATTAAAGATTATCATGAGAAGTTATGTGGTGGACATTATAGTTGGAAGGCTACTGCACATAAAATCCTCCAGGCAGGGTTTTGTTGGCCCACCTTATTTGGTGATACATATAAGTTTGTTAGAAGCTGTCAGAAGTGTCAACTTTCTGTTGAGAAGAAGAAGCTAGCTCCCTTGCCTTTGATCCCAGTCTTCATAGAGGAACCATTTAGACAATAGGGACTAGATTTTGTTGGAGAAATTAGCCAACCTTCAAGTGGAAAACACAAGTGGTTTCTCACAGCTACTGATTATTTCACCAAGTGGGTAGAAGCTATACCCACTAAAAGGGAAAATGACCAGGTGGTGATGAAGTTCTTAGAGGAAAATATTTTCAACAGATTTGGATGCCCTGTCAAAATCATAACATATAATGCTCAAGTGTTCAGTTCAAGTAAGTTTGTTATTTTTTGTCAGAGTATAATGTTATTTTATCTCATTCAACAACTTATCATCCACAGGGAAATGGATTGGATGAATCCACTAACAAAACATTGATGAAGATCCTTAAGAAAACTATTGGAGAGAATCAGAAAGACTGGGATTCTAAATTAAAGTTTGCTCTACGGGCTGTCAGAGCGACTACAAGAAGGTCCACATGAAAAACACCTTTTGAGTTAGTGTATTGAATTCAAGCTCTATTCCCTAGTCAGCGTGTGAAGCCTGTGATTGCAATGATTCAGGAGGTAAAAGAAGAGCCCAATGCTCTTATAAGAAGAATGCATAAGGTAGTGGAGTTAAGTGAAAGCAGGGATATGGTAAGAGATAATTTGATTATGTATCAATCAAAGATGAAGGGTATTTTTGATATAAAGGCCAAAGGAATTGATTTTAAAGTTGGAGACCTGGTATTAAGGTGGGATACTAGAAGAGAGGATAAGGGAAAACATGGGAAGTTTGATCCTCTCTGGTATGGCCCATTCAGAATTATAGAAGCAAGGGAAAATAATACATTCTTCCCAGTGAATCTTGATGTTGAATCTTTACATCTGCCAGTCAATGGGCAGTACCTCAAACATTACTTCCAGTTATGAAGCACAAGAATCCTATCATTGTAGATACCAAAGTGAATTCATTTTACAAATTCCAGAGAATTTAAATTGGCTAAGAAATATGTGACTCCATGCCCGACATTAAGGCACTGATCTGTGGTTCTTAGTGCTTCTGTGGCAAAAGCGCTATCCCCAGGTGGAGCTAGATGTTGTAGCATCCATTGTAATTTTAATTTTATTTTCAGTTTTATCGCAAAAATAAAAAAAATCAAATATTATGTTATAATAGAAATAAAAGAAAATTCGGAAATTCAAAAGAAATGAGTTGTTTTATATTATTGACAGATTTTGAATGTGAGAAACCCGGGAGAAGATCTGAGCAGTCTGATCGATAGGTAATAGATTTAATGGTAGTCACACGGTTAACAAGGGCGAGGTTTACTCCAAAATTGGATGCGAGAAGTTATAAAATCGAGTTAAAACGTCAGTTGATTAGGGTCGTCTACTTGAAGAATGCAGATTTGACGGTAATCGCGTGGTTAACAAGGACGATGTTTAATTTGGAAAATGGATGTGATGTTTTATGAAATGTGATTTAATCTATTGAAGTCCAGATCAATCACAACTGCCCATCAAAAAGGGACGAGATCTGACGGATATCGTGTCAAAAAGTGCATAGGTTTTATTATAAATTTCAGACCCGAGGAGTCTTTTAACTGCAGTTTTGTTTCCTATCGGGTTCGTGGGGAAGGCAAAGGTTTGTGGAAAAGGCAGACGCGATAAGGTTATGAACCAAAGTCTAACTTCTTTTCAATTCTGTGGTAGCTGATATTCCATGTAAATCAACCAATTTTGTTGTTTTAGCATAATAACTAGGATTAGAGGCAGATGACCGAAACTTCAAAGGAACAATGATTGGTAGGGTTTCTTTGTGTTTCCGCCAATCAGAACACTTTTGATAGATACGTGGTCCCATAACCATAAGTCCACGCATGGATTTATGTAAAGATGCAGTTTGCTTTTTTAAAACAGTCTAGATATTATCAGAACATCTACAGAGAAACTTCATTAGCAGTTAAGCCATAGATTCGAATAACGAGCAACCATCACCTTCTAATTTTTGTTACTTCTTGTATTTTTTTTCTTGAGAAGAATGAGGTGTCTTTTACCTTCTAATGTAATATTCTATAATGACTTTTACCTTAAATAGTTAGGAGATAGTTAGGCAGTTTGATAGTTTTGGTGATTACTAACTATCTCATAATGTATAAAAAGAGGGAAAGTTATAAAAAAGGGTTCGTATTTTGAAGAAATTGGAGACTAGGCTATTCTATTTTTGATAAATTTTTGATTAATGAAAGAATCAGAAGTTTTCCACACATTGTTGGGTATGATTTTGTAACTTCCCTGTTATGTGTCATCATATGTCTTCTTTTCTTTAAGTATAGTAATGAAGCTGCAAGTCTTTGTTTACTTATGTGAATGAAGTTAAAATTCCTTAAAAGAGTGCTTCTATACTTAAAAACCCCACTTCTACATTTCTTATAAGTTACATATAATAGTTTCTATTAAAAGCAATATATTGTCTCTAACTTCTTAAAGTGTTACAGATAATAGTTTCTGTGAAAAACAACATATTGTCTCTAACCTTTCAAAGCATTCTTCACTCAGCATTTATATCCAGCATCATATGGAATTCTGAGACTTTCATATCACCTAAGTATTAAGGGTTAAGAACTAGGTCTTTCAGGTCCTTCATTTGAGGATATATAATACAAATAAGTGACAAGAATAATAAACATTAATGTCTTAAGCACAATTTCTACACAACCAAGAAATTGGTTTCTTAAGGGCCAACAAAACCGATAAGGATTTCCGAAGGAGTTATGGGTGCATGGGTTCATACACACCATGGGAACCTTTCCAAAATACTGGTATGTACATGAAGAAATAAGGAGGAAAACGTGGGATTGTGATAGCTTGCCTGATCAGTTTGTTGGAAAATTATCTTTCTTAGACAATGACAGGAGGATGACTAAGGCATTGCAGCCTGTCAAACAAATTCTTCTCACATTAGGTCAGCTAATGGATGGGTGCATAGACTAGAGGACCTTACAAAATCTCTATGAGTTAGGGTATCATGAAGCAATGGCCTATGGAAAGGTGGATAAAGAACCAAATGAGGATGATATGGAGGAGTTACGACATTTGTCATTCCATGAAACTGAAGGGGAAAGGGGAATCAAGGATGGACCTGTAATTGATGTGCCACACTTTCTCCCATTGAAGTTGTGGAAGCATAACATCGAGATGGATGAAAAACCAAAGCTAGCCTCGATTGGAGACTATTGGGATGAACAAACTACAAAAGAGATTTTCGACCTCCTAAGAGAATATGAATATTTGTTTCCTTCGTCTAGTTCGAAACTGAAAGGGATTAAGGGAGACCTAGGGGAGATAAAAATCGTATTAAAACTCGATGCAAAGCTAGTGAAGAATCGAACTTACAGAATTAATCCAAGAGTCAAAGAGAAAGTGGATAAAGAGATAGACAAGATGCTAGAAGAAGGGATTATCTTTCCGGTGGACGAGGCAGAGTGGGTGAGTCCAATTGTAATAAAAAAAAGAAATATGCTATAGAAATAAGGGTCTTCATGGACTACCATAGCTTAAAAAATGCTTCTGTGCATGACCCATTTCCCACACCATTTAATGATGAGGTTCTAGATATTGTAGTAAGGAACGAATCATACTTCTTTACAGATGGATTTTTGGGCTATCACTAAGTCAGAATCACCGAGGAGGATAAGAAGAAAACTACCTTCACTATAGAATGGGGATCCTACGCCTATCATGTTATGCCATTTGGTCTCAAGAATGCACCTGTAGTGTTCTCGAGAATTGTAATTGTAGCCTTTAGGGATTACATCCACAGGTTCTTAGAGGTCTACATGGATGACTGGATGGTTTATAGTCCATTGAAGAAACATTCCAGTCTGCTCAAGATAATGTTTGATCACTGTAGACAGCTATAGATATCATTGAACTTGAAAAAATGTATATTTGCAGTCCCATTTGGCACACTTTTGGGCCACATAGTGTGCAAAGAAGGAGTATGCGTAGATCCTACCAAGGTTGCGGTGATAATGAATATGGACCCACCCGCAAGTGTAAAAAAATCGGATCCACTTTGGGACATTCTAAATACTATAGGATATTTATCCGCAACTACGCCTTTGTTACTGCACCAATGGAGAAATTGCTAAGGAAGGCTGAACGATTTACGTGGTTGGAGGAGTGTCAAGCTGCACTCAACATACTAAAAGAAAAGCTGGTAAGTGCACCAATTTTGGTCTACCCTGACTGGAACAAACAGTTCCATGTCCACATCGATGCATCCGGTATTGCTTTGGGGGATTTTTTGGCTCAAATAGGGGAAGGGAGCCTCGACCACCCAATTTACTTTTCTAGTAGGAAGTTATCGACAACAGAAAAAAATTATACCATGACAGAGTGGGAGGCATTCGTAATGGTATATTCACTCCAAAAATTTAGACACTATTTGTTGGGGGCCCATTTAAGTTTTTTACTGACAATTCTTCTTTGAAATACTTGGTGAATAACCTTGTGTTGGAGGGAAGAATTTTCAGGTGGCTATTGTTATTTCATGAATTTACTTTCGAGGTAATCGTTAAGGCTATCCAACTGAATATGGGACCTGATCACCTCTCACAGATGGAATCAGGAGAAAGTGGAGGATCCCTCGATGATAAACTACCAGATGGAGACTTGTTCTGGATTGAAGTAGTACTAGATTACCTAGAATATATTACAACCTTATTAGCTACATAAAAATTTCTAGATGAATACAAAACTACATAAAGGAGGCATAAGGTCATATGAGCGAGCGATTATCAATTAATCATGGGACAACTATATAAATTGGGCCTTGATCATGTGTTGCACTGATGTGTCCTCCACCATGAGAGACACGATGTGCCATGGAAATGTCATTCAGGAGTCACAAGTGGCCATGTTGGGGGAAACGCTACCACAAGGAAAGTGTTGCAAGCAGGACTATGGTGGCTGATGGTTTTAAAAAATGCGAAAGAATATACCAGAGGATGTGATGTGTGCCAAAGGGTTGGAATTTCGTCACATCAAGATGAAATCCCATTGCAACCGGTACGCGCACTACAGATATTTGAGAAATGTGCGGTCGATTTCGTAGGTTCTATTAATCCATCAACGCATCACTCTCATACCAGGTATATAATCACACAACAGAGTACCTTATGAAATGGGCTAAAGCAACACCTTTAAAGGACTGTATTATGGATACCACTGCCAAGTTCATATTTGAGAATATCATATCCAGATTCGGGTGCCCCAGGAGTCTCACCAGTGATTAGGGGACCCACTTCATAAATGAGACAATTGCTTCCTTACTTCAAAATTTCATGATACAACACCACAAAAGCAGTCCATACCACTTGCAGGCCAATGGTACTATAGAGGCCTTCAACAAGATATTAGAAAAGGGTTTGACTAAGATATATTCAACCAACTAAGATGATTTGGACGAGAGGGTGCCAATGACCCTATAGGCATACTGTACAACTGTCAAGCGACTACATAAGCATACACCTTTATAAATTGTGTATGGATGAGAAGCTGTGGTGTAAGCTGAGTTCTCTATCCTAGGCATTTTTGTTTCCCAAACCACTCAGATGATAGAGGAGGAATCACTTTAGAATTGGTTAGACAAACTCTTGGAGCTTGATGAGGCAAGATTTATGGTAGATTTCCACCAAATGGTTGAGAAGAAAAGGAAAAAGGTGTGGCATGACTGACATATCAAGAGGAAATCATTCACAGTCGGTGGGCATGTTCTATTATATGACAACAAGTTCTTGAATTTTCCCAGGAAGCTACAAATGCATTGGCTAAGACCGTTTGTTATTGCGGAGGTAAGGGAGTCTTGAGCTGTCAAGCTCACACAACTGGATGGGGTATTTCTACTAAGTTAGGTGAATGATGCACATATGAAACCCTTCCACACATCAAACAATGTTACTTAGAATTAATTGGATCTCTGAAAGGGGACCATAGGTAGGAATAGGAAGAGTCAGTAAGAGTTGTTTAGTTGCATCATCACTAGTCGCATCAGTCATTTTTTTCCCTCTTTCTCTGATTAGCCAATCCTTAACATTTCCAAATAAGGCTTCCGCTAAGTTAGTACAAGTTGCGGATGTCATTCCACCACACCAAAACTATTTGTGGTCAGGGGGAGCCACACATGTTAAGCATCTTTTCTGTAATAATTAGACAAAAATTTCGGTGTCAGCCCAGATTCCAATAAATTTTTTCCCATTATAGAAATAATTAATTCATAAACATCTTCCATTACGATAACATAACTACCCATAAAATCCACCTTTCCCTTTTGAGAATTTCATTAGCCAAGTCAGGTCCAGCTCAGCTGATGACATGATTAACACGATTGAGTCTACATAGGGAAATTTGTCGTAGTAGTTAGTTAGGAGGTCGTATTAGAAACATCATGTCGAGCTGGTATACTTAATTTTCATGGAAATGCTGAATTCCTCAGAGTTTGAAGCCAAGGTGGTAGAGCCACTCCATTTCTAGTCTGGTTACAAGTGTTGTCATTCAAATATTAGGTACCAACCCTCAACGACTTTAGCTTATCAACACCACTCCAGTATGATGAAGGAAATTCTATCTGTTCTCGGGTTCGGGGTGGATGGAAGAATTGTAGTAAAAGAGCCTCTCTATGGCAAGTATGAAAAGGCAACGCTAGTTGATAATGATCTTTCAGACTCATTCCAATTTCCAACCATGTAGCGCGAGGTTTACACAGAGTCAGTCAAAAAAGAGGACGACACTACAAAAATCAAAGTTAAGACTAACTTCAGAGGAATCCATTGGTCCACCGTACTAAATTTGAGGAGTTTTCCCATGTTTGGCATGACTAATGCAATGAAAAAAATTGCTGATCAAAAAAATTCACGGTGGGTCGCTCGGGCTCGACAAGGAGTACCCAATTCATGCAGTTGACATTCAAAGGCCTATGGCTTTGTCCGTGGCAGGAGATGCAGTTTCAACCACATTCCATATGAATTCCAAGAGAGTGAAGAAGTGAGGAGATGCATACTACTATGCCAAGTATGATACCCAGAGAGGAGGAAAGGGAGCATGCATAGATCTGATCAACTCCCTGAAAATTAAGTTCGCCTACCACATTATTGCGGGGAAGATGATGTGTCACTTTTCCAAGAACGAGTGCACGCTGAGTATGCTTTTAGTTGTGAAGAACTGTGTAGCAGGCATCCAACTAAACTGGTGTGCTTTCCTCCTCCAAGAATTATTCGAAGCATGTTAAGATGTCTACAAGTGGTCCACCAATTTTATTTACGATTATCTTATTGTTTCTAGGGAAATGTGGAAATGGTGCCTACTAGAGGGATGAGATTTAGTTCCAATCACATAATACTAGCCTTTGGTCCTCCTATATATGCCTTAGAGAACTTCAGGGGACCCGAGAAACAAAGAGATAAATTAAGGCTTCGTTAAGTTGTGGAATGGATACCCAAGTCCTTACTCGATGAATATTTAACAGAGATTTGTTTAGTGTTTCTCACGGGAGCACCTAGGTGAGGCCACACTGTGTTCACCCTCATACCTTCTATATGCAGGCTCAAAAGTTTATGTTGTAAATCGAAGCTTTCCATACAAAGGTTGGGTCGTGGCCGGGAGTTACAGTGGAAATTCAGGAAGGAAGATACATCTATTTCTTTGAGGAGATGGTGCATCCATCGGTACAAGGGGAAAAAATTACAGAGTCCAAAACGTGAATGGATGAGAAGGATCTATAACCGGTCATCAAACAACTGAAGAAACATATGAGCTCCTTAAAGGAGACCATTGCCAATATTGGCATATTAGCAAGTTCGATTTCCAAATTTTCTGAATCTCAAAGTTTAATATAATAGAATCCTTTGGTTACTAATCCTCTTTTTGCTAAAATGCTAGTTGTGGGGACCCATTTGCAATCCCAACCCACCATCCCAAAACCCCACAAAGCAAAAGTTAGCAAACCTCTAGTCGGGGCCAAGAAGCAAAAATCCACCCATGCCAGTCACATTGTTGACCTCACCCATGAAGAGCCCCAATCCAACTGCCTTGCACATCATCTAAGAGATTTAACCTTTCACTTTAGTTGCATCACCTAGCTCGTGCAACCCATCCCCACACATTGCATCCAAATCCTCTACCCTCTTAGACACCATACCCTCCAGGACACTGTTGTGCACAGAGACAAACATGGAAGTTGATTAAGTTATTCAGTCTATCATGGAAATCTCCGGCAGAGGAGTCGTCACCGCTTTCATGATGTTGTTATTACTAGAGTTGGATCCACTACTGAATACAGGGCCCATCATTATACAATCGCTCATCACCACTATCAAGCACATCCCACTACCACTTCATCTATTTCCTCCCATTGCATCACTCCTCGTTCCCATCTAGACAACTCTTCCATTTGATGAACAGTCACAACAAGCTACCTCGCCTCAGAGACACTTAGATAGGTTCGTCACCAGTGGGCAACCCCTATAGAGTTGGTTCCCCTATCCATTAACGATGCAACACAATGTTGTTCAGGGTTGGTCCTCAACCCAAATGTTCAATTTTATTCAATAAGCCACGCAAAGGGCCGTAGAGCTGCATACTGAATTAATTGCTAACCATGAACAACAATAGAAAAAAATTGCTACACTCACAACTGAATGTGATCAGCTTCGCCAGGACAAGCAACAACTCCAGGAGAAGCTCAAGCAGATCACCCCATGATTCCAGGTACTATGGGCATCCATTCCTGATGTTGTAACCAATGCTCCAAAAAATTTCTCAGCTTGCACACTAGTCGAATGCTGCGACCATATCCAGATCATGTGAAATGATTTAATCATGACCAATCAAGAGCTCAGGCAAACCCTTGCCGCTACAAGGAGTGCATTGTCAGATCTTGCCACAACATATGCCAATGAGATTGAGCAAAATATAACCATTGCAGCCACTCTTAGGTACTCTATTGTCGAGGCCACGAATGATGCTTACACCCTGCTACAACAGGTTCATGACTGGTCAGGAAGCCTGACAAAGAAGAATCAACCAGTCTACCCACTTGGAGATCGAGTTAATCAACTTCTCACCGCTATCAAAAACACAAAGGAAAAATAGAAAAGGAAGAAGTCCTAGGCATAAGTCACCACTTTGGAAGGTCACATCCAACATATCGAAGATGAGTCGGCGAGGACAAAAAAGATGCTTCGAGATATCCAACCCCCGGTTCAAATACACATCGAGACACTACAAGAACTAAATGAGGACATGGAAGAACAATGGATGTCCTTGCTAATGGCACGACCAACCCAACCAACATCCAACACAACGATTGAATTCCTCAAGTAAGCTGCCACGATCACAGAGAAATGGCAAGCAACGCTGAATAAATATGCTCAATTATGCCAGGAGACTATTGTAGTGCCTGAATTGGGGCCTTTGTTTAAAGAAACCAACTAAGAAGAGGCAACGACAACACCAGAGGAAGCACCAACAACAACACTAGCAGAAGAAACAACAATAACACCAACATAAGTGTCAACAACACCAATGACGCCAACTAAAGATTGACGTGGGGACGAGTCAATGAAATGTGGTCGGGTCCTGTTGGGGCCTTCATTTTTGTGATGTCTTGCAGAGAAAGAAGCTAGTGACAAGTGGAAGAAATGACCTCTAGGAAGTTGCAGAACTAATAGCCAAGGAAAGACAAGGGACTGTCAAAAGACTGACAGTTGCACAGGAGTGGCGGGAAGAAGCAAAGTCAGCTGAGTGAGAAAAGAGCAAGAGCAACTGAGGAATGAAGACAACCAAGCAGGGGAGAAGGAACTAGTAGTTCAGGTTGGCATGTAGGAAAAGAAAGAAGAAGATAAAAAGCAGAAAGGAGAACCAAGAAGGGGTTGGTTATGGTTGTTCTTGGTAATACTATTCTTCTTGTGTTGCGGAGCTATGGGAATAACTTTGTGACTATCTTTATATGAGTTTGTATCCTATTTGTAAGAGTTCTGATGTTGAGGAACAGGCCATGAGCCTGATGTAATGTACCTACTTTGATAGTAATGAAGAAGAATATTATGGGGTCCTAGTGTATTCACTGTATGTTATTTTGGTTATTCAAATGTTTGAAGTATGCACATGTTTAGGTAGTGTTTCTATTACAACATGTATAGAATGATGCGATTTGGTTGCTTTGAAGGTTAAGTTAGAGTTCCTTGCTCTTTATCCTTTGATATGGTTTCCCTGATATCCGGTTTCAAGTCTCATCTAACTAAGGTTGCAACACGCCTCGAGTGGGACTCCTTACCCTTCTTGGGTAAGGTGAAAATGTTGACGTTGTGCTAGACTAGAACGAAGCCTTGTTGGCCCCTGTGCCTAAAACCAGGGTCTTAACCCTGTTGCTATTTCTATGCCAACAATATTTGACAAAGTGCTTAGAGTGCCAAAAAATGAAGGTGGAACACTAACAACTTGCTAGGTTACTAAATCCTTTGCTCATTCTAGAATGGAAACGAGAGATTATCTCTTTAGATTTCATTACCGAGCTACCTAGAACTAGAAAGCAACATGATTCAACCATGGTGGTGGTGGATAGATTAAGAAAGTTACCCGCTTTATACTAGTCTACTCCACGTATAAAGTAGTGTAGATAACAATTTTTTTATGAAGGATGTCATTCGATTATATGGAGTACTCAAAAAGGTCATATCAGACCAAGATGCAAATTTAACTTCCACTTTTTGGAAAAAAATATTTGCAAAATGGGTACACAACTGAATTTCACCCACTTCCTACCATCCTCAAATAGATGGGTAGATTGAAAGAATTAATTAGATACTTGAATATATGCTTCATATGTACGTGATGGACTAGCTCACAAAATAGGAAGACTACTTGCAATTGGTAGAATTTTCATTTAACAATAGTTACCAAGTATCCATTAAGATGAGTCCATTTGAAGCCCTGTATGGACGTAAGTGTCACACTCCATTGAGCTAGAGTCAACCAGAAGATATATTGGTTTTTGGACCTAATATTCTAAAAGATATGGAACATATGGTTAAACAAGTAAGATAGAACTTGAAATTGGGCCAAGATAGGAAGAAGAGTTATGTAGAACAGGGAAGTATTCATAAAGAGTAGAATGTAGGGGAACATGTCTACATTAATGTCAAGCCAAGAAAGAGTACCCTGAAATTGTGAACCTATGCTATGTTAGCACTCAAGTTTTGTGGATTGTTTGAGATACCAGCTAGAGTAAGACCATTTTCCTACCGACTAGCATTATCGGGTCACATTAGGGTACATAATGTCTTTCATGTTTCATTCCTAAAGAAGTATGTCCACGGTCTTGCTCATGTGGTTGACTGGAATGTGGTGTAGGTAAAACTGAAAGGTGAGTTCCACATTGAATCTCTACAAATTTTATATAGGAGGAAAACTTCACTTTGAAATCAAGTCATGACCTAGGTTAAAGTGTAATGGAATCAATTCAACACTTAGGAGGCTACCTAGGAAATGTAAGATAAATTGCGTGAATATTTCCCTTCACTTTTCGAGGAGTGATGAAGACAAAATAAACCACCAAGGATGGTGTTTAATTCAAGAGAGGGAAGATGTGATACCCCTAGTGAAATTGTTTTGTAAACATGATTATTTTATATTTACTTGTAAATATTGTTGAACATGATGGTTGTGGAGCCATGACATAAGTGATTGACTATGCAAATAAATCTTATGATAAATAAGTGTTTTCTTTTGGGAAAATTTATTGGAAAGATCGCATGAGTAATATGGAATTCTTGTTATCCTAGGAATTATTAAGTGGTTAAGTCCAAATGGTAGACCTTCTAAAAATTCTCCCAAAACTCTCGAGAGAAAGATTTCCATGAGGGAAACAACATAATTGTAGGGAAAAGTTATGGTGGGTGGTAATGTAAGCTTAACTATCCAGAGAGATTTTATGAGTTGGATAAAAAGATAAGCAAAAGCACAGTTGGAGAGAAAGGCATGCTTATGAAGGAAAAGGAAGATATTTTTCTTATCTTAAAAAAAAATTGGTAAAGAAAAAAGGAGGTAGACCTTGAAATAAGGATGTTGCTAGATAAATATGCTAGGAAGAAACATTAAATGACAATAAGGGAAAACATGGAGGTGAATGTTGTTCTAAGATAATATGAAATAATAGGAGGAAAAAGGTTTGATCGGGGGGAGTTGCAGGTGTACAACTTGTTGGTTGGGAGCAATATGCTCTCTTCCCAAATTTTCCTATGAAACTTTTCCTGTTCAGATAAGTTGTTATTATGTTTAAGAGTAGTATTGAATCTATTTTGAAGTGAATGATTGATTGTGTCATATATTTGTTCAACATAACTAGCATAATTTATCTTCAAATACTGACTATAGAATGGTTGCACCCAGAGGGAAAATGAATGTTTGGACAAATTTTACAGCAGACAATTGCTACTGATGCATGTTTTCTTATGTATAAACGTTATAGATAAATAGTCTTTCCTCGCTATCTCTAACTTTCATCTAAATGGAATTGAGCTGAAACAAAAAGAATAATAGACTGGATAGTAGCCACACCATACCAATAGTATGGAAAAATTATAATATAATATTTTTATATACCTCTTAATAGAATAATTCTAAAAAAAATCCATACTTAGAGTACTGATATATGGATTACATCTATTGGGTCTCCAAGAAAAGACTACAGACTAGACTCAAAAATATTGATTATATTTAAAATTTATATGTTGTTGTGACCCCTTTTGGAGTTTTGTAGAATACATATTATGGATATGATATATATATATATATATAAGTTAACTATTGGCATTATGATTCTAGTTTGGCTCTATGGTACAGGTGGTACTTGATGGCAACTCACTCAAGTGGCAAAATTCTGTTCAGGCTCTCAAAATGATGGAAAATAAGAGGTTCGCAGGTGCGTTGTTCAAAAGGTGCGGACCCGCAGGTTCGCCGTCCAGGAAGTGCGGACATACCCGCAGGTTATCGGTTCATAAGGTGCGGTCCCCCAGTTCACTCATTCCAATGCAGAGAAGCGCGCTCACATGGGGTTTCTTATGTTTGGCCATTGGTATTTAGCCCATCATTCATGATCCTATGGTTTAAGCCCATGGTATAGGATCTAAATTGTTGAACCCTGGTTTGGATCCCTTGTATTGGTTTTCGATGGTTTTGTCCCATGGTTTAAATAAGGGCTTGCCTATAAAAAGGAAAAGAGATCACTTGGAAAAACACTTGTGAAATTTGAATATCTTAAGATCTAAAAGTTTGGGTGATTGGCTTTAAAAGCTAGATCTAAATCAAGGAGAAAATTTAAGGTGAATCTATTGATAAGTCGTGATCTCTCGGGCGCATGATCAGATCTGAGGATCTGACTGGCTGTGGCACATTGGAGGACTGTTAATTTGGCCCTAATCAGAGGTTTGCAGGTGATCCACGGCGTGAGTGTGGGGGTACGCAGCGCAGGAGAAGGCGCAGTGTGGGGGTAAGCAGCGCAGGAGAAGGCGCAGTGTGGGGGTACGCAGCGCAGCAGAAGGCGCAGTGCAAGGTACGCAGCTCAGAAGAAGGCACATTGCGAAGGTATGCAGAGGCACAAAAGGACCAGTGCAGAGGTACGCTGTTAGACGGACAGTGAAGGTGTGGATCTGAGCTGAGGTACGCTGTTCAGCAGAAGGAGTAAGTGCAGTGGTACACAGAGCTGCAGAAGGATACAGTGCGGATTTGCGCAGTTCAGGCACAGAAAGACTGCGGATATCCGCAGGTTTATATTGGTGAAGTTGCGGACCTGTCTTGAAACATTTGTTGGCTGTCTTTTATCTATTGTTGCAGAGTTCTAGGTTTAGATTTCTGGTATTACTTTTCTGTTTACAGCATTCTGAAAAGTTGGGTGATTCATTGGTTGATTGTATAAGGAGATTGGGTGATTTGCATGTACTTGATGATTATTTGATCTTCCTGGATCCAGTCTGAAAATTAGTGAAACGTGGTCCTTAAAGAAGTAGAAGAGCAAAGGGGGTTGTAGCTCCCTTCCAGGAGAGACTGGAAAATGAGAGAGAGTTGTAGCTCTCTACAGGTTGCAGCCTGCGTACTGGTAAAGGACTGCACTAGTACAAAATCCTTGTAAAAGAAGTTTCTAATTGAAAGAAGATAGAGACATATTGCAGCAGGTGGTTTTCACCCACATTGGGTTTCCACCTTATATCTGGTGTTCTTTGGTGTGCTCATCTGTTTTTCTTGTTCTTGTTCATTATTATATGGCACTGACATACAAATTAATGATCAATATCTGAAGAATAAATTAAAGTATAAATCTGGAAGGCATATTGAAAAGAATTTAATAATACTGATTCACCCCCCCCCTCAGTATTATTTCCAACAATTGGTATCAGAGCAGGTTCTTCAGAAGAAGCTTGATCGCTTGAAGAAAGATCTTGCATCATGAGCAACTACGAGAGGGAATCATCAATCAGGCCATCGATTTTTGATGGGACAAACTTCGTTTATTGGAAGGTAAGAGTTACTGCCTATCTTCAATATCTTGGTACAGAAGTCTGGGATATCATAGATACAGGGTATACTTTTCCATCAACAACTCCTACAGATCCGGCTGAGAAGAAGAAATATGAAGAAATGCAAAGGCGATCAATACTCTATTAGGATGCCTATCTCAATCAGAATTTGTCAAGGTAATGCAGTTTAAATCTGCAAAAGAGATATGGGACAAGATTGTTCTGAGCTATGAAGGAGATGATCAGGGTAAACGAGCAAAACTTCAAACCCTCAGGATTCAGTATGAAAATCTTAGGATGTATAATGATGAAAGTGTGGCTAACTATTTTCTTCGTGTAGATGAGATTATTAATTGTATGAAAAAATTGGGTGAAGAAATAAAAGAGGTTGTTGTGGTTGAAAAAGTACAAAGATCTTTGTCCCCTAGGTTTGAATCTAAAGTTTCTACTATAGAAGAAAAAGAGAATCTACAAAGCCTTAAAATGTCACAGTTGCACGGAATTCTAACTGCTTATGAAATGAGGAAAGGAGGCCCATCAGACAGGAGAGAAGCTGCCTTCAAGGCTTTAGGCAAAGGCGAGTACTACGAGTCAGGAAATGTGTCAGAAGAAGAAGAAGAATCAAATTTTGTCAGAAATCTTCAACGGGGTACTGGATAGTTCCAAGGTAAGTTACCTTTAAAATGCTTTGCTTGTGGAAGAGTCGGTCACTATGCTGCCAAATGTCCTCACAAGGATAAGATTGACAAAGGGAAGGAACCTGTTAGATGGAACAAGAAACATAATGCAACTAAGAAAAGTTACTACACTCATGAAGACAGTGATGGCCTATCAAATAGTGACGAAGATGAACGAGGTAATGATTATAAAATTTTAATGGCTTTTGAAGATGATGATTACATGGATGCTATAGATGTGGATGACTTTTATGAAGAGATTTCTAGACTCAAGACATGTTTAGAAGAAAAGAATGTGATCATTGATACTCTGCAATTTCAACTTGATGAAAAAGAAAAATCTCTTGAGAAGTTAGAATGTGAAATTGTTGGCCTTAGAAAAGAAATTGAGAAAACAAAGGTTCTTAATCTTAAGTTTGTTAAAGGATCTGAAACTCTGGATGAGATTATCAATGTACAACGTTCTCCACTAATTAAGACAGGTCTGGGTTATAATGGAGAAACATCTCAAGCATCCACCTCAAAGAGTTATCTTGATGCAGCAAGGAGGAATGAGCAAAAGCCCAATGGAGATCATCAGGTAAAGCATGGATGAATTACATCAAGAACAAAAAGAGACTACCAGGTAAACCAAGGGCAATCCATCTTAAGGGTGAACAAAAGCTACAACCAGCCACAGGTAAAAATTTCTCAATTTGCTTCAAGAATGGATGACAATAGAAATTACAATCATTTGGCTGGTAGATTTGATAATCGCAGAAGTTTCTTCAATGGCCAATGTTTCTCTTGCCATAACTTTGGTCACAAAGTAGCTCAATGTGTTGCCTATAAGATAATCATGACTAGAGAAGCTCAAAAACAAAGAAGTATGACCAGGATTACGAAAAGGACCTATCACAACTTTTCGTCTCTTGAAAATGAAATTGAATGTTCTATTTGTAATAACTTCAGTCATGAAGATTCTGAATGCAGGAGCAGGTTTCGACAGATAAAGGAACAAGCCTCAAGCACCCAAACATGGAGAATAAAGGAACCACAACCAGAAAGATGTGGGATAGCTTTTTATGCAAAAGGATAGGAAAATCTATGGTACATCGACAGCGGATGTTCGAAGCATATGACATGTGATAAAGAAAAACTTGAATCATATACTGCTTTAGAAAAGGGTAAGAAAGTTTCTTTTGGAAATGATACCCCTGCAGCCATAAAAGGAAAAGGCACTGCTCAGTTGAAAGAAAAGGTCAAAGCTAGAAATGTTTTGTATGTTGATGGCTTGAAGCATAATCTACTAAGTGTCAGTCAGATGTGCGATCAAGGAACCGAGGTAATATTTCGATCAAATGGATGTAGCGTTCGTGATCTTGATACATGAAAAACAGTGATCAAAGGCAGAAGAACTCCAAATAATCTATACATATTTGAAGAAGGACAACAACAATGCTATTTGAGCAAGGATGATGAACATTGGTTATGGCACCAGAGGTTGGGGCATCTAAGCTTTTCACAAATAAGGAAAGCATGCAAATACCAGGCAGTTCATGGTCTTCCAGATATCAAAATTCCAGACAACACCATATGTAAATCATGTCAGTTTGGTAAGCAAACCATAACTAACTTCCCTAAGAAGGAAGGATCAGCCAACAAAACTCTTGAACTAGTCCATACAGATGTATGTGGTCCATTTAGGACAAGGTCACCTCGAGGAGAAGAATAATTTATAGTATTCATTGACGACTTCTCCAGGATGGTTTGGTTGGGACTTATGAAACACAAGGACGAAGCATTCGAAAAATTCAAATCTTTCAAAGCCTTGGCTAAAAACGAATAAGATCACAAAATTAAGTGCCTCAGGTCTGACAGAGGTGGGGAGTTTACCTCAAATGAATTTTTCAATTTTTGTGAGGAACATGGAATAAGAAGGGAATTCTCTACAGCTAGGACTCCTCAGCAAAATGGAGTGGTGGAAAGGATGAACAGAACGGTCCAACAAATGGCTTGTGCTATGCTTGATGAGTCTGGGACTCCCACAACCTTCTGGGGTGAAGCTGCATTTGCTGCGGTTGTTATTCTCAACAAAACAAATGTCTGAGTGAACAACACTCAAACTCCTCATGAGCTCTGGTATGGTGAGACTCCTTCGATAAAGCATTTCAAAAATTTTGGGAGCAAATGCTATATCAAGAACACTGATGAACAACTTGGAAAACTTGAACCTAGAGCAGATGAAGGCATTATCCTTGGTTATTCTCCCCACAACAAAGCATATAAGTGTTACAATAAAAGACTTGGAAGAATTGTTGACAACATTGATGTAGTGGTTGATGAAAAAGGATACATCCCTAGGCAAGTAAATCATGAAAATATCGAAGAGGATGAAGACTACTCTCCAAATCAGACAAATGATGAAGAAGAACGTCAAGAGGCACCTGAGGAGCAAATAAGGATAGAGGAGAAGACTCCATCCAGGTACGTTCAAAAGAATCATCCAGAATCTCAAATTTTGGGGCAGAAAGAAGCAGGTGTACAAACAAGAAGAACAATTGCAGAAGCCTCAAGCTATTTGCCATTGCTCTCCTCCACTGAACCACAAAATGTAAGAGAGGCATGCAAAGATGAATGCTGGGTCAAGGTGATGGATGAAGAACTTGAGTAGATCGAAAAGAACAACACCTGGGAGTTGGTTCCTAGACCAAAAGATAAGAATGTCATAGGGACAAAATGGATCTTCAAAAATAAGTTGAATGAAAATGGAGAAGTAATTACAAACAAGGGCAGACTTGTGTGTAAAGGGTATGCTAAACAATAAGGAATAGACTTCGAAGAAACTTTTTCTCTCATTTCTAGACTTGAGGCCATCCGAATGTTCCTTGCTCTCTCAAGCTTTCAGAAGTTCAAAGTTTTTCAAATGGACATGAAATCAACCTTTCTGAATGGGGACTTAGAAGAAGAAGTGTACATTGAGCAACCAGATGGTTTCATCCTTGGGAATGATCCAAATCTTGTATGTAGACTAAAGAAGGCTCTCTATGGTCTTAAATAGGCTTCAAGGGCTTGGTACTACTGTTTGGACAAATATCTTCATCAACAAGGTTTTTCAAAGGGATCAGCAGATAGCAATCTTTACATAAAAATTGAAAATGACAAATTACTAATACTTGTTGTATATGTAGATGATATTATCTTTGGCAGAAATGAAGAAGCTATGAGTCAAAGCTTTGCCTTGGTGATGCAGAAATAATTCGAAATGTCTTTTCTTGGATAACTGACATATTTTCTTGGATTGCAAATCCAACAAAATGAAGGCGGGATCTTCTTGTCTCAAACCAAGTATCTCAAGCAGATTTTGAAGAAATATGGCATGGAAGATGCAAAACTAGTATGTACCCCCATGGTCACAGGATGTAGTCTCAGTGAAAATGACGAATCAACAGCAGTGCATCAGCCAACCTACAGATCTATGATTGGAAGTCTACTTTATTTAACAGGTACCCGACGAGACATCATGCATGCAGTGGGAATAGTTGGAAGATTTCAGGAAAATCCAAAGGAAACTCATCTTCAGGCAGTGGAGAGAATTTTCAAATACCTTCAAGGAACTCAAAACTATGGCTTATGGTATCCTAGAGATACAGATCTCACACTTCATGCTTATACAGATGCAGATTGGGCCAGAAGCGTGGATGACAGGAAGAGCACAAGTGGTGGTGCATTCTTTATGGGTTCCAGATTAGTATCTTGGTTCAGCAAGAAACAAAGTTCGATTGCTTTATCTACAGCTGAAGTGGAATATGTGGCTGCTGCATCTTGTTGCACTCAACTCCTTTGGATGATGCAGACCTTGCAGGATTTTCAAATCACTTGTACTCCACCTATCTCCATCTTATGTGATAATACAAGTGCAATCAGCATTTCAAAGAACCCAATCATGCATTCAAAGACCAAGCATATACCGATCAAGTATCACTTTCTCAGGGAACAAGTGCTTGAACGAAAGGTCAAGTTGGAGTTTGTTCCTTCTAAGGAACAAGTTGCTGATATACTCACCAAACCATTGCCCAGGGAGACCTTTGAATACCTCATGCAAAAGCTGGGGGTTGTTGATGCATCATCTTGTTATTGAATCTCATCTGTTTCAGAGATTGTTGGTTGTACACAAGTTTCATATGGGGTATACGCGTACATTTGCTGGGTTACAGATTGGTTGAAGATCGAAAGGCACAGGTTTAGGGGGAGCATATAATGCATTCTTGGCATTATGGTAGAAGATCTTGGAGGATGTACAGAAGGAGATCATGGATGTTGATCTGAATAGTGCTACAATATGTCTATATTTCTTTCATGGTCAATTATGGTGTTTGGTGGATTATGGTTCTTCTTGAAGAAATTTCTTTCCTTTTGCAGATATGGTTTATAGTCAGGGGGAGCATGTTCTCAGGGGGAGCATAACCCTTTGCCCTTGATGTCAAAGGGGGAGAATGACGTTGAGGATCTTGAGGTTGCCATCAAGTCCAAAGGGGGAGATTGTTGGCATTATGATTTTGGTTTGGCTCTATGGTACATGTGTTGTACTTGATGGCAACTCACTCAAGTGGCAAAATTCTGTTCAGGCTCTCAAAATTATGGAAAATAAGAGGTTCGCAGGTGCATCATTCAAAAGGTGCGGACCCATAGGTTCGCCATCCAGGAAGTGCGGACACACCGGCAGGTTATTGGTTCATAAGGTGCGGTCCCCCAGTTCACTCATTCCAATGCAGGGAAGCGCGCTCACGTGGGGTTTCGTATGTTTGGCCCTTGGTATTTAGCCCGTCGTTCATGATCCTATGGTTTAAGCCCGTGGTATAGGATCTAAATTGTTGAACCCCGGTTTGGATCCCTTGTATTGGTTTTCGATGGTTTTGTCCCATGGCTTGAATAAGGGCTTGCCTATAAAAAGGAAAAGAGATCACTTGGAAAAACACTTGTGAAATTTGAATATCTTAAGATCTAAAAGTTTGGGTGATTGGTTTTAAAAGCTAGATCTAAATCAAGAGAAAATTTAAGTTGAATCTATTGATAAGTCATGATCTCTTGGGCGCATGATCAGATCTGAGGATCTGACTGACTGTGGCACATTGGAGGACTGTTAATTTGGCCCTAATCAGAGGTTCGCAGGCGATCCACGGCGTGAGTGCGGGGTATGCAGCGCAGGAGAAGGTGTAGTGTGGGGGTACGCAGTGCAGCAGAAGGCACAGTACGAGGTACGCAGCTTAGAAGAAGGCACATTGCAGAGGTGCGCAGAGGCACAAAAGGACCAGTGCGGAGGTACGCTGTCAGACAGACAGTGAAGGTGCGGATCTGAGCTGAGGTACGCGGTTCAACAGAAGGAGTAAGTGTGGTGGTACGCAGAGCTGCAGAAGAATACAGTGCGGATCTGCGCAGTTCAGGCACAAAAAGACTACGTATATCCGCAGGTTTATATTGGTGAAGTTGCGGACCTGTCTTGAAACATTTGTTGGCTGTATTTTATCTATTGCTGCAGAGTTCTGGGTTTAGATTTCTGGTATTACTTTTCTGTTTACAGCATTCTGAAAAGTTGGGTGATTCATTGGTTGATTGTATAAGGAGATTGGGTGATTTTCATGTACTTGATGATTATTTGATCTTCTTGGATCCAGTATGAAAATTAATGAAATGTGGTCCTTAAAGAAGTAGAAGAGCAAAGGGGGTTGTAGCTCCCTTCTAGGAGAGACTGGAAAACGAGAGAGAGTTGTAGCTCTCTGCAGGTTGTAGCCTGCATACTGGTAAAGGACTGCACCAGTACAAAATCCTTGTAAAAGAAGTTTCTAATTGAAAGAAGATAGAGACATATTGCAGCAGGTGGTTTTCACCCACATTGGGTTTCCACCTTATATCTGGTGTTCTTTGGTGTGCTCATCTATTTTTCTTGTTCTTGTTCATTATTATATGGCACTGACATACAAATTAATGATCAATATCTGAAGAATAAATTAAAGTATAAATCTAGAGGGCATATTGAAAAGAATTTAATAATACTGATTCACCCCCCCTCTCATTATTATTTCCAATAGTAAAAACCATTAAAAATTGGGCTAATAGGAATCTTGGTATAAAAACCAACCAACACCTAACTTACAAATTAATCATGAGGTAATCCTCTATGCAGTTGATATGATAGCAACCTGAAAAATAAGGACAATCTTCAGGAAGAGAAAATAATGCAAACTATGAGTTGAATAAATAAGAAGCCTAATCAAGCAAGGAAACATATCTTATAGAATGCTAACAATACAACTAAGTATTATTAACTACATAAAGAAGAAATAACATTGCAAATCCAATGTCCAATGACCAGATCTATGCTAACTAGGTAAGCATGGTATAAGGGACCCAAGTTTGTCTCCATATTTTAATTCTAGTAAAAAAATAGAGTCTTCAAAAAACTAGTAGTTTGAAGCGTATGAATGCTAGGAACAACACTTATATATCCAAGTATATTATTATGGTTTATACAATATCTAACTTGAGCATTTATATTTCAAACAAAGGAATGAGCTATCAAACTGTTGAGAAATGGCAACAATAAATTCTAGTTTAATTTGTCCTTGAATTAAACTGTGAATTAAATCTGAATTCTATTCTCATAGCAACTTGTAAATAGTTAATTAAGTTTAATTAACTTAATTAGGTTAGGAATTTCGAGTTGGAAGTCTTTCTGTAGTCATGTATATGTTCTCCCTAAATTTTTGGGGTTCAAGATGAGTTTATTTGAGTTGTAATTAGATAACTCAATTTGATTGAGTTATAGATAGTTAAACTAGTTCTAGCTGTTTGTGTAAATAGTAGAGGTCTAGTAGTGAGTTGGTGCACATGTGAATCCTCAGTGCTACTCCAGCTAACTGAAGATTTCCTAATGAGAAACTCATACATGTCAGTTCATAGAAAGACCCAGTTGAGACTAGAGTGCAAGGATAGTGTACTATCATTTGTAGAATGATGCAAGTTGTATAGGTCATGCATGCAACCAGAGAAGGAACTAAGTTTGGATTGCGTAGTTATGGAGGAAGGATTTCCCAATTAAATATGGGATGATCCTCACATGAATTGCACAAGGAAATAGGGTCTTGGGAGGAAGACAAATTGGCTAAGTGTTGGCTAGGGTGGGCTTGTGAGGTAGAGAGTTGATCATACTTGTGTAGGAATTGTTATTGTGAGAATAAGCTTTGTATTATCACTCAGATTTTTGATTAATGCAATAGATAGTCAAGGTTTTGAGTAGTGGCTTCCTGCAGAGAAATAATTTTGTTATGTGTCTTTGATTATCTTCCTCTTGTCGATTATTGTTTTCATCGATCATTGGTTCCTGTTGTTTAAAGAGTAGAGTAGATTCTTGTCTTGTGTTTTAGTACATTACATGATCTATGAATCTATAGGAAAATCTACATGGTATCGGAGCTGAAGACAACATACTAGAGGGGATCTCAAAGTTTTGAGCTTGGGGATTACAGGTGAATTTCGAATTTACAATACATACTTCAGGATTCACAAATGGCTTTCTACGGTTTGAGGCTCAAGTATGCCTTGGAAGGAAAATAAAATTATATAGCCTGGAAGGATAGGATGGAGGTTGTGCTAGAGGATAATGGACTCAAGGAATTAATTGAGAAAGGTATTCCTAAACCAACAACATCATATGCACAAAATTTGGACAAATGAAAGAAGTGTGTGGCAAAGGAGAGGCATATAATCCTTGAGGAAGTTCGAGACCACATTGTCTCGAGTCTCCATGGGAAGGAAACTCTATATGCTATGTGGAAAACATTGATGGACCTGTTCTAGAACAATAGTGACCATAGGATATCCCACCCTTTCTTCAACAGATATTCCTAATCTGCCTGCCAGCGATATCCATTATAAACTCCGAAAAATCAAGGTGGAGAAAGGCAAGACCATTCCAAAATACTTGACCAAGTACACTCACTATCATGATGAGCTTGGAAGTGTTGGAATAATTGTTACCGTGGAAGATATGGTGAGCCTAGCTCTTTTAGGAATCCCTAAGAGTTGGCATAGTTAGCAGGACTCTGTTAATGGGAGGGAGAAGTTGCCAGATTTGGAACGACTGTGGTCGGATTTGATGCAAGCGGACATCAAAAGGAACACCAGAGATGGTTCCTCATTAAATACTGATGATGAGGAACATTGTGCCTTAGCGAGTAAGGAAAGGAAGGGGAAAGTGAAGGCTTCCCTTTCCAAATCAGATTATTGTCATGAAGGCAACAAGAAAAAAATGTCAAAATTTAAGTGCTTTCATTGTCATGAGATGGGACATTTTGCTACAAATTTTCCACTCAAGAAGTCCAAGAAGAAGTCCTCAGGAGGAGTGGCGGGTGAGGCTTTGGCCTCTCAATTCGAATTGGACTTTACTCTCATTTTATGCATGGTGTCATCAATGATGGGTAGTGTATGGTACCTTGACAGTGGAGCTTCATTCCACATGACTAGTGATAAGGATGGGTGACGACGAGAGGTATAGTGCTACTGGATTACACACAATTACTTTTCAGAGGGAGCAGGGTGCTCCTCTCACCTTGAGAGATGTTATGTATGTGCGTGGGTTGAATAAGAACTTAGTATTGGTCGCAGGATAAATGCTATGATGTGGTCTTTAAAAAAGGAAAGGAGTTCCTTCGACACATAGCCACGGTCCAGGTAAAGGAGATAGGGATTTGAGTTAAGAATCTCTATAAGTTGGAGGTAGAGGATTGTGTTGCTTTGAGCACAAAATAAGAGAAGGTGCAAAGTCGAGACATTGGAAAATTGTCACTCAGGTGATTGGGTCACTTGCATCATGAGGCTTTGAAAATCTTGCAACATATCTATACTTGTCTTCCCAAAGGTATGCTAGAGAAAGTTGATACATGCAAGGGGTGTACTTTGGGAAAATACACCAAGTCTTCCTTTCACGATAAAGATAGTTGAGCAGAGGTGATTCTAGAGAAAGTCCATTCAGATGTGTGTGGACCATTCTCGATAGCATCCACAACCAAAGTCAAGTATTATGTCATATTTGTTGATGGCTTTTATCATAAATGGTGGATATTTCTCATGCAAAAGAAGGATCAAACTTTCACAAAGTTTTGTGAATTTAAAGCATTTGTTGAGAAAGAATCTGGCAAGAAGGTTAAAGCTCTGAGGAGTGATAATGGTTGTGAGTATGTCCCAAATGAGTTTAAGAAGTTATGTACAATAGAAGGGATTAAAATGGAGTTGATGACACCCCATAACCCACAATAGAATGGGGTGGTCATGAGGAAGAACAAAATTATTCTTGGGGCGACATGTGCGATGTTGCATGATTAGGGCCTACAACTAAATTTGTGGGCCAAGGCATGCAACCGAACTGTTTATTTGCAGAATAGAATCCCACATCAGATACTTGGGATGAAGACACCAAAGGAGGCTTTCTCTAGTAAGAGGCCAGATGTTGGTTACTTCAAGATTTTTGGGTCATCGGTATATTTCCATGTGAACAAAGATGCATGGAAGAAGCTTGAGCTGGCAACAAAGTTGGGGATATTTTTTGGGTACAAAGATACAATTCACACCTATCGGGTGTACTTTCCTACCAAGGGGATGATAGTGGTTTTCAGGGATGTCAAATTCGATGAGGAGAAGGCCATGCAAGTTTTCCTTGAGAGGGAGATTCAACTACATGCGGTTGAGGAGCTTTTAGCTCCTAAGGTTGAGGAGCCTCATATTGATGTGGAGCATCCACATGCATAGGATTTGGGAGTGGAGACATCCACTTAGGTCTTCCAGAGATGGGAGAAAGTGCACTAGAGAGGCTAACAGGTTATTTCATGATGCATGAGAGAATGTTGGAGCAACCACATCCCAGCACAGGGAGAGGAGGTCACTTGAGAGGTACACTAGATACATGGATCTTATGAGCGGATGTGTTGTGACAGAGCCATCTTCCTTTGAGGAGGCAATGAAATAGTCAATTTGGGTTAATGCCATGGTGGAGGAGTATGACTCCATAGTTCCCAACAATGTTTGGGATGTGGTCCCAAGACTGGAGGACAAGTAAGTGCTGAGCTCCTAATGGATTTACAAGGTAAAGCAAGTTGCAAATGTTAGTGTGGAGAAGCATAAGGCCAAGTTTGTGACCCATGGCTTTTCATGGGTAGAGTGGATTGACTATGATGAGACCTTTGCTCCTGTTACAAGGCTCATTGATCATATCCATATTTCATTATTAGCGCAAATGGGTTGGAAGGTACATCAAAATGATGTAAAGACAACCTTCCTTAATGGCATGATCAAGGAACAGGTGTACATAAAGCAGCTTGAAGGTTTAGAGACCTTCAAAGTGAGTTGCATGTTTGTTAACTCAAGAGAGTGTTGTATGGGATGAAGCAAGGACCCCGTGCTTTTTACACTAGGATCGATAGCTACTTCATGAGTTGTGCTTCACCAAGAGTGAAGTGGATGCGAACTTGTACCACATAGTGGTGGAAGGTAAATTTTTGATCACTGTGTTATATGCCAATGATTTGATTTTTATAGGTGATGATTAGATGATCAAGTCTTGCAAGGAGGATCTTGCAAGAGAGTTTGAGATGAAGGACATGGGGCTCATGCATTACTTTATGGGAATAGAATTATGGTAGGGTGATGGGGAACTATTTGTGTGTCTAGGAAAATATGCCAATAAGATACTCAAGAGGTTCCATAGGGAGAGAAACAAACCCATGGAGACTCCTCTAACATGTAATTGGAGGAAAGAGGATTCTACTTCAGGGGAAGTAGTGGAAGCTACTATTTACAGGAAACTTGTGGGTTCACTCATGTATTTGGTGAACACACGAACAAATATGTTCTAGTAGTTAACGAGCTTAATCAAGCGATGGTTAGGCCTACCAAGCTATATTAGAAGGTGAAAAAGCATGTGTTGAGATACCTCAAGGGCACTACTCAATATGGATTGTGGTACATACAAACAAAGGGAGTGAAGCTTCAAGGCTTCATTGATGTAGATTGGGCAGGGAGTCCATCCAACAGGAAGAGCACATCAGGAGGGATCTTCAGTATTGGGTCAACAATAATTTTTTGGTACAATAAGAAACATAGATTGGTTGCACTCAATTCGACAGAGGCATAATACATGGATGAAAGTCAAGAAGAATGTGAGGCCATATGGATGAGGAGTATCAAAGTTGTATCAAACTCTTTGAAAATCTAGTTTTTCATGATCGGTCCAAGAATATTGATATCTGATATCACCTTCTTCGAGATTGTGTATTGAGGCGGATTATGTTGTTGGAGTACATTACCACAGAGGATCAAGAAGTTGACATTTTGATAAAGGCATTGTCAAGATGTAAATTCGAGTTTCACAAAGACAGGATCGGGGTAGCTGATAATCCATTTCTTATTGAGAGGGAGTGTTAGAAATGGCAACAAGAAATTCGAGTTTAATTTGTCCTTGAATTAAACTGTGAATCGAAATTGAATTCTATTCTCATAGCAACTTGTAAATAGTCAATTAAGTTTAATTAAATTAATTAGACTAGGAATTTTGATTGGAAGTATTTCTGTAGTCATGTATAAGTTCTCCCTAAATGTTAGGGGTCTAGGATGAGCTTATTTGAGTTGTAATTAGATAACTCAGTTTGACTGAGTTATAGATAGTTAAACTAGTTCTAACTATTTGTGGAACTAATAGAGGTCTAGTGGTGAGTTGGTGCACTAGTGCATCCTCAGTGGTACTCCAACTAACTGAAGATTCCCTCATGAGAAACTCATGCATGTCACTTCAGAGAAAGACCTAGTTGAGACTAGAGTGTAGGTGTTGAAAATGGCAACAAGAAATGCTAAAAATAGCATTGCTATAAATAGTAGTTTGGGAACCAGTGTTGGACATAGCAATAAGGAATGAAAAATGGAAGTGCTAAAGATAGAATTGCTATAAATAGCATTGCGGGTTAGATTCCAATTTTAGTTAGTCCCTGAACTAAAATAGAGAAGTAAAATTCGAATTTGATCTTAGCAGCTATTTTTAAAATAATTAATTAATTCACCATGAGTTAATTAGTTGTAGAAAATCAAACATGAAGTCTATGTGGGGACATGCAACAATTTCTCCATTGATTGAGGAATTTATCCATCAGTTAAAGAGATAAGGATGAGTTGTAATATTGAATTGTAATTAGTTGCTGAGTTAACTGAGTCAAGTCTAGTTAGATTAATTCAAACAGTTTGTTGAATTAATTGTGAGTTCAGTTAGTTAATGCATGCATGCATGTAATTGTTGCACTTCAGATAATTGAATATTCTCCCATAAATAACTCATGCATGTCAGTTCAGTTAGAGACCCATTTAAGATCCGATGAAGGGAAAACGTACAATCAGTTGGAGGAATTTTCCTATAAAGGAAACTCATCCATGCAGAAGGAATTATCTCCTTCAGGTTTGTGCAGTTATTTCTGAGCCAAGTGAGCAGTGTGAAGTGGGAATTCACACATGTGGCATCGCTGGACCCCAAGAAAAACTACGCAAGGAAATAGGAGGCTTGGAGGGCTTGAGGAGGACATATACTATGTCTATTCAGTCTGTGAGTTGTATTGTTTGATTGCAGAGAGAGCAAGATAGCTTGTGAGATGATTCTTTTTGTAACTCGAACATATTTCCACTTGTATGATAATACAAAGATTGGGGTTTTAGGCTGAGGCTTTCCTCGGGTTATCTCTTATGTGTTATGTGTGATTGATTTCTCATTCTCAGTTATATATGTTCTCATTGATCTTGCTTTATTCGATTAAGCTTCCGCAAAGTTTGTTGTAGAAGTAGATCTTGTATTTTGCTTTAGTCTATTGCATAATCTGTTGATCTACAGTGGGAATTTCTACATGGTATCAGAGCAAAGGTGATCAAAGGAGAGAACAATATATAAGAAGGGGGAAGTTCGAAGTTTGAGGTTCTTGAATATAGAAAGCGAGTTCTTATCACATCTCAATTTCACCAATGGTGTTCAATGGTTTAAGACTCGAGTATGCCCTTGATGGTAGCTTGAATTATATAGCCTGGAAGGATCGAATGGAAGTAGTATTAGAGGATAATAGTCTAAAGGAATTGATTGATCAAGAAGTCCCCAAGCTGGCATCGGCTAATGCTATAGAATTGGTGGAATGGAAGAAATGTGTGGCTAGAGCAAGGAGAATCCTCTTGGAGGGAGTTTGAGACCACATTGTCTCAAGCCTCCATGGGAAGGAGACACCATTTTTGATGTGGAAAACATTGAAAGATCTATATCAAAACAACAATGATCAAAGCAAGTTGGCGCTGAAAGACAAGCTTCGGAAAATCAAGTGTGAAAAGCGAGATATGATCTCTATATATTTGAACAAGCTCACCACCTGCAGGGATGAGCTTGGAAGTGTAGGGATCATGACAGCCGATGATGACACGGTGAGTCTTTCTCTCCTTGGTCTTCCTAAGAGCTAGCATATCTACCAAGACTCGGTAAATGGAAGAGAGAAACTGTCAGATTCGGAATGACTTTGGTCAGATCTGATGTAGGGGGAGATAAGAAGAAGCACCAGAGATGGTTCTTCATCCAAGGAGGATGAAGAAAACTACGCCTTAGCAAGTAAGGCAAAGAAAGGGAAGGAGAAGGATTCTCATCCCAAATCAAGTTCTTCCCATGGTGGGAAGAAGTTTGACAAATCAAAAGTGCAATCCTTTCATTGTCATGAGGTGGGTGCTACAAATTATCCACTGAAGAAATCCAAGATGGGATCCAAGGAAGGATCTAAAGGTGAGGCATTGGCCTCATAGTTTGAGTTGGATTTCACCCTCTTCACATGCATGGTTTCATCCATGGTGGGATGTGGTTGGTTTCTTGACAGTGGAGCTTCTTTCCACATGACCAATGATAAGAGTTTGTTAAGTACCTTGGAGAAGAAAGATCTCCAGATACTCATAGCTATGGGTAATGATGAAAAGTATAGTGTCTCAGGTGTAGGCACGGTTCTTTTCAGAGGGAGCATGGAGCTCGAATTACCTTGACCAATGTCAAGTATGTACCAGGACTGAAGAAAAATTTGGTGTCAATTGCAATGCTGGAAGACAAAGGCTATGACGTAGTCTTCAGTAAGGGAAAGGTTTTCCTTTGACACATCACCAAGAGACAGGTGAAGCAGATCGGTTCATGAGTCAAGAACTTGTATGCTCTTGAGGTTAAATATGCATGCAAAGCCTTAAGGAGCAAGGCAACTGATGGAGACTTGGTGGTTGAGAGGAAGTGTACATTGCCTCTCAACATGCAGCACCCGAAGAAGTCTCAGATAATTGTGGAGGAGCCACAATTGGTGAAGTAGCTTCAGGAGGTTGTGGAGCAGCCACAACTAGAGAAGCCAAGAGGAGACCGAATGGAGGCATCCACTCATGCAGAGACCTCCAGTAGGGGGAAATTTTGAGCCAAGTGGGTAGAGGGATCACATGCATCCATACCTCCAGGTCAGAGGAGGGGCGATGTGGAGTGACAATCCCAAGAAGGTTGGAATAGGGGCGAGATCATTGAGGTACCCAACCTCTTTGATTAGACATTGCTACAAGAGCCCTGATGAGGAGTAGCAGGACTGGATGAGTGGGTAGAGGCAGATGCGGATGGAGTGGCAGAGAGAGCTACAGTGCAGGAATCCTAAGACAATGTAGAGCTAGCAGGCTGCAACAATGCGAGAGGCACATGAGTGTTGCACCAGTGCAAGATGGCACAGAGAGGTGTGCAATGGTGTAAGATGCATGGAGTGTTGCAGTAGATCAGAGGTCAAAAAGGGAGCACTTGTCAGCGGCAGAAGAAGCTTCAGTATCAGAGGATGTTTCTAGCCCAACAGGGAGGTCAGTTGGGAGATATTTTGTTTCTATAGTTGCTAGAGCAACAACACTTGGGAGAAGTGTTGCATGCAGAACATTCCGAAGGTTCAGGATCAGGTTTGAGTTAAGGCCTTTCTTATTGAGAGGGAGTGTTGAAAATTGCAACAAGAAATGCTAAAAATAGAAACGCTAAAAATAACATTGTTATAAATAGTAGTTCAGGTACTAGTGTTGGACATAGCAACAAGGAATGAAAAATGGAAGTTCTAAAAATAACATTTCTATAAATAGTATTTCGGGTTAGATTCCAATTTTAGTTAGTCCCTGAACTAAAATAGAGAAGTAAAATTCGAATTTGATCTTTGCAGCTGTTTGTAAAATAATTAATTAATTCACCATGAGTTGAATAGTTGTAGAAAATAAAACATGAAGTCTATGTGGGGACATGCAATAGTTTCTCCATTGATTGAGGAATTTATCCATCAGCTAAAGAGATAAGGATGAGTTGTAATATTGTGTTGTAATTAGTTGGTTGAGTTAACCGATTCAAGTCCAATTAGATTAATTCAAACAGTTTGTTGATTAATTATGAGTTCAGTTAGTTAATGCATGCATGCATTTAACTGCTGCACTTCAGATAACTAAATATTCTCTCATAAATAACTCATGCATGTCAGTTCAGTCAGAGACCCAGTTGAGATCAGATGAAGGGACAACGTACTATCAGTTGGAGGAATTTTTATATAAAGGAAACTCATCCATGCAGAAGGAATTATCTCCTTCAGGTTTGTGCAGTTATTTCTAAGCCGAGTGAGTAGTGTGAGCTGTATTGTTTGATTGCAGAGAGAGCAGGATAGCTTGTGAGCTGATTCGTTTTGTAACTCAAACATATTTCTACTTGTATGATAATACAGAGATTGGGGTTTTGGGTTGAGGCTTTCCCTGAGTTATTTCTTTTGTGTTATGTGTGTTGGTTTCTCATTCTCAGTTATATGTGTTCTCATTGATCTTGCTCTATTCGATTAAGCTTCCGCAAAGTTTGTTTTAGAAGTAGATCTTGTATTTTGCTTTAGTCTATTGCATAATCTATTGATCTACAATGGGAATTTCTATAGTAGTGACAATGTATTATCAGTTGTAGAATGATCCGAGTTGTACAAGTCATGCATGCAATCAGAGAAGGACCTAAGTTTGGATTGTACAATTATGGATGAATGATTTCCTAATTAAATATGGGATGATCCTCATAGGAATTGCGCAAGGAAATAGGGTTTGGCAGGTAGTAGAATCAGCGAAGTGTTAGCTAGAGCGAGCTTGTGAGGGAGACAATTGATAAAAATTGTGTAAGAATTGTTCTTGTGAGAACAATATTTATATTATCACTCATATTTTTTATTAATGCAATATATAGTTGGGGTTTTGAGCAGTGGATTTCCCCAGAGAAATAATTGTGTTATGTGTCTTTGATTATCTCCCTCTTGTAGATTATAGTTTTCATCATTCATTGGTTTTCTTTGTTTAAAGAGTAGAGTAGATTCTTGTCTTGTGTTTTAGTACATTACATGAGCCGCGAATCTACATGAAAATCTACACAAAATTCTGGTAAATATTACAAATAATACAATGTTGATACCTTGAGTTAGAAGCAACTGCAAGTTCACTATTGATTAATACTTAAAAAATCACCATAGGGTATATAATAATGTAAGTTAAATATATAACTAGGTATCCCTATGACTACTCATTATCTAAGCAAATTAATCTCCTAACCAAGGAAATAGAGAGTGAGCAATAGGGTCATTTATAAGGCACCAAAATAGTCTCTACATGTTTGACCTATGAATAAGAGGAGTGTATGAGAAGTAGTCAGGGCCTCTTACTTGTAAAATGAGAGGAAATATTTGAGACTCAATAATCGAGTGGTACCTGCAAACAAAAATGACATGAAACCCTACCAGAGACAAGATAAATAATTAAAACAAATCGATACTCATAAATTAGGAACAATTTAGAGAAAGGGAGATTGATTACGTGTTTAGTAGTTTGAGAAGGGGGTTGTGCTCCACCTCGAACACAAACATAGAAACTTGGTTAAACATAGAAATAAAGGTATCTTAAAAATAAGGTATGAGGGTCAAATAAAGAAAGTAAACCCTAAATGATAATAGAAACTTTTTCATTATTACTTGGTAGAAAGAGCCTCTAATGCCATGTTTCTGGAGGGCCACGATAAGGGTTTCGACAAAGATATTAGACTCTAACCAAAGGATTTCGTTGGTCTGAAAATAAGAAAGATGCAAACAAAATATAGGTATTAACCAATCAAAGTGCATGGGAATTACAAGTTACTTTTCAAGGATGAAAAACCCTCATCCAAATGCTATCATTTCCAGTAATTCACACTCAACCTACACATAGACTAGTGGGTTAGTAACAATGTGAAGGAAATGATAACATAACCACGGATTGATAAAAGAGAACCCACTAATACTCAAATTAATTACCTAGGATGGAATCCAAGGAGGTCATCCTTGCCAAAATTGACACATAGTCTAATAGATAAAAGGGCTAATAACAATTTTTTTTTGAAGCCATTAAACCCTAAAGACATTGTTGGCTTGGATACCCTTGTGCAATGATTGTGAACCTACCAAAGAAAAACATGGAGGCATTATACCAAGAATAAATAAATCATAGTCTATAATTGATAAAGAGCAAGAAACCTAGCACAGACAAGGCTTACCTCAAATAAGACTTTGGAGAGACATCCAAATCACATCCTTGACAAATGTTAACCAAACATTCTAATTGGATAGAATTATTATTAGGAAATAAAGGAACTGAGTGAGGGAAGCCATGGACAAAGGCCAATTCCATCTCAATCATAGAAAAAAGCACCAACGACCAAAAACCAAATGGAGGAAATGAAAATGGAATAAGGGTAGTCTACCCTATCTAAATTAACCCTAATCCATTCAAGTCATGAGATCACTTTGGAAAACATCGAGCTTCCAACTATAAGCCATGTGATAGCCAAGTGATAACGATAGGGTGGAACCATGCTTGCAAGACTATGTCGCATGGTCACATGCCCAACTAGATACTAATTTATGTATCATTCTCCTAAGTGAAGGGTTGAACCATATTGTCATTATATCAATGCATGAATAAAGGTATATTAAAATGTTCATTATTTTTGTTGATTAACTATCCATGTAAGAATTATACCATGCATGTGTTATCATTCACCCTAATATAATGTTTAAACCTTAACTCCATTATCTCAAGGACCAAAGGTGGAGGGTCAGTGTATCACATTAGACAAGTATAATGTTTAAACCATAATACAATTGTGTCAAGGGAAAATGGTTGATGGGTGGAGCGTCACCCTATAGCTCATGACCTAATTAAATAAAATAAGGTGAAAATACAAATGAGAATTAAGTGTTTTTAACAAAACATAAGGAGGCTAAATACCATGGATAAAATATAAAGAAAGATACAAGGAAAGACTCAACGTCATAGAGCACCAACATGTGAACGATGTTGAGTGTATGGGTGAGGTGGATAGTAATATAAACCCCTTGTATTCTCAAGAAGCTTACCTTATGATATTTAAAGGGTATCCAATAAAAAATGATACTTCTAAACCATATATGGTGATGATCAATGAAAGGTATGTTTTTAATCAACTAGTAAATAAACATGAACATAAAATTACCTTTGTGAACCTCACAGTAATATGAATAAGTGTATGTATCAATGGTTTGGATTCATTAGAAGTGTATATTAACAACATATAAAAAAAATTGAAGTGTGCATTTTTGGGGTACATTTCAACTCCATTCTCCTGCACATACCGCTCTTCTCCACATCCTTTATTCCACACACATCCCATACTCCATACACCTATTGTTCCACACAACTCCTTTTGCACTTGATTTGGATAGCTCACCACGACTGCAAACCTTCCCCCCCCCGCGCAATTACGTAAAGGACTTTGGTAGAGTACCAACAGTGTTAGGAACAATAATGTCAGTTTCAATGTCATAGCACTCATTGAAGAAATTACCATTTACAAAATTATTGTTTCAGTGTCAGAGCACTCATTGAAGAAATGAGAATTTACAAAATTACCCTTTTTTCATTCTAAAATGATTTGTCAGGAACTAACAAATAATAAAATAAAAATGCACTCCATTAGGGGAATTATGTCACATCAAGGCTCTCTCAACCAATGGAAAATTAAAAGTAAGGTTTTTAAAAATTAGAAAAATATATTTTAATTTATAGAAAAATGGAAATATTTAGCATTTTCCAAAACTTTGGTTAGAGTTACAAAAAATCCACAAAATAATACACGATCAAGGGACTTTGACTATGATATGAAAGCTATAGTCCTTGATAGAGGCATGGACTAATAATATAATCCTACACATCACTTTAATCTTCAACCTCTTTTTCTGGAATTTGAATTATTATATCAAACTTATTTACATGGTGTTTTCATAAAATCAACCTTAATTAGGCATTTGTTTGTATCAACGTTATATTGATTCATTCCCTCCTCTCAGTATAACTAAGTTTCTTAAATTTGGTATCATAGCAGGGGATTCAGGTGCAAATTGACTGTTGGAAAGTAGATCCAGGTGAAAATTATGATTTTTTTTTGAATGAAACCTCAAGGAGTATTTCTTCGCATAGTTGCAAACTTCAAGATATGGCAAGAAATAGTAAAATCTAGATTATTAGCTTGTGGATCTAATGTGTGGATTATGGTTTGTGAAGGATGTGGCAAGAATCCCCTCTCACCTAAAGTGATGTAGCTGAATGCTTGAGCAAGGTGTGTGATCTATGAGAATATCCATAATGCAGATGGTCCAAAATGATCAAACATAATGAATGTAAGTAATCATTGATCTAGTCCATAATGATATAATTTTCTCATCAACATAGAAGTGAAGAAAAATTAATTTGCTAATCTAGCCGCAATGGAATATAATCCATGATATCATCAATTATTTTATTTAATATTGGATATAAACATTGATTTTTTCCAGGATTTAATGGTTGATATGGTCGCTTCTCTTGAAAATGTGTGAACACAATGCTTGTTTATCCATGTCAATTTGGTCAAAATAATTGCTATGTTTAGTTTCAATTTCTTATTCTGATCTGTAATGTATTTTTGTCAATGTGGTGGAAGTTTTTCGCACGTTGATCCTAACTGGATCGATCATCAAATTCGATGTAAAAGCTATGATTTAGACATGTAATTAAACTTGGTGGTTGATATGGTCTTAAGTAATAACAATGATTCAGTCACCAAGGAATGGATTGTGTTTAATGCGTGGGTGATACGCACATTGCTTACCCATTGACTATGAAGTTGTGATTTGTATGGAACACATTAATGTTTTTTTTTAGTCATCAAAGGAAGGAAATCAAAATACCCGATCTTGTCATGATGAACACTCTTGTTGATTCTATCCTCCAGGATGTAATGTATACACAATAAATGTTGAAGTGTTCATTAATTCTCCTTAGATGGTTAGCTTATTCTAGTATTGCATTGTTAGTTGAATACTGGATTTTTCCTAAATGGAGTTGAAGACGATCGAATAATTAGGTTGAATTGGTCATGACTGACAAAAGTATTGGTGCATATGGAGTTTCAATTTGAAACATCACATCTTGTGGATGTGTATCACTGAGATAACTGTGAGTATGCTTCATTGAACAATGATACACAACAATTAGAATGGTAAGTCTATGTGATAAGTGATGATGTGTATGAAGTGAAGCTATTTGGAGCCAATGCATATGGTATGACATAAGATGTTTTTTGGAGAGTGAATCTTAGAATTTGGATCAGTTTGCTATGAGAGGAGTATGGAAATACTCTAATTGGCAACGGATCTGCATGTGAAATATGCACATGTGTTGAGGAAAAGCATGTTTTGATGAGTGTAAAGTGTTGTGCAAACTCCAGGGGTTGAGTTCTCTACTGATAAAATAGAGAGACCCATGCATGATATATTTTAGTGTGCACACAATCAATGAGTGAGATAAAACATGGTATTAGTATGGATCCTATAGCAGATCAATGGTAGAGTATGTGTTGATAGAGTTTGGAGACCAAAAGCAGAGTATTGACAATATATTGTTGTAATAACATTACTATTTTAGGGGATATTGTCTATGGAGAATTTTTTTTTTGTTTAGGATCTCATGTAACTATCTATGTATTATTACTAGCATTGCATTGATAGAGAGAATGATGATGAGTTAGATGCCATTGATAGTTGAGTGCGGAATACTGCTTTAGACTCTGTGATGGAAGATAAGGATTTCCTAAGGCCTTGAGAGCATAATATTGTTGTCAGTGTGTTAGTATGGTTAATAAAGAGTTGAGCCCAATTCTAAAATCCAACGACATAATATATTGTTAGTGATATTGCTAAGAAAGAGATAGGGAGTTGATGTAGCTATTGGGCTTGTGTTTTGAAACTGCTAACAATGTTTATGCAGGGGCTAAATCAATGAGAGTTTTTTGTATTGTTTTTCATGTCTAGCTACCATATATGAGATTGCCATTTTATTCCTTTTATAGCACTGTAATGTCTATGTAATGAGGTTTGAGCATGTCTTCATATGG
This sequence comes from Pinus tabuliformis, assembly GCA_031772625.1. NCBI lineage: Eukaryota > Viridiplantae > Streptophyta > Pinopsida > Pinales > Pinaceae > Pinus > Pinus tabuliformis. Next base: position 404,564,046 of record CM062818.1, on the reverse strand, counting down.
CTTGAGTTGAGTACTTGAGAGCATGTTGTTGTTTTGTATTGTTAGAGGTGAGAAAATGTTAGAATGATATTGAGGCTTCTTGAGTGAGAAATGTATGTTGTTTCTATAGTATTGTCTTGTTGAGTTGTTGCGATGGTCAATGGTGTGAGGATATGTGATTATCATGGCCACATGATGTCTTATATCCACTATAATGATAAAACCATGTATTAATGAGTGTGATTTGTCTTAGTGTCATTTTCAAATGATGTATTTTTGAGAATTAATGGTGTCATAATTAAAGCCATGTAATGTTCATATGATGTTGTCAAAGTTTAGATGCTGCCAAGGTTTTCATTTCTCATGTATGGGTCAAATTGGTTTATTGAGTCAAGGTTTGTCACTATTAATGAGATATGTATGTTTCTCATTTGTATTTAGAGTATTGTTGTATGTTGCAACAACATTATTATCTTTAGATTAGAGGATTGTTTATGTGTCGAGCTACTGATAAGAGATGGATAGAGTGGTATTGCTGCTAAGGTCTTGTCATCTTGTATTATTGTTAATGAGAGAGTATTGGAAAGTTTGAAATGCTATGTAAATGAATTTTACTTTGTGATATTGTTGGTGTATTTCGTTACAATCATTTTGGAAAGACAATATTGTTGATCGGAGTTTGTTACTGCTGCTAAAATGATTGAATATTACTTGTTGTCATAATGCCATGTGTCTATTCGACATGCATTGTTAAGTGTTGATGCATTTATTTTAAGGAGAGAGAGTGTTTGGCCATGTCATCCTATATTTCTCATGAAGAAAATCAGAGTTAGTATGGGATTATATTGAATGTCTTCAATAGCTATGAGTTTAGTGGAAGATTGTTTACATTGTTGATATTGATGTCATATTTCATTTGCATCCCTTTTACATTGATGTTCAAGGGGGTGAGAGAGTGAGGAGATCAATTTTCAAAGTCTAGTTTCATATTGAGGGATCATCTGGGGTTACCATCAATGCCAAAGTGGGATAATGTTGGAAACAATATTGCTTAGTTGGCATTGATGTCAAATTTTAGAGTGATCATCATTTAGTCATCAAGAGTAATGGAATGCAATCAATGCTAGATTTGATAATCACCAAAAGTAAGGAGTAAATGCATTAATTGATTTGATTAAGTCCTATTTGATAATCACCAAAAGTAAGGAGTAGATGTATCAAATTACTTGATTTGGTATTATTTGATGTGGTCACCAAGAGAAGTGGTGTGTAATTAATGATTTGACTTGGTATGATCTTAATGAGGGAGAAATTAACATAAATATGATATGACATTGTTGGATTTTAGTTTAGCTACCATGTATAATGAAGTTGACAATATATCTGTAGTAGTGATCAGAGTTGACGTAAATGTTGTAGGGGTTAAATTCATCATTGTAGATGCCTTGTCTTGTATATCTTTCTTTGTACTTCACTACAATTGATGGTTGGATTGTATGACCAAGTTAGGCTTGTAGTGTTGTACTTAGACCTTGTCTATGTGAGTTTTGGTGCTACTAATTGTGTTGGTTGCAAGAAGGTCATTGTTTTTTTATTGTTGTAGAAGAGGATCCATTATGAAAATGTATGAAAGTGTGGTCCAATGTATTTAGGAAGGTTCGAAAAGTGGTGGATTACTAGATAGGAAGTCGGGGCTTCCTTTTTGATTGTGGCTAGAAAAGGTTTTTATGGAGGTTGGGGCCTTTGACAAGTTGAGGCTTGCTAAATAGGGAGTTGGGGCCTCCTAACTGGTTGTGGCCAAAAAATATATGTAGAATCATTTTGAAGATTAATGAGAAGAAGAAAATAAGAGTAGAAGTACGATGTTTTTTATCCCCTTGATGTTTTCGACTTAAAATCATGTCTATGTGTGTTGTTTCTCCTGTTGTGTTTTTGAAGTTGCATGCATATTATATTTGTTGTTCTTGTATTATGCTAATGGTGGTTTATGTACTAATTCATTTGGAAAAAATAGTTAAATTATTTGTATCAATGTTATACTGATTCACGTGTTGCCTCAGTATAGCCAAGTTTCCTATAATTGGCATCAAAGCAGGGGATTTCGAGTGCATCTTGACTGCTAGAAAGTGGATCCAAGTGAAAATTTTGAAATTTTCGCTTTGAAATGAATCCTCAAGGAGTATCTATCCTCACAACTGCAAACTTCAAGGTATGGCAAGAAATAGTGAAATCTAAATTATTATCTTGTGGATCTAATTTGTGGACTATGATATCTGAAGGATATGGTGAAGAATCCCCTCTCACCTCAAGTGATGCAGTTGAATGCTCAAGCAAAGTGCGTGATCTATGAGAATCTCAATAATGTAGATATGAAATCTACCAAGGAGATTTGGGACAATTGCAAGTGTTGTATGGAGGTGAAAATGGACACACCAATGGAGAGGTTAAGCAGAAGAGAAAGGAGAATAAAATGAAGAATGGCCCTCAGAAGAAATAATCTCATCCCAATAAGACGAACCCCTCTAGTACAAATGGTTAAAATGATCATGTGAATAAATTAGAAAATGGAGGTCTAAGAGAACTGAATCTCATGTAGAAAAATAGACGTAAAGGTATAAATGCTTATGATTTGATTTTGAGTTATACATTAGATGGATTTTGACACCTAATCTTCAGGATTAGGAAAACCTATGTAAATATTGTAAATAGAAAAATAAATGAAATATAAGATAAAGAGACATTGGGAGATGAAACCCAAGTCTCCCTCTCCTTGTATATATTCATATTCTCTCCTAATGAAAAGCATAATTACAAACATGGATTGACATGGTATCAGAGCCGACTCCCAAAATTAGTTTCTCTGCTCTTGTAACTCTTATGTATTGCCAGATTCCCTACTATATGCTCTGAATGCTTTGTCCTCTTTATGCTAAAATTAAATTTTAGATTCCTTTTGAATCTCGAATCTCTTCCTTTATGATGTGTAGAGAGGTTAAAATGCTACATTGAAGGCTAGTCCTAAAGACTACAGAACATCCACAATCGTACACCATCAGGTGGATTCACCAAGGATGAGATCTTCGCGTCAACCATCAATGTCACCTTCCCTACAGCATCAAGCCCATCACGGATGAAGTACTGTGTGATGTTGCTCCTCTTGAAGTTTGTGATGTATTGTTAGGACTACCATACTTGTGGAAGCGACATGCTATATATGAGTCTAGACCTCGCTTTGTGATTATCACTTTGGCTAATAAGTTGTACAGGATACCAGAAGTAGCCTCACTTACTTCCATCTCTTTGATCACTGCAAAGCAATGCAGTAAGATCATTTCCCAGACCAGGTCAAGCACTACATCGATTTGACCCTGGGTGCACCATTACCCAATGGACCGATCTATCAACGCTTTATTATGGAGAATGATGAGATAAAGAGGCATATTTAGGAACTATTGCAAAAAGGGCACATCAGGACAAGCTCATCACCTTGTGGGAGTGTGATTATATTGGTATAGAATAAGGATGGGACCTGGAGGCTTTGTATTGAATATCAGGCAGTGAACAAGATCACTGTCCAGAATAGGTATCTAATCCTACAAATTGATGCCCTTCTGGACCAGCTCAAAGGGGCCAAATATTTTAGCAAGATTGACCTGAAGTCAGGTTATCACTAGGTTCAGATTGAACCCTTCGTTGTGTGAAAGACTGCCTTCAAATTAAAGGATGGCCTTTTCGAATGGTTGATCATGTCATTTAGATTGATGAACACCCCTGCAATCTTCATGAGATTGATGGATGGCATCTTGCGACCCTTCACCAATGTATTTGTGGTGGTGTATTTAGATGACATATTGATCTTCATCCATAGTTGGGAAGAGCACCTCCACCATATTTGACAGGTCCTTCAAACCTTGCGATAACACAAGTTGTGTGCTAACTTGGAGAAATGCACCTTTGTCCTGACCCAGGTTCAATATCTGGGATACATCATTGATGAGTAGGGTGTACATGTGGACCCATCCAAGATACAAGTCATTTAGGATTGGCCAACCCCAACCACTCTAACAGAGCTTCACATCTTTTTGGGTCTTGCCAATTTCTACTGTAGGTTCATGTTGGGGTTCTCTCATATCACTTGGCCTTTAAGTCAAGTCACCAAGGGCAGAGCAAAAGAAAAGTTTTTCTGGTTGGAAACTCAACAAAAAACATTCTTAGAGTTGAAGAATCACATTTGTTCTGCACCAGTGTTCACATTACCAGACCTGCAACAACCATTTGAGATTGAGACAGATGCCTTTAACTATGCTATTGGTGCAGTTCTTACTCAGCGTGGGCATCCAGTGGCTTACCACATTGAGACACTTGTAGACACAGTCTGAAATCACCCAATTGAAGACAAAGTAATGTATTCCATTGTAAAGGTACACCGTCAATGGAAGCATTACATTCTGGGGAAGGAAACGGTCATCCACACAGACCACTGACCTCTACAGTTCATATAGAGACAAGGGAAGTTGTAGAAGGATCACCATCATAAATGGCCCACCTATCTGCAACAGTTCCATTTTAACATTAAGTATAAGAAGGGCATCACCAATAATGTCATTGATTGCCTCAACCAAGCACCAGTCATGGCATTGATCATTGTGCTAGACTCCTATGGGTATAAGACATGGGGGTGTCTGATCTAGAATTCAACAACATATACGAGACACTCTGAAAGGGAAGCAAGTTCCAAATTTTAACCTTTAGGATGCACTGTTTCGCCACCTGGGACACATCTGTGTTCCTTCAAGTGAGTGTGCCAAGCTGATTTGGGAGGCTCACCACAGTCGAGTCGCTGGAAATTTCAGAGTAGAGAAAATAATGGAGGTATTGTAGAAGTATTTTTATTGGCCGAAACTTCATTAGGATGTTGGGAAGTAAATTAGATACTGCACCACCCACGCCATTGCCAAACCGACTATCAAGAAGCAAGGCCTTTATACTCCTCTACCTACTCCTAGAAAACCTTGGGAATCTGTCTCCATGGATTACGTGTCAGGCCTTCCTTCTACTAAGCATGAAAACGATTGTGTTTTCATGGTCGTCAACAAATTCTCTAAGATGACCATCATGGTGGCCTACAAGAAGACTATCACAATAGACACCACTGTTAAGATCTTCTTTGAGCAAGTGTGGGTACACTTTGGGATCCCACAGTCCATTTTCTTAGATCAGGACAACAGATTCTTGAGTGCATTTTGGTCAAGTCTCTGGTCGATGATGGATACAAAAATTAGTAAGTCCATGCCTTTCCATCCCCAAACTGATGACAAAAGAAAGGTTGTCGACAGGATGATCTTAGACATTCTACGCATGTACAACTCCATCCATGCATGTGGGATGAAAGTCTCCCCTATGTCCAACACAGCTACAATAGAGCTCTCCACAACTCAACATGCCACAACCAATTTCAGGTAGGGCTAGGATTTAAGCCATTATGCCCCATTGATGTGGCTATACCATTTGTAGCCACTCAGGTAGATTCATCTCATGTTTAGTCTGAATCTAAAAGGGCTAACAAATTCATTGAGCGCATTCAACACATTTGCCAATAGGTCCATGATATATTGGATAGAGACAATTCTAAGTACAAGCAGCGCCATGATCAACATCGAATGCCACAAAAATTCCAGGTGGGAGACAAAGTTTGGCTACATTTGTAGAAGGAGCGCCTTTCTAGACCCCATCGCAAGCTTCGCCCACTCTGATATGGTCCATACACCATCACCAAGGCCATCAATGACAATGCCTTCAAGCTCATCATCCCATCGTTCGTTGGTCTGCAGCCAATGTTCAATGTATATTGCCTTTGGCCATACTTTCCACCATTGTTGGCCACATCTGACATTAACTCACACCAACAAAGCTCAACCTGGACCACATGGAACAAGCCATAACTGATCAAATCATAGACACACAGATGAAAAACACTTTCCAACATCATACAGTTATATAGAGTTGTCAAAGCAGGTCAACTCCTTCACCAGGGACCAAGTTCAACAAAAAATTCCTCACCTCATGGATGCTCTACACATAATGGGGACCATTTATTCCTAATGGGGGAGGATTGATTTAGGTGGATATTGCTGGCCACCAACCTATTCCACCAAGACTCCCTAGTTAGTTTCATATATTTCCTTGTTCATTTCAACATTTACTATTTTTAGCAGTTTTTCAAGTCTTGAACTTCTGGAGCAGTTTTGACCCCCAAAACAACATTTTTTTTAGGGTCCGTGGTAGGCCATGGTCGTAAGCAAGGCTTGTGGTGAAACCTTTAGTACTTGGCAAGACCTTTCCAACAAGGTATCATATCCGCCAAATAGAGATAATATGACCAAGTTACGACCCCGGGAAGTTGGTTGCCCAACTAACCCCAATGGGGCCCACAAACTCTTGGTGTTACATCTCCTAGGGTTAAAATTTTGGTTGTTTAGGGTTTTCTCATCTTTTCCAATAATAAATAGGCCCCTAAGCATCATTGTAACACAGTTCAGAGGCATGTAGACACAGATCTCTTCTCAGAAGTATTTTTCTATTAATGAAATGAAGTGTTTTTCTGCCACATCTCTGTGTGTATGATTATATTTGTAAGTTGTTGCATTATGTTTAAGTTCATATAAGAAATAAATGAAGAACAAGGTAAAACACCTAGTTAAGGGAAAGGAAAATCACTTGAGTCCGATCATTATGTTGTGGCACATTGCAACATTGGAGCAACTAAAGACTTATTCAATGCTTCACTTGCTTCATGGAAAGATGCTTGGTTACTTGATTTAGGAGCAACTCGCCACGCGAATTATAGAAGAGATTTATTTGAAGAATTCACTAATAATGTTGTTGGAGAAGTCTACCTTGTAGATAAATTGAAGCTCAAGCGATCTAGAATTGGCACCATTAGGCTCAAACTGCCTGGGCTTCCAAAATTTCTTCTACATGATGTTCTATACCTCTCGAGTTGAGGAGAAACTTTCTATCTTTGGTCCACACCCATCAATAAGGATGCTCCATCCACATATTTGATGGCAAGGTTGAGGTCCAGAAAGAATTAGATCACTCACTTGTCATGATTGGGATAGAAGGAGAAAGACTACTGAAGCTGCAAGGAACCTCTACTCATGCACAAGACTTTTCATGCAATTCTCACTATGATGAAGGTACACTTCCATCAAGTCTTTTATGGTATGCTAGATTTGGACACTTGAACTAGAAAAACCTTCATTTGTTGAAGAAAATTGTGTTACTGGTTTGCCTACAATTCCTATGAAACTTAAGCAATGTAATGCCTGTATCTTAGGAAAGCATAACAAACAATATTTTAATGATTCTCACTCTAGAGCACATAGAAAATTGAACTCATTCATTTTGATTTATGTGGCCCAATACTAGTTCCTTTTGAAAATGGTAATAAATATATGATGACATTCATTGATGACTACACCAGAATGTGTTTGGTTTATTTATTGAAGAATAAACCTGAAGGTTTTGAAACATTCAAGAACTTTCATGCATGGATTGAAAATGATGTGCAATATCATATTGGCTCTATTCGTATTGATAATGGAAAATAATACACTTCAAATGAATTTGAAAACTATCTTCGCTATCATGGGATCAAACATCAAACAATCGTGCCTTATAATCCCCAACAAAATAGAGTAGCTGGAAGAATGAAAATATAATTTTAAATATGGTACGTTCGTTGATGTTTTTAAAGAATGTTAAGCTAATGTTTTGGGATGATGCAATTCTATGTGCTGTGTATATAAATAATAGGTTTCCATCTCATGCTATAAAAAACAAGACTCCCTATGAAATGTGGTATGGCTAGATTCCTTTGGTGAGGCATCTCAGGGTTTTTGGTTACACTTGTTATGCCTTGATACCTAAGGAACAAAGAAACAAACTTAGTGCAAGGAGTAAAAAAAAATCTTCTTGGGGTAATCAAATACCTCCAAAGCATACCATCTGTATGATGAAGTGAATAAGAAGTTTATAATATCTAGAGATGTGATTTGTCTTGAATCTTCCAAGACTGACAATGTTGTTTAGTAGGAGCTTGATCACTTGGATAGATTCAAACATGTAGAATCTTTTCAAGAGTTTGAAAATGAGATTCCACATCTTGAAGGGGGGGTCCCTATAATCGATCAATCTATGGAATCTCCTTCTAAATAAATTTCTCCCCCACACGAAGCTCCAACAACTTATCAAGATGACACTTTGAGTGATGTGATTGACAAAATTGGGAGGCTAAATCTTGATTTAGCCCCATATCAGTCAAATGAGTAGCCCGATCCATCTTAGAAAGGTCCCCCAAAATGGCTGACCAAGACACCTGAAAGTGTTTGTCCTGATGAGGTTAGAAATAAAGGAACAAGAAGCTATGTTAGACAAAATGGAGGTGATGTAGACGACCCTAATTCACCCATTGATATAGATGTTTCTTATGATTGTGAATTTTATCTGTCTATAGATTTCAAACCAAATTACTTCAAAGAAACCAATTCTCATGATGAATGGAAAGAAGTGATGAAGAAAGAATATGATGCTTTGATAAAAATGGCACCTGGAATCTGGTTGATACTCCATTGAAACCAAACCAATAGGTTGCAATTGGGTCTTCAAGAACAAGTATAAAGCAAATGGCTCACTTGACAAGCACAAAGCTAGGCTTGTGGCAAAGATTTTTGCACAGAAGGAAGGGGTCGATTATGAGGAGAATTTCCTCCCATAACAAAATGGGCTACCATCTAGACACTCTTTGCCATGGTAGCTTAGAATAGTTGGAAAGTCTAGCAAATGGATGTAAAAAATTCTTTCTCGAATGGAGATTTGAAACATAATGTTTTTATGTCCCAACTAGAATGATTTTTTGTGAAGGGAAAAGAACACAAAGTATGAAAACTTGTAAAATCCTTGTATGGCCTCAAGCAAGCATTGCGAGCCTGGTACAAGAAATTAACTGAGTATCTTCTGAAACTCAATTTCAAACATTATGATCTCGATGATGCAACTTTGTTTATCAAGAAAGTTGGAAAAAAAATTGTATATCTTATGGTGTATGTAGATGAACTTATGATGATAGGGAAAAATGAGAGCTATATTGCATCCATAAAGAAAGAATTGAGGAAAGGTTTTGAAATGACAGATTTGGGCTATGTACACTACTATTTTGGTATTTAAGTAACCCAACATCCAAAATTTATATTCCTCTCTTAGAAGAAGTAAATTGGAGATAAGTTGAACATGTTTGGTAGGGATGAGTGCAATTCTTTGGATACTTCAATGGAACAAAACTTAAAGCTCATTGTTATGAAACCAGCTCACAAAAAGATAGAAAAGAGAGATCCACGCCTTAGAATTCAGCCTCTTCGAGGGGGCAACCTCCTTTACATTACATAAATGAACAATTCTTGGATGATACAAATGACAAAACCTCCTTTCTATATATAGGAGTCTAAGGAGTCACAATATAATCCAGCCGACCTAACAATAATAATATAAAGCCACAAAAATAACAATAGAGGGATTCTATGGGGCACAGAAATAACAATATGGGGGTAATAGGGGCACAACAATATAAATAAGGGGTATAACTACAATAGTAATGGGGTAATCACTAGTATTATAGGGACCCAACATGCCCCTCTCCTTCAAAAAAGTGTTGTCCTCAACGCTTGAGTAGTTCTGGATACTTCTGCATAAAATTCTCATCCTCCCATGTGGAATCTTCAGCGGATAAGTTCTTCCACTTGATAAGATACTCTGAAATTGATCGATTTCGTAGCTGTCGAGTTCTTGTTTCTGTGACTGCTTCCGGTTCCAATATAATTTTTCCTTCCTCGTCAAGTTCTGGCAATATTGTTTGAATTGGGAGCTTGTCACCTATAACCTTCTTTAAACATGAAACATGGAAAACTGGGTGCAATCGAGAAGCTGCAGGAAGCTCCAATTTGTATGCCATAGTACCAATCTTTTGCAACACCTTGTACGGACCATAATACTTTGGTGATAATTTATTATCCTTCTTAGCTTGCTTTAGGGACATTTGCTTATATGGTTGTAGCCGTAGGAATACCCAATCACCTACATCAAAACTTCTTTCACTGCGATGTTGATCTGCCTGTTGTTTCATTCTATTTTGTGCCAACACGAGGTTATCCTTTAAGAGTTGGAGGACTTGTTGTTGATGTTCGATGTGATGTTCCACTGCCTGAACCTTAGAATTTTCTCTTAAATATGATGTGATGGATGGTGGTTGATACCCATAAAGTGCCATAAATGGGGTCATTTTTGTTGCTGTATGGAAGGAAGTGTTATACCACCATTCAGCCAGAGGCAACCATTTGACCCATTGTGTCTGTTTATCAGATACAAAGCAACGAAGATATCCTTCCAAACATTTGTTTACTATCTCAGTTTGCCCATCAGATTGAGGATGATAAGATGAGCTATGAGCTAACTGAGTACCAAGACAAGAAAATAATTCTGTCCAAAAATTTCCAGTGAAAATGGGATCTCTGTCACTTACAATAATCTTTGGGTTTCCATGTAGCTTTTGAACTGTTTCCATAAATGCAGTAGAAACTGTACTGGCTTTAAATGGATGTGATAATGCACAAAAGTGTGCATACTTGGTAAGTCTGTCAACTACCACCATGATGACACTCTTTCCCTCAGACTTGGGTAAACCTGTGATAAAATCCATTGAAACCTCCTCCCAACGTTGGCTTGGAATGGATAAAGGTTGTAATAGACCCGGTGTCTTAATTGTTTCAACTTTATTTTGCTGGCAAACCAAACATTCCGCCACAAACTTTTGAATATCTGATTTAAGGCCATCCCAAAAAAATTCCTTCTTAACCCTGTGGTAAGTTTTTAAAAATCCTGAGTGCCCTCCTAAGGGAGAAGTGTGCAATTCCATAAGAATCTTTTGTTTTAGCTGGGAATTCTTACAGAGGTATAAGCGATCTTTGTACCATAACGAATCATTTTTCCAGCTAAATGTATCAGAAGTACTGGAATCTTGTTGTAGCTTTCGAATAAGTGCCCACACTTCTTCGTCATTCTTCCATTCCTCCCTTGCTTCGTTTATCCAATCTGGTTGGATAATAGAAATGGCACACAACAATGCTTCCACATCCTCATCCTTTCTTGAGAGTGCATCTGCCACCACATTTTGCTTCCCTTTTTTGTAGATGATTTCAAAGTCATAACCCAACATCTTTGTGACCCACTTTTGTTGCTCTTCAGAGGATAATCTTTGTTCTAAAAAGTATTTAAGGCTATCATGATCCGTTTTTACCTTGAAGTGTCTTCCCATTAGGTAGGGTCGCCATTTCTTAAGTGCATGGAGTATTGCCAACATTTCCTTCTCATAAATAGCTTTGCTTAAAAACTTTCCCTTGATTGGACGACTTTCAAAAGCAATGGGTCTTTCATCTTGCATTAGAACAGCACCAATTCCATTTCCTGAAGCATCACATTCCACAATAAAGGTTTTTGTGAAGTCCGGTGTAGCTAAGACCGGTGCTTGGCACATTGCCTCTTTAAGATGTTCAAAGGCCTTTGTTGCTTCCGGAGTCCATGAAAATGAATCTTTCTTCAATAATGTTGTTAGAGGTGCTGCTATTCTCCCATAATTCTTAACAAACTTGCGATAATACCCTGTCAACCCAAGAAATCCTCGCAGATGCTTTATGGATGTGGGGATTTTCCATTCCTTAATGGCTTTAATTTTGCTAGGGTCTACCTTAACTCCTTCATGAGATACAATATGACCCAAATATTCCACCTCCTGGACTCCAAAGAAACATTTGGATCTTTTTGCATATAATTGTTTCTCCTCCAATAGTTGTAGCACCCTGTCAACATGTTCAACATGATCCTTCCAAGACTTGCTGTAGATTAGTATATCATCAAAAAATACTAACACAAATTTTCTAAGGAATGGTTTGAAAATTGAATTCATCAAACCTTGAAATGTTGAAGGTGCATTGGTAAGGCCAAAAGGCATGACCAAAAATTCATAATGACCCTCATGAGTTCTAAATGCCGTTTTTGGAATGTCTTCAATCTTCATTCTGATTTGATGATATCCCGAACGAAGATCCAACTTGGTGAAGTAAATTGATCCATGCAATTCATCCAGTAATTCATCAATAACAGGAATGGGGAACTTATCTTTAATAGTGAGCTTGTTGAGCTCCCTATAATCTGGACACATGCGCCATGATCCATCCTTCTTGTGCACCAATACTACTGGAGCTGAGAAAGAACTTTGACTCGGTTGAATTATACCAGCCTCTAGCATTTCTGCAACCATACGTTCAATTTCACTTTTTTGGACATAGGGATATCTGTACGGCCTGATGTTTGGAGGAACACTTCCTGGAATCAGATGAATAGCATGATCATGATCACGCATAGGTGGGAGACCTTTGGGAGTCTCAAATACCTTGGAATGATTGTCCAAGACTTTTTGGAGATCTGGAGAAATAGATGATTCCAATGTGGAAACATCTAGCGAACATAATTGTGCAATTACACCTCTTTGCTCCTTTTTTAGAAGCTTTGTCATACCATTAGAGCTGATTATCTTTCCTGGTTTCCCTGCAATACCCCTTAATTCAACTTCCTTTCCTTCCGAAGAAAATTTGATGAAAAGTTCTTGAAAATTAAAAGCTATTGTACCCAAGGATTGTAGCCATTGGACTCCTAGTACAACATCAGCACCTCCCATTGGAATGGAAAGCATTGGGCTAGTCAATACATATTCTCCCATGGATAGCTTGATATTATGGCACTTTCCAGAGCAATTTATTGTTCCTCCATTTGCAATCATCACTTGACACTCTGGTGCTGGATATAGGAAGCAATTCAATTCTTTTGCTACCCTACAATGAATAAAATTGTGGGTGCTTCCTGAATCAATCAACACTATTACCTTTTTCTTCTTGATTTGTCCTTCTATCTTGATGGTTTGAGGAGTGGTAATTCCCGCCAATGCATTACAAGATATGGTCGGATTTATTTGTTCTTCATCTAGGCTTTGTTCCTGGAATATATCCTCTTCTTTTGACCTTTCTTGCTCCTTTTCTTCTTCCTCTTCACAATCTATGTAGAATAATTTCTTCTCAGCACACTTATGACCTTTTGTGTATTTGCTATCACAATTGTAACAAAGCCCTTTTGCTCTTTTTTCTTCCAATTGTTGTGGTGTCAACCTTGTAGGTTGTGGAAGACTATGGGCAACAACACTTCCGTCTTTATAGTTGTGAATGGTATGCTTCCTAGTTGCCATAATTTTGCTTTCCATTTTTCTTGCTAACCTGAATGCCTTCTCTAATGAATCAGGTTCCCAAAGGCGCACATCATGTTGGATATTATCCTTTAAAGACCCTATGAACACATCAATCCTATGCTCCTCTGGAATATCTTTTACCCTTATGTTCAATTTTTGGAACTCCTCAATGTGCTCCATTATTGAACCCTTTTGTTTGAGACTTATCAATTGGCTAAAAAAAGTGTTGCTTTTTGTATCCTCATAATGTGCTATCAATTCTTCCGTAAAAATTGCCCAAGTGATAAATTGTTTACGAGAAAAAGCCATTGATACCATACAAACTGATTTGGTTCCAAATATAAAGTTGCCATACGTACCTTTTGTGTGTTTTGCACATTATTGAGATCGAAGAATTGCTCCATCTGTAATATCCATGTGGCGGGATCCTTGCCATCAAACTTCCTCACATCGATTTTTGGAACATGGTGAGTCTTCGATCCAACATTAGAGTCTATGGAATCATGATTAACATTTCTTTTGTTCTCATCATGAGTTTCCTTTACTACCTTTTCACCATTAGTGACCCTTTCTTGTAGCAAGTTCTTCAATTCTTCCATGTCTGTCTTCAAATCTATCTTCAAATTTACCATCGAATCCTCCACCTTAGCTTCCATGCCCTTTATCTTAGATTCCACGCCATTTATCTTAGATTCCACGCCACTTATCTTAGATTCCACACCATTTATATTAGATTCCATGCCACTTATCTTAGCTTCTGTTAGCTTTTGTGAGCGTGACATTTGTTGCACTTGTTCTTGTAATTTTGATATATCATGTAGCATTTCTTCCTCTTCTTCATGAGTCATGCTAGAGCTTTCAGGTTCCTTACTAGGTGTTTGCATTTTCTTTCCTCGGGGCATCAGTTACCGATAATAATGCTTTACTATGCCCTTTGAATTCCGTTAAACCAAGCTTACATAAAAATTTAAAAAAAACTACACACCTTTTTTCACTTTATAGAAGCCTGATATTGAATCTGATGTATCTCTGTAATTTCAAATCATCTAGTTCTGAAATTTCTACTTGTAGTAGCCTTCTGCGTCCTCTTTCCAATGCCACAAGTCTGAGCCAAATTGGATTCTCCAAGTAAGAGTTATGTGAAATCTCCCACAGTGACTTGATTTTAGACTGGTTCAGTAGAGCGAACTTGTACGACGTGCCACGAGTCACTGTTTCAACCTTTGAATCTGAAACACACACACAAGAAACTAAAGTCTGTCCTCTTTCTGTACCTTTTTACGAAATTTCAATCCGATCCTCAGAGAGAGAGTTATGACGATTTTTCCCAGGTCACCTGTTTTGAATGTAATTCAGGAGTCTGCAAAAAGGCCAACTTCCTCAGATCATATCTCCGAAACTATCACACAAAAGCTCTGAAATTCGGACCCAAGGTTCAGCGCCAATTCTTCTCAAATGGGTTTTTTTTGCAACTTCTGAAACATCACAGAAAAAAAGTTATAGCGAAAATTCCACGATGACCTGTTTGGAGCAGCGAAACCCTAGAATCCAAAGCTCTGATACCAAATGTTATGAAACCAGCTCACAAAAAGATAGAAAAGAGAGATCCACGCCTTAGAATTCAGCCTCTTCGAGGGGGAAACCTCCTTTACATTACATAAATGAACAATTCTTGGATGATACAAATGACAAAACCTCCTTTCTATATATAGGAGTCTAAGGAGTCACAATATAATCCAGCCGACCTAACAATAATAATATAAAGCCACACAAATAACAATAGGGGATTCTATGGTGCACAGAAATAACAATATGGGGGTAATAGGGGCACAACAATATAAATAAGGGGTATAATACAATAGTAATGGGGTAATCACTAGTATTATAGGGACCCAACACTCACATCCACTGAAGGAAAATAATTTGTGTATGCAACAAAGTATAGACAAATTTTAGGAAATCTCAACTAACTGACTACTACCAGACCAAACATTTCATTTGTTGTTGGAACCCTCTCCAGGTTTATGAAAAAGCCTTGTGAGGGTCATTGTTCTGCTACAAAAAGAGTTCTGAAGTAATTGAAGGGCACTCGAGACTTTGGACTCAAGTATACACATGTGGGTGGCTTCATCTTGATTGGATACAGTGATTCATATTTCGATGGAGATAAAGAAAATTGAGGATATAATTTACGTTATGTTATGAGTCTTGGATCAGGAGTTGTCTACTGAAGGTCACATGAATAATTAGTTCCAGTAGATTCTACAACTGAGGCATAATATGTGGCAGTAGCTGAAGCAACAAAGGAAATTGTGTGGCTCAGGAAAATTTTGGAATATTTGCAGGAGAAACAAGTACATTCAAATCCTCTTTTGATTGATAACACTTCTGCAATAAAGTTGGCCAAGAACCCAAAATTTCTTGATCAAACGAGGCACATCAATGCAAAGCATCATTTGATTCAAAATAATGTGGAGTGTAGGTTTTAACCCCATAAAGAAATTACCTGCATACGAATTCTAAAACACAGAAAATAAACAATGCGAGAGCATGACACATAAAACACATATACACAGAGATTTTCCCCTGGATCCCAAAACCGAGACCACTAGCTTGATTTTTAATTATGTTCCTTTCAATGTTATAATACCTATTTATACATGCCAAAGCATCCAATACCATGGACCAAAAACCATCGCATCCAATACCATGGACCAAAAACCGTCGCGTCCAAAAGCATGTGCGAAAATCATGCACAAAACCATAGGTGGGTCCGCCCATCCTAACATAGGGTCCAAAACCAAAATTTTTCGGGACACTACCCCAGACCCTATAAAGTGGGGTTAGAGGTATGCCTCAAACCCCCTATGACCCCCCCCGCTACACAATCGGCGCAATGAATGGGGGCTCCACCTCCGCTCTAACCCCCCAGTTAACTACATGGGCTAGTCGTGGAAAGAATATAACACAACCCAACATTCTCCCACTTTCTTTTTTCTTTCCACAGGGGGCCACAAGAGAGCTTAGTCGTTTTTCCACCCCTGAAACACCCATTGTCTCTCTATACCAAGAGAACTTCTCAGAGCTCACATATTTTGTCAATACATCTGAAGTATTCTTCAATGTGTCCAACTTTACGAGAAACACCTTTTTGTCTTCTATCATATCCCCCACAAAGTGATACTAAACATCAATGTGCTTTGTCTTTGAATGATATGCGGGCTTCTTTGCCAAGAAAATTGCACTTTGGCTATCACAGTCTATCCTTATAGCTCCCTGTACTAACCCCATACTTGAACACAATCTCTGCAACCAAATTGCTTCCTTGCTTGCATGAGTGGCTACCATGTATTCTGTCTCTGTAGTTGATAGTGCCACTATAGATTGCTTCTTATTCATCCAACTGACTACACCTCCAAATAGGCTAAACACATACCCACTTGTAGATCTTCTCTGATCCATATCTCTAGCCTCGTCTGCATCAACAAAGCCACGAATATCCAACATTCTTTCCAATCCTGATCTTCCTTGATAGCACAAACCATAATCACTGGTGCCACACAAATACCTGAAAACCTGCTTCACTGCTGTCCAATGCTCCTTCCCTGGTTTTGACATAAACCTACTCAATACTCCCACTGCATGTGCAATCTCTGGTCTAGTACAGACCATTGCATATCAGGCTACCGACTACACTTGCATATGGAACACAGGACATGTCCTCTTCCTCTTCTTGTGTCTTGGGACACTGTTTAGCAAATAACCTCACACCTACAGGAATAGGAACATTCACCGGTTTACTATCCTACATATTAAAACTTTGCAGTATTATCTTGACATATTTCCTCTGGTTTAACTAGAGCTTCCTCTTTGCCCAATATTTTTTAATTTCCATGCCCAAAATATAGTTTGCAACACCAAGATCTTTCATGTCAAATTTGGAGGACAATTGGGTCTTCAAATCCTGGATAATTTCTTTGTCATTTCCAACCAACAACATATCATCCACATACAAGACTAGATAAATAACATGATCACCAATTAATTTAAAATACACACAATGATCTACTTTGCTTCCGGTGAAGCCAAGTCCCCGTATAAATGTATTAAATTTCTGATACCACATCCTTGGTGACTATTTTAACCCATACTGAGACTTCTTTAACTTGCATACCAGTTATTTCTTACCCTTCACCACAAATCCTTCAGGTTGCTTCATGTATATTTCCTCTTCCAGATCCCCATGAAGAAATACTATCTTCACATCCATCTGTTCTACCTCAAAATCAAAAGCAACAACAACATATAAAAGTAATCTAATAGAAGTTAGCTTGGCAACAAGAGAAAAAATATCACCAAAATCAATTCCCGACACCTTGGAATAACCTTTTGCTACCAGTTAAGCTTTGTATTTCTCCACCTTTCCTTCTACATTTATCTTCTTCTTGAACACCCATTTGTTGCCAATGGGTTTCCTTCCAACCGAAAAATCCACCAGATCCCAAGCCTCATTTTGGTGCAAAGATGCCATTTCATCAACCATGGCCTCTTTCCAGAGTTTTCCATCCTCTGGATCTACTGCTTCCTTCACAGTTCTAGGATCATTGTCAGTAATAGATAAAGAAAAATTTGAACAAAAAGAAGATGTAATATACCTTTCTGGCTGCCTTCTTTCTCGAATTGATCTTCTCAAACCTAGAGTTTGTGGCTCTTCATCTTCTAATTCCTCCTTTGCTGTAGAGTCTGATTCTTCCTCCTTAAGCTCAAACTCTATCTTCTCAGGTTCCTTTGGTTGGACTTCATGTTCAATAACATATTTTACCTCTCTGAACACCACATCTCAGCTGTACACAAACTTTCATGTGACTGGGTTCCAAAGGTTATAACCCTTTATACCATCCTTATACCCAATAAAGATGCACTTTTTAGATTTACTATCCAACTTGGTTCATTCCTCCTTTAGAACATGTACATATGCATCACATCTAAATACCATCAGATGTGAAAGAGACGGTTTCTTACCAGTCCATACCTCTTGTGAAGTCTTATCCTCCAATGCTGATGAAGGTGACCTATTGACCATGTAACATGCAATATCCACTGCCTCTGCCCAGAATTCCTGTCCTAACCCAGCACCACTGAGCATGCTTCTTGCCCTTTCCATCAACGTCTTATTCATTCTTTCTGTAACTCCATTTTGTTGAGGTGTATATGGAGTAGTCTTCTGTTGTGCTATACCACACTTCTTATAGAACTCTTCAAATTCCTTGCTGCAAAAATCTCCACCATTATCTATCCTTAACACCTTTATCTTCTTCTCTATTTGATTTTCCACAAGAGCCTTAAATTCTTTAAACCTGTCAAAGGCTTCAGGTTTCTTCTTAAGGAAATATATCAATGTATTCCTTGAGAAGTCATCTATAAATGATACATAGTACACAGACTTACCCAATGATGGAACCTTCACAGGTCCAAACTCATCATTGTGCACAAGTTCTAATATCTGTTTTGCTCTCTTACTACCAGAGGGGAAACTCACCTGATTCTGCTTCCCATATACACAATTTTCACAGAAATCAAAATCCAGAGAGCTATTACTCATACCTTCTACCATACCTTTACCATGAAGTATTCGAAGGCCCTTCTCTCCAATATGTCCAAGCCTTTGATGCCACAACATGGTCTTCTCTCCAGAGACCACTAGATTTTCTTCTCCACTTTCAGGAACCACAGAACTGTTGCACCCATCAATAATAGTGCTACCTTGCAGCTTGTACAGAGTTCCAATTCAAACTCCCTACATCAATACTAGTGATCCCCAAACCATTTTGCAGGTATCCTTCTCGAACATTTTTTTTACACCTGCATCATCCAGCTTGCTTACAGAAATCAGATTTCTGGCGAATGCAAGAATATGCAGAACACCCGGAAGTGTTCTAACCCTTCCACCTTGCAACTTAACTTTTAATTTTCCACGACCAATGATTCTAGCCTTCCTATCATCCCCTAAGAAGACATCACCACCATCGTATTTCTCATACTCACAGAACAACTCTCTATGGGGAGTGAAGTGAAAGGATGCACCTGAGTCAATCAACCATGCTTCATGATCTACATGTGTACTTGAATAAGCCAAGTACACATCACCACCTTCATTCGAGGTGGTTTTCGCCTCTGTAGAAGGAGCATCATCAGATCCCTTTCCTTTATCAGGAGCTTTAGATTTACAGTCCCTTTTGTAGTGCCCTTCCTTTTCGCATTTCCAACACACCACCTTTACAGGTTTTCCTGGAGATTTAGATCTTTTAGATAGAGGAGGAATGACCTGTTATAGAGTTTTGTGAACCCAACGTTTCGGACTGCCAAGTGAGTCCATCATCAGGGGATGAGACAATAGATAATCTTCAACCTTAATGATGTATCCATGAGCTATAGATCTTCCTCTAGATTTAGATCTCCCACTCGATGACTTATTTTTGTTTCTGTTCTAGGACCGTCCTCATACAGACAAGGCATCACCATTCTGGCTCTCCATATTTTTTCGTCTCATCTCCTCTGTTAGCAAGGATGAGGCTATTTCATCAAACTGCAAGGAAGTTGCATTGCTACCTTTTGCAATAACCAGACTATCCCACGAATCTGGTAGAGAACAAAACAGACTGATGCACTTATCTTCATCTAAAATTTTAATATCAACAGATGCTAACTGACTTACCATAGTATTAAATGCATTCAGATGCTCTGTCATCGAGTCTACATCTTTCATCCTTAGGTTATATAGATTTTTCCGCAGGAACAGTTTATTCACCAAAGAATTATATTGGTACAAAGTCCCTAACTTGTCCCACAAAGCCTTCGTCGTAGCTTCCCCTGATACATTCAGCAATACTGAATCTGAGACACACAATCATATTGTGCTCTTTGCCTTCTAATCCAACTTCTTCCATTCTTCATCGGACACTCCCGTTGGTTTAGTACCCGAATCTACCACGATCCACTAATCTTTATGCACCAATAGATCCTCCATCTTGAGTTTTCACAATGCAAAACTCTAACCATTAAATTTCTCGATCTCTGTCTTTCCACCGCTCACCATCTTCTTTCACCACCAGAATCGATCTCGTAGATCTGCCACTGAACAGGGTCTACCACAGGCCTGAGCAAAACCCCTTAGCAACAAAGGTGTCCCCTTGAAGCCAAAACAACTCCGATATCAAATGTAGGTTTTAACCCCGTACAGAAATTACCTTCATACGAATTCTAAAACACAGAAAATAAACAATGCGAGAGCATAACACATAAAACACATATACACAGAGATTTTCCCCTGGATCCCAAAACTGAGATTACCAGCTTGATTTTTCATTATGTTCCTTTCAATGTTATAATACATATTTATACATGTTGAAGCATCCAATACCATGGATTGAAAACCATCGCGTCCAAAAACATGTGCGAAAATCATGCACAAAACCATAGGTGGGTCCGCCCATCCTAACATAGGGTCCAAAACCAAAATTTTCCAGGGCGCTGCCCCAGACCCCATAAAGTGGGGTTACAGGCACACCTCAAACCCCTTGTGACCCTCCCCGCTACACAATTGGTGCAACGAAGGGGGGCTCCACCCCCCCCTCTAACCTCCTGGTTAACTACGTGGGCTAGTCGTGGAAAGAATATAAAACAACCCAACATTTAGGCCAAGACAATCCATTTACATCATTGTTCCACAAATGAGCATATTGTAGAAATCTTCACCAAAGCGCTTGTAAGGGAAAAGTTTGAAATATTTAGAACGATGCTTGGAATCACCAACACCCCTTTAGATTAAGGGGGGAATGTTGACACCTAATCTTTGGGATTAGGAAAACTATGTAAATATTATAAATAGAAAAATAAAAGAAGCTGGAAGACGAAGATACATCAAGAGATGAAACCCAATAGTCTCCCACTTCTTGTATATATTCATACTATGTCTTAATGAAAAATACAATTTGATTCAGAGTTACAAACCTGGCCTAATAGGATCTAATGTTAGTATGCTGAGTCAAACAACTAAGTTTATGATTGTGATAGATTAATGCTGCTTCAAGCTAAAAATGACTCAGTTATGGATGTAATAGATAAATTGTTTGTTGAGGTTAGTAGACTAACAACTGCACAAAAATATCAAGATAAGTTATTGCAGACATGTGATGATAAGGAGGTTAAGATCAAAGTATTAGTTTGAGAACCCAATTGGTAGAATAAAAGAGAGTTGAAGAGGTGTAGGAAATCAACTGAAGAAGAGAGAAGAACAAATTGAAAATATTCAAGATGAAGTGGTCTCATTCAGAAAGAAAATTGAATAAAAAGACACCCAAATCAAGATGGAGAAGAGTATGAATGCCTTGGACAATTTCCTTGAGAGCCAAATATCTCCCATAATTAGATCCATTCTTGGTTTTCACAGTGGAGAGTCCAACACACAGGGACATGTGAAGAAGAATCTAGATCCTAAAATTCCTATAGTAGAAAATGCACCAACAAGAGCAACAAAAGAGGAAAGAAGCAGTAGATCTAGTACCAGTTGAGGAGAGAACCTTAAGGAGTAGCTATAAATAGAGGACCATTTTCTCCAAGAGAGGATTGATTCTAGATCTATGCCATGGAGGAGTGGCATAGTTAGCAGAAGATATGACTCCCTTACGTCATATCTTGGTCATGTGAGGTGTTACACTTGGCACAACCTTGGTCACACTTGAAGAGATTGTTGAATGCTCATTTCTTCAAGGTAGATCCAACAAAAGGAACAAATAAAGAAAAACAGGCCTAACAAAAAACAAGAAGAGAAATCACATGTCAAGAAGCATCCTACCATAATGTTGGTGAGAAGGAGTAGTATCCTATGAAGTAGGAGAAACTAGCCCCCACTATAGTTCATAATTACTTAACATATTTATTTATAAATACTACAGAAGTGTATGAGAGGTGCATATCCTCGTTCAACATGTATTGGAGAGAGTAATGTTTTGGCATGCATAACATTAGGTCATTTTATTCTTACCATGGAAGAACATGTGAGTGATAGATATAACCATATATCTTGTTGCATTTATCATTGAGTCTATTAGTTGAATGGTCATGAGAAGAAAATCCTTGTTATAATCATGCTATGTATCCATTTCCTTATCCTTTGGCATGCATTGCAGTGTTTCTAGAGTTTAGCTAAGTATTTAAGAATGAGTCATACTTCATCCATGTGTGGTCTTGGATTTCATTTATGTAGCCTTGTATCTTGGTTACAAAACCTTGTACCTTATGCTCATAATTTGTCTGTGATGTGTTATGGAGTTTTGGTCCATGATGAGTGGCCTATTGCCTATGTAAAGGAGGAAATGGAAATAATAGAATGTATTGTCCAATATTTTTATTGAGATGTTTGCAACCCCAATACATGTTCATGAGGAGAATATTCAGAGAGAAAGGAAAGGTGTTGGTTTAGTTTGTATGTTGGCAGCATATGTTTTGGCTTCTAATGATTATCGTACAGATGTTGGTAGCCGATATGTTTCATCAAGAAATTTAATTAGTATCAACCCTGCCTATTAGTATTACTGTCGTGTATTTGGTGTGTTAGCATGGAATTTCCATGTAATTTTGGCCACCCTTTACCATTGATGTCAAAGGGGGAGAGTGACATAGCCACTTGAGTGAGAGTGAAGACAAGTCAATTAGAAATGATGAGGAAAATTTTTGTGGAGTGGAAATAAGTTGACATCAATGCCAAAGGGGGAGAATGTTGGTAGCATGGTGTTGGCATTGATGTCAACCATGGTCATCCACCTAGACGAGCTAGGGCATTGATGTCAACCAACTATTCCTGAGTTTGCATGATGATCTATTGATTACATAGGTTTGATGAAGTGTTGCATAGGTGTTTATAGGTCATTGAGGTGCCAGGCTTCCCAATCAATGCTTGCATAGTTTGTTGTAGGTGCCATAACAAAATACGACACGATAAACCAATGTAATTTCCCATGATATAAATGTGAAGGTTTGATTGAATTAGTCCACATCCATTATAGTTGATCTCGTTCTCTAGGTTGATGTGTGAACGTTGAGTAATGACTATGTAGTGTAACACAATGATTGAATGGATCACTAATTATTAGTTGACTTGTTCAAGTTGTGTGTTGCTCTGGTTTGGATCGGTGTGAACATATTTTTGTTGAGTTAATGACATTAGTGGCATGTTGATATGGATTTCATGGAATGTTTTGATGAACCTAATAGTAAGGGTCAAGTTAACAAGAATATATGATCCACACATTAAATTAAACATGAATGATTTTCTTAATTAATAAAGCACTGGGAAATCAATTGTTATATACTTTGTGTTGTGCATTGTTATAGAGGTTAGAGAGTATGTAGAGTGATGGTAATATCTAGTAGCTTGTGCACACTTGTAGAGAGAAAATTCGATGAGGTGAATGGAGACCTATGCACAAAGAGTCACCAAGATAGAGCGACTAATGAAACACATATACCTTATGTTTAGATTGAGTGAGGATTAGTATGTATGCACATGGATTTGGTCACAGTGTAATCATTGTAATGATCAAGTTAATTTCATGGTTTTGGTCCATTGAAGCATTGGGCGTTGTTATACATATACCCACACATTGAACTAAACTTGGTTGGCTTCTGCACATTTGGATAGAGATACAAAGCCGAGTTTTAGAGCACATGAGTTTCGATTCCAAGCTTTTGAAAGCGTGAGGATTGGTTACATGGTGCACATTGTGCAGTAAGATAAAGTGCGAATGTTTTGAATGTATGCACATTTGAACAAATATAGAAAATGATTAGAGTTACATAGTATTGATTGATGTAAAAATGTTGAGGTTCTAGTGTGTATAGAGCTGATATTGATGGCAATAAGAAGTAGAGGGGATACAAATGGAGTAGTAGATATTGTTAGCATGTTGCGTAGCTTCTCCCAAGATTAAATTAGAGTTTTGATGTGTTGATCATTTATAGAGACATAATTTATTTTTTGGTGTGTCCATGACATATGAGGCAGAGGTGCATTTTTATATAGCTGGAATTGGTTGTTTAAGAGATCCATTGGTGACCTATGCTTATATGATTTTATATATTGAGAAGATCATACGTATCTTGCTGTTGTGAGTCACAATATAGGGTTTTTAGAGTTTTATGTGTTATTGAGTTGACATTGATGTTACTGTACTAATGTATGGGTTGGGTTATGCATGAGCATGGGATTAGGGTTAGAGTATGATGATGAGGTTCATGTGTATGTTGTAGAGAGAGGTATTGTGTCAACAGTCTATTGTTGTTGGTTAGAGTGTTGCTATCAAAGTGATGTTGAGATTGCTAGTGATTGTGAGTCAAACTGATGTTGATGAGGCTACTAGAGTATTGATGAGAGGTTGTTTTCTATATTGTTGTGTTGTTGTTTCAGGACATAACACATGCTAAGATATGTATGTGTGAGTGAATTATTGTATTACATAGAGTTGTATGTAGATTGGTTTTGGATTGAGCTAAGAAAAATATGGTGGGTCTAGCATGAAAATAGATGAAATGAGGCCCTTGTTTGTTGAGTATTTTTGCAGGTGGATCCAATGTGAACATTATGAAACAAGGTCCAAAAGAGAGCTCAAAGGTTGGAGCCTTTAGTAATAGAAAGTGGTGGCTTGTAGTTTCAAGGTGTAGCAACATCCTTCAGGTAGTTTCCCATGAACTTGGGAGTAGAGGCTTTTTTCCGGTGGTGGATGGATAAACGGTTGGGTGTTGGGGCATCCAAAGTCATGGGAGTAGTGGCTTCTAGCAGATGGTGGTTTGCAAAGTTCTGACAGGTAGTGGCATGAAGTGAGTGTTTCTTGAACGATAGGCAAGTTGTGGCTTGAAAATTGGTGGTGGCCAATGCATATGTAAAATAATATTTTTGTTAATGAAAGGAAGACGAAGTAGAGCAAAAGAAGATGGTGGTTTTCTCCTTTTGGGTTTCCACCTTACATATTGTGTCTTATGTATGTTATTATTTAGCTTTCCTTTATGTTTATATGATGTTGATGGTTTACTTAGTTATGCATGTGTAATTTTCTTGTATATTGTGCATAAATATAATGTTATACATTATGATGTATTGCTAGCAAATGAATGAATCAATTAATTGTTAAAGAAGGGTAAAAATCAGTAAAATATTGATCTAGGGCACAATGTTGATTCCCCCCCTCTCAGTATTGTCAAGATTCCAACAATATTAAATTATTAATGATTTTTATAAATAAAAAATTGTTTTAATATCTTAAATTATAAAGTGGTCCATGATGTAGATGGTGATAGGGTTTTTTGCTAAGGCACTTCATGGAGTAAAGGTCACTAGTTCGAAACTCAATGGGAAAAAATCCAATCATGCTAAGGGTTGGTGTGGCTTAGGTTGGGTGCGATCCTTGAGTGATTTTGAAAGATTAGATGCCCTTGGGTTATGATTAATAAAGCCAACGGTTAGGCGTGTTAATCATCTCAAGTCTCACATTACCTAGAAAACAATATCTATATATATATATATATATATATATATATATATATATATATATAAATAAAATAAAATAAAATAGTAGAGATTGAAAAATAAGATAGGGTTAATATATATTTATTATTATAAAGTTTTGAACTAGGGTTATGTTGGATGATTGGGCAAAATGGTTGTTATCTTCTCCACTCAGGTTCAAAGTGAATGAGGATTGGTTACAGAGCTGAGTTTTAGAGCGCATGAGGTTCGATGCTAAGATTTTGAAGGCGTGAAGATTAGTTACATGGTGCACATTATACAATAAGACAAAGTGTGAATGTTCTGAATGTATGCACATTTGAACAAATATAGAAAATAATTAGAGTTACATAATATCGATTGATGGAAAAATTCTGAGGTCATGGTGCATATAGAGTTGAGATTGATAGCAACCATACTACGAAGCAAAGGGGCTACAAATGGAGTAGTAGAGATTGTTAGCATGTTGCGTAACTTCTCCCAAGATTAAATTAGAGATCTGATGTGTTGATAATTTACAGAGACAAAATTTATTTGTTGGTGTGTCCATGAGATCTAAGGCAGAGGTGGTTCCAAAGTGTGAGTGGAAAACTCTTTGGATGCATTTTTATATAGCTAACATTGATTGTTTCAGGGATCCATTGGTGACCTATGGTTATATGATTTTGTATGTTGAGAAGAGAATATGTATCTTGTCGTTGTGAGTTAGAGTCTAGGGTTGTTAGAATTTTATGTGTTATTGAGTTGACATTGATGCTACAATATTGATGTATTTGATGAGTTGTGTAATGACTATACTATTGTCATGCATTGATGGATTAGGGTTAGAGTATGATGACAAGATTAATGTTTATGTTTTAGAGAGAGGGATTGTGTCAAAGTCTATTGCTGTTGATTATAGTGTTGTTGTTAGAGTAATTTTGAGATTGTTGGCGATTGTGTGTCAAAGTGAAGTTGATGAGGCTACTAGAGTATTGATGAGAGGTTGTTTTGTATGCTGTTGTGTTTTTGTTTGAGGACAATGTACATGCTAATATATGTATGTGTGAGTGAATGATGGTATTGTGTATATTTTTATGTAGATTGGTTTTGGATTGAGCTAATAAGGATATGGTGCTTTCAGTATGAAAATAGATGAAATGA
Source organism: Pinus tabuliformis (assembly GCA_031772625.1). Classification (NCBI taxonomy): domain Eukaryota; kingdom Viridiplantae; phylum Streptophyta; class Pinopsida; order Pinales; family Pinaceae; genus Pinus; species Pinus tabuliformis. Next base: position 404,537,017 of record CM062818.1, on the reverse strand, counting down.
GGCCCATGTTTGTTGAGTATTATTGTAGGTGGATTCAGTGTGAAAATTGTGAAACAAGGTCCAAAAGAGAGCTTGAAGGTTGGGGCCTTTAGTGATAGCAAGTGGTGGCTTGTAGTTTCAGGGTGTAGCAACATCCTTCAGGCAGTTTCCTAAGAACTTGGGGGTAGAGACTTCTATCCAGTGGTGGATGGATAAACTACCGGGTGTTGGGGGATCCAAGAGGTGGTGGCTTGCAAAGTCATGGGAGTAGTGGCTTCCAGGAAATGGTGGTCTACAAAGTTTTGACATGTAGTGGCCTAGAGCGAGTGTTGCTCGCATTATTTGAATGTTGTGGTTTGAAAATTGGTGGTGGCCAATGCATATGTAGAAGAATATTTTTTTAATGAAAAGAAGACGAAGTAGAGGAAAATAAAATGGCGGTTTTCTCCCTTTCGGTTTCCACCTTACATCCTGTATCTCATGTGTGATATTGTTTCATGTGCCTTGATGTTTATAGGATGTGGTTTACTAGGTTATGCACATGTAATTTTCTTGTATATTGTGCATAAATCTACTACTATACATTATGATGTATTGCTAGTAAATGAATGAATGAATCAATTGTTAAAGAAGGGGAAAAAGTAGTTAAATATTGACCTAAGACACATTGTTGATTCAACCCCCCTCTTAGTATTGTCAAGATTATGACAATATTAGATTATTAATGATTTTTTTATAGACAAATAAAATGTTTTAATATATTAAATTATAAAGTGGCCCATGGTGTAGATGATGATACGGTGTTCTGTTAAGGCACTTCATGGTCTAAAGGTCACAAGTTCGAAACTCCGTGGAAAAAAATGCAGTCATGGTAAGGGTTTGCGTGGCATGGGTCACGTGTGGTCCCTAAGTGATTTTGAAAGATTTGATGCCCTTGGGTTATGGTTAATCAAGCCAGAGGTTAGGTGTGCTAGTCATCTCAAGACTCACATTAGCTAGAAAACAAAAAAAAATATTATAAGAATAATTTACACACACACACACATGCACACAAAAACACACATTATAAAATAAAATAAAATAGTAGAGATTGAAAAATAAAAGATAGGGTTAATATATATTTATTATTATAAAGTTTTGAACTTGGGTTATATTGGATGATTGGGCATAATGGTTATTGTCTTCTCCACCCAAGTTCAAATCCTTACTAGTGATGTGATGAATTATAGCGAATTTATAAATAATGTTATAACATATTTTGTGTGTATGAATATTATTGTATTATATTTAAGCCTTGAGAACTCTTTAGTGATTTTGTTGCCTGGTAGCGACAACATCTCACTTTAGGCCTTAGCCCGAGAGGGAGACTAATTTATTTCCTGTGTAATTGAATAAGTAAATAAATTATTATTAAAATAATTATGTTGAATATGAATTTTGTAGAAAGTTATAATATTATTTAATTTATTTAAATTTTTATCATGACATATTTTTTTCAAGGGAAATCATCTCTCTCTTATCCCACGGCTGAGAATTAGGGTCAATACAACAATGAAGAGAAAGTGGGAAATATAACAAGTCCCTGTCATTTATGGAATTTGAGTAATTATATCCAACTAATTTTACAATGTGTGTTGGGCCTTGTAATTGTTATACTTCTCTCGTCTAATTCCTTAGTTTCTATATCAATTTCTTATCATATTTGATTCATAATCATATTCTTTTGCTCAATATGGTTTAGACCTTGGTAGAACCTATTTATTTATATAATTATGTTTTAATAAGATGAAAAAGATTGTTTTATTTATAAATTGATCCAATGATATGTTGGATAAGATCTTGTTACAAACATGGATTAAGGAGACGAATACAAGGCGTTCGCATCCAAGGTGATCTGTGGTTAATCTCAGAGTTGTTCCCAAAATGAGGAGTTAGTTACAATGACAAAACTTTTGGGTTTTCCATTGAGATCGAAGAATCATCTTAACTTATGAAGTACATTATGAGAATACTTGATTCTCAGAACATTCCTTATCTAGTATATATTCTATTGTGAATCTCTTTTTGTATTATAAAAATAGAGGAAGTCACCTCTTGTAGGATGATGAGAAATTATAATTTTGAGACATAATAGTGAACTAAGTCCAAAAGAAGTTTTCAATCTTTATGAATCAAAAAAGTTTTATTTCACAACTGAAAAGACTTATCAATCAATTTTAGCTTTCATTGAGTATATCTTGATCTGGGTTTCTTGTAAGGGTAGTTTGACTCTTGGTGGTTTGGGCCCACTTCTTGAATGAAGTGTTGTCTTACACGTGTAAATTAAATTAGTTTAAATTCATATTATTTCCTTTTTTCGAATGGTTAATGTTATTTTTATCGAAAAAGTGAATAGTTACTAGAAATTTTATTTATATCTCCAACAATAATAGGATTTAACAAATTGTTCCTAATTATTATTTCTTGAATATGTGGTTGTTTCTCCTTTGGTTTTTTGTTGCTCTTCCTTTGGTTCCCTATTGCTACTTATTGAGACGATGTTGTTATTTAATAGTTGTTGGTTCATTTCAAGAATAGTTAAACTATTGAAATTCTTGAATTAATATTCCATACATTGTTCCTTGATATAAGCTTGATTTAGAATAATATGAATAACTAGCCGCATACTTGAATTCCATTCTTGTAAGTAAGGTTTGATTTCATGTAGATATAGAGTTTGTTTTCAAGTTAGTTGTTGTGCTCCATCTCTAGGTAGGATCAATTTAACTTTATAGGGAAGATTTATATTTTAGATTACCTCATATAGCAACAACATTGGTCTCTGGTAGTTCCTTGCATAGATTTTTCCAGTTTCCTTGAAATAAAAAGATGAATCCATGTGTTGATAAGTTAATTTTAGATGAATAGTTGTTTATTTTAAAAATTTAATAGTCCCAACATTTTGGTGTCATTATTGGGGAGGCTATCAATAAAAGCGCTACCATACTAACGATTGGTTGTAGATGCATACTTGATTCCGTGAAGGTTGGATATTAAATATGGAAGGTAAGAGCCTGCACACACACCCTAGATAAACTTGTGGTGGAGTCTTCCCTCGGCTGATAATTTTGAGTCATATAGTATGCATGATTAGAAAGGGAATTTGAGGTAGAAATAAAAAAGATACAAATGTGAAAATTACTCTAGTAAGTAACAAAACCCAAGGCCAAGTTAGCCTTGGGAGATCAACCTTTATAGATGACATCATACAAAAAGTAGAATCTCAAGCTTCAATAGGACCTCGACCCATATCCATAAAAGGATCTGCTTTTGTTATCACTCCTATGGAAAAATCCTCTGCTACAACAAAAGCTAAGGTTCATGATAGAATCTCAGGATCAATAGTAAACAAAGAAGATAGTTTCCAATCCTCATCAACTAGGTATCTTGATATTTGTAATAAGAGTGAGGGTCACTCTTATAATTTAAGAGAAGGAGGAGGTGAAATGAGTAACCCAAATTTCCAACCTCTTGAACAAGAGCCTCCTGTAACACCAATATCAAGGGAAGGAATTTTGATTCTTGAATTAGGCATTTTTGTTAGGCCTAGACAAGGTCCAAAATCTCATCATCGCATTGGTCCCTTCCAATTAGTGCCTCCTAACTTTGGAATCCTAGAGGAATATTGGAAAATCTTTGACCAGATGATGGAACAAGTGAACACATTAGCCATGTTGACCTCAACAATATAATTTCCTATTGTTAACCCATAGGTTAAGGCCCCAATGAAAGCCATACCACTTGAAGGCCTTCCAAACTTTCAAGGATTGGCCTCAAAAAATTTGGATGCATTTCTGTTCGAATTTGATGTTATGTGATGAGGATATTGCTATACCACCAATTTGAAAAAATTGAAGTTGTTCCCCTCTACCTTTAAGGGATAAATATTACAATGGTTTATGGGATTAGGAGGTGGTACCATTAATTCTTGGGATGAAATGAAGGAATCCTTTCTTCAAAAATATCAAGACTATTGTTGGTCTAGGGATTTAAAAGAAGAAATATTTAAGATGATTACAAAGAGGATGATAATTTATAAGAGTACATAGAAAGGTTTCATTATAACCTGCAAAGGTCACAATACAATACTCTCCCTAAAGAAGCATTGAAAACTACCCTTATTAGAGGAATGAAAGATGAATGGTTAGAAAAACTTAATTTAATGGGACAAGGAGATATTTTTGAGGAAGAATATGATGATATTGTTAAACTGTGTATCAGGTGCTCCCGAGGAAGCACAAGGAGTAGGCATGGAGTACGGGATCCTCTTAGCAGAACTAGTAGGGCTAATGGTGGAGGAGTTACTCTGGCATAAATTGGTAATTTTTTAGAAAATTTTAAAATTCATATTATGAGTACCTTGACTGCACAGTTCGATGTTTTGTAGATGAAACAAAAATAAGCAGAGGTGGAACAAGCATTAGTGACATTCTGTCCTTGCTATTGTCAGAAACATGGCCGCAAGGAATGTACACTAGATGCGATTGAAGTTTGCGCCATATGTGCAAAACAACATTCAACTGATCATTGTCCATCCCTGCCAGGATCAAAACCAGTATATAAGGAGACATGGGAGGAACCTGAACCAACATGCCTTGTGGACCAGTCACGACAATGGAAATATCATCCTCTAGGTATGGCCTACGACTCTTCTATGTTTTTCTCTAGTCAATATAATCAACAAAAATATCTTGGACAAACCTGGTAGGGTAAAAAATACTCTGGATCACCTTGGAAAAGTCAACAATATTTTTCAATGTCCTAGCCAAATCAACCATACCTCTTCATGCAAAAACCAACAATATTTTGTGCCTCCCTAGAAAATTCTACAAAACATACAATACCCTTCCCAATGGACAAATCGGGCCACTCAGGGGCTAATATGGCCTCAAAATTAGCAACAACTTTTTGGTCTGATTAATTAATATCTAGGAGTGTTACCCCCAATTACAACCAATTTTCAATTACAACCATCGCAATCACAACTTCAATTACCTTCAAACATTTTGTCACTACTATGCTCTCAACTGCCCACACAATTAAACCCCAACCCAAATAACATACCAGTAAAACTCATAGAAATATTAGATACTTCTGAGTATTGTCTTCCCCCTCTAGAATGTAATGAGATCCAATTAATATCGGGGTGGACAATTTTTGGAGAAAAATCTCCAATCAATTTTGTGAAATCAAAAAATGAAAAATATAATAAAGAGCATAATCGAATTAAATTTGAAAACTCTTCAAAAAATGCAACCTATGGTGGGTCAGGATAATATTTAGCACCAACATCAGATTCACTTCTTGATCCTAGTAGAAATTAGAACACAACTAAAGTTACAACTGCTGCTCCCCCATTTCTAGAAATATTGACTGTAATTAAACAACCAATATACACCAAATTTGATTTAATAGGGGAATTACGAAATCTCTGTGTCAAGATTCCTCTCTTACAGGATATTAAAGATATTTCTATCTATGCAAATACTAGCAAGGAATTGCACATTAAGAAGCTTCGTAATAAGCTAAAGATATTCCCACTATCCATGTGATTGGAAAACTATCCGACTTAATCCTAGGGAAACAAATTCCTATGAAATATGAAGACCTTGGAAATCCCGTAGTCACTGTACAATTGCAAAGGCACTAGTTTTCAAATATTTTGGTAGACTTTCTTGGATTGCATGAGATGAGACCAACTCCCACTATGTTGGTGTTGGGTGCAGGAATTGCAGTTAAGCAAACTCCTTTAAACAATTAATTTGTCAACCCGGGGTTTCGTACACTTCGAGGTGTAGCATAGGGAATTCCAAGAAATGATATGAACCTTCTCTAATTGTATTCCTACTTCTTCAATTACAAATTGCATAATCGAAAGGATAGATCACATGATAATGAATACCAAGAAAATTCTGGTGTCAAATGAAAAGAATGTGCTCTGCAGGAATCCTGAGTAAAGGAAACTCTCAATTCATCAGAAATAGTCTGAATCGATAAAATAACTATTTGAGATCCTCTTCAGTATGTTTTTAAGACGGAACCTTAATATTTTCCTTCCTACACCAAGCTGTCGTTCCTGTACCACAACAAGGTTCCTGTACTGGAACATTGTTCCTGTACTAGAGCGAAGCTTTTGTACTAGAAGTATGTATATTGGGCCCTTACTGAAGATCTGAACCTACATACAAGAACTTTGAGCCTTTGTACTAGAGTACTCTATTCCTGTACTTGGAATGTCGATTCTTGTACTAGAACAAAGGTTCTTGTACTAGGAAACCAGAGTTCTTGTACTTGATTTCCAAATCAGTTGCAAGCAATTAAAGCGTGTTAACTAAGGAAAATGAATGCAAGGTGAAAATAGAATTGTAAAATGAACTTCTATAAGCAAAATGAACCATTAACTAATCTCATGCTTGGAAATAAAAAGTGCTTTCATAGCCAAAGGAAATTTCTATTGGAATAAGAAACCATCTCACTTGGAAACTACTTTGACTTAAACATCAACAAGCTCTTTCCTGAGATAACTATTTATTGAATGAATTAGATTTGCAATCTTATATAAACAATCATTTTAACTTAGGGAATCCTTCTGACACATTCAATATTAAATCCATCAAACGAGCGCAGGTACAAGCCCAAATAATGTAACAATGTTTTAGCAAGAGATTAAGACATTAATCAAATCTGAATCCAAACTTGAATATTAGGATATGCTTCACTAAGAAAACCAAACACTATTTTCAAAAGGATAATAAACCTGCATAAATAAGAATGACTAGCTGCAATGGATAAAGAAATCTTTTCAATCTTGCTGAAACAAAAACACACCAGTGCAGGGACTTTAAATGTATGTTTTCTTAGTAAAGAAAAAGGCAGCATGCATTTGAAGGAAAGAATGGAAGGGAAATGGAAGTGAATACAATTGAACTACGCACACACCTAGATCTAGATCACACAACTTGCAAGAAATTAAAGTTCATTAGCTATAAAGAATCCAAACATGACCTACTTCATTAACCTTGCTTAAAAATAAATCTAACACACCTTTAACAAAGGGAGAACAAGCTAGTTGGTTGGGCCCTAGCCAACCAACTTGTTTCCCTGTAATGAGATAGAAACTTCAAGCACTCAAATGGATCATAACAATAATATCGAAACAGATAACTTCACAACTAGCATGTTCCTTTGTATTAAACTTCAAAACTAGGAAATACACATTGTGGATCCCCTGATCTAGCCTAGAAATAGCGATACTCAAAATTTACAAAGAGTAGCAAAGGTTTGATACAACATCGCCCCCCTAACATCTACATAGAAACCCTATTAAATACATACCTCGGCTCTTGGCAGCAAAAAGAAATATAACAACATGACATATTAAGCCTTTTGGTTGTTTGTAAAAAGTATAAACAGGGGTTTTGCAGGTGAAGTCCAGCCCTCATATCCCCCCTTCTTCTCTAAACACCATGCCCAGTAAAGAAACTGATCTCTTGGAAAGAAATGCACGCAGTCTACTGAGCTGTCTCATCCATAAACGATGAGTCGAACAAGGAATTGATAGCTGCCTCAAAAGTGAAAGAACACTGACCGGTGCAAGAACGATTCCTGCACCAACCCAATGTTCCACATAGATTAACACTTTGGTTCCATCGAATTACTTAGGAAAGGAATATATTAGTTACAAAGACATTTTAAGATATATAAAACCTATAATTTAATGATTAAGTACATATATAACCTTTTAATATGAAAAACATAAGAGGAGTGCAGGAATGTGTGCAATTGGGAAAAGTACAGGAATAGATAGGACTTTGGGTTAAAACAGGGGTTAAGGTGGTATGTTTGGGATATGATAGAGACCAAAAAGTAGGAAAATTCTAGCCACCAACATCCTCCCATCCCTATCTTGTTGTGTCTCCTCAAACAACCTCACCCTTACCTCTACAAAAAAACACGTGGAGATCTCTCCTGAGTCCTGTATCTGTATGCTGATTCCTGTCTTCAACGTCCTCTGCTTCTTAGTTTGAGCCTTCTTGACCTGCTTGACTAATTGCCTGAGTCAACCATAGCATTTTGAAGCTCAGAACTTCCACACTCTTTCCTGTTGTTTTTGTTCTTGCCATTCCCCTTCCAATTAAAGATTCTTATTCTTCAGTGCTACACTCTATTCCTTCATGGGATGATTTAGAAGTTCGAGTCCATAAATGTGTTTCTTCAGCTCCTCGATCTAACTATTCAAATTGAGAGTGGATTCCTCCTTAACGAATTCCTCCTGCATCAAAATCTTCTCAGCAGTTGACTGAAAACAAGTGTCGTCAAGACCAATATCATCTTGCATATCAGTATCTAGAATTTCAACATCACAGGGTGTCTCATCACCCTTGATTTCATCTTCACATTGTGTTTCATCCTCCTGCACTTTGTCATCACATTATATCTCATCTCCCTGTTCTTCAGCATTATATTGCACTTCATTACCCTGATCCTTTGTTGGACCCTTCTCTGCACTAATATCTGGTGTCTTAGAGGTCTTCCTCTATTTCATATTTCCAACTAATACTGTCAGAGGGGTAAAATATTCCTCTTAGAGGCATCCTGAACTACATACTATGTGAACTGTAACATCCGCAAGGAATAAAATTTTGTTCTCAGTTGGCGAACTAGGCTAGAAGTCATCTATATGTATTGGAGAGGTTGACTGTATATGGCCCTCTCTCGAAGAGGAAAACCTCTTCTTAATAGAACTTCTAGTTATTCTCTTCAAATGGTAAGGGGTATCAGTTATAGATGCTTGTTTCTCTTCCTGCATTGGTTCCTTAGGCAGGGTATTTTTCCTCTTACTAGTCTGCGAGGTGAGGGTTTTATCTGTCTAACCAGATTCTTCCTTCCTACTTCTACCCTTCTTCCCGGGTGACTCCACTATGTTTCCTCCTTGTAACTCCTTCAAAAACCCTTCCCAAGTCACATTTTTACTCTCTAATTCCTTCCTAACCAGAATTGAGATCAACCCATAATGATATAGCTTGAACCCAAACTGACTCTCTTGACTTTTCTGAACACCCTTCGACATTTTTTCCAAACTTTTAAGCAAGAAGTAAGGAAAGTTAATCAACTTACCGACTCAAAGTGTAATAGCAAGTAGATGTGATATAGGAAGGCTAGGGAACATAGGGAACATCGTCCCTCACAGGTGATGAACTTTCGTAGAATGTACAACAGGTGCCTCCATTTCTCTATCATATCAGTTTGTTGCAGCCCTTGCTTCCAGTCCACTTTCTACTTTTTATTGACTACAAACCTACGCCAAGCCCCTTTTTTGAGCTCTCCTTTCTTAAACCATTGTTTGCCTATGGCTGCCAGCCCTGTAGCCTATGAAATAGTCTATTCTGTCACTTCAAAATCTATATAGCCCACCTTGGCTATGAGTCCATCAAATGTTCGAGAAAAATCTAATGCCACGGCCGAATCAAAACCATCAAATTTTAACAATAATGGGAGAAATCCTACTTCTTGCATCATGGACAAACTATTCTTGTACTCTGCCATTTTCTCTACTTCTTTCACAAACTATGGTTCAATTCGATAGGTTCCAGTGCTTGTTCGACTTCACTCAACTTCTCAGAATTGGGAGAGTTAATTAGCAGGGGTTCAGGACTAAGAAATTCAGAATTACCGAATGAACTGGACACTACTATATTAATCTTTTCTTTAACAACCACACTCATGAAAATATTAGTTCTTAGGAAAGGATATGATACAGCCTAATCTAATTGTGCATGCAGTAATAATGATTGGTGATGGGAGGCGGTGATGGAGAAAATGCGAGGTTGTATATATGAGTGGTCATTATTTAATTAACAGTAGGCTTTTCAAAAATGAATGTTGGATTCTGGGCACACATGCTAACTTAAATAAAGATAGGTTTTCATAATTAAATATCCATGTACTTCAAAAAATCTTTCCTAATTAGAAATGATGAACCAAGTCTAATCATCTATGAAAGAAAATCATTGCATGACATCATCATAAAGTAGTGCAGTTAGTTGTTCTTAAGCGTGTTGTGCCAAACACAAAAATAAATTCCTTTTTATCCGTGGACTAAAATTTGGCTTCAAGTGTGCATTCTTGCACCAGACATTCCTGTACCATAACATACATTATTGCATTAAAGGAATTGTTAGTTACTGCAGTTGAACATACAATCCTGCACTTCGAGCATACATTCCTGCACTGAAGAATACTACTGTTCCTACATTGGCAACATGTCTTGTGCTCGGGGCACACAATAGTGTGTGTTCCTACACTTGAAATTTACTATTCTTGCATTGGAGCATACATTCTTGTAGCAAGGGACATCATTGTTCCCGCACTAACTGATGTTGTGGAAATCTGAAAAAGGTTTCTAAAAAAAATATAATCTATGGGCTGAATCTTGAAGGATTTGCGAAATTTCCAAAGGATGTTTTATTCGCCAGTTTCTTAGTAGTGATACATGCCTTTTGATCTAATCCATGAATTAATTAGATCCTGTAATACAATCCATGAGGGAGAAAAGAAATGGGAAAGGGGTAAATTTCAAAATGGGAAGGAAATCCAACAGGGAATTCAAGTGTGAAATCACCAAGAGTGTGTATGGAAAAAGGGAAAGGGAAAATAATTCCAGGGAAAAAGAGGGAAAAACGAAGTTGGATAGGAGCAGTTTCTTTGGAAGAAAGGGAAGGTTCATTTTCATAGGATGAAGAAGAAGGAAAAAAATAGAAGTGAATTTACGAAAAAGGAAATAGAAGAAGGGCACAATTTCACCTAAAAAATGTACCTGGATAGTGCCGAACCAAAAGTAAATGTAGCAGGAATTGATTGTTGCTTGTATAAAAATTTATGTGTCAGTTGTCCAAAACTTGGATAAGGGCTCAGTTACTGCACTTAAAAACCTTCTTCTTCTTGGTGACAATTACCACATATAAAGATCAAGCAACATTCCCATTTTATTAAAATTTCGATCTTCCTGCCAACATGCTAGTTTTTAGGTTGATCCTTCTGTGACCATGTCAACAAATTGATTTTCACAATCACAAGAAAGTATTTTTTGTTTGTTTTATTTTTAGTTTTTGTCATTTTTTATTTTTATTATATATATATTTTTTTATTTTTATTTTTTGAAATGAGAGCTTCAGATTTGTAATAGGTTGGCATGGCCACCTACCATCGCTAGCTCAAATTGCTGTTGTACTTGCTGCATGAAATCCTCCCTTGAGACCCTTGAGAGGGGTTGAAAATATACCTTGAGTCTATGCCCGTTCACAAGGAATACTGAAGTTTTCCCATCAATAGTTTTGATCTCTACAACCGCATTTTCAAAAATTTTGACTACTTCATAAGGTCCCATCCAACGTGTATGGAATTTTCCTTTAAGATGTTTAAATCTAGAGTCATAAAGAAGTACCCAATCACCTGGTTGGAAAGTCTTCTTCCTGATGGAATTTTCATGCCATTTTTTGTGTTGCTACTATACTAACACATTCTGTTGAACAACATCTCTTCAAAATTCATCTAACTCATTTAACTGTAATAGATGTTGCCGCTATGCTTGTAAGAGATCTAATCCCAACTGAACTATTGTTCGAAAGGTTTTTATCTAGAACTCTATTGGCAAAATAACTTGTTTCTCATATACCGACTCATATGGTGTATGTCCTGTGCTATTTCGCCAAGTGGTTCGATAAGCCCATAAGGCTTCAGGTAACCAACTAGCCCAATCCTTCCTATGTAGATTTACTATTTTGGTGAGGATGGATTCGATCACCTTGTTGGTAGACTCCACCTGGTTGTTTTCTTGTGGGTGATATAGAGTGGACTTTCTATGCCGAATTTTGTATTGATCCATGACTTCCTGTACCATATTAGAAATAAACTGCGGTCCATTGTCAGTAACAATCTCTCTAGGAACACCAAATCTAGTAAAAATTTCACTAAAAAAAATTCAACAAAATATTTTTTGTAGCAAAAGAAACAACTTTAGCCTCTACCCATTTTGTAACAAAATCAATGCAAACCGATATATGTTTTTTATTCATAGATCTTAGATTTATTGGTACTACGAAATCGATAACCCATTTTTGAAAGGCCTCAATCATAATATGAGGACATCAAGGAATTTTGTTGGCTTGAATAGGTTGACCCATTTGTTGACAGCTATCACATCATTTAACATACTGCTTGGCATCCTTAAACAAAGAAGGCCAAAAGTATCGAGCACGTAAGATTTTATATGCAGTGCTCTTATCAAAAAAATGGCCACCACAAGGTTCATCATGGGAAAATTTCAGTATATCAAACACTTCTTCTTCTATTACACATCTAAGAATGATAAGATCTGGTCCAGTGTAAAAGAGGTCTCCTTGGACCTAAGAATATGCATCACTTTTTAATATGATATTCCGCTTTTCATGAGCAGTTAATTGAGGTGGTGTTTTTCTAGTGACTAAATAGTTGGATATGTTAGGAAACCATGGAGACTTTTATGACACAACAAAAAGATGTTTGTCAAGGAAATCATCATCAACAAGAATTACTTCACCAGGATTATTCAATATAGAAAGATAGTCATCTACAACATTAGATTTTCCTAGTCTATCAATGATAGTAATGTTAAATTCCTGTAACAACAATAACCACCTAGTCACTCTACCACTAGTTAATGACTTATTAATTAAATATTTTATCGAAGAATGATCAATATGCGCAAAGGCTTCATATCCTGTGATGTAGTGTATGAATTTATTGATAGAAAAAATTACGGCTAAAAACTCTTTCTCAGTCACTGTATAGTTCAATTCAGCAGGCGACAAATTCTTACTGATGAAGTAAATAACATAGGATTGTTTGTTTTCTTCTTGTCCTAAAGTTGCGCCAATGGCAGTATTTGAGGGATTAGAGGAAATGTGGAATGGAGGGGACTAGTTGGGACCTCTCAAAACTGGTGCCTACACTAATTTTTCCTTTAATGTCTCAAAATATTGTTGGTAAGCTGCAAACCAGAGAAACTCAATATATTTAGCTAATAATAGGAAAAGGGGGTTAGCTATCCTAGAAAAGCTCTCAATGGACCTCCTATAATAGCCCTCATGTCCCAGGAATCCTCTTACTTCCCTTTGTGTTTTTGGTGCAAGAAGACTCAAGATAACTTCTATTTTGGTTGGGTCTACTTAGATACCTTTGTCGAAAACCAAATGTCCAAGGACTACTCTTGCTTTGCACATTAATCTACACTTTTTATCGCTCAAAGCAAGGTGAGCCTCTTGGTAGGGTAAAAGAAAATTTTCTAAGTTTTTGAGGGCTTCTTGGAATTAGTTACCAAACACTGAAAAACCATCCATATAGATCTCAACACACTTGAGATCAGCAAAAATGGCTATCACAACCCTTTGAAAGGTGGCTCGGACATTACATAGTCCAAAGGGAAGCACTCGATAAGAAAATGTACCCCATGGGCATGTAAAAGTGTTCTTATCTTGATCTGCAGGTGCGATCTAAATTTGGTTGTACCCACTGAAGCCATCTAATAATGAAAAGTACTTTTTACCAGCAAGGGTATCTAGCACCTGATCAATAAAAGGAAGGGGAAAGTAATCCTTGAGAGTGGTTTTATTAATTTCTAAATAATCAATGTAGATATGCCATCTCCCATCCTTTTTCGGGGCTATTACCAATGGGGAGACCCACTGGCTATCAGATATAGGATATATAAAGTTAGTGTCTAAGAGTTTTTGTAATTCTTCTTTCACAACATCTCTTAGTGCAAGGTTCAAGTGCCTTTGAGGTTGATGAATAGGTCGGGCTCCCTCTTGAATATAAATATGGTGGGTACAGGTTTCAAGAGGTATGCCTTTCATTTCCTCATAACTCCATGCAAAGGCATCAAGGTGATCACGCAACAAATCAACAAGCTTCTCTCATTGAGATGAGTCTAGGTCTGAACTGATATGTAAGGATTTGCCTAGAATAATTTAAACAAGAGTAGTATCAGGCTCAAGAGTGCAAGCATATGCTACTAATATCAATGATGAGGAGGGTTGAGAATAAAAATTTTCTTGAAAATCTAGACTAAAGATTTGACGAAACATGTCAAAATTAGGCATTGTGTCCAAATTATTCAAGAAATCTTGTAATTCACCCTCTTGGGTAGACTCTGTATGATGGTGGATCAAAGAAATAGGTTGAGTCTCCTCATCACTGCTGTCGTAATCTAACCGCAAAGTGTCCTTGAACCTGAATAGATCTAGCAGGCAAGTATAATGTTACTTTCTTCCTGGAGTCTCCATGTGAAATATACATATCACTAGAGCGACATCCAATGTAAGAATCGATTGTGGCAAGCCATGATCGTCCTAGAATCAAGGGATGTACACCCACGAGATTTTTTGGCCGAAGGACAATAAAGTATGTGGGGTATTCCCAAGCGTCTATGGAGACAACCACATCATCGAATACACCTTATGGGTTGATTTTTGATCTATTTTCAAGTTCAAGTATAGTAGGGGTAGGAAGAATATGGACTAACCCAAGCTGATCCATGGTTTGCCTAGTCATGACATTGATGACTGCACCTAGGTCTATTAACACATTGGGGACAAGGATACCACTTATCTGAATAGAGACAACCGGGTTTCCAGGATCAATATACTTTTCCATTTTTGCACATCCTGTCATTAAATCGACTGCTCAGCCAAAAAACTGAATGGTCTGAGGTTCTAATCTCTTCCTCCTTGTATTTTTGAGATAGAGTTCCCTAATGATCTTTGTGAAGATGGGGATCTCTCTAATAGCCTGAAGCAAAGGTACCTTTATGCAAAGATTTAGCTCAGAAGCCAGACTGGACTCAGGGTCACTTCTCTTCATAACTAGCCTCTCTGGGTAGGGAGGCCGGTTTGAAGAAGATGGTAACTCTGATGGTACGAGAATGAGAGGAATGGTGTCATTGTTCTTCGAATAACCAAGAGTTTCCTCGTTTTTCTCCTCAATTATCACCATGGGTTGTTTTTATTTTTTGGTTTAACTACCATTTCCGATCTCAATTGAAGCTCATGTATCCCAATCGGCAGGGTTTGATGAATAGGAGAAGGGGGTGGCTAAACAGATTAGGATTTGGTACTGGTTGAGCAGGGATTTGGGGTGGTCGAAAAGGTTGTGGTAAAAGTAATGGTGGCATCGGTTGAATTTGTTGAGGTAGGGGAGGAAAGGATGGCTGTGACATATGGTGAGGTGCATATGTAGGAGGATATGATGACATCTATGAAGGATAGGACTGATGTGAATGGTTTGATCCTCTCCATCCTTGTTGCCAGGATTGAGGGGGTTGACCATACTAATATTGGTTCCCATGCTGCCAAGGTTGAGAGTGTTGAGTGTTATAATAGGAATATGGATATGCATTGTGACCAAAAAAATGTGGTGAAGGTTCTGGAACCATACCTGCACCTACCTAAGGCCAATTTCTCTATGCTCCCATAGCATGTAATGGTTCAGGTTTAGGATTCTCCCCTTTAAATACAACTTTTAATCCTGGTATGTGGGGCATTTTTCGGTGGCATGGTTCTCTGCACAAATCACACATTTTAAATCAGCAGGAAATTCTCTTAAAAGAAGTTTTTTCCTACATTTAGGACAAAAAATAGACAAAGACTCTTGTTCATCTACCAATTTCTGCTGAATTTTTAAAGAGTCTATTTGCTTCCTAACATTATTCATTATTTCAATTTTCATATTGTCCATTTTGTTCTCCAAAAAAATAATCATAACATCTGTAGATCCAAGTTTACTAGTTTCATTTCAATTTCCTCTATTGGATCTAGATTGATTCCTTGAAA
Source organism: Pinus tabuliformis (assembly GCA_031772625.1). Classification (NCBI taxonomy): domain Eukaryota; kingdom Viridiplantae; phylum Streptophyta; class Pinopsida; order Pinales; family Pinaceae; genus Pinus; species Pinus tabuliformis. Next base: position 404,521,133 of record CM062818.1, on the reverse strand, counting down.
ATTTCCTGCATAAGTAACAAATTTGATCAAAAGCTTTCTGAGAAATATCCCCTTGTCCTAATAAATTCAAATTATTCCTAGAATCTTTAGTAACCCCAAGAACAAGGTCCTGATAGTACTTATGTCAAATTTATATTTCGACCTCTAGAGGATGTATACAAATCTCTCTAAGTAATCCTCCAAGCTCTCATCATCACCTTGCACAATGGTAAATATCTCATCTTGCATTTCTCTAGTTTTACAATATTCCTTGTATTTAGTCAAAAATGCCCTCTTCGTTTGGTCCCAAGAAGTTTAGTTCTCCCTCTGAGTCCCATGAACCAGCGCAAGGTTGAGTCCTTGAAAGTTGTATGGAATAACTTTAATTTCTAGGCATCTGAAGAGTAATCATAGCTTCTACATAGGATGTCAAATTGAAAATTCAAAGAATCAGGATCTTCATGCACCTTACCATAGAAATGAGGGAGATTTGACGGTCGAATGTTCTTCATTTGAGTAATTTCAGGATCCACTATTGAAAATCCAAAGGTGGATTGTTCATCAATTACCCGATTCTTACCAGTCCCCTTAACATGATCCTTGTGCTTTGTCATTTTTGTTCCCTGGATCAAACCACTCTCGTTAAAATGAGAAGGTTGACTATGGCTCAAATTGGTTTCTGGAGTACCACTAGTTTCCTTTTTCCCCTTCTTGGGTTGTGTCACACCTAAACTGTTGTTTCCAGAATCCAAGTGGACAGTTCCTATGTGATGAGTTTGTGTCTGTTTGAACTTTCTGCCTGCAAAAGAAGGTCCAATATGAGAAAAAGTTTCAGATTTATCAGTGTTCCCTCGGCCCTTATTGGGTTTTGGACCTCTACCCCTTTTAGGCATTCATCTTAAAATAAAAATCCAAAAATGAAAACTTGTAAATTTACAAAAAAAAATCATAAATCAAATGCAGCAAATGAATAAATAAATCAGCACCATGAAATCCTTCAACAATAGAAGCACACTACAGGAAAAAATAAAAGCAGACTTATCCCTACTACAAAGGAAAGAAAATAGGAAAGTTCTTACTAATCTTTAGAAACGCCTCCCCGACAATGATGACAAAATGTTGGGTGTAGGAATTGCAATTAAGCAAACTCCTTTCAACACTTAATTTGTCAACCTGGGGTTTTGTACACTTTGAGGTGTAGCACAAGAAATGGAAAGAAATGATATGAACCTTCTCTAATAGTATTCCTACTTCTTCAATTACAAATTGCAGAGTCGAAAGAATAGATCACATGACAATGAATAGTAAGAAAATTATGGTGCTGAATGAAAAGAATGTGCTTTGTAGAAATATTAAGTAAAGGAAACTCTCAATTCATCATAAATAGTCTGAATCGATAAAATAACTATTTATGATCCTCTTCAGTATGGTTGTAAGATGAAATCTTAAGATTTTCCTTCCTGCACCAAGCTATCGTTCCTGTACCGCAACAAGGTTCCTGTATTAGAGCAAAGCTTTTGTCTTGGAAGTATGTATATTGGACCTTACTGAATATCTGGACCTGCATACGAGAGCTCTGAGCCTTTTTACTAGAGTACATTGTTCCTGTACTTGGAATTTCGATTCCTATACTAGAACAAAGGTTCCTATACTAGGAAACCAGAGTTCCTGTACTTGGTTTCCAAATCGGTTGCAAGCAATAAAAGTGTGTTAACTAAGGAAAATGAATGCAAGGTGAAAACATAACTGGAACTTCTATAAGAAAATTGAACCATTAACTAATCTCATGCTTGGAAATAAAAAGTGCTTTCACAGCCAAAGGTAATTTCTATTGGAATAAGCAACTGTCTCACTTGGAAACTACTTTGACTTAAACATCAACAAGCTCTTTCTTGAGATGACTATTTATTGAATGAATTAGATATGCAACCTTATATAAACAATCATTTTAACTCAGGGAATCCTTTTGATACATTCAATATTAAATCTAGCAAACGAGTGTAGGTACAAACCCAAATAATGTAACACTGTTTTAGCGAGAGATTATAAAAATTAATCAAACCCGAATCCAAAATTGAATATTAGGATATGCTTCACTAAAAAACCAAACACTATTTGAAAAATGATAATAAACTTGAAAAAATAAGAACGACTGGCTGCAATGGATAATGGAATGTTTTCAATCTTGCTGAAATGAAAACACACCAGTGCAGGAACTTTAAGTGTATGTTTTTTAGTAAAGAAAAACATAACACACATTTGCAGGAAAGAATGGAAGGGAAATAGAAGTGAATACAAATGAACCATGCACACACCTGGATCCAGATCACACAACTTGCAAGAAATTAAAGTTCATTAGCTATAAAGAATCCAAACATGATCTGTTTCATTAACCTTGCTTAAAAATAAATCTAACACACCTTTAACAAAGGGAGAACGAGCTGGGTTGGCTAGGCCCTAGCCAACCAGCTCGTTTCCCTGTAACGAGATAGAAACTTCAAGTGCTCAAATGGAGCATAACAATAATGTCAAAACAGAGAACTTCACAACTGGCATGTTCCTTTGAACTTCAAAAGTAGCAAATACACATCGTGGATCCCTTGATCCAATCCAAAAATAACAATACTCAAAAATTACAAATAGTAGCAAATGTTTGATACAACATCGCCCCCCTAACATCTACAGAGAAACCCTATTAAATACATACTTCGTCTCTTGGCCGCAACAATAAATATAACAACATGACATATTAAGCCTTTCGGCTATTCACAAAAAGTCTAAACAGGGGTTTTGCAGCTGAATTCCAACGCTCATATCCTGCCTTCTTCTCTAAACGTCATACCTAGTAAAGAAGCTAATATCTTGGAAAGAAATCTGCACGGTCTACTGACTTGTCTCATCCATAAACGGCGAGTCGAACTAGGAATTGACAACTGCCTCAAAAGTGCATGAACGTAGTATGGTACAAGCACGATTCCTGGAACGAAACAATCTTCCACATAGAACAATGTAAACTTTGAAACGGGAACTATAAACTCAAAACGGGAACTCTGGCCAAAAAATCTCGAAAAAACATCGAAAACAATGCTAAAAACGAAAAGTGTTGATGCCAGAATAACACCTTTTTTTTTTCAGGGTAAATTTTCAACATATTTTAAAATTGGCGGTGAAAACCAATTTTTTGTGCAAAAAATTATCCAAAAATTTCCTTCAAAACGAAGTGTTGATGTTCGAATAACATTTTTTTTTTCAATGATAAATTTTGTGTAGAAAACACCCTCAAAACAAAAAGTGTTGATGCTGGGATAACAAATTGTTTTTCAAGGGTAAAATTTCAACATTTCGAAATAATAGCGTAAAATATTTTATCATAACCCCGAAAAACATCAAAATTTCATATAGAAAAAATAAATATATAAAAATAAAAATAAAAATAAAAATAAAAAATAAAAAAAGTTAAAACAATGAAAAAACACAAAACAAAAAAAATAAAAATAAAAATAACAAAACATAAATACAAATATATACTAAAAACAAAACATCAAATAAATAAAAAAAACAAACAAACATAAAAAATAAAAATCAATCATAAAAATGGAAATAAAAAACAAAATTAACCAATAAAAAACAAAATTAAAAAACTAGAAAAAAATTACAAATTATAAACAAATAAATAGTAAAAAAAACATATTAAAAAAAAACAAAACAAAACAAATATGTAAACTAAAAAAATTTGGGAAAAGAAAAAAATACACATTAAAAAAACCTCTAAAATTAAGTAGGTAAAAATAGAAAAAAAAAAAAAAAACATTAACAAAAAACTAAAAAAAAACTGAAAATTAAAAACAAACTAGATTTAAAAAAAAATTAAAAACTAGTGAAATTAAAATTAAAACGATAATTACTTAAAAAAATAAACGTAATATATATATATATATATATATATATATATATATATATATATATATATATATATGACAAAAAAAAAATGTTTAAAAAAAATTGTTTCATAAACCATAAAAGAATTTGGAAAAAAAAAAAAAAATTATATATAAAAAATTAAGTAGGTAAAAATAGAAAGATTAAAAAAATCATTAGCAAAAACTAGCAAAAAAAAATAAAAAAAATTAAAAACAAACTAGATTAAACAAAATTAGAAAATTAACAAAAAAAAAAAATTAAAAACTAGTAAAATTACTATTAAAAGCATTTAGAAAAAACAAAAAAGACAAAAATAAGCTCAAATTATTAAAAAAAAACAAAAAAAATATCAAAATTTTTCAAACATACGTCTTTTCTAATTAAAAAAAAAAATTAAAAAACATTTTAAACTTAAAAAAAATGTGTTTTTGATTTTTAAAAATAAAAATAATTTTTTTTATTAAATTTTCATTACTTATTTAAAAACAAACCCAAAAAAATATTAAATTTTTTTAATAAAAATTATTAAATTTTAATTTAATAAACCATTTAAATAAAACTTAAATTTTAAATCGTTGAATTAAAAATTAAATTATTAAAAAAACCTATCAAATAATTTTAATAAAAATAAATAAATTTAATGTTTGTTTTTTTTTAAAAACCGTTTTTTATTTTTAATTAAAAAAACATATATTAATTTTTTTAAAAAATTAAACTATTAAAAAAATTTAACAAAAACATTTATTAAGAATTAATTTTTTTTTTAAAGTTTCATGTTATAAAGAAAAAAAAAAATCGCCTTCGCCCCCGGCTGCACCACCCCGAGGCGGCTGGCAGGTGCTGGGGCGATTCCCGGAATCCCCTCAGTGCCCGCCAGCCGCCCGGGTGGGGCGGCCGGGGCGAACACGATTTTTTTATTTTTTTATTTTTTATTTTATAACATGAAACTTAAAAAAAAAAAATTATTTCTTAATAAATGTTTTTGTTAAATTTTTTTAATAGTTTAATTTAAAAAAAAAATTAATATATGTTTTTTAATTAAAAATAAAAAAATCGTTTTAAAAAAAAACAAAAATTAAATTTTTTTTTTATTAAAATTATTTGATAACTTTTTTTAATAATTTAATTTTTATTATAATGATTTAAAATTTAAGTATTATTAAAATGGTTTATTAAATTAAAATTTAATAATTTTTATTAAAAACTTTTAATGATTTTTTTTCTTTATAAAAACAAAATTAAAAAAAAAAATAAAGTTTAATTTTCATTAAAATTATTTGTTAATTTTTTTTAATAATTTAATTTTTAATATATATTTTTTTTCACATAGAAAAAAAATTCGTTTTAAATTGTTTTCTTGTTTCAAATAAAAATTGTTTAATTTTTTTTAATTTTTTTTAATTTTTAATAAAAACGAGGATGGTTTAAAAAAATTAAAATTATTTATTTATTTTTAAATAAAATATATATGTTTAATAAAAATAATTGCATTTTTTCCTTTTTTTAATTAAAAAAGTGCTTTTTTGGGTTTTTTTTTTTATAATTTAAATTTGTTTTTGTGTGTTTTTTTTTTTTTATATTAATTTTACCAGTTTTTAAATTTTTTTTCCGTTAATTTTCTATTTTTTTTTTTAACTAGTTTGTTTTTAATTTTTTTCCCACTTTTTGCTAATGTTTTTTTTAATTTCTCTATTTTTACTTACTTAACTTTATAAATATATATTTTTTTAATTTTGTTTTTTTTTTCCAAAGTTGTTGATGGTTTGTGAGATATATATATATATATATATATATATATATATATATATATATATATTTTTTATTTTTACATTTTTTATTTTTATTTTTAATATTAATTTTACTATCTTTTTTATTTTTTTCCTTATTTTTCTATCTCTTTTTTTTTTTTTTTTAACTAGTGTGTTTTTAATTTTTTTTCTTTTCCCTAGTTTTTGCTAATGTTTTTTTTTTAATTTCTCAATATTTACCTACTATATATATATATATATATATATATATATATATATATATATATATATATATATATATATATATTTTTTTTTTTTTTTTTTATTTTGTTTTTTTTTTCCCAAATTCTTTTATGGTTTGTGAGATAATTTTTTTTTAACATTTTTTATTTTTTATTTTTGTCTTTTTTACATATATTTTTATATTTTTTTAGAGACAATTATTTCATTTGGATTGAAAATTTAATTAACGATGTATAAATATGTAGTATATCGAAAATGCAAAATATCGACTTTCTTTAAATATGAAAATCAATAAAAACCCCACTACAAAAAAAAAAAAAAAAAAAAAAAAACTAGAAAATATGAAAAAGAAGACCACTTCCAAAATTATTAAATTTACGAAATAATTATTTACATTTCATATGTTAGAAAAATTTAAAGCAAAAAAATAGGTCTTTTAAAAAAAGGGTTTGATGCAGAATAACCACTTTTTTAAATCAACATGAAAATCAGTACCATTCTAAAACGCAATGTACATAAAAAAAATTAAAGTGCGAAAAACTATGCTTTAAAAAAACACGTGTGTTCTGCATCACCCCTTTTCAAAATCGGGTCACTTTTTTGCTATCTCTACAAAACGGGTAACGGTAGCAGTTCCCGTTTCAAAGTTTACATTGTTATAGATTAACACTTTGGTTCCATCGAGTTACTAAGGAAAGGAATATATTAGTTACAAAGACATTTTAAGATATATAAAACCTGTAATTTAACAATGAAGTACATATATAACCTTTGAATATGAAAAACATAAGAGGAGTGCAGGAATGTGTGAAATTGGGAAAAGTACAGGAATAGATAGGCCTTTTGGGTTAAAATAGGGGTTAAGGTGGTATGTTTAGATAGGATAGAGACAAAAAAGTAGGACAATTCTAGCCACCAATAGTTGGAACTAGTTGATAGATTTGTAATTAAAAAAGAAGGAATCCTTAAGGATATAATTGTTTTGGTGGACTCTTGGGAGTATCCTTCTGGTTTCCTAGTTCTTAATTTCAAATATAAACTTGAAGGAAATCCTCTTATATTGGGAAGACCTTGACTTGCCATTGCCAATGCATATATAAGATGTCAAACTAGGAACATGACAGTTTCTAGGGAGACAACCATGGAGAGTCTCACCATTTATCCACCTTCTAAACCCAACATAGAGTTAGGTAACCCGACATAGTTCTCTTCCAATTACTAAGAAGGAAAATTTCACCCTACCATTACTATTGAGAAAGCCCTTACCTTCGAGCAATAAATTGAAGATGATACCATTAGTAGCTTAATTTATCAACAATCTACAGTAGAACACCCAACTTGCCAAATGTTAGAAGTTGTGTTGGATAATGAAGCTCAGGGTAACCCTATGGAGGAATCTACTAGCTATCACATTCCTATAACATTGGTTCATAACAACATCCCAATTTAAATCCAACATGGGAAAAAATTTAATGTCAACGCTAATCTTACCAGCTCCCAACATGAACGATTGATACAAGTCCTTGAGAAGCATAAACAAGATTTTACTTGGGATTACATAGATATGAAGGGAATTGATTGTGAGTTATGTACACATCATAGTTATACAAAGAAAGATGCTCATCCTATTCATCAAACTCAAAGAAGGCTAAACCCACACCTTAAGGATATAGTTAAACAAGAACTTTAAAAATTTCTCAACGCTAATTTCATATATCCCATATCAGATAGTTAGTGGGTTTCACCATTAGTTGTTGTCCCTAAAAGGAATGGGAAAGAGTGCATCTTTGTATATTATACGGAATTAAAAGAAGCTAGACAAAAATTCAACTTTCCGCTCCCATTTATTGATCAAGTCCTTGAGACTCTTTCTGAAAAGAAATCCGAAAAGAAATAGTTTTATTTAAGGATGGATTCAATGGATATAACTAGATTCAGATCACTCTAGAAGATTAAGATAAAACCACATTTACTTTCCCATGGGGAATGTTTGCATGTTGAGTTCTCCAATTCAGTCTTTGCAACTCACCCACAACCTTTTAGAGAGGAATTTTGAGTATATTATCTGATTTAATTAATGAGGGACTTGAAATCTATATGGAAAACTTCACGCCTTATGGTGATGAATTTGAAGAAGCTCTAGATAACCTAGAAAACATCCTCATCAGATGTATATTAACTAGGCTATGCCTCAACGACGGAAAATGTCATATGTTGATGGTAGAAGGCATGGTCTTGGGACACTTCATCTTTGCTGCAGGAATGTAGGCGGACCCAACAAAAATTGAGGTAATCCTTAGACTTCCTATTCCTTGGACACCAAAAGAGGTACACAACTTTCTTGGCTATGCTCGTTTTTATCAACGGTTTATAGAGAATTTTTAAAAAATTGTAGCACCATTATATGTATTAACAAGACATGTGGAATTTATTTGGACTGATAAATGTGACAATGCTTTTGCAGAAATTGAGAGATGACTGTTAATAACACTATCATTACGTGATCTAAATTGGAAACTCCCATTCCACATATTCTTTGATGCATCCGACATGACCATAGGAGAAATACTTGGGGAGGAAGAAGATAAGAAGCCTTATGCTATTTACTACATCAACAAAAAATTGACTCCATTAGAGCTAAACTATACAATGATGGAAAACAAATTCTTGGGTTTTATTTACGCTGTTAAGAAATTTCATCATTATATTACTGGATACCCTATCTTCCTATTTATGGATCATTCTTCCATTAAGTATTTAGCTAATAAATTGATCACTAATGGTAGAGTGACTTGTTGGTTGCTTATTCTATAGGAATTCGACATCACTATCAAGGATAGCCGAGGGAAATAAAATATCATTATAGATTTCTTATCTAGGATTCCACCTGCAAATGATTCCTCTCTTGTAGAAGACTGATTTACAGATGAGCATTTATTCATAGTATCTATTAAAAATATGTGGTATGTTGATGTTGTGAATTATCTTGTAGTAGGAAAACTACCTTCACATCTGTCACCTTGAGAGAAGAAACACATCATTCAATGTAGTGCTCAGTTTTCACACAGGAGCAGACCTTTAGATTTGTAGTTGCATAAGGGAAGAATAAGTTTATGATATTCTTAAAGCCTACGACGATGAACCCTGGGAGACCATTGTGTTGATTGGAGAATAGGACATAAAGTACTACAGATGGTTTACTTTTGGTCAACAATATTCAAGGATACTAAAAAAACATTCAAAGATACGCAATTACCAAAGAATGGGGAATCCTATTAAATCTATTGAAATTCCTCTCCAAATGAAGTTGGAACTAGAGCCATTTTAAAAATGGGTTATGGATTTTTTGGGCCCCCTAACGCTCCATCAAATAAAAATCATCTATTCTAGTTTGTATTGACTACGTGATGGAGTGGGTGGAGGCAATAACTATTTCGAGAGCTACAAGAGAAGTGGTTACAAATTTTTTGTTTGATCTCTTTATCTGATACGACCTACCTAGAGAACTCATCATTGATGGATGGACAAAATTTACAACTTATAAGATCTTTGCAACTTTTCAAAAATATCACATTAAACACAAAGTTACCTCGCCATACCATCCATAAGAAAATTTTCAGGTTGAAAGCATAGAAAAAGTTTTGGAAAATATTCTGACAAAAATGGGGATACTAATCACTAAGATTGGGCTTCCTAACTTCCTAAAATCCTTTGGGCTTCTCGTACTACTTGGAATAACACCACAGTATTTTCACCTTACCAGCTTGTTTAAGGTAAAAGTCCAAGTTTCCCAATTGAATTCGAAATCAAGACTCTTAATATTGTCCGAAAAGTGGGATTGGATCTCTTAGAAGCATAAAGACAATGCTTGGAACAACTTAATGAATTGGAAAAAATGCACCTTGCCACTCTCCAGCAAACATCCATAGTTCAACAATAGGGGGCTAAATGGCATGATCATCTCATTAAAACAAAAAAATTTAAAAAATGCAATTGGGCATTATTATATGATTAAGGTTTCAAGACTTTCTAGGGAAACTTCAAATTAGATGGTTAGGCCCTTATGAGATCAGTGAAGTATATGACAATGGGACAATGCACCTCACTACCATCGATGACTCTAGTGTTTCCTTTCTTTCCAATGGTCATCAATTTCATTTATATGATCAAATAGTCACAAAGGTGTATTTTCTTCATAAAGTCAAAAATGATGCAAATTTTCAGATTGTAGGTACATAGGGAAATGTCCCCACCTACGCCCGGGTAAATTGATTTATTTTCCATTATACTTTCTAATCTCTCTCTCTCTCTCTCTCTCTATCTCATACATACATACATACATACATACATACATACATACATACATACATACATACATACATACATACATATATATATATATATATATATATATATATATATATATATATATATATATATATATATATATATATATATATATAATTTTGAAATATTAGAATTCTATTGCTTTTATTTTTCGTTGTTTTTACTTTTGATTGCATTTTTCTTTATTTTTTTGATATATTTGTTTATATAACTTGTTCTGTCTTGAGTTACAAATGTTGTTACCCAATCAAAATTGTTGTTAGCTTAGTCACAACTGCTATTACCTTTGGCTACAACTGTCATTTATTTACTCAAATTTGAACAAGAGTGTTGCCATTGTATATTAACAAGATATTTTTGGTATAATGACCTCCTGAGCCCTATTTAAAAATGATTATGATAGATTGAAGATACTGCCTTTCCCTCTCATCACTCGCTTCACCATTTTGACAATCAGTTGGGGGGAAGGCTATGTTATTATTCTCTTTATGATTGAAACGACTATTACTCCTTTTATGTTACGTAAATTTTTAAGGAATTTCTGTCAATCCTTATTAGGATGCGCATTAGTGCCATAAATTTACATGAATGCCCATTTACATGAAGTATTTAATTTAAATATCAAAGATATAGTGACAAATTATTAATAATTATGTGGAAGTTTTGTGTTATTCCCTAAAACACTCCATCTTATCTCACATTAAAATAACTATGATAGAGGGACTATGGTGAAAGATGTGCTCAAAAACCCAACCCAAGAAGTAAAATAATGTGCTTAAGTAAATAAACTCTAGTACCATCCATATTCCACAAAAAAATATCATATATATACTAAATCTTTAATAGGAAGCTGAAAATACAAGTAAACCCATCGGGGTACTGAATAGGCCTACTAGTAGTGGGGCCATGCTTGTATGGTACCGATGTAAACTCACAAAGATACTAAACATGTTTGATGGCAGTGGGGCTATGTTGGGTAAAAAAGAGAGATAAAATAATTAGCACAACATTTCTCATCTGGGAAAGGTCTTGATCACATTCAATCATAATTACTCCTATAAGTCAAAGTTAAGGGAAATGAACCTCATATTTTGGATTTTAAGATATGGCTCGAAATTTCTTAGAAGAATAATGCTTTGAGGTTATATTTCAAATATATTGGAACATCATGGAATGTGGGACCCTTGGAAATTGTTACACTTTGCTTATATAATTAGGATTCTTATAATTCTGCTAAATAAAAGGGAATTTTTTTATTATACTAACATTGATGGGGTATAACTTTCAAATGTCATTCATTTTTTTTTTTCACATTCATTTATATACTGGCACTCTTCAATCATTATCATGTCATTATTTCTATAAATGGGTGTCAAGTTGACTAATCATTAAATAAAATCTTGCATATTTCAAAAAGTGATGTCTTGTTTCAATGCTAAGTTTTTAGCGGTGGGCATAAACTGTCTCATGTGGAAAGTCATACGATGGTATGCCCATTATCCTTGCATTATTATTTGAAATGAAAAATTTATTGACCTCTGCCTTTCCATTACAACTGATGTGATCACTAGTTGAAGACAATCATTAGATTCATTAGGGGGGTGGGGGTGTAATGTATAAGTTTTTTCTGTCACCTTGTTTGCATGTTGTGCCATTATTTTTGAGTTGTTACCATAACTATGATTATGAATGTTGGAGAATTAGTAGAGCCAATTACAATGTTTCGTATATTTGTGGCCATTTCTGAACAACAAGAGTAAGTTGAAATAGTAAAAATGGGGATTCATTCAATTAGATACAAGTCAAGCCATTTGCAAGCCATAGACGAGGCACACAACATTTTGAACCATGTAAGATGGATTCACTTTTTCACAAGAATCTAGGGTTTTGAAAGAGAAATAACACTGGAATTCATGTAGAACTTGAATGACAAGATGACAATGTAAAATAAATTACAAGTTCAAGTGATTGAGGAGGCTATAGCTGAGGTTACAGGGTTAACAACAGAAGGAGAGAAGTGGTATGAACCACATACTTCACTACAAAATGCATCTATGCTATTTTTAGATTATGGAGAAGAATTAATGAAGAAGGGGAAGGGATACACTCCCAATTCATTCTTAGAACCATGGAAGGAGTTGGTAAATATTTCTCAAAGATATATTACATCTGATGTGAGATTCGATGTGGTTCTAGGTCACTACCTTAATATGATGGCACATTTGAGACTGAAGATACCTCTAAACATTCCCTTTTTCCTGAAATCTATTTTGCATGAGACTGTGCTTAGAGTTAGAAAATCTAAAGATACATCTATAGTTGTAAGCCACCATGGATTAATTAAGTTTCCAGTTATAAGAAGTTTACGACAAACCCAACATACTTGGAAGAATTTTATTGGGGCAAATTAAGAACCCATGAATGAACATAATAATAATGAAGAAGATCTTCCAAAATATGTTCGAGAGAACACCAAAGCTATTGTAGATGGTGAACATATTGAAATAAGAACTGGAGGTGAAATCCTTGAAGCTGATACTGGTAGTGGAAACCCTAAAACCATATTAAGAAATGAAAACCTTGAAGGTCTAATTGGGGGTGAAATTTCTGAAGTGATACCTAGAAATGAGAATGTTGCAGTTACTTTTTTTTGCTAATGCAAGAGTTGGACCTTCCAATTCATTAATCAAAAAATAAAGTACATAGAATACATCAAAACTCTCAAGGTCGGTGAATGGGGAAAAACCCCATCAAAACTGTTTCCTACATCCTATCACCAACCTTTACATTTCTCAAAAGAAAAAAACACATGGACTCAGACCCGAAAAGAACATATGGTTGTTTACATATAAAGGCAGTAATTCCGCCTGATTACTTAAACTTTGGTACAGTTGTCCACATAGTGAACATTTTTTCCCTCGGGAAGCTCTTTTCCCGCCAAACCTAGCCTTCCTCTTTAACCTTGACCGTTGAACCTTTCCGATTGATCTAACGGCTGTAGACCAAATCGCCATGAAAAGCTGCTCACCATTTACCGCAAGGATCCGCAAACCTGCACGAGCGATCTGAACCATTGAATCACCTTGTGAGATCCAATGGTGGAGATAAATATCGCGACCGCCAACATTCATGGAAGTTAGCATGCGATAAGGGTGGTTTTCCTCCCGACCCCACTGCCACATGGAGCTCACTGAGTGGGATCGCTTCCGAAAGGGAGAAAACCACTTCCCACTTGTGAGGGCCCCAATCACCTGAAAACCACTCAAGTCGTGGTGAAAAGGGAAAAAATGGAAATCTCTGGTTTCGCGGTCTTCAGGTGTCATCTGCTCCTGATTGTCTGCATCATCAACCCTCCTTGACCTGATGCGAGAAGCATATGGCGCCTGCCTTCCTGTAATCCCTGAAGCACTTTCGTCCTCAACAATACAACTAGATTCTTTAGTGAACCAATTAATCTGAGAAACGTCGGTTAACCTCTCCAAACCACTTTCAAAAGACCCCATTGTGAGCATGCCTCTGTATAAACAATTGTTGGTTAACTGTACCTACCTCCATGGCTCTCTTAAGGAACACTGTGTAGTCTTCATTAGCTTGGTTTTGACACTTCGTCTTTAGTCTGTTTCTAGGGAACTCTCGCCAATTCCTCACTGCCCTATAATCTGTGTAGATCACTCCGTGATTGGCTAGCAAATCTACTAGTTTATTGGCCTTTCTTCGCACATGTGTGAAACTGACTATTCTCAGTCTCTGAAGATGACTTTGAATACGTTGGAAGACTTGAATTAGCCTCCAGTTTGTAGAGGCTTTTTCTGGTTTTGTTCCCCAGCTTATTCTTTTGACTGAGTTAATGACCAGCTCGGAGTCAGCTTCAATGATCGTATTTAGGCGATTTTCCTGAACCAGGAACTCAAGACAGTATTCCATGGCCATTAACTCTGCCATGTTGTTGGTAGCCTTTCCTAAGTGGCCATGGAAGATAAACATAATGTCTCCTCTATCATCCCTTAACACCCCACCATGGCCTGCCTTGCCCGGATTACCTTTGGAAGCCCCATCAATATTGAATTTTAGAAAGCCCTTGGGTGGAGGATGCCAGAAGTCTAGTTCAAGATCCATAATGGAAACTTTCTTGACTAAGCCCTGAGGAACGAGACTCTGCAACTCTAGTCTACAGAGAATCCTCCAGTCTGTAGTAGAAGGGGGATTTGAGGGAAGATTTCGAATGGTAGTGCTAACCATTTCCCTAATCTGTTTTAGGATTAGATCATAAATATACTGGGAAGATTTCTTCACATTCTTAAAGATTCTATTGTTCCTTTCTTTCCAAACATTCCAAAGAATGAAGCTTGGTGTAAGAGCCCATGCTGAACCAAGAACTTCATTATTTGAAAATTTCTTTCTCCATTTGGTGAGAGTATTGAAAAGACTTCCTATATCTCTGTCAAATTGTTGGAAGATAGCTACAAAATAATCCCATAATCTGGATGTGAACATGCAATTGTTGAGAAGGTGTTCCATAGTCTCCTCTTGAGCCTCACAGAGTTGGCATCTAGAAGGCCCTAGGAAACCCCTTTTCCTGATATTATCCTAGGTTAGGATTTTCCTGTGCAGAACCAACCACAGAAAAAGTTTAATTTTCATCCAACCCTGATACTTCCAAAGGTTTTGCCAAATCCTATTAGGAGCATGGGAATCAAGTTCAAGGAGTATAAGTTTAGCTTCTTTGAGATTAAAGCTCCCCTAATTGTTGTTGCCCCATCTCAACTGGTCATGCCCCCTTGAAACTAGAATTTTCCTTTGCTCTAACATTTTCATTAGTTTTTCCGCCTTAGTTTGAAGAGAACTGTCATTTCAGAGATCAAGTTTCCTCCAATTTCTCCATTTCCCTGAACTATGAGTTTGATCCCAAAAATCCTTTACCTGGGTGAGCTCCTTGGTGTCTGTCTCTGCTTTGAGGTTCTCAAAGTCCTCCTATAACAGAATAGGTTCTTGTTGCCATCTATCCTCCCAGAATAAGGCTAAGTCTCCCTCTCTAATTTCCTAGAAGCTATGGTCTTGAATTAAGCTTCTGTTATCCCATGCTTTGTTCCAAATATGAGATCCTCTTATATTCCCATCCATCCTTATGCAGTCATTATCTAGCCAAGAACTTGCATATTTTTCTTTCCATGTGATGGCCCATTGTGCTTTCGGTTCCTTTATCCATCGCTACCATAGTTTTGCCCCTAGAACCTTACAAATAATCTCAGGATCATCCAATCCAAGACCCCCATGGTTCTTGGGTTTGCACATTTTTTCCCATGCAACTAAGGCCCATTTTTTCTTTTCTTCCCCCTTGCCCCAAAGAAAGTCTCTTTGAATGTTTCTCATTTGATGCAGAATTCCTTTAGGGGCAGGGATAGCTGAAAGCATAAAGATTGGGATTGATTGAAGCACAACCTTTGTGAGGACCAACCTGCCAGCCAAGTTTAATGATCTGATTGTCCATTTCCTAGTCTTGTCTTGCAGCTTACTAATCATCGGCTCCCAAATACTCTTGTGTAACAGTTTTGTAGTTAATGGAACCCCCAGGTATTTCGAGGGAAGAGAGTCTCTTTGGAAGCCCAAAATTCTAGATATGTTCCTCTGAATAACAATATTAGTATTAAAGAAAAATATCTTAGATTTGGAAAGATTAACTTCCATAACAGAGGCCATGGCAAAGTCATTGAGGATTTTTTGTAAGCAAGAGCTTCTTTGACTGTGGGTATTCCCTGCATCATGGTGTCATCCACAAATTATTGATGAGTTAAGGCTTGTCCATTGTCAGAGAGTTGAATCCCCCTGATGTTATCAACTACTTTTGCATGCTTGATAGCCCTGCCTAGTCCCTCCATCATGAGGACGAAGAGAGGGGGAGAAAGAGGGTCACCCTGCCTAAGGCCCCTGGAAGGGGTAAAAGTTCTAGAAGGAGAACCCTTGACTAGAATTGAAAAACTAGAAAAATTAATCAAAGCCAGGATCCATCTTACCCAATTGTGATCAAACTCGAAAGCAATAAGAACTTTCCTGATATAGTTCCAATTCAGTTTATCATAAGCTTTGGCTATGCCCAGTTGCATGATCATTCCAGCTTTTCTCTTACTAGTAAGAAAGTGCACCACTTCATGAGCTTGGATGATGTTATTAATATTTTGCCTTCCTTCCACATATCCAGATTGTTCCCCCGAAACTAGTGAAGGAAAGAGGGGTTTGAGTATGTTTGCAATCACCTTTGATATAATCTTGTAAATCACATTGCATAGAGCTATAGGTCTGAATCTATCAGGGGTTTGAGCTAGATCTTGCTTAGGGATTAGGGTTATAAGAGAGGAGTTCAGGGCTTTCAAAATGGTTCTATGCTTCCTGGAATCTTCCACAACCTGCAGAATGTCCTGTTTGACAATATTCCAGCAAGCTTTGAAGAAATCAACATTGAAACCATCCGGGCCTGGTGCCTTACCATTCTGCATTTCTTTGAGAACCCCACTTACCTCCTCTTCGGTTAAAATCCTATAAAGGTTAACATTATTCTCTCTAGAAACTAACCTGGGTATGTGCTTAGTGAAGTCCCAGATGTAGTGATCTATTTCATAACAGGTTTCTTGTGCCATGTTTCTAAAGTACTGGATTAGAACTGCTTCTATTTCTTCATGAGATTTGAGATTATTTCCTCGTTTATCCTTAATCAAAGAAATTATATTATGTGCTCTGTTTTACATGGTGTATTTATGAAAAAATATGGTATTCCTCTCACCTTCTTTTAGCCATTGGACTCTAGATTTTTGTCTCCAAAATATTTCCTCTTGTTTGCATATATTCTCCCATTGTTGCTGATATTTGGTGGCTTGATCACTTCAGAATTTATCATGGCCCTCTGTGATAAGGGTTTGGTTAAGTTCCTGTAGTCTGCCTTCAATCATTTTTTTCCCTTCAAAGATAATACCAAATTCATTCTTGTTCCAATATTTAAGCCGTATCTTGATGTGTTTTAATCTTTCTGTAGGAGGAACATTCTGGTTCCTTGAATGTTTAAATCCTCTGCCCACCATTTGGATATGTTGCTGATGAAATCTGGGTGGGAAAGCCAGATGTTATCAAATCTAAAATTTCTATTCTTGGGGTTATCAATGCCCTAAACCTCCAGTTGTACTGGCCAATTATCTGAACTACCAAAGGGTAGCACTCTTGCTACCATTTCCTTGTCCTTGAGCATAAGATCCTCTGAGATTATGAATCTGTCTAATTTGGAAGCTACTTGAGACTCTCCTCCTCTTTTATTATTCCAGGTGAAGATTTCGTTATTCATTTCAATATCCACCAGCTTCATCATAAAGGTTTGAAAAGCCAAAGAATCTTTTCCAAGAACTCTAGTTCCCCCTTTTTTTTTCCGTGAGTGATTTAATCATGTTGAAATCACCCCCTAAGATCCAGGGTATTCCTACATGTCTATTTCTGAGAGTCTCTAGAGAGTTTAGAAGCCTAAGTTTGTCATCCATTCTTTGTGGGCCATAGACATTTGTGACCAGGTAGGTTTCCTTTTCTCCTATTGGTTGAATTACTATAGATAAGTAATCCCTAGATGCCTCTGCATCTATTAAGTCGATTTTTTGAGGATTCCAAAGAGTGAGAATACCTCCTGCTGTATTCTCTGCTTTGACTTCCAGAAACTCAAATCTATTGAGCCATTTACTGTGGATATCTCTTATCTTCTGAATGGAACACTTAGTTTCCTGAATGAAAATCACATCCAGAGATGCTTGTTTCATTCTATTACTCAGTAACCTTTGTTTCCTTTTACTACCTAGACCCCTGATATTCTAAGAAGTGAACTTCATAATTAAATATTAGTAAAGGAGTAACTGGATAGGTCTTTCATCTTACCTAAATCTATCATTAGCTTCTCACATTCCATCAACAACTCGTTCTGCTTTTTTCTGCCCCTCTTCTTTCCTGGGATTCTGGGAGCTAGTCCTGCTGTATTTTTCATCGTTTTCACTCCTTCGTTGCCTTGTCTATCTTTGTGTTTTAGTCTATCCAACCCTGTAGTTTGGGTCTTCCATAAAAATAGCTACTGAACCCTATTGAACTCCTCTGTAGGTAACGAGTCTAACCCTTCTTTGGTTCCTTGATTCAAGAAACCTTCTAAATCTAGGTTCTCTTTCTCAAGAATTTCCTGGAGTTCATGGTCCTCCATATCCATCTCACTTTGGGTCATTTCAAGATCCATTGCCTGTTCTGCAGTACTTAGCATAAATTCTTTTTGTTTGTCGTTTTCTTGTATTTGTTCACCTTCTTCTTCTATCTCCTCCTCCACTGGGCTTCCTTCCTTTGCTTTAGCAGTATCTATTGGACCTTCGTCTACTTTGAGGACTTAGAACATGTTCTGGTTAACTTGCTACCCTGCAGCTTTGCATGTTCTTAGTCCTCTTTTGCCCCCTTTTCCTTTATGTTCCACCTTGAAGAAGCTTTTTGGATCCTTCATTGTATCAACTTTATTTTTGTTCTCTATCTTACTGAGAGGGCAGTCTCTGTACAGATGTCCATGCTCATGACATTTGCGACATCTGAAAGGAATATGTTCATAATCTACCATTTGTATCCATTCCTCATCAAAAACTTCTAGAATAACCTCATCCGGAAAAGCTCCAGATATATCCATCTCCACACATATTCTGGTGAAGGAAGTATACTTTCCCGTTCTAGTAGCCTTAGAAACTTTGACAAAACACCCTAACTTATTTCCTATGGCTGATAGAGATTCTGTTTGCTAGTAATATAGAGGTAGAGAATAGAGCCTTACCCAGACTGGGACTGAAGTAAAATTTTCGCATTCCAGAACAAAGTTCATAATCCAAGGTCGCACATAGAAGCCTGTTGCAGCATAAAAGTATGGCCCTCCTTCAAACACTCTGTCCTTATCTTCAATATTTACAAATACTGCAGCGAAAAATCCCTTGGACCCAAGATGTAGGTCAATGCTTCCTTTTGGTTTCCAGTGGTATTTAATCCACGTTTGTAATGCTTTTTAGTGGGCCACAACCCATGAATTTACAAATGATTGCATATGTTTGCATGTGATCCCTGTGCGCCTGTAGTGCTGGATCATTTAAAATGACTCTTGGAGTTACTGTCGCCTTGGGTTTGCATGGTCCCATGTGTGCTTTTTCTTTAGTGCTTTGTTCCTTGATTTATTCCTCATTTTCCAATGCATCATTGTGCTCCCTTGACTTAGTTCCCTTCTGCTCTTCTTCATTACTTCTGTCCTTTCCTTTTGATGGCTCTCTATCATTTTCCATTGGTTTTTTTCCCCTGCTAGCCACAGCCTACTTGTAGGAGGGAGTGGAGCTCCCTCCTATGCGTCCTTTCATGGAGGACTACCTCTGTGATAGTTTGAAACCCTGTTTGTTTTCCTACTTCGTTCCCCCAAAAAACTGCCTCTCACCCGCTTCTCGTATCTTTTCCCAATTTTTGTACCATACACTCAATCTCAGTCATTGAGAATGTTGCAGTTACATATGAGGAAGAGAATTTTGAAGTTCATACTGGAAAATGTGATGAGGAAAATTTGGAAGAAGTGGGAAAAGAAAATTCTGTAGCACTGGAAGAGAAAATTCTATAGCGTTGGAAGAGAAAATTCCATCTATACAAGAATCTCCCCAATGTGACACTCTTCAATCTAACACTCTTCAGATTGAAGCCATGCACTCATAAGTTCTTCACTCTAGGACTATCCATTCTAAAAAAATCTCTATAGAAATTCCTCAACCTGAATTTTTTGAGTTGGAATGTGTAGTGCTTGACTGTACTCCACCAAAATATTTTGAGAAACCTAGTAAGAAAGAGAAGCAAATTGCATCTTTCATGGCCACCTTACCTAGAGGAAGAAGAAAGTCAACTAAATTGTCTAAATTGCATGGATAATAGAGCTCCTCTCCTCTGATGTATCTAGGAAGGTTGACCATTTTTATGAGTGAAATATTTAGCTCAAGAGACATTGGGTGAAAAAGGAGAAACTTGTCTCGACTAGGTTACACAGGAACAACTGGAAACAATGTTGGATTTGGATAAATTAGGATAGTAGGAAACAACCTTGGGACTATGATATAAAGAAGAAGAGGTGCAAGACCTTAAAGAAGTCCATAAATCCCATGAAAAAGACCTAGACCAAGTTTATGAGGATGTTGAAGATGCACAAGTATTAAAGGAGACAAATTTAGATTAATAAGTGCCCAATGTAGAAGTGGTGCAAGCATTAGAGAAGGTGAAGATTTATTGGAATCTATGGATATGGAGGAGGGAACAATTATTTTTATGCAACCAAATCACAAAATAGAAGAAGAGATAGATCAATGACTTCAAAATTAGCCTCTTCGAGGGGGCAACCTCCTTTACATTACACAAATGAAAAATTCTTGGATGATTCAAATGAAAAAAACTCCTTTCTATATATAAGAGTCTAAGGGGTCACAATATAATCAGAGCCGACATAACAATAATAATGTAAGGGCACAAAAATAACAATAGTGGGCTTCTATGGGGCACAATAATAATAATATGGGGACTACATGGGCACAAAAATAATAATAAGGGGGCTACACTGCCAATAACAATTAGGGAATACACTAGTATTATAGGAACCTAACATGCCCCTCTCCTTCAAAAAAGTGTTGTCCTCAACACTTGAGTAGTTGTGGATGCTTTTGTATAAAATTATCATCCTCCCATGTGGAATATTCAACGGGTAAGTTCTTCCACTTGATGGGATACTATGAAATTGATCGATTTCGTAGCTGTCGAGTTCTTGTTTTCGTGACTGCTTCATATTCCAATATGATTTTTCCTTCCTCATCAAGTTCTGACAATATTGTTGAATTGTGAGCTTGTCACATATAACCTTATTTAAACATGAAACATGGAAAATTGGGTGCACTCAGGAACATGCAAAAAGCTTCAATTTGTATGCCACAATACGAATCTTTTGCAACACCTTGTAAGGACCATAATACTTTGGTGATAATTTATTATCCTCCTTAGCTTGCTTGAGGGGCATTTGTTTATATGGTTGTAGAGGTAAAAATACTCAGTCACCTACATCAAAACTTCTTTCACTGTGATGTTGATCTGCTTGTTGTTTCATTCTATTCTGCGCCAAAGTGAGGTTATCCTTTAAGAGTTGGAGAATTTTTTTTTGATGCTTGATGTGATCTTCCACTGCTTGAACCTTAGAATGATTGTCCAAGACTTTTCGTAGATCTGGAGAAATAGATGATTTTG
Organism: Pinus tabuliformis; assembly: GCA_031772625.1. Taxonomy (NCBI): domain Eukaryota; kingdom Viridiplantae; phylum Streptophyta; class Pinopsida; order Pinales; family Pinaceae; genus Pinus; species Pinus tabuliformis. Next base: position 404,499,600 of record CM062818.1, on the reverse strand, counting down.
ATGTTTGAACCTCTAGTGAACATAATTGTGCAATTACGTCTTGTTTATATTTCTTTAGAAGCTTTGTCATGCCATTAGAGCTGATTATATTTCCTAGTTTCCCTGTGATACCTCTTAATTCAACTTCCTTTCATTTCCAAAAAACATTCAAGCAATTTTTTTGAAAATTAAAAGCTATTGTACCCAAAGATTGTAACCATTGGACTCCTAGTACAACATCAGCACCACCCATTGGAATGGAAATCATTGGAATACTCAATACATATTCTTGCATGGATAGCTTGATATTATGGCACTTTCCAGAGAAATTTATGGTTCCTCCATTTGTAACCATAAATTGACAGTTTGGTTCTGGATATAGGAAGAAATTCAATTCCTTGGCTATCTTACAATGAATAACATTATGGGTACTACCCGAATCAATCAAAACTATTACCTTTTTCTTCTTGATATGTTCTTCTATCTTGATAGTTTTAGGAGTGGTAATTCCTGCCAATGCATTACAAGATATGGTCAAATTCATTTCTTATTTATATGGGGTTGGTTCCTGGTGTATATCCTCTTCTTTTGAAGTTTCTTGTTCCTTTTCTTCCTCCTCTTCCCAATCTATGTAAATTAATTTCTTCTTAGCACACTTATGACCTTTAGTGTATTTTTATCACAACTGTAACAAAGCCATTTTGCTATTTTTTCTTCCAATTGTTGTGGTGTCAACCTTGTAGTTTGTGGAAGTCTAGGAGCAACAACACTTCCATATTTATAGTTTTGAGTGGTAGGCTTCCTTGTTGCCATAATTTTTCTTTCAATTTTTCCTTCCAACCTGGATGCCTTCTCCAATGAATTAGGTTCCGAAAGGTGAACCTCATGTTGGATGTTATCCTTTAAATTCCCTATGAAGACATCAAGCCTATGCTCGTTTGGAATATCGTTTACCCTTATATTCAATTTTCGGAAGTCCTCAATGTGCTCCACCATTGAACCCTTTTGTTTAAGATTTATCAATTGGCTAAATAAGGTGTTTCTCTTTTTATCCTCATAATATGCTATCATTTCCTCCGTAAAAAATGACTAAGTGACAATTTTTTTACGAGAGAAAAGCCATCAATACCATACAAATTTATTGGGTTCTAAATATAAAGTTTCAATACATATATTTTGTGTGTTTTGCACATTATGGAGATCAAAATATTGCTCCATCTGTAGTATCCATGTTACGAGATCCTTGCCATCAAAATTCCTCATATCGATCTTTAAAATATGGTGGGTCTTCAATCCAACATTAGAGTCTATGAAATCATGATTAACATTTCTTTTTTTATCATCGTAAGTTTCCTCTACTACCTTTTTTCATTAGAAAGCCTTTCTTGTAGCAACTTTGTCAAACCTTCAAACCTTGCATGTCTTTCTTCAAATCTTCCATGTTTCCTTTCAGCTTTGATTTTATACAACCGATCTTAGCTTCCATTCCATTCTTAGAAAAATTCATCTTAGCTTCCATTTCATTCTTCAAACCATCCATCTTAGCTTCTATTACTTTTTGTGAGAGCGAAATTTGTTGCACTTGGTTTCGTAATTTTGATATATCATGTCGCATTTCTTCCTATTCTTCATGTGTCATAGAAGGTATATATGGTTGATTACTAGTTGTGTCCATTTTCTTGCTGCGAGGCATTTCAAAATCAAACAATGATATATACGATTCACTATTCCCTTTGAATCACTTCAAACTGATTTTTCAAACAAAAGTTATGCAATTTTTTAAAAAAGTACACACATTTTTTTTTTCTTTTAGGAGCTCGATCTTGAAACAATCGTAACTATGTAATTTTGGATCTACAAGTTCTAATTTTTGTTTTTGTTGTTGTCGTTGTTTTTTTTGTTTTATCTCTTTAAGTCCTCTTTCTAACTCCATAAGTCTTATCGAGATTGTATTCTTCAAGAAAGATTTATGCCAAATATCCCATGATGACCTGATTATGGACTGGTTCAGTAGATCAAAGTTGTATGGGATAACACCTGTCACTGTTTCAACCTTTGATTCTGAAATTGCTACAAAAAAGCTTATAGTCTGTTCAATTTCATCCACCTTTTACATAATTCAAATTTGATTCCTGAAATGAAAGTTATGACAATTTTCCCTAGGTCACCTGTTTGAGACAAAATTATGGATCCCACAAAAATCCTAATTTCCTCATAGTGTATATCCGAAAATATAGCTAATCAAGGTCTGAAATTTTGACATGAAGTTATCGGTGATTTCTGATCCACATGTTAAAAATTTCAGCTTCTTAAGTCTCGTAGAAAAATAGTTATGACAATTTTCCCTAGGTCACCTGTTTGAGACAAAATTCTGGAGCCTGTAAAAACCTTAACTTACTCATAACATATCTATGAAAATATATAGAAAAAAGATATCAAATTTTTATAAGAATTTCTATGAGATTTCATCTCCATGTGGTAAATATTTCAGCTTCTGAAGTTTCGTAGAAAAAAAGTTATCGCAAAAATACTAAGATGTCTTGTTTGAAGAAGTGAAAACCTAGAATCCCAAGCTCTGATACCAAATGTTATGCAACCGGCTCAGAAAATAGAAGAAGAGATAGATAATGACTTCAAAATTAGCCTCCTCAAGGGGAAAATCATTTACATTACACAAACGAACAATTCTTGGATGATTCAAATGGAAAAACCCCCTTTCTATATATAGGACTCTAAGGGTTCACAATATAATCAGAATCGACATAACTATAATAATGTAAGGGCACAACAAGAACAATAGTGGGCTTCTAAGGGGAACAATAATAACAATATGGGGACTATATGGGCACAAAAATAACAATAAGGGGGCTACACTGGCAATAAAAATGAGGGAATAGACTAGTATTATAGGGACCTAACAACTATAGTGACTCAAGGAGATCTCATTGATTCCTTAGTCAATATGGCTTAGAAATTTCTAGCTAATTTTTCAGTAGTGGTAGCCCAGGTTCCTTCCATTGGCTCTCTAAATACCATAATCCATGAACCCTCTGTTGACTCTGTGACCACCCTAGTCTAGGAAACCTTAGTTCTCTACAACTACTATAGTTCAAGAACCTTCTATTGAATCCCTAGTTGATACAATTCAAGAATCGTCTGTTGACTCCCCAATCATTATAGCTCAGGAATATCCCATTGATTCTTCAACAATCATAACATAGGAATCCTTAGTTGATATTTCAATCGCTATTGCTCAAAAGCCATCTATTTATTATTTTAGTTGTTATAACTCAAAAATCTTCGACTAATATTCTAGTTGTCGAAACTCAAGAACCCCTTGTTCATTGTCCAACAACAAAAGTTTACACTCCTTCTACTGCTCCTCCAATAATCCCCTCTTGAAGTAGTAAATGAAAACTTGAAATTCCATAGGTCAAGAGGTACAAACAATGAAACATTAGAAGAATTGTTAACTTGAAAAAGGAAAAAGCCACCTTAAAAAAGAGGATATATGAGTTGGAAAGACAACCAGCAGCTGGAAAACATCCTCACATTGGTCAAAATAGGAAAGATGAGAGAAAACCTAGGTGCATTAAGAAAATGAAAGTTTATGAGTATTAGATCATAGAAACACAGTCTGAAGAAGCAATTCTGATAGAAAAAGGAGTACAAACAGACATTGTGCCTCCATATTCTCCCCTGATCCTAGAAGATGAAATGTAGACATTAAGGAAAATCGTAGCTAAGAACCAAAGAGAGACAATTCCTCAAGATGAACATTTGAAATTGTTGAAATAGTTTTATGCATTGACTAATGTGGAGATAGAAATGACTATAGAATTGAGTGTTTCCTTAAAGAAGATTCAAAAGGTTCAAGAATGAGTTCATAAATTAACCCAGGAGAAAAATGAAATTTGTTCCATGAATCCATATGTCATGGCTTGCACTACTCCATCCTATAATTATACCTTATTTTTAGTGGAATAATACCTGATGCTTAAGATCCAAGCTGTACAACATCGTTTCTCTTATGAGTTAGTTGAATTTTTGGATTTAATATTTTTTTTCCATAAGCATAATGAACACATAGAATATATTTTATGTGAACTTTATATGCATAATTTTCTGCTGATGGAGTAAAGGGATGAAAATGTCATGCCCTTTTTTAGAGACATTCAAATCCAAGCCTTTATGTCCTTCACTCAGAACTAGATAAAATGGAAAAAGGCTTGTAGTACCTTTGAATAAAATGAGACAAATTGTGGGCTATGGGTTAGAGGAGAACCTAAGAATGAATTCACTACATTTCATAAGCATACTTTTTTGCTAGGAAGTTGAATGTTTTCTTTGCGCTCAAAGATATCCATATAAGAGTATTGATCTCTAGGTTTGAGTGTTTAAAGAACATCAAATAAAATGTAGTCAAAAGGGATAAAATGAGATGGAAAAAAATCTTCATGAGAAAGTTAAGAATAGGGAACTCCCTACTCAAAAATTGGGTGTTCTCAACATGCTAGCGACTCGTGCACTGAGAATTTTAGATGGGAATCTTGAACCTTGAGAAGGAGAAAACCCACTTCCTTAATGTTTTTGTTGATAATGATTATAGAAGACACCAAGGTCTGGTAGCTTTCCTTAAAGCCAGCCAGTGTCCCAAGGTCAAGAAAGACCCTAAGGATAAGGTCCCAGGGGTTCATCTCCCATTCATCCAAGGGAATACTAATACAATTGCGAGAATCCTTAGGAAACATAAAGTGTTCTCTTTGTTTATACTGTTTAACACCATCTATAGCTCTCTTAGATTTGTTAAAGGCCCCATCGACCCCAAAGAGATGAAAGGTTTTTATGCTATTCCCTATTCCTGTGGGAGCCCCTACGTTGGTGAGACTAGACGCTCTATTAATTAAAGGATTCATGAATACTCAGCTGAAATTAAACATGGGAGGACCCGGTCTTCCTCCCTGGTAGAACATGCGGAAAAAACTAAACATCACGTATGCATTGAAGAGGCCCGTGTTATTGCCAAGATTTCCCCCTTTCATCACCAGAATTTTAGGGAGGCCATAGAAATTGAAAAAATGCCTAGGAATCTCAATAGAGATGATGAATGGAATATTAGCAGATTTTGGATCCTTGGCCTTTCATCCTAGCCACCCCTGCCCTGCCCCACTCCTGCCCTGCCCCTGCCCCTTATTCTGTGATCTTCTCTTGTCTTTTGACCTTGGATTATCCCTCATCCTGTCTCTGCTCTTGGATTTTAGTTCTATTTAACCCTTTTATTGTTCTCTTATTATGATAAGATAACCATCTATAAGGATAGTAAGAATCTCTTTAAACCTTAGTTAATCAACATTATTAACATGTTATTTTATTAAAGGATTTTTAAAGGATGATAAACTTTATTAATGAATATTCATTTAACCATTTATAATTTCTCCTAGTCCCTTAATAACCTTAAAATAATAATAATTGTTTAATTGTTTAGTAGAGTGAGCCCTTAATAAACAATCTCAATTTAATTAATATTTAACTGTAATAATATTCAGTTTACTCACATTAAATATTAACAATTAAAAAGCTAATTGAATATAACCCTAATAACCTTAATAACCTTAAAATAATATATTCTTTAAGATATTCCCCTTTCCTCTAAGTTAGACCCTTTTAGGTTAACTTTTTAATCTTTCTTATTAATTCCTTTAATATTAATAAGATTAATTTAAATTTATACAACTTTAACATTAATAATATATATATTATTTTATACTCCTTAATTATATGAAGTTAAAAATAAGATTTAGTTAATCAGTAATATAATATAATAGGCTTCAAACTTAATAGAAAAAGTTAAAAGAATGGTTGTCTCTTAAATATAAATATATTAGGATCTAAAAAAATTAAAAAATTAAATTTGCTCTGACTAACCAATTAAGTGAAACTTCTTGATTTATTATAAACTATTAAATTTAATAATAGAATTAACCAAAATAAGTTTCCCTATCCCTATCCCTCGGTCCAAGTACAGTTTCTTGGTCAAACTTAGCCATTTCAGGGTAAAATATAGTAGTTCTTGGTCCAATATAGCCGTTGGATGATCTGCTCTCTCTATTTGATTTGCTGCCTTAGTCTAATTATTCAACTTTTCCCGACGTTGAACCACACTTGTTGGTTCAAAACACATCAACAAATATATCATGATGTGATTTCGCTGAAAAATCTTCTCAAAATAGGGAACTCTTTGGCATTTATACTTTTCAACAAGATTTTTCTCGAGTCCATTCTTATGCTGTAATTGTGATGGAAGTAGGGGTCAATTAGATGGGATGTAGGTAACATTTCCCCATGATTTGGTGTTCTCTACCATATTATCAGTTTGATCATGAGTTGTCTCAATAAGGTGAGTATTTGGCTTTCCAAGAAGTCAAGAATAGGGTTGGATTCAAACACATGGGGCAGGAAAACTTTGGAAATGCGACGTCATTTATGGAAAAGATGATTGATGGAAAAGTAAATAACAAAGGTGGCACAAGAAAAGGCAAGGACAATGGAAAAGAGTGCATGGTAAAGGAAATTATAATTTACGGAGACTTTAGAGCCAATTATGGAGCAACATATCAACTTAGGTGTAGGTGCAAGCCACCCAGATGGATAGAGACATGAAAGAGCTTCCCAATTGTATATAAAAGTCCTAAAAAGGCCTCCTCGATCATTAGATAAATCCAGTCAAAATTTTTTGACCCCAAGGCCTCCATAACAGATTTAGGAGAGGTTGGATGAGCTTTGGCACACATCCAAAGTTGGTAGAAATACCAAATTCAACGAAGATGGTGGCAAAGCCTCTATCCGAAGCTTCAGGATGACATAGAGAGACATCACAATAGCAAAGAGCCTTCCCATAAGTCGGAGGAGGATCCCATTGTATAGGTTGGTCCAACAGACACACCTTGGAGGGTTCAACTTGGAGGTTACAATTGTAGCACAAAGTCTAAAGTGACGGGAGGAAAGCATCGAGCTACATGGCAACTTTTTGGGGGCACTGGAGATAGTCTGTTAGACGAGCTTTGTGATCCCAAAAATGGTTTTCCCACATAGTCGATCGTGCAGATCAACGACGGAGAGCTACTCTAGGGGTACCCCTCCCAAAACCACAATCCTCTTAGGAGTGGTGCCAGAGACTAAGGGCTTGAACTCGATGGTTTTCAGAGAAATGAAATAACAAAGGAAATGGTCACAAAACAAGGCCTCAGAGGACCTTTTCTCTCTCCTCCAGGAAGACAAGTTGCAGCTCATGATTGACCGAGACAACATTAGAGGATGATGTCAGCATGGACACGTGGCAAGCATATTTGAGGTTTTCAGGTACCTAAAGGGTCCATTTTCATGTGACATATGTCACCACTGAGAGTCAGCGGTGATGTCATGGTGATGGTATCCCAAAAAAATAAGCCCAAAAGATTTAAAATGGAGCACAAGAGGTTTGTCCAGGTGGCAGGTTCTGGGACATGTCGGCTTGTTGACATTAGTGACATCTAATTAAAAAAGCACAGGGAGGACCCACAAGACAACTCATGCCATAGAAATTTCCTCGACACATTTGTTAAATGAATTTTATGGCAGTGCCAGGCAGAAGGGACTGGGCCACAGAGGCAGAGCGACAACCAATGAATAGAGGGATGGGAAGACCCTATCAACCAGCTCATCCCAGTGGATTTAGTCCTAGAAGTTCAATAATGAGGTATAAAGGCTATGTGTCAGGATACCAAGGGCTATGGGCTAAGCATTCGCACTAGGCCATATGCCACATACAAGACTAGGGGAATGACGACAATGGAAAGAGGGCCCAACCTCAGATCTTAGAATCTCGTAACTCTTAAATAATTTTAATTAGATAGAATAGGGCACTAGCATTTGGGATAATCGTTCGTTGCCTCATGTAGAGGTGTGACAACGATGCAGAGCCATTAACAAAAGGGTTTGGTAATGCTATTAATGGGATGCCTTTTGGCTCTGGATGGATTAGTCAGTAACTGTGACTTTAGAATTTGAGACAATACATTTGCTAAGAGATATGGTTCAAGGAAACAAGGACCATGACATGCAGGAGAAATTTAATGGGTCTTGTTGTGAAACAAAATTAGCCATCCCTGAGGTTCATTGCAAGTTATGATGAATTAAATGAAAAGATGGCATGTTGTAGTGTTCTCCTCTAGTCATATGAGCCTTAAAGAGTAATGAAGGAGAGCCATGCTATGAATACATGAACATATTAATGGAGGATCTCTTTGAGTCTACATGTTGACTAATATTTAATTCTTTGTATGAAAATCACTCAAGTGCCCATTCTCAGGAATAATTCAGTTGCAATGTTCAAGAAATAGTACATAACAGAGAGATAATGTTGTCAATGCATAGTTGGATTGAGATTAATTCTTGGTATGAGAGAAACACACAAGTGCCCATTCTTATGTTTAATGCAAATGTAATGGTCAAGTAATTTGATGTAACAGTGGCATGGAGAGCATGATGAGTATGCTCTTGGGCAGAACGAGATTGACTACAGAGATAACATTGATAATTGTGTAATAGTGAAACAAAACCAAGGATTGCAATGGAGCAATGTGGTGAAGGGGAGAGGGTCGATGAGTGTAGCTTGGTGAATGTGCAAGGGAGAAGGTGATTTGGCCAAGTGTGTAACAAAGATACAATGAATCAAAGGGGAGTGACCAAACATGGCTGAGCAATAGCGAGCATAGTTTAAAGGAGAACTACACAACTAAAGGAAAAGAGATGGTATTAAGTTAGATTAGATTTGTATTTATGTGTAAATGTATTAGCCTCTGTTTTCCGTTTGAAAATTATATGAAAAGTAGAAAATTTGCTAGGGCAGGTAGTGGCTCGCATTCAAAAGAGGTTGGTGCCTCTAGTCAAGTTGGGGCTTGATATTTGAAGGGGTTTGGTGCCTCCTATGAGTGGGTGCTCACAAATAAACTGATGTAATTGAGTAGGTGCTTAATTTACATCATAACAACAAACATATTGGTGTTTTTATCCCTTTGGGTTTCCATGTAAAAATCCCTATGTCAATATGTTTGTGCTGATCATTTGATGGAGTGTGTGTACATGTGGATAAATTATATTGTTGATAATTAGTAATATATTACGAATGCACTCTCAAGTAACTAACAATAGTGAAAATAAAGAAAGACTTGTGTTTAAAATTATCAAAAGCTCCCTATTACTAATTTAGCCCGCCTAGTAATTCCTTATTCCAACAATTTGTATCAGAGCAAGGTTCCTTTAGGAATAGTTTAACCACTGGAAGTTAGATCCATAAGGGATTATGTCTAGGAAAGAGAGTCAAGATGCTTAATCAAGCAAGATATCGGTCTTTGATGGGACAAACTATGCCTTTTGGAAAGTTAGGATGGAAGATTATCTTATGTCCCTAGGAGTAGATGTTTGGAGCTCTGTACTAGTATATTATGATGTCCTTGATGTCCCTCCGGTAAAAAAATGTATGGAAATAATTCTAAAGCCAAGAATTCCATTCTCTATGGCCTTAGTCAATCTGAACTTGTAAAGGTTATGCACTGTAAGTCTTCTAAGGAAGTGCAAGTTAAGCTCAATAAAATTAATGAATGAGATGATAAAGTCAAGTAGACAAAACTTCAAACCTTCAGAATGAGGTTTGAAAGCTTAAAAACGAGTGAAGAATAAATCATAGTAGAATAATTCCTCAAAGTTGATGAGGTAACCAATATAATTAGAGGACTTCGCGAAGAAGTCAAAGAGAATATAATTGCTCAAAAGGTCTTAATATATATACCCATGAGATTCAATGCCAAAATATCTACCATTTAAGAGATGAACGATTTAAATAATCTCAATATGGATGAACTACTTGGTACTCTCACAAATTGTGAGATGAGAGTAGGAAAAGAGAAGTCTGAACCCAAGGAGAAAGCATTCAAAGTGTCCAAGAAAGCCAAGGAGCACAAATATGATCAAGATTCCTGTAGCTACAAATCTGACCAAGAGCTGGTTCAATTTGCAAGGAAACTGAAGCGTGGCTCAAGAAAGTATAAAGGGAAACTTCCCTTTAAATTATTTGACTGTGGAAGAGTTGGACATTTTTCGTCCAAATTCCCTTACAAAGAAGGGACAAAAAAAGAAGATGATAAAAAATTTAGAAACAAATCTAAAAAACATCAAAAGAAGAAGTTCTTTAAGAAAAAGGGGCTCTACTCCAAAGAGGAAAACTCAACACCATAATCATATAGAAAAAAATATTCAGAAGATGATTCAAATGAGTATTTACTCATAGCATTTGGAGCAGAATCCAACAAACAAAATATTACTTACTCTGAAGAGGAAGAGGAAGAAGTAGGAGTAGTGGAATTTTAATGGGAAGTCATCGTTTCTCTTGACGAGTTAAAGAAGGTTAGGAAAAATAACAGGAAGCTAAAATAATAGTCATAGCATGCTAAAAAAGGTATGTACAACTCAAACAATGAGGAATTTGTTTATGAAAAGGAAAAAATTGAAGAAGAATTTAAAAGCAATATAGTTTAGCACATCTCATCTACTAGAAAAAAAACAAGGAACATGTGAGAAGCTAGAAGAAGAGAACGCACATCTAAAGCAGGAGTTGTTCAAGGTAAAGAGGGAAATGATCTCAAGAACATGCAAAGATGAAATTCTATCCTTGAAAGTCAAATTAGAAGAAGCAAAATGAAAAGAAGAAGTTCTCAATGATTTGATTCATGAATGGGAAGAAAATTGTTAGAGTCCTGTGGTAGAGGTCATCTCTTTGAGAAAAAATATTGAGAGATTAGAGACTGAGAAGGGTATAAATCAAAAGTTTGTAGAAGGAACAAGAAATATAGATAAGACTCCGAACAATCAAAGGTATTCAAGAAATAAAATAGGCCTGGGATAAATTAGACCACATCAATCGTCTATGGGAAAGATGAACTTCATGCCTGTAGTATTTGAGGAACCTCAAAACTATGGAAAGATTCATCAAGAAAGAATCAATGAAGACAAAAAGATAGAAAGCCAAAGAGGATCCCATCACTAGAATAATAAATTTGACCATCCCAAGGAGCCATACCAACAGAGAATGAATCAATTAGTGAGACAACATAGGTACCTTCACGCACAAACTCGTGAAATTTCAAACTTCATGTACTCTCCTTTATTTTATTGTAAATGTTTTAAATGTCACATATTTCGACATAAGTTTGTTGATTATAGAAGGATCAAAGTTGAAAGAGATTAAAATTCTATGTACAATAAGTATCAGAATTTTAGATCTCAAAACTCTCCTCTCAGAGATCGAAATTCCTTCTCTCCCATAATGAATGATGTGGAATGCTCCAAATGTAATAATTTTAGGCACAAGGTGAGTGAATACATAAGCATATTTGAGTACCCATGTAAATCCCAGTACACCTAGAAGCCAAATTTTCAAAAGGATGAGGAGGAATGGAAACGAAAATCTAGAAAGAGCATTGAATGTGAACTTGCTCTGTCGACACATAATCAAGAAAACAGATGGTATGTAGACATTGGCTGTTCCAAGAATATGATTGGGGATAAGAGAAAATTCCTTTTTCTAAAAGAAAAGGAAAGAGGGAACAATGTCACTTTCAGTAACAATGCCTCAACACCTATTGAGGGTAAGGGAATAATGTATATTGATGAAAATACTAAAGACACAAATGTTCTATATGCAAAAGATCTCAAGCACAACTTGCTTAGTGTAATCCATGTGTGTGATAATGGCTATAATGTGACTTTTCGATCCAAATATTGTGAGATTCAACATGAAAAGAATGGAAAGCTAGTGGGAAAGGTAGTCAGAACTCAAAATAATGTATATGTGTTTGATGACTCCAGAGTAAGCTGCTATCTAAGCAAGACAAATGAAACTTGGTTATGGCACATGAGACTTGGTCATATGAATTTTGATAGTCTAATAAGAATCAACAAGTTGGGAGTTGTGAGAGGATTTCCAAGACTATCAAGGCCTGATAATTCAATCTGCAAATCATGTCAATTTGGTAAGTAGACTAGGACTCATTTCAAGACAAAATAGTTCTCTTCATCTAGACCACTAGAGCTAATTCACATAGATATCTGCGGCCTAACCAGAGAAAAAATCCCAAGAGGAGAGAGGTATTTTTTGCTTCCTATTGATGATTTTACTAGGGCCACTTTAATCACGCTCTTAATAGAAAAATGAAAAGCGTTTAAACATTTTAAAAAGTTTAAAGCTTAGGTGGAAAATGAGAAATATCTAAAGGCCAAATGATTAGGATCAGACAGAGGAGAAGAATACACTTCAAGGGAGTTTGAAGAATTATGAGAAGAACATGTCATAAGAGGTAGTATTCTATAGTCAGAAATCCACAACAAAATAGAGTAGTTGAGAGAAAGAAAAAAACAATCCAGGAGATGGCGAGAGCTATGATGGATGAAGCATATGTACCTCACACCTTTTAGGGAGAAGCAACACAAGCAACAATGTACCTATCAAAAAGAACAAAACTCAGGCCTAATAGTGATAAACTCCCTATGAGTTGTGGATGGGAAAACCTCCATTAGTAAAACACTATAAGGTATTTGGGAGCAAATTGTTTATCAAAAGGAATGATAAAAATACTGGAAAGTTTGATTCATGTGATGATGAGGGTATATTTCTCGGATACTCTGCTCGAAGCAAAGGATACATGTGTTACAACGAGAAAAAAAAGGTTGAGGACTACATTAATGTAGTAATGGATGAAGTAGCTCCACAATTTGAGCCCTCCAAAGGAAACATTAACTCAAATGGAGAAGATAGATCAACCATCAGGTCCTTAGACCATGAAGAAACAAATCCAGATATGAAGACATAGAAACAAATACAACTCCAAGGCCCAAAACACTGTCCAAGTATGTACCAAAAGAACATCCTGAGAGTCAAATTATTGGAGATAAAAAACTTGGTGTTCAGATTAGGATGAAATTTGTTGGTAGTCCAAGTTGTGCAAATATTGCTTTGCTATCTCAGGTTGAGCCTAAGAATATCAATCAGGAAAGTGAAGAAAACTTCTGGGTGAGGGTTATGAATGAAGAAGTTGACCAAATTGAGAAGAATGACACTTGGGAGTTTGTTCCAAGACCTAAAGAGAAAAATGTCATAGGCATAAAATGGGTCTTTAAAAATAAGCTAAATGAGTGGGGTCAAGTAGTCAAGAACAAGGCTCGACTAGTCTACAAAGGGTATGCCTAGATAGAGGGGATATATTTTGAGGAAACCTTTGCACTAGTAGCTATACTGGAAGCTATCAAAATGTTTATTTCCTTTGCTAGACATGAAAACATCAAGGTATATTAGATGGATGTGAAGTCAATGTTTCTCCATGGAGATCTAGATGAAGTTTATATTGAGTAGCCAAAGGGATTCACACTCACTGAAAATGAAGGGTTTCTGTGCAAACTGAAAAAGGCCTTATATGGACTAAAATAGGACCCCAGAGCCTAGTATGCAAGACTAGATCAATATATTAAGCAACAAGGATTTAAGAGGGGCACTATAGATAATTTGTTTTTATATAAAATCTAAAGAAAATCATCTAATAATCATGGTAGTATATGTCTATGACATAATCTTTGGGAGTGATACAGAATGATTGGGGCATCGATTTGCACACTGTATGTAAATGGAGTTTGAAATGTCCATGATAGGAGAACTGTCCTTTTTCTTAGGATTACAAATTTCTCAATCAATAGATGGGGTGTTTATCTCCTAATCCAAATACCTGTGAGAAACTCTGAAGAAATTTGGATTGGAGGATTGCAAGCCACTTAGCACCCCAATGGCTACATGATGTAGGTTATGCAAGGAAGATGATACACCACTGGTTAATCATACTGTCTACAGGTTGATGATAGGTAGATTTTTGTATCTTACAATGCCTATACAAAACATCATGCAAGAAATAGGTCTATTCGGATTTCAAGGCTACCCCCGTGAAATTCATATCATTGATGTAAAAAGGATTTTCAAATACATGAAAGGGACAACAGACTATGGGATGAGGTATGCTAGAAGCATAGAGTTTAAATTGAAGGCCTATAGTGATGTTGATTGGGTAGGCAATATTGATGACAGGAAGAGCACCTTTGGTGAAACATTTCTTTTGGGAAACTTCTTAGTGTCTTGGCTCAACAAGAAACAAGACTCCATTTTTTTATTATCAAATATTGAAGGAGAGTATATTGCATCTGCCACTTGTTTCTCACAAATTTTTTAGATGAAGTAGACTTTGAAGGACATTAAAGTAGAATTGAATGATCTAATTCCAATAATGTGTGACAACACAAGTGCGATCAACATCTCTAAGAATCCTGTCATGCACTCAAAGACCAAGCATATTCCTATCACGTTTCATTTATTGAGAGAACATGTTGCTTCTAATAGTGTCTGACTTGAATATGTAGCCACTAAAGAACAAACAATAAACATATTTACTAAGCTAGTTGCAAGGGATACCTTTGTGTATCTTTGACATCATATATGATTTGTGACTCCTCCCAAATGACTAAATCAGAATGAGTATTGGCAGCTACACAACTTGAAGGATCAGAGTAGGTTGGAGTGGTTCAGGGGGAGTTTTCAAGATAATTATTTTTCATTGATGCCAAAGGGGGAGAAGATTAGCTCAGGGGAAGATGATTACTGGTGCTTAGGAGAAGCACAATGATGTAGAAGAAGGGCATGCCTAGTTTCAGGGGAATTTACAGTGTTGACCATGCCTGGTTTCAGGTGGATCTTATAGTGTTGCCATCAATTCCAAAGGGGGCGATTGTTGGAAATGTGTTGTCATTTATGACAAAGTAAATATAAGAGGTGGCATAGTCGAAGGCAAAGGCAATGGTAAAGAGTGCAAGGTAAAGGAAATTATAATTTGAAGAGATTTCAGAGTCAATTATGGAGCAGTAAATCAATTCAGGTGCATGTGAAAGTCAACCAGATGGATAGAGCTATAAAAGATATTTCCAACGATATATTGAAGTCCCAAAAGGCCTTTTGTATCAGAACATAAATCCAGTGAAATTTTGTTGACCCTAAGGCCTCCTTAACATAGTAGTAGAGGTTGGATGAGCTTTGGTGCACAACCAAAGCTGGTAGAAATTCCAAACTCAACGGAGATGGTGGAAGAGCCTCTACGTGAAGCTCCAAGTTGACATGGAGAGACAATACAACAATAGAGAACATTCTCATATGTTGGAGGCATATGCCACCATACAGGTTGGCCTAGCAGACATACCCTAGAGGTTTCACCCTGGAGGTTAGAGTTGCAGTTCAAAGTGTAAAGCATCAGGAGGCATTGAGCGGATGGAGCCCAACCGACAGTGCTAGCCAAAAAGTTTGGTCAGGTTGCACATGGCTAAGCATTGGGCTATGTGGTTGATTTATGGGGTCACTGGAGACAGTCTATTAGATGGGCTCTATGGTCCTAGAAGTGGTTTTCACACATAGTTGATCGCGTAGATCAATGACAGAGAGCTACTCTGGGAGCACCCCTCCCAAAACCATAATTCTCTTAGGAGTGGTGCTGGAGACTAAAGGCTTGAACCCAAAAATTTTCAGAAAAGAGAAATAACAAAGGAAATGGTCGCAAAACAAGGCCTTAGAGGACTTTTCTCTCTTCTCCAGGAAGATAAGTGGCAACTCATGATTGGCTGAGACAATGTCATAGGATGACATCAATATGGACACATGGAAAGAATATTGGAGGTTTTCAGGTAGCTAAATGGGCCATTTTGATGTGACATATGCCACCACTTAGAGGTCAACACGTGGCAGCAATGATGCCATCCTAACGGAATAATCTTGAAGTATTTAAAATGGAGCACAAGAGGTTTGGCAAGGTGACGGGTGTTGGGACATGTCGACTTGTTGACAATAGTGACAACCAATTAAAAAGGCATCGGGAGGACCCATAGGAAAAGTCATCTTGTATACATTTCCCTGATGGGTTTGTTAAATGCATTTTATGGTGGTGCTAGGCAGATGAGACCGGGCCATGGAGGTAGAGCGATAGCCAATGAATAGAGGGTCGAGCAGATCCTATCAAACAACTCCTACCAGTGGATAGAGTCTCGAAAGTTCAATATTGAGACACAAAGAGTATGTATCGGGATACCAAGGGATATAGGCTAAGTGCCCACACTAGACCATATGCCATAGAAAGGACCAGGGGCGCATCGACAATGGAAAGTGGGGCGAACCTTGGATCTTAGAATCTTGTAACTCTTAAATAATTACAATTAGATAGAAGAGATGGGATTGGGGTCACTAGCCTTTGGGCTCGTCTTTGGTTTCCTCACATAGAGGCGTGACCAATGACATGGAGTTGTTAACCAAAAGGGGTTGGTAGCATTGTTAATGGAATGCCTTTGGGCTTTGGATGCATGAGTTGACAACTGTGACTTGAGAATATGAGACAATACAATTTCTGAGAGCTATGGTTCAAGGCAACAAGGACCATGACATGAAAGAGAAATTTAATGGAGCCTGTTGTGAAACAAAGTTAGCCATCCCTGAGCTTCATTGTAATTTATGATACATTTAATGAAAATATGGTGTGTTATAGTGTTCTCCTCTAGACCTAGAAGCCTTAAAGAGTAATGGGGGATGGCCATGTTGTGAGTGTAGGCACATATTAATGGGGATCTCTTTGATTCTATAGGTTGACTAAGATTTAATTCTTCGTATGAAAAACGCTTAGGTTCCCATTCTTAGAATTAATTCAGTTGCAGTGGATGAGAAGTAGTACAAAATAGAGAGATAATGTTGTCCATGCACAGTCTCACTGAGAATTAATTCCCAGTATAGGAGAAACACATAGGTGCCCATTCTTACATTTAATGCAACTATAATGTTCAGGTAATTTGATATAACAATGAGATGGAGAGCCATGATGACTACGGTCTTAGGAAGAACATGATTGACTGTAGAGATAACATCGATCATTGTGTAACTATGAAACAAAACCAAGGATTGCAATGGAGCAATGCAGTGAATGGGAGAGAGTTGATGAGGTCAACACAGTGAATGTGCAAAGGAGAAGGTGATTTTTGTAACACATCGTCCCACATTTACCCAAATTCACAAGCTCGCTAGTGTAAACATGAGATGAGTGTTACTATGTGAGAAATGATTTCCAAGATGCACTTATGGAAAATGGGGTCCACGTGTCCAAACTTGACTATAAATACCCAGTGACATAGGATCACATTGTTATCATCCCAACTTGACCCAACACTATTCTTTTCCATTTCGTTTCCTTAAATTTAACACAACTTTCTATTTTTGGCAGTTTTCCAGGTTCTAAACTTCCAAGGTTGTTTTGAGGGCCTAAACAACATTTTTTAGGGAAAAAAGAGACACTAGAAAATTGAAAGACTAATTCACTTATTTTTTTTGGACTCCTCATGGAGATCTTCAAAATGAGGTATTATGATAGTCAAATGAAGATCATATGCCAAAGTTATGCCCCTGAGAAGTTGGAGGTCAAAATTGATCATTTATACAAACACTTTGTGTACATAATACTCTACATGTAATAAATGCATATTTGAACATGGGATTTTGATAGCTATATGAAAATAATCATGAAGGTCTATTTCCCTCTCATAATAGCTACCATAACATTTATTAGATTATGCATTCCATAACCAATCATTTACCAATCAAAATATGATAAGAGCCATAACTAGAATTTGTCATGAAACCATGCTTATAACCAACATATAACCAAAATAATAACAATGATAGAACAACCATCAATGTGTTGTAGTACTCAACAACCCCCCATTTAATTTTTTATTTTAGTCATATAATAAAATTATGGGGACCCTTTTTGCATTGCATGTAGGTTTTGAGTGTGTTTACTTCATTTCAAGACTAATTTCCTTTTATTTACACTTGTTTTATTTTTATAGTTTGCTTAAGTTTGTTTGTTAATAAAATTTGTAAATAAGTTTTTGTTTAAAACATCTTAGATTAATAAAACATAGCCCCTGAGACCAAGATCTTCATTATTATTATTAGTGGCTATATTTTCCAAAAAGTGTCTTTGGCTTATATTATAAAGTAGATGTGGTCTTTTGATAAAGTGGCTATGACATATCAGAACCTTGAGACTTATTAATATCAGAAGTTTCCTTTCAAAATCCCCAATATCATAAGTCTTGGGCTCATTTACAGTGGTTGTAGTTTATTGGATGAAATACCCACATATCTCGTAATTCTCCTCCACTCCCATATATCGGAGAATCCCTATCGGAGTTTTGTTATGTGTCTCCACTCAAAACCTCTGATCTCTGATATGTGATAATCATGCGCCTCCAATCTTTGACTTCCGATAATCACTTGTCTCTGATCTTCGATTTCCAATAATCATCCATCTCCAATATTTGATCTCCGACATGTTATTTGCTCTGATATCTAGACCTGATATGTATATTAACATTGATTAATCAAAATATCATGTCTGCATGTCTAATCAGAATTATTGAAATGTCACATATGTGAAATCGTCGATATGACTTAATCCTCCAATTTCTGATTTGGTTATGGACCCGATATAGTTATCAAAAAGAATTTAATGGAATATCGCATCTGCTCCATATCAGAGCTACCCAATATCACAAGTATTTTGTGTTGTCTCATTTTAAAAGTTGCGATGAGCCTTTCTCTGATACCACTAGGTTCTTGCCACTTGTCACTTCCATATGGGGCCATTGTTATAATAATTAAAAATCTATTTTCAATGGTTTTGCGGGAAGTTTGTTTAGTTTTCAATTTGGTTTTCGTCTAAATTAATAATAGAACTCACTGCTATGTTGTATTTTGAAACAGGGATGAACCCAGGGTTGATAAGGAGGAAGTAATAGTTCGATCTAGGATTTCCAAATCAAATAGATCATTCGATCAATAGCTACTCAACCACGTGTCGAGATCCAAACCAAAATAGATAGAAGAAAAAGCTTAAATGAAGGCTAATACTGTGAAGAGAGTCATCTTGTTGGCCAATGTTCTCAGTGGTTATCAACAGAAAATAAATCGAACTCAGCAGCAAGCTAAACTGGGCACTTTATCAAACAGAGGAGATCTACATTTGGCTAATGATTCAACAAGAAGCAAACACCTAATTTAATTTCTATCTCAATTGTTGAGAGATACATGGAGCTGCTATTATTTTCACAATTTCACCTTAAGCTCTGTATAAATACAATCTCCTCAACAGAGAGAGAAGGTCGCGATCCACACACAGGGGGATTCTCTGTAATAATTTAATTTGTGCTTTCACACTATTGTAGAGCACAAAGAGTTTTATTGTAGAGATTGTAGAGAAGTTATGGCTCTGTTATAAAGGAACTTTTCACTATTGCAAGCACTTTCATTAAGGGTCAGAGCTACTCTTGGAACTATGGTAATAAAATTTTGACATGGTTTTAATTAATTCTTATTCTTGTGTACTATTACCGGAATGCAGGATTATTGTCTCACTGTTAAAGTTTCATTTTTGTTTCTGATCTTTATTCTAAACAATATTATGTTTATTTGATATTATGCACTATTGTTGTGTCATTGACATTTTGCTATTGAAACTTTGTTAAAGCTATCTTTGCAGGGTAGAATGAGATTGGAATCAATCTTAATTCGTTGAAGTATTCCTGTGGTGATTAATAACTATTTATTATTCATTTGCAGGCTTATTTTACTTTCACTTGTATTAGTTAATGTGAACTACTTCCTTTAATTAATACAAAATCACATGAGGAATTATGTTAGTTCTTTCCCCCTGTTTTAGTTAACTTTCTCTCAGATTAGGAGAGGTCTATCCCATTCTAGTTCAAGATGAGTTTTTTATGTTTTAGATTAGTTCTGCATTTACATCTTAGTTTGCATCAAGTCTTGTCTCAAAGAGGAAAACTTTAGTTGTGTCTTGGATGAGACCCATATGATCTTAAGGATCACTTTCTTGCTTGATCAGCAAGAGGACTGATTTGATGTCTCTTCTCTATTGGTAGGTGAAAGTCATATTTTAAGCCAGTGGAGATAGAGAAAACGTAACGGACCTAGTTTAACAAGTTGGAACCACCATTTCAAACAAAAGGAAATGCTCTAAGTTCCTGACCAGGTGGACTCCCTTACAATGTTGTAAGGAGAGATTTTCGAGCCTTAAACACAAAGCCACATCTTAACGAGTACATTTACTCATAAAATAAAACAGGAAATAACTCTTATTAACATATGAAAAATCCAACCAATTCAGGGACTTTCATGTACCACCTGACCATAGATTGAGTTGAACCAAATCTCTCTTTCAACCAATCACCCCTGTGCCATATTCCAAGCATGAATGTGGAATCTCATGGAATAAACCAAAAAAAAACACACTAGGGATTCCATAGGCCAAACCACTGCAATCCTCAACCTGTGTGATCTGAAAATGAGATCTTAGACTAATATTAAGGTATTACAGACTCATGTGCATGGATTTGCCTATATTACTTAGTGCAACGGATCGATAAGATTGCGAATAATATAGACAATGAGTAGTTAGAGAAACATAATAGACAAACACACATAACACAACAAGTTTAATATGGAGTTCACCCAAAACTCTTGGGCTACGTATCTTGGTCCAGCCTTCAATGGTGACCTCTCTATTATGTCTTCAAGAGTAGAGTTTTACAAAAGTAAGCTCAATTTGAGTCTGAACACAATAGATACAAAAAAATAGGAGTTTACTTGAATCCTCAAGTCTCTCTAAGTCACAGACTCTCCCTCTCTCTCTATGTGTCTGTTTCTCTCTATCTCAGCACTACTTGCCTCTCTCTCTTTGTCATTTAGTGGTTTTTAAGCCAGTCAGCACCGTCTGTTCGTTTCCACTTCTGGGCTCTCTAGCTCCTAGCCTCTGTCCTCTCAAATCCCCTCTAAGTGTTAAGCAATCATTGCTAAATGTCTTCAGGGATGGTGGCCACCTGTTCTGCAATGGAAGGGACAATCTGCACCTTTGAAATTCCCAAAATAGTCATTCCCTATTTACACAGAGAAAGACACGAAAAACGTAAAAATCCACCCAAACGCCTTTTATTGGATCTAAAATGTTATCAATTCCACCCTATAATCCTTTCGGATCCGTCTTCGGGCATTATCGCAAGTGATCATTGATCCAACGATTATTATTGATTTTGGGTGGCTTACGCGCATGGAGATTACCCACCTGAAAAGGGTGGTTTTCTCTCTCTGGCGCCTAGCCACGTGGCGGGCAGTGTATGGGCTTGGGTGGAGCCCCTCCAATACCACTTACCGCATAAAACCCGCTTGAAATCCCACTTGTTACGGAACTTAAAATATCTATCACTGCATGTCTAAACCATTTCGAGTCTGTTTTATCGCCCAATTCGCATTTCCTTTGTTTTTCATTTATTTAATGAAAACACGAATTTACATTGAAAAAATCCCTTTTATGGAAATCAAAAATATATTAAATTCCATTCATAACCCCATCGGGTCTGGCTATCGCAAGTCACAAGTATATCGGCCCTGCTCATTTGTATTGCTTCGATGTGATAATGTGATGCGATATATCACAATCGCATATCACATAGTCCCCGGGCCGTTGGTAAGCACTCCTTTGTATTCTGTTGATGTGATATCACGAGTTAACCTGGGCCGTCGATCTACACGCTTGATTGACAGTCCTCATTAACTTGCGCTGATTGCTATCACAACTGTCATATGGCCGCCTCCGATAACCTCCGCTTGCCACCACCGATTCCAATATGCCGATCGGATCTAGACTGTTTATTGGCTAGCTCCGACGGCTCTTTTGCATCATTGTTCAAGCCTCCGATAGCTTTGTTTTTCACTATTTCTTCATTTTTTTCAGGCCTGATAGTGTAATCCGCCATTTTTAAAAGTTCATCATTTGCGATTTTTTTTTATTTTTGAAGACTTAGAGGGTATTTAGGATCCATTTTGGATCACGCCTTCCCACTAAAAGTTCTTTTGGACCACCAAAAGTTGGTTTTTAAGCATCAATCAAGCGAGGATACAACTTACTCACTTGTCCAATCTCTATCCATCTTGCACTGCTTGGTTTTGAACCTTTGAGTCCGATTCTCAGGTACCTAACATCCCCTCTGCATGTAGTTCTCACCTTCCTGTCCAGAACTGTGTCTTCCTGCAACTCATTGAGATATTCAGGCAACATATCATTAATAGAAGGCAATTGACTTTTCTCTTTGGGATCTTGAATCAATGAAGGTTCATATAGTCTTAAGTTATTTGCATTAATGACTGAATAGATATGCATATAAGCTGGCAAATCAAGGCGTAAAGTGTTTGCACCAATTTTCTCAAGTATCTTGAAAGGCCCATACCTTATTGGCTTTAGCTTCTTACCTTCTCCTTGCATTCTGTCTTTGCTGATGTACATCCAGATTTGATCACCAACTTGGAAGCTATGCTCAATTTGATGCTTGTCATGCCTTGCCTTGTACTTGGCCTGGCTTCTTTCTAGTTGTTCCTGCACTGCCTGGTGAATTTCTTGGATCTGTTCAATGAAATTGGTTGCTTTTTCCACGTCATTGTGTCCATCAACTGTTATGTCTTTACTAAAGACAAAATCCAAGGGAGACTTTGGTGTAAAACCAAAACAAATCTCAAAAGGAGATCTCTGAGTAGAAGAGTACTTAGCATGGTTGTAAGCATGTTGCACATAACACAAATGTTCATCCCAAAGCTTGGGATGCTTGCTACAATAGCCCCTGAGCAACTGGATCACTGTCCTATTGACCACCTCTGTTTGGCCATCTGTTTGTGGATGAAATGTTGTGCTCTTCTTCAATCTGGTGTCCATCAATTCCCACAGACTTGACCAAAACTTCCCAACAAATCGGGAATCTCGATCAGATACAATGGAAGTGGGTAACCCAAAATGAACCCATACATGCTAAAAGAACAACTTCGCTATTTGTTCAGCTGTAATCTGCTTGTTACAAGGTATTAAAATACACATTTTGTTGAACCTATCCACTATAACATATAAATGATCATGACCTTTTCTAGATTTTGGCAGTCCGCCAACAAAATCCATTGAAACACTTTCCCAAGGATGAGAAGGAACTGGAAGTGGAGTGTATAAGCCTAGTTTTCTATTGTTGGGCTTGCTTTTAGCACACATGGTACATCCTTTAATATATCTAGAAACTATTTCATGAATTCTTGGCCAATAACAAAACCTTTGCAACTGTGCAACTGTTTTACCTACACCAAAATGTCCTGATATTAGAGAAGTATGTGCTTCTCAGATTATGTTAACTCTTTTAGTTTGAGGAATGCATAACTTTCCCAAATGATATAAAAGTTGGCACTTAACATGATAATCCAATTCTTTTACTTGTTTGCCATGACTTAAAGTTGCATATACATCTTTAAAATCTACATCTTGAGCATATTGTTCAATGTAGCTTTCATGCAATACTGAGTTATGCTTAAGTATAGTAGATGCATTTATTATTGTTCTTGATAACATATCTGCAACCTTATTGTGTATGCCCTTCTTATATCTGATGACAATATGAAATTGTTGTAGAAATGCCATCCACCTATAGTGTCTTGATTGCTGCAATTTAGTTTGTGAGTGTAAATATTGAAGTGGTTGATGATTTGTATGTATTATTGTTTCTTTGCCCATGTTTCCACTTTTTCACACTCTGTACTAATGCATACAATTCTTTATCATATGTGGGATAATTAACTACTGCAGAAGTAAATGTCTTAGAATGATAACATATGGGTTTACCGTGTTGCATCAACACTGCTCTCATGGCATAGTCACTGGCATTTGTTTCAATCTCAAATGGTCGTTGAAGATCTGGCAATGCTAGTATTGGTGCTATACTACTTTTTTCTTTAAAGGTGTCGAAGGCCTTTTTTTGTTTTCCTCCCCACTGAAACACGTTGTTCAATCCTATTAAAACATGTAAGGGAGCTGCAATCAAGAAAAAATTATCAATAACTTTCTCCAATATTGTGTTGCTCCTAGGAAACTCCTAAATTATGTAGCATATTTGGGTTTAGGCCAGTTCACAATGACTTCAACCTTAGAGGGATCTATCTTCAATTCACCACCCCCTACAATATGACCCAAATAATTTAAAGACGTTTTGCCAAATTCACATTTTGATAATTTCACATAGAGATTTTCTCTTTTCAAAACATCTAGAGTCTGCTTTACATGCTTCAAATGTTCTTCCCATGTTTTACTAAAAACAAGAATTTCATCTAAATATCCAATTACAAAAGCATCAATAAAAGGTCAGAGTACATCATTCATAACTCTCATGAAAGTGGCAAGAGCATTAGTTAAGCCAAAAGGCATAACCAGCTATTCATACAACCCTTGCTTTGTTTTGAAAGCAGTCTTCCATGCATCTTGTTCTGCTACTCTAACCTGATGATAGCCACTACGCAAGTCCAACTTGGAAAAGTAAACTACTTCTTTCAGCTGATCTAATAGATCATCAATGCGAGGAAGAGGATAACGATTCTTGATCGTTATTTTATTCAGTGCTCTGTAATCAATGCACATCCTCCACAAACCATATTTCTTTCTCGCCAGTACGATTGGAGATCCACATGGTGATGTTCTTGGTCTGATGAACCCTTTATCGAGCAGCTCTTGTACCTCTTGATCTCTACATTCTCTAAAGCGAATAACCTGTACATTCTGATGTTAGGCAATGGAGCATCTTGCTGCAAATGAATATCATGTACTATTTCCCTTTTGGGTGGAAGACCTTTAGGTTCTTGAAATAGGATATCATATTCTTAAACAAATTTAACTAAATCAGCTTTCTGTTTAGCATCACAGCCTTCAAATACATTGGTCTTATCAGGGTTCTTTTCCTTTACAACCATTAGTAAAAATTGCTTGCATGAATTACAATTCTTTTCATCTGCCCTGAATTTATGAGAGAATAGTTATTTTTGAGTTGATGAGCTCTTACAATATATTATATTCCATATTTTCTGAGTTGAAACTTATTTTTAGTTCTATAGAAGATGTCTTTTCTATCATACAAGTAAGGACTTTCTAAAACAATACCACATATATCCAAGGGAACTATATCTAACTCAACCTCACCTACAAATTTGACCCAATAGCAAACCTAAGTTTACATTGTCTTGCCTTCCCACCACACTAGTGTAGTTCCTCCAAAGTGAAGGCTAGCCAGCTGAATCTTTCTCCTTTTTGAATTAATGTTCTGCACCCTACAATATACATCAATCTATCTAATCCAATTATCTAGATTTTCTGCATTTAATTCACCATCATAAATTGGCAAATCAAATTTCACATATAATTTAATCACAACAGTTTTCTTCTTTTTCTTTTCAGGGCTAGTTTTATGTGTAGAAGATGATGAGGATGGTGATGATGGAGTAGATAGTGTAGAAGGCCTCTCTTCTTTTCCTTTACCTTTTGGATGGGCATCTAGAAGAGGTTCCTCTGCTCCTTTATCTAGTTGAGATGCTGAAGTGCTTTTACCTTGGCCTTTCTTAAATTCCTGATACATCTCTTCCACTATGGCCTGAAGTGCCCTAAAACCTTCCATAAATTGAGATTCTGCTCCCAGGGGAGTTTCTTCTGCCATTTTCCTCTGAGGATAAACTCTTCCATTTTCTAGATTGGCCTCAACAAGTTCTCGTTTTCTCTGTTTGAGCTTTGACCTTTTAGCATTAAAAAAAATCCAGCACAAGCTTGTCTAGCCTTAGCAAACCTAAAGCTCTGATACAACGATCTGAAAATGAGATCTTAGACTAATATTAAGGTATTCAAGACTCATGTGCATGGATTTTCATATATTAATTAGTGCAACAGATATATAAGATTGCGAATAATATAGACAATGAGCAGTTAGAGAAACATAATAGACAAACACACATAACACAACAAGTTTAATATGGAGTTCACCCAAAACTCTTGGGCTATGTCTCCTGGTCCAGCCTTCAGTGGTGACCTCTCTATTATGTCTTCAAGAGCAGATTTTTATAAAAGTGAGCTCAATTTGAGTCTCAACGCAACAGATACAAAACAACAAGAGTTTACTTGAATCCCTCAAGTCTCTCTGAGTACATAAACTCTCCCTCTTGCTCTCCGTCTCTGTTTCTCTTTGTCTCAGCATTGCTTGCCTCTATCTCTATCATTTAGTGGCTTTTAAGCCAATCAACGCTGTCTATTCGTTTCCTCTTCTGGGCTCTTTGGCTCGTGGCCTCTGTCCACTCAAACCCTCTTTGAGCGTTAAGAAATCATTGCTAAACATCTTCAGGGATGGTGAGCACCTGTTCTAAAACAGAAGGGACCATCGACGCCTTTGAAATTCCCAAAATAGTCGTTCTCTCTTTACACAGAGAAATACACAAAAACACATAAAAATCCGCCCAAACACCTTTTATCGGATCTGAAATATTATCAATTCCACCCTATAATCCTTTCGGATCCGTCTTCGGGCACTATCACAAGTGATCATTGATCCAACGATTATTATTGATTTCGGGTGGCTTACACGCATGGAGATTACCCGCTCAAAAAGGGTGGTTTTCTCTCTCTGGTGCCTGGCCATGTGGCGGCCAATGTATGGGCTTGGGTAGAGCCCGTCCAATACAGCTTACTGCCTAAGGTCTGCTCGAAATCCCGCTTGTTACGGAACTCAAAATATCTATCACTACATGTAAAAACCCTTTCAGGTCCGTTTTATTGCCCAATTCACATTTCCTTTGTTTTTTGTTTATTTAACGAAAACGCGAATTTAAATTTAAAAAATCCCTTTTACGGAACTCAAAATATATTAAATTCCATTCATAACCTCGTCAGGTTCGGCTATCGCAAGTTGCAAGTATATTGGCCCCGCTCCTTTGTATTGCTCCGATGTGATAATGCGATGCGATATATCACAATCGTATATCGCATATTCCCCGGGCCGTTGGTAAGCGCTCCTTTGTATTCTGCCGATGTAGTATCGCGAGTTAACCTGGGTCCTCGATCTGTGCTCTTGATTGACCGTCCTCGTTGACTTGCGCTAATCACTATCGCAACTATCATATGGCTGCCTCCGATAACCTCCACTTGCCACTTTCGATTGCGATATGCCGATTGGATCTGGACCATTGATCGGCCAGATCCGACGGCTCCTGTGCATTGTTGTTCAAGCCTCCGATAGCTCTGTTTTTCACTGTTTCTTCATGTTTTTCAAGCCCGATAGTGTAATCCACCATTTTTAAAAGTTCATCCTTTGTGATTGTTTTTTATTTTTGAAGACTTAGAGGGTATTTAGGATCCATTTTGGATCACTGTGATTCTACCTCACAGTTGGACACCACTAACATCAACAGATCGGTCTCTACCAAAGCTATCTAGGGCTCCAGATCATTTGTTCCAACCTAGCTCAAGGACTAGTAAGTCAACCCACAAATTCCATTAATCTAAAATGGAGAATATTAGTAATGATGTGCTAATTTCCCATTCAGAATAAAACCCAATATGCTTATCATTTTCTTATCAAGTGATTAAGGATTCACCATCTTTTCTTAATTAACTGATTCCCATGAGAGTTCCTTATGTAAATGTTATAAACAATTTAACGTAAAACATATGATGAACAACAATAAAATAACAACAAAGAACATCAAAATATAACACACAACACAGAGATTTGATGAGGAGTTCACCCCTCCTGGGCTACGTCTCCTTGGTCCAACTTCTAATGCTTGGGACTCTCTATTATGCTCCAAATTACAACAACAGTGCGTTTACAATGCTCAAATGCCTATGAAACTTGTCTCAATAATTTCATAATAGCTATTATTAGTTAACTCAAAAGTAGGTAGAGGAAGTTGGTACTGGAGCGATGGAGGCATTTCTTCGATCTAGGGTTTCAGAGGAGGTTTTCTGCGCCGCCGAGGCTCCAAAAGATCTACTCTGCTATGGATCAGCTGGGCGCCTAGCCGTTGGACACCCTGAACTCGCTGGCTTTCTCTGGTCCAGGGCAGGATCTGCTGGGGAGAAGGTCTTTTACGGTTCGAATCAAAGGAGGCTGCGACTGGTGTGCCCCTCTGTCAGGTTACAGATCGAATATCTCAGGGCGACACCAGAAATCCTTTGCCCGGAGGTCCGCACCCCAAAACAACAGGCTCTTTACTGGTTTTTTCTTGATACGCTCTCCTTTGTGAATGCTATACACTGGTATGGCAGAGAGGCAGCCCCCATGTCCCATTTGGATGCGATATGGTGTCGATCTGCCGTCCTAGGGCGGATTTTAACTGATAGAACTGTAGATCAAGTATGGGGCGGGAGTAGGGAACTGGGTACGCGAGGTGTGGAGTTTCTTAAGCTCTTGGCTGAGCAGATCTGGGCTCTTACCACCTGGACGCTGCTTTGTAACAGAAGGCCCGACAAGCATATTTTGAAAATAAGCGACAGTCCAATCAGGAGCATAGTAGAAGTTTCAGGGGGTAAAGAATTCAAGCTAGCCCTCAAGGACCCAGAAAAGGATCGAACTCAAATCTTCATCAGAACCCTGACAGGAAAAACTATCTGCAAGCAGATCTGGACAGGACTGCTGATAAAGAATATAAAGGATGAAATACAAGCAGATATGGGCATCCCATCAAATCTGCTAAGCTTGATACATGAAGGTAAAATCCTGCAGGACAATTTTACAGTACAACACTATGGCATTGGCAGAGACTCAACTATCATTATAAGCACAAGGTTGAGAGGAGGAAGCTCTGGTTCAGGCCCTAAAGGCTTTGGTTCTTTCAAAGATGCTGTCAAAGGGAAGGGGGAAGTCAAAAACAAGCCATCACCAACTCCAGATCTTCCTGGTCCCTACATTGTGGAGCAAAGAACTCAGACCCCTGCTCTGCAAATCGACTTGCCTGAGGTAAAAAATTTTCATTCTGATCTTGCTTCATTGGCTGTTATATGCAGATTCAACGGGTTTTGGCCCAAAACAGATGCTTTAAGACAGTGGATTTTCTCCACATGGACCACAAATTGTGATAGACATTTGTGCTCCAAGGGTTTCTTTATTGTAAAATTCGACACAACAAAGGAAAAAGATTTTGCCCTCCATGAGGGGCCATGGTTCTGGGGCAATGCTGGTCTCTTCATGACCCCTTGGTTTCCGGGTTTTGACCCCTCCACTATGGTGGTTTCCAAAATGCCGGTTTGGGTCAGGCTCCACAATCTACCATTACATTTCTGGTTCCCTAATGTTTTTGCAGCGATAGGGAATGCCATAGGTTCATTCATCAAGCATGATGTTGAAAGAATAGAAAGATGCATTCATACTTTCGCCAGAATCTGCGTGGAGGTTGATCTCAGTGAAGGGCTTCCTGACAATATAATTTTGATTCACAACAACTCTCAGTGGAAACAACCTCTTGATTATGAAAACACGGCCTTCAGATGTCGAGGCTGTCAACAAAAAGACATCTACATAATAACTGTCCGCAAAATAAAAGAGAAACCAAAAGGAACAAGAAACAAGTGCACAAACCAAGAGACTGGCAATGTATAGTGAATCCAGAGGAAGAAATAGAAGAAGAGGGGGAGCTTAATTCTCCACCTGAACAACATGATGATCCTATTGGGGAGAATTCCACAGCAGCGATCCCAACGGTAAACAATCAGGAACATCTGTCCTCAGATTCCGGGAAAATTACTTCATCAACATACAAGAGCACAAAGATTCATCAAAATCAAGTAGAGATGACAAGCATGGATCCAAGTGTGGGAGGCATCAAACGGCATCACCACTCAGAAACCTCAGACTCAGACAAAGAAACAGGGCCACAGAATGCAAAAACACAGTTAGTCATTGCTTCGATCGAGCCCACTCAAGGAGAGTGGCGCAAGGTTGAAAAGAAAAAGGGGAGAAAAGCTTGAAGCGTGAGACTTTCAGCTTTTCTTGCCCTCTCTTTCTCTCTCCTCTCTTTCTCTTTTTCCTATTCTTTGCACGTTAGTCTTCTAACGGTGCGTGGAGTGTGAAAGCACTCGGGCCCATGTGGCAACTTACGGAATGCTTCAATGCATCTGCTTTGTGTAACTTTTCATTAATTTATTAATAAAAGGTTACCGTTTTTTTCCTTGGGAAAAAAAATAATTTCATAATAGCCAAAACTGGTAGAATTGAATCTTTTTGCACCTAATTTGGATAATAATTGAAGAAGTTATGTTTTCTCCTAGTTCTCCCACTATTCGTTCCACAAATTGCTCTAAAATTGACATAATCCCACAAATTCGCTCCAAAATCCATTGACTGAGTGAGAAGTTTTCCGCGCGGTGGGACATAATATGTTGGCACTGACTATCTTTATCACATATCGCAATTGGTGTAAAAACTCGGCGGTCTTATGGTCTTATGAACAAAATGGGTGATTGTGCGATTACGATATCAGTGGACGTGACGAGATTATTAACCAGAATGCATAACTTATCTCATTCGGGGTCGCATCGCACATCGCAATCGGTGGTAATAAAAATGTGGGACTTTACCTTCTAAGGGTTGTGATTGTGATATCATATCACAACTTGGTACCTGATGGGGCCAATTCTGTAGTTCTGTTTCCTTTGTCGATCTGCGATTGCGATCCATTGCAATCACAACTCTGGACGATACATCACATCCTTCCTTGCTCAGAGGCCAATTTCTACTTTTGACCTGCCCGTGACTTGCGATTGCGATATGCAGGTGCTAATGGAAGCCTACCACTTGGTGCCTCCTCATTCACTGAAGGGTCTTGCCATATCATCCAATCCTACCACGTGTCGAAGTCAAACCTTAACTTTGACTTGCTCTAACTTCTGCATACAAGCTCATATTTGAGTGTTGTTCACATTGTTGGAATCAGAATGGCGATGTTAGGTCCCTATAATACTGGTGATTCCCCCATTACTATTGTCATTGTAGCCATTATTGTTATTGTTGTGCCCCTATTGTCCCCATATTATTATATTTGTGCCCCATAGAAGCCCACTATTGTTATTTTTGTGCCCTTATATTATTATTGTTATGCTAGCTTTGATTATATTATGACCCCTTAGACTCCTATATATAGAAAGGAGTTTTTGTCACTTGTATCATCCAAGAATTGTTCATTTTTGTAATTTAAAGGTGGTTTCCCCCTTGAAGAGGTTGATTTCTAAGGCATTGATCTATCTTTTCTATCTTTTTGTGAGCTAGTTTCATAACATTGGTATCAGAGTTTTGGATTCTAGGGTTTTGATGCTCCGAAACTATTCATCGTGGAATTTTATCTATAACTTTTTTTGTACGATGTTTAAGAAGCTAAAACAAAAACCCATTTGAATAGAAATTGAGATGATCCTTGGGTCGAATTTCAAATATTGTATCACTATATTTTTAGAGATATGATCCAAGGAAGTTAGGGTTTTTTCAGACTCCCGAATTACATCCCAAACATGTGACTTTGGGAAAATTGTCATAACTTTCTCTCTGAGTATTAGATTTAAATTTCGTAAGAAGTTATAGAAATATAAGGGACTTTGGTCTTTTGTTCATTATTTTCAGGCCAAAAGGTTGAAAAGGTGACACGTGGAACTTCGTACAATTTCGCTCTACTGAAAAGGTGTATAATCAAGCCATCTTGGTAGATTGAGCATAACACTTTGTTGGAGAATCAAATTTAGATAAGAATTGTCACATTGGAAAGAGGAATCAAAGGGATAATAGATTTTGCTAACAGAGTGTGCTGAGAATATTTTTTTTTACATAGATTGTGAAGAGGAGGAAGAAAAGGAACACGGAACATCAAAAGAAGAGGATATACATGAGGAACAAACCCTAGAGAAAGAAGAAATGAATCTGACCATATCTTGTAATGCATTGGCTAGAATTAGCACTCCTCAAACCATCAAGATAGAAGGACATATCAAGAATAAAAAGGTAATAATGTTGATTGATTTGGGTAGTACCCATAATTTTATTCATTGTAAGATAGCCAAGGAATTGAATTGCTTCCTATATCCATCACCAGAGTGTCATGTGATGGTTGCAAGTGGAGGAACCATAAATTTCTCTAGAAAGTGCCATAATATCAATCTATCCATGGGACAATATGTATTGAATAGCCCAATTCTTTCCATTCCAATCGGTGGTGCTGATGTTGTACTAGGAGTCCAATGGCTACAATCCTTGGGTAAAATGGATTTTAATTTTCAAGAACTTTTCATGAAATTTTCTTTAGAAGGAAAGGGAGTTGAATTAAGGGGCATCGTAGGGAAACTGGGAAAGATAATCAACTGTAACGGAATGAAAAAGCATATAAAGAAAGAACAACGAGGCGTAATTGCACAACTATGTTCCCTAGAAGTTCCCACATCGAAATCATCTATTTCTCTAGATCTCCAGAAAGTCTTGGAAAATCATGTTGGGTCCCTATAATACTAGTGATTACCCCATTACTATTGTATTTATAACCCTTATTAATATTGTTGTGCCCCTATTGCCCCCATATTGTTATTACTGTGCCCCATAGAATCCCTCTATTGTTATTTTTATGGCTTTATATTATCATTGTTAGGTCGCCTGGATTATATTGTGACTCCTTAGACTCATATATATAGAAAGGAGGTTTTGTCATTTGAATCATCCAAGAATTGTTCATTTATGTAATGTAAAGGAGGTTTCCCCCTCAAAGAGGCTGAATTCTAAGGCGTTGATCTATCTTTTCTATCTTTTCTTGAGCTGGTTTCATAAAATTTGGTATCAGAGCTTTGGATTCTAGGGTTTCGCTGCTCCAAACAGGTCTTCGTGGCATTTTCACTATAAATCTTTTTCTGCGACGTTTCAGAAGTTGCAAAAAAAATCCATTTGAGAAGAAATCGCACTGAACCTCAGGTCTGAATTTCAGAGCTTTTTGCGCTATATTTTCGGAGATATGATCTGAGGAAGTTGGTCTTTTTGCAGACTCCTGAATTACATTCCAAACAGGTGACCTGGGGAAAATCGTCATAACTTTCTCTCTGGGGATCGGATTGAAATTTCATAAGAAGGTACAGAAAGAGGACGGACTGCAGTTTCGTGTATGTATTTTTTAGATCCAAAGGTCGAAACAGTGACTCGTGGCACGTCGTACAAGTTCGCTCTACTGAACTAGTCTATAATCAAGTCACTGTGGGAGATTTCGCATAACTCTTCCTTGGAGAATCCAATTTGGGTTAGACTTGTGGCATTGGAAAGAGGACACAAAGGGATACTGCAGGTCACAATTTTAGAACTAGATGATCGAAAAGTACAGAGATACATCAGAGGCAATATCGAGCTCCTACAAAGTGAAAAAAAGGTGTGTAGTTTTTTAAAATTTTTGCATAAGATTGGTTTGAAAAATTAGTTTAAAGGAATTCAAAGGGCATAGTAAAGCATTATTATTGGTAATTGATGCCCCGAGGAAAGAAAATGCAAACACCTAGTAGGCAACCTGAAAGCTCTAGCATGAACCATGAAGAAGAGGAAGAAATGCAACATGATATATCCAAATTACGAGACCAAGTGCAACAATTGTCACTTGCACAAAAAGGAACAGAATCTAAGATGGATGGTTTAAAGAAAGATGTAGAAGCTAAGATGGATGTTTTAAAGAAAGGTGTAGAAGCTAAGATGGACGATTTGAAGATAGATCTGAAGACAGACATGGACGAATTGAAGATAAATATGAATAAGTTGCTACAAGAAATGGTCACTAAGGGTGAAAGGGTACTAAAGGAAACTCATGATGAGAACAAAAGAAATGTTAATCATGATTCCATAGACTCTAATGTTGGATCGAAGGCTCACCATATTCCAAAAATCGGTATGAGGAAGTTTGATGGCAAGGATCCTGCCACATGGATATTACAGATGGAGCAATTCTTCGATCTCAATAATGTGCAAAACACACAAAATGTACGTATGACAACTTTATATTCGGAACCAAATCAGTTTGTATGGTATCAATGGCTTTGCTCTCGTAAACAATTTATCACTTGGGCAATTTTTACGGAAGAATTGATAGCACATTATGAGGATACAAAAAGCAACACTTTTTTTAGCTAATTGATAAGTCTCAAACAAAAGGGTTCAATAATGGAGCACATTGAGGAGTTCCAAAAATTTAACATAAGGGTAAAAGATATTCTAGAGGAGCATAGGATTGATGTGTTCATAGGGTCTTTAAAGGATAATATCCAACATGATGTTCGCCTTTTGGAACCTGATTCATTAGAGAAGGCATTCAGGTTAGCAAGAAAAATGGAAAGCAAAATTATGGCAACCAGGAAGCATACCACTCACAACTATAAAGACGGAAGTGTTGTTGCCCCTAGTCTTCCACAACCTATAAGGTTGACACCACAACAATTGGAAGAAAAAAGAGAAAAGGGCTTTGTTACAGTTGTGATAGCAAATACACTAAAGGTCATAAGTGTGCTGAGAAGAAATTATTCTACATAGATTGTGAAGAGGAAGAAGAAAAGGAGCAAGAAAGGTCAAAAGAAGAGGATATACTCCAGGAACAAAGCCTAGATGAAGAAAAAATAAATTCGACCATATCTTGTAATGCATTGGCGGGAATTACCACTCCTCAAACCATCAAGATAGAAGGACAAATCAAGAAGAAAAAGGTAATAGTGTTGATTGATTCAGGAAGCACCCACAATTTTATTCATTGTAAGGTAGCAAAAGAATTGAATTTCTTCCTATATCCAGCACCAGAGTGTCAAGTGATGATTGCAAATGGAGGAACAATAAATTTCTCTGGAAAGTGCCATAATATCAAGCTATCCATGGGAGAATATGTATTGACTAGCCCAATGCTTTCCATTCCAATGGGAGGTGCTGATGTTGTACTAGGAGTCCAATGGCTACAATCCTTGGGTACAATAGCTTTTAATTTTCAAGAACTTTTCATAAAATTTTCTACAGAAGGAAAGGAAGTTGAATTAAGGGGTATTGCAGGGAAACCAGGAAAGATAATCAGCTCTAATGGTATGACAAAGCTTCTAAAAAAGGAGAAAAGAGGTGTAATTGCACAATTATGTTCACTAGATGTTTCCACATCGGAATCATCTATTTCTCCAGATCTCCAAAAAGTCCTGGACAATCATTCCAAGGTATTTGAGACTCCCAAAGGTCTCCCACCTATGCGTAATCATGATCATGCTATTCATCTGATTCCAGGAAGTGTTCCTCCAAACATCAGGCCATACAGATATCCCTATGTCCAAAAGAGTGAAATTGAATGTATGGTTGCAGAAATGCTAGAGGCTGGTATAATTCAACCGAGTCAAAGTTCTTTCTCTGCTCCAGTAGTATTGGTGCACAAGAAGGATGGATCATGGCGCATGTGTCCAGATTATAGGGAGCTCAACAAGCTCACTATTAAAGATAAGTTCCCCATTCCTGTCATTGATGAATTACTGGATGAATTGCATGGATCAATTTACTTCACCAAGTTGGATCTTCGTTCAGGATATCATCAAATCAGAATGAAGACTGAAGACATTTCGAAAACAACATTTAGAACTCATGAGGGTCATTATGAATTTTTGGTCATGCCTTTTGGCCTTACCAATGCACCTTCAACATTTCAAGGTTTGATGAATTCAATTTTCAAACCATTCCTTAGAAAATTTGTGTTAGTATTTTTTGATGATATACTAATCTACAGCAAGTCTTGGAAGGATCATGTTGAACATGTTGATAGGGTGCTACAACTATTGGAGGAGAAACAATTATATGCAAAAAGATCCAAATGTTTCTTTGGAGTCCAGGAGGTGGAATATCTGGGTCATATTGTATCTCATGAAGGAGTTAAGGTAGACCCTAGCAAAATTAAAGCCATTAAGGAATGGAAAATCCCCACATCCATAAAGCATCTGTGAGGATTTCTTTGGTTGACAGGGTATTATCGCAAGTTTGTTAAGAATTATGGGAGAATAGCAGCACCTCTAACAACATTATTGAAGAAAGATTCATTTTCATGGACTCCGGAAGCAACAAAGGCCTTTGAACATCTTAAAGAGGCAATGTGCCAAGCACCGGTCTTAGCTACACCGGACTTCACAAAAACCTTTATTGTGGAATGTGATGCTTCAGGAAATGGAATTGGTGCTGTTCTAATGCAAGATGAAAGACCCATTGCTTTTGAAAGTCATCCAATCAAGGGAAAGTTTTTAAGTAAAGCTATTTATGAGAAGGAAATGTTGGCAATACTCCATGCACTTAAGAAATGGCGACCCTACCTAATGGGAAGACACTTCAAGGTAAAAACGGATCATGATAGCCTTAAATACTTTTTAGAACAAAGATTATCCTCTGAAGAGCAACAAAAGTGGGTCACAAAGATGTTGGGTTATGACTTTGAAATCATCTACAAAAAGGGAAGCAAAATGTGGTGGCAGATGCACTCTCAAGAAAGGATGAGGATGTGGAAGCATTGTTGTGCGCCATTTCTATTATCCAACCAGATTGGATAAACGAAGCAAGGGAGGAATGGAAGAATGACGAAGAAGTGTGGGCACTTATTCGAAAGTTACAACAAGATTCCAGTACGTCTGATACATTTAGCTGGCAAAATGATTCGTTATGGTACAAAGATCGCTTATACCTCTGTAAGAATTCCCAGCTAAAACAAAAGATTCTTATGGAATTGCACACTTCTCCCTTAGGAGGGCACTCAGGATTTTTAAAAACTTACCACAGGGTTAAGAAGGAATTTTTTTGGGATGGCCTTAAATCAAATATTCAAAAGTTTGTGGCGGAATGTTTGGTTTGCCAAGAAAATAAAGTTGAAACAATTAAGACACTGAGTCTATTACAACCTTTATCCATTCCAAGCCAACGTTGGGAGAAGGTTTCAATGGATTTTATCACAGGTTTACCCAAGTCTAAGGGAAAGAGTGTCATCATGGTGGTAGTTGACAGACTTACCAAGTATGCACACTTTTGTGCATTATCACATCCATTTAAAGCCAATACAGTTTCTACTGCATTTATGGAAACAATTCAAAAGCTACATGGAAACCCAAAGATTATTGTAAGTGACAGAGATCCCATTTTCACTGGAAATTTTTGGACATAATTATTTTCTTGTCTTGGTACTCAGTTAGCTCATAGCTCATCTTATCATCCTCAATCTTATGGGCAAACTGAGATAGTAAACAAATGTTTGGAAGGATATCTTCGTTTCTTTGTATCTGATAAACAAACATAATGGGTCAAATGGTTGCCTCTGGCCGAATGGTGGTATAACACTTCCTTCCATACAACAACAAAAATGACCCCATTTATGGCACTTTATGGGTATCAACCACCATCCATCACATCATATTTAAGAGAAAATTCTAAGGTTCAGGCAGTGGAACATCACATCGAACATCAACAACAAGTCCTCCAACTCTTAAAGGATAACCCAGTGTTGGCACATAATAGAATGAAACAACAGGCAGATCAACATTGCAGCGAAAGAAGTTTTGATGTAGGTGATTGGGTATTCCTACGGCTACAACCATATAAGCAAATGTCCCTCAAGCAAGCTAACAAGGATAATAAATTATCACCAAAGTATTATGGTCCGTACAAGGTGTTGCAAAAGATTGATACTATGGCATACAAATTGGAGCTTCCTACAACTTCTCGATTGCACCCAGTTTTCCATGTTTCATGTTTAAAGAAGGTTATAGGCGACATGCTCCTAGTTCAAACAATATTGCCAGAACTTGATGAGGAAGGAAAAATTATATTGGAACCGGAAGCAGTCATAGAAACAAGAACTCGACAGCTATGAAATCAATCAATTTCAGAGTATCTTATCAAGTGGAAGAACTTATCCGCTGAAGATTCCACATGGGAGGATGAGAATTTTA
This sequence comes from Pinus tabuliformis, assembly GCA_031772625.1. NCBI lineage: Eukaryota > Viridiplantae > Streptophyta > Pinopsida > Pinales > Pinaceae > Pinus > Pinus tabuliformis. The sequence goes on along the minus strand of CM062818.1, from coordinate 404,461,615 downwards.
TGCAGAAGTATCCAGAACTACTCAAGCGTTGAGGACAACACTTTTTTGAAGGAGAGGGGCTTGTTGGGTCCCTATAATACTAGTGATTACCCCATTACTATTGTAGTTATACCCCTTATTAATATTGTTGTGCCCCTATTGCCCCCATATTGTTATTACTGTGCCCCATAGAATCCCTCTATTGTTATTTTTGTGGCTTTCTATTATTATTGTTAGGTCTGCTGGATTATATTGTGACTCCTTAGACTCCTATATATAGAAAGGAGGTTTTGTCATTTGAATCATCCAATAATTGTTCATTTATGTAACGTAAAGGAGGTTGCCCCCTCGAAGAGGCTGAATTCTAAGGTGTTGATCTATATTTTCTATCTTTTCTTGAGGTGGTTTCATAAATGAAACCAGCTCTATCTTCTCTATCTTTTCTTGAGCTGGTTTCATAAATGGCTACAATCCTTGGGTACAATAGATTTTAATTTTCAAGAACTTTTCATGAAATTTTCTTTAGAAGGAAAGGGAGTTGAATTAAGGGGTAACGTAGGGAAATTGGGAGAGATAATCAACTGTAACGGAATGACACAGCATATAAATAAAGAACAATGAGGCGTAATTGCACAACTATGTTCGCTAGAAGTTCCCACATCGAAATCATCTATTTCTCTAGATCTCCAGAAAGTATTGGATTATTATTCCAAGGTATTTGAGACTCCCAAAGGCCTCCCACCTATTCATGATCTTAATCATGTTATTCATTTGATTCCAGGAAGTGTTCCTCCAAATATCATGCCTTACATATATCTCTATGCTGAAAAAAGTGAAATTGAACATATGGTTGCAGAAATACTAGAGGCTGGTGTAATTCAACCTAGTCAAAGTTTTTTCTCTGCTCCAGTAGTATTGGTTCACAAGAAGGATGGATCATGGCACATGTTTCCAGATTATAAGGAGCTCAACAAGCTCAATATTAAAGATAAATTTCCTATTCCTGTCAATGATGAATTATTGGATGAATTTAATGGATCAATTTACTTCACCAAGTTGGATCTTCGTTCAGGATATCATCAAATAATAATGAAGACTGAAGACATTTTGAAAACAATATTTAGAACTCATGAGGGTCATTACAAATTTTTGGTCATGCCTTTTGGCCTTACCAATGCACCTTCAACATTTCAAGGTTTGATGAATTCAATTTTCAAACCATTCCTTAGAAAATTTGTGTTAGTATTTTTTGATGATATACTAATCTATAGCAAGTCTTGGAAGGATCATGTTCAACATGTTGATAGGGTGCTCAAGCTATTGGAGGAGAAACAATTATATGCAAAAATCTCCAAATGTTTCTTTTGAGTACAAGAGGTGTAATATTTGGGTCATATTGTATCTCATGAAGGTGTTAAGGTAAACCCTAGAAAAATTAAAACCATTAAGGAATGGAAAATCCCCACATCCATAAAGCATTTGCGAGGATTTCTTGGGTTGACAGGGTATTATTGCAAGTTTGTTAAGAATTATGTGACAATAGCAGCACCTTTAACAACATTATTGAAGAAAGATGCATTTTCATGAAATCTAGAAGCAATGAAGGCCTTTGAACATCTTAAAGAGACAATGTGCCAAGCACTAGTATTAGCTATGCCGGACTTCACAAAAACCTTTATTATGGAATGTGATGCCTTAGGAAATGGAATTTGTGTTGTTTTAATGCAAGAAGAAAGACCCATTGCTTTCAAAAGTTGTCCAATCAAAGGAAAGTATTTACAAAAAGATATTTATGAGAAGGAAATGTTGGAAATACGACATGCACTTAAGAAATGGCGATCCTACCTAATGCGAAGACACTTCAAGGTAAAAACAGATCATGATAGTCTTAAATACTTTTTAGAACAAAGATTATATTTAGAAGAGCAGCAAAAATGGGTCACAAAGATGTTGGGTTATAACTTTGAAATCATCTACAAAAAAGGGAAGAAAAATGTTGTGGAAGATGCATTCTCAAGAAAGGAAGAGGATGTGGAAGCATTTCTTTGCACCATTTCTATTATCCAATCAAATTGGATAAACGAATCAAGGGATGAATGAAAGAATGACGAAGAAGTGTAGGCACTCATTCAAAAGTTACAACAATATCCCTGTACATCTGATAGATTTAGCTGGAAAAATGATTTGTTATGGTACAAAGATCGCTTATACCTATGTAAGAATTCCCAAATCAAACAAAAGATTCTTATGGAATTGTACACCTCTCCCTTAGGAGGGCACTCAGGATTTCTAAAAACTTATCACAGGGTTAAGAAGGAATTGTTTTGGGATGGCCTTAAATAAGATATTCAGAATTTTGTGGCGGAATTCTTGGTTGTGGTTTACCAACAAAATAAAGTCGAAACAATTAACACCCCAGGTCTATTACAACCTTTATCCATTCCAAGCCAATGTTGGGAGGAGGTTTTAATGGATTTGATCATAGGTTTACCCAAGTCTGAAGGAAAGAGTGTTATCATGGTGGTAGTTGACAGACTTACCAAGTATGCACACTTTTGTGCATTATTTCATCCATTTAAAGCGAGTACATTTTCTACTGCAATTATGGAAACAATTCAAAAGCTACATGGAAACCCAAAGATTATTGTAAGCGACAAAGATCCCATTTTCACTACAAATTTTTGGACAAAATTATTTTCTTGTCTTGGTACTCAGTTAGCTCATCACTCATCTTATCATCCTCAATCTAATGGGCAAACTAAGATAGTATTTTTTTTTTGGAAGGATATCTTCGTTGCTTTGTATCTGATAAATAGACACAATGGGTCAAATGGTTGCCTCTGGCTGAATGGTGGTATAACACTTCCTTCCATACTGTAGAAAAAATGACCCCATTTATGGAACTTTATGGATATCATGCATCGTCCATCACATCATATTTAAGAGAAAATTATAAGGTTCAAGCAGTGGAATATCACATCGAGCATCAACAACAAGTTCTCCAACTCTTAAAGGATAACCTCACTTTGGTGAAAAATAGAATGAAATAACAGGCATATAAAAATTGCAGCGAAAGAAGTTTTGATGTAGGTCATTGGGTATTCCTACGGCTACAACCATATAAACAAATGTCCCTCAAGAAAGCTAAGAAGGATAATAAATTATCACTTAAGTATTATGGTCCATACAAGGTGTTGCAAAAGATAAGTACTATGGCATACAAATTGGAGCTTCCTGCAGCTTCCCAAGTGCACCTAGTTTTCCATGTTTCATGCATAAAGAAGGCTATAGGTGACAAGCTCCCAGTTAAAACAATATTGCCAGAACTTGATGACGAAGGAAAAATCATATTGGAACCTGAAGTAGTCACAAAAACAAGAACTCGACAACTACAAAATCGATCAATTTTAGAGTATCTCATCAAGTGGAAGAACATACTTGCTGAAGATTCCACATGGGAGGATGATAATTTTATACAAAAGCATCCAGAACTACTCAAGCGTTGAGGACAACACATTTTTGAAGGAGAGGGGCATGTTAGGTCCCTATAATACTAGTGACCCCATTACTATTGTCATTGTATACCTTATTATTATCGTTGTGCCCATATTGTCCCCATATTGTTATTATTGTGCCCCATAGAAGCCCACTATTGTTATTGTTGTGCCCTTATATTATTATTGGTATGTCGACTTTGATTATATTGTGACCCCTTAGACTCCTATATATAGAAAGGAGGTTTTGTCATTTGTATCATCCAAAAATTATTCATTTGTGTAATGTAAAGGAGGTTTCCCCCTCGAAGAGGCTTATTTCTAAGGCATTGATCTATCTTTTCTTTCTTTTTGTGAGCTGGTTTCATAATAGACGAGCTCTTCGATATCAAGCCAAGTCAATAAAATTATGACACTTTGATTTTTCAGCATAATTTTGAGCACCTGATCACTCCTCCCCACTGGAAGTCTTTGGACCCTAAAAGATTATATTCAATTCTTGAATGGATGAAGGTATTGTTCCCTCATCTTCCCCTCTTCAATCCATTTGGCCTTTGATGGATTTGTACCTTTGAGACCCACTCAAAGATAATAAACATTTCCCCTCTTTGATGACTTTTTTCTTCTATCAACTATGGTGCCTTGCTGAAGCTCATCAAGAAATTTTGGAGAAAAATATTCAATTCATGGAATCTGTACACTTTCTCCTTGATATTCAATCAAAGGAAGCTCATAAAATCTCAAATTTTCAACATTAACAATGGAATAAATTTTCATATATGAAGGAAAATCAAGCTTGAAAGTATTATTACCAATATTTTCCAGAATTTTAAATGGACCATAATGGATTGGTTTCAGATTTTTACCTTCACCTTGAAGCCTTTCCTTTCTAATGTTAAGCCAAAATTCATCACCTACTTGAAACTAATGATCGACACAATACTTATCATGCGTTGCCTTATAATTTCCTTGACTCTTTTCTAGTTGTTCTTGAACTATTTGGTGAATTAATTGAATTTGCTCAATGAAATTCTTTGCTCTGCCTATGTTGCTATGTACATTTACAACTACATATTTCTCAAATATGAAATCCAAAGGCGATTTAGTAAAATAACCAAGACATGGCTCAAAAGGCGAAGTTAGAGTAGAAGAGTGTTTTTCTCTGTTGTAAGCATGCTGAATATAATGCAACTGTTCATCCCACAACTCAGGATGTTTGTTGCAATATCCTCTTAGAAAATGAATAACTGTCCTATTAACCACTTCAGTTTGACCATATGTTTGCGGATGGAAGGATGTCCTTTTATTCAACTTGGTGTCCATCAAGTTCCATTAATTTGACCAAAAATTCCCAACAAATTGGGAATCACAATCACTTACAATAGAAGCAGGTAATCCAAAATAAACCCATACATTTTGAAAGAAAAGTTGAGTTGTTTGTTTAGCTATAATTTGTTTTTTACAAGGCATTAATATGCACATCTTGCTGAACCTATCCACAACTACGTACAAATAATCATGACCTTTTCTTGATAAAGGAAGACCTCCTACAAAATCCATAGAAACACTCTCCCATGGACGTGAAGGCACTGGAAGTGGTGTGTACAATCCTAGTTTCCTATTAATCGGCTTACTGAATCCACACAATGAACAACCTCTGATAAAACGTGACACACTTTCAAGCACATGAGGCTGGTAAAAATACCTCTGAAGATTTGCCATTGTTTTACTTACACCAAAATGTCTAGCAATAAGAGAAGTGTGCACTTCCCTTGTGACATTTACTCTCTCCCTGTGGAACACAAAGTTTTCCCAAATGATACAACAAATTATCATGTACATGGTAGTCTCATTCCTTAACTTGGTGGCCTTGACTCAAGTTTGAATATACCTCATGAAAGTCAGCATCATGTACGTATTGTTCAACATAACTTTCAGAAAAAATAGAATGATTCTTGAAAAAAATGGCTAAATCAACAACTGGTCTAGAAAGCATATCAACAAGTTTGTTATAAATACCTTTGTTGTACCTAATTACCAAGTGGAATTGCTATAAGAATCCCATCCAATGAAAGTGCCTTGATTGCTAAAATTTTGTTTGAGATTGCAGATATTTAAAAAGGTTGATGATTGGTGTGAATAATGGTTTCTTTTCCCATTATGTAATGCTTCCATTTCTTCACACTTTGCACCAATGCGTCAAGCTCTTCATCATATGTAGGATATTTAATAACAACACGATTAAAAATATCAGAATGAAATGAAATGGTCTTACCATGCTGTAAAAGAACTGCACCTATGGCATAGTCACTTGCATCTATTTTTATTTCAAGTGGTTGTTTCAACTCCGACAATCCTAAAATTGGGGCTGATCTGATCTTTTGTTTTAAAGCATTAAATTATTTTTACTGTTTACCTGACCACTGGAAGACAACCTTCACGCTAGTCAAAGCATTTCGTGGAGCTACTATGGAAGAGAAATTGGCAATGAACTTCCTCTAATACTATGCTGCTCCCAGAAAACTCCTTACTTCTGTGACTGATTTGTGTATTGGCCAATTCACAATGATCAAAACTTTAGAGGGGTCAATCTTCAGCTCACCTCCTCGAACTATGTGGCCCAAATACACTAAGGAAGTTTTCTCGAATTCACATTTAGACATCTTCAGAAATAACTGTTCTTTTTTCAAGACATCCAACACTTTCCTCACATGCTTGACATGCTCTTCTCATGATTTGTTGAATATCAAAATATCATCTAAATAGAAAATTACAAACACATTAAGAAAGGATCTTCAAACATCATTAAAACTCTCATGAATGTAGCTGGAGCGTTGCAAACACTGAAAGGCATAACCAACCACTCAAACAATCCCTGTTTGGTTTTAAAAGAAGTCTTCCAAATATCCTTCTCAGCTATTCTAACTTGATGATATCCACTTCTCAAGTCTAATTTAGTGAAATATTTTTCATTCTTCAACTGATCTAGCAAATCATATATTCTAGGGAGTGGGTATCAATTCTTTATGGTAATTTTATTCAAAGCTTGATAATCTACACACATGCGCCAAGTTCCATCTTTCTTGGCTACCAAAACAATTGGTGAACCACATGGTGAAGTAGAGGGACAAATTACACATTCATCTAACAATTCCTCTACTTGTTTCTTAATTTCTAAACTTTCTAGAATTGACATTCGATACATACCAATATTTGGAGTGGACAGTCTTGTTATAGTTGAATTTTGTGCTGAATTCCCCTTTTTGGTGGCAATCCCTTTGGTTCTTGAAACACATCTCCATATTGATCGACCACATCAACCAATTCAGCTTTCAACTTTATGTCACAACCTGCAAAGGATTCATGCTCTATGTCATTCTTCTGCTTGATCATAAGGAGCATGAGATCCTTGCTAGAATTAACTAGTCACTTCATTTTCCCTGCACTTTCTAAAGACAGATTAAGCTTTCTATGATGGGCTCTCACAATATACTCCACTCCATATTTAAACAAATGATATTTTTTCTCAAATCTATAGAAAATGACTTTCCAGTCTGTTGTGGCCAACAACAACCCCCCTTCTTATTTAGTGTAATTCCTAATACTAAATAAGTGGGGACCCTTAACAAAAAATTTTAAAATCAAAGTAGTGTTTAAATTTCCTTTTTCGAATAAAATTACCATCATAAGCTTAGGAAGCCCCCCTTGCAAAATCTAAAAAATCCAACTTTTATGATAGGTAAGATAGAATCTTTCCTTAGGAAAATCGCATCGCAAAAAAGATAACTGGATACCTCCTTATTAGCTGAATTTTAAACATTGTGAGATTTTGATGTGTGATAATGAAATATCACATCGCATACAGCAAAATTTACAATGAAACACTTTAGTTTGCCGATATGCGATGACGCCGATCACAAAATCGCATTTCGCAGAAAACAGGTTAACAAAGATTGTCATACATAACATTCCTGCGATCTGTGATATTGCGATCTCGCGATACAGTGACAATGTGATAATGCGATATCACGAGCTACCAACTTTGCGATGTTATGATTATGTGATGTTATCATTTCGCGACGTTGTGATCTGCGATATTGCGAAGCAAATCACAAAATCGCAGATCTTTTGGGCTCGTTATTCAAGAAAAGTACTTTCCATAAGCTGACACCTGGTTATGCGCTTTAATGCTAATAAATGAATTAGTTTCCAGTTATTAATGAAATATGGGTTCGAGCTTATCGAAAAAATCATCTCACATAAGGTGGTATACTTGATGTGTCTGCGGCATTTAAAAAACTTTCCCATCACCCTTCCTTGTCATTCATTTTCACTTCACTTGTGAATTGCAGGAACGGAGAACAAAGGCCAATACAAAGCAATATGTAGGATAAAATGGGAAAGAAAAGCAAAGATCCATGCTCAGAAGAAAAGGAAATGGCGCCCTTGTATACAGACATGGCCTGTAACAGAGACGCAAGGATTTCTACGTGGGAAGGCATGTATAATCTGCTTGAAGAGGTGAATCCCAGAATAATGGAAGTTGCTGCTACCACGGGCTCAAATAGTTCTTCCGAGGCATCTATCACAGAGCTAGCTTGCTCATTCTTGCACCGAATAGCAACAAGGCCCAAAATTATCCCATACACAGACATGGTGAAGTGGATACTTGACAGCATAGATATCGGAAACAGATAGTTTAAAACTTAGGGTCAAGAGCTTACGGAATTATTATTTTTACGAATGTTGAACTTTATATCCGCTAGAAGGAAAAAGCGCAAAAGGCGAAAAAAACATCAAGGAAACTCGGATCAAGAAATGAAGGCAGTTTCTGATTAATCACGCATCGCTGAGAAAAATTTCTTGAAAAGGAAAGCTGCTAATTGCCCAGTTACCTACAAGCCCCGAAAATTGCAAAGAAGAAACGATAGAGGCAGATTGGAAGTAGAAGGCAAAAGAAAAGGCACAAGCAATCCAAGGGTTAACCAAGTTGAACTGGGATTATCACTAGGCATACTTGGTAAAGCCACATAGTCAATGGATGACTCTTAAGTGTATCATCAATGCGGCTGAAAAGATGGCGCCAGCTCTTGTTGATTCTGTTTTCTCAGCTCAGCTAAAATCAGAAGTCAGCCACCCGACTCTTCTCAAACAGATGCTGCATGCATGCGATTTCAAGGACCAAATATAGAAGTAGTTTAATTTTAGATTCAATTTTAGTTTTAATTTTGTTTTATTCTCCTGAAAAGAGGACGGTCATTTAAACCGCATCCTATATTTTTGTAATAATTTATTTTTAGATTTAGTAAGTAGTATTTAAACCCTTCTCATGCATTTAGAGAAGGGTCCTAAAATTTATCAAAAACTTATCCCCAGAACATGCACTTCTGTACTGTTTGAGGAGGTTTTGATGAATGAATGGAACAATATTTATTGATATTTGCATTTGATATCTGCTACTGATGTTGAACTTTTGTACTCTTAGTGGTTATTTGATCAAGAAGAGATAAATTGTTATCGCTTGAAGCTCATGAGTAGGACTAGTTATAAATGGTATTTCTATCTCTTAACTATTTCTGCCATGTGTTAGAGTGATTTGCAGTTCAGTTATTTATATATTGATGTATGAATGCCTGAGTTATCATTTGGAACTTTTGTATGGTGATAGCTATTTATTTATGCTTAGTGTATGAATAGCTTATTATGGGATATGTTTTTCACAATTGTTTCATCTAACTTTTTATACGAAGTGGTTCATCTTTATTGAATTCTTTTCTCATAACAGCGAAATGATCTTTACTACCAGTTGTTGTTTGAAATAATTTTAGATCGCATAGAAGAAAGATTACACCTCGGGTTAATGTATATTTAGATATTTCTACTTATTAGAATATAATTTCCTTATTATTAGATTAGAATTAGAGTAGAAGTATTCCATTTAGAAACTGCTAGAAATAGAAATATCCATCTTTCTCTCACACACACATAAATTGGGAAACTGGTCCCATATCCCCAGTCGGACCTGCTATACCAAACAGAAAAGGAGGTGCCAACCAAGGTTTGGACCGGACGGGTATCCCCCTTGTTGTAGACCCGATTTTCGGGGCTTCAATGTATTTGGCGCTAGAAGGAGGGCCACGAACTGTGAATGGCAAGCAAATCCAAATCTAAATACCATTCTGAGAGTAAATTGCCCTCACCATCTCTCCCGACTTCTCCATTGCATTTAGAAACCTTAAATCTAGAGTTAGAAGTCACTGGAGAAACAAACGCTCCTACAAACCCTGATATTTCATAACAATCTACTATTGAACCTCCTGAAGTTGAATCTTTGATTCACAAACTTCAGTGATTTTATATATCTCCTCAAAAATCTGACAAATCTCAAGGCAGCGTGACTTCGCAATATAACCCTGCTCATTCTCTTACCAGGTTAAAGAGTGAAAAGTTTGGTGTTCAGCCAACCGAATTACCTCTACCTACTAGGAAGAGAGCAAGTAAGTCTCCTAAAGGATCCGATAGTGAGACTCTTTCATCATCATCATCCATCTCAACCTTTTCACCGTGAAGTCAACCATCCACTCCTCCACTTCAGATCATCGTCCATCAGCCTATTGCAACTTCCTCAACTCCTTCTCAACCATCTGGAGTCATAATATCCTCATCCTCTCAGCTGCAAGGATCATCTTCTGCACTTTCCTCTGTTAGTAGTTCAGTGATGGCCCAAACTCCATGGAATAACCCAGGGGCAGTCTTAATGCCTGCACCCTTGAGTCAGATACCGGCCCATCCTGAAAAATGGCTGCCTAAGTTTAATCCTGAGGCAGGCATGCTAGCGGAAGAACATATAAATAACTTTATGCTATCTATAAATCTCAATGGAGTCATTAATGAAGATGCTGTTGTTCGACTTTTTCCTTATACTCTGCAAGGAACAGCCGATCATGGTATTTCTCATTACCATATGGATCTATTACTAGTTGGCACATCTTCCAAGAACAATTTCTGACCAAGTTTGGTGATGACAGGTCTACATCGACACTGATCAACGACTTGTCTAACCTTAAGGCCGAGTCAAGAGAACCTATCAAAGATTTCAATTTACGTTTCAATAAAATCTTAAACAAAATTCCTACTGCTTCTCATCTTAGTGAAGAAGTGCGCAGTGAATGGTATATTACTGCTTTACCATCAAACTTAGCAATCTTTGTTGATAGGGCTAACAAAACAACCTTAGTTGAAAATATGAAAGAAGCGATAGCAGTAGAGAAACGTATTATGGCGCTAAAAAAGAAAAATGTGATATAAGAACGAAAGTCTAAGAAGGTTTCTTTCAAAGAAGATCCCAAGAAAAAAAAACCAAAAGATCCATTTGATTTATAAGGATTACAAAAAGTTTTGAAGACCATGTCTAACAAAATGATCGACATCAAGAAACAAGTGGCAGAAACTTCTTCTAAAAAGCCATACAGGCCTTTTAAAAGAAATCCTTCAACTGATTCCAAACCTCCTAATGCTATTTCAAATGCTGAATCAGAAGAAGAAGAAGAGGAAAACACTACCGAAGAACATACCGATGAAGAAGAAGTTGTAGAGTTACAAGGTATGTGAGATTTCATCCTCCCAAATGAAGAAGATCAAGAGGCATTCCCGGTTAGTACTCACAGCAGAAATTAGCTTTATCCTCCTCAACCTACACCTAAGCCAAAGAGCGCAAGCTTGATGAATAAGGATAAAGTCGCAGCCAAGAAAAAATCACCTAAAGCGACCCAAACCAGCCCAGCCCAAACAGACACATCTACTACATCTAAAATGCTAATAGTTTCGGATGAAATGGAGTATAATATCGTAGAAGATATGGAAAAGACTAGGGTCAATTTTACTCTTTTTGAATTGAGCAAGTTAAAACACCAACAAAAAGTACTTTTGAAAGAATTACATGCTGTGCCAATTGCACCTTTACCATCTGCTGTAATCTCTCAAGCTTCCCATGATATGGGAAGACCTCCAACTAGTACAATGAATAAAGTTGATCCAAACGATATAGCATTAATTGGAGGAAGATTGAGATCGCATACTCCCCCGTTTCTCCTTATGAAATTTTCAATAAAAATGTGCATAATTGCTTAGTCGATTCTGGAGCTTCATCGAATATTTTACCAAGATCAATTTGTGCAAAATTGAACATTCAACCACAGAAATCTGCAGTACGCATATTCCAATTAGATCAATCGCAAGTCAAAGTGATTGGCGAGTTAAATCAGGTTACCATAAGGCTGTCATCCAACGCAAAGGTATGTCAAGTTATCGACATTTTAGTTGTTGATATTCCTGAATTTTATGGCTTAATTCTTAGCAGAGACTGGTCAGAAAAACTTCATGGATAATTTTCAACTGACTGGTCGCACTTGTGGCTCCCTTATAATGGCAAACCAAAACAGATAAAAGTTGAGCGCAAAAAACATTAGAAATACATAGTAACAGAACTCGAGGGAGAAAACAAACCAGTAGCATATAATTCTAATATCATAGGCAACTATTCAGTAGATTCTTTCTTAGGAAATTTCAATGCTCACACTTCACCTTACATAGAACATACTGTCTTATCTCAGGTAGAAATTTTTTCACAAACAGATAGTTCTAAATGCATTAATTTTATAGGTAGTCCTGTAAATAAATCTCTGTTTTGGAAACTATTTTTTGATGGTTCTAAATCTAAAGAAGGAGCAGGAGCAGGATGCGTGTTAGTAAGCCCAGAGGGAGATAAAACCATGCTAACTTGTAGACTCGAATTTGAATGCACCAACAATACTGCAGAATACGAAGCTCTAGTCCAAGGATTATACAAAGCAATCAGATTAGACGTCAAATACCTACAAGTTTTTAGAGATTCTAAAATTGCAATTAGACAGGTACGTAATACTATACACTGTTTATCAGGTCATTTAAAGCATTACCAATCTTTAGTTCAATATCTGACTGAACATTTTATAGCATTTAATATTTCATCAATTCCCAGACTCTAGAATGCTAGCGCAGACCTCTTAGCCAACGTAGCTTCCAAGCTCATTCCGTTAGAAGATTTTAGCCCTGACCGATTTTCAATTGAGTTAATTTTTAGACCATCTATTCCTGATAATAATACAAATTGGAGGATTTCAATGACGATCTTGATATCATGAGTTTCCTCACATCTAAAGGATCCTACACCAATCAAATAATTGACAAAGACCAACATGACCAACAATTGCAACAGGATAGTACTAACAATGCTATACCTAAATCAGTAGTCAAATTAGAAGATCTTTATGATTTGAAAGATCGATTCAAGAGATCTACCAATTCAAAAATCCAAAGTTCAACTTTGAATTATGAATTAGTAAATCTAGGAACTGATGCCAAACCGCAGAATATCAACCTAGGCCTTGGCCTAGCCCCTGAAGAAAAATTAGCATATATTCGTCTCTTGAAACAATACAAAAGTGTCTTTGCTTGGAATTACGGTGAACTGAAAACATATGACACCTCCATCATCCAACATACTATCCCAATGATTGATAATGAAAAACCTGTCCAACAAAAGCTGAGAAAGATCCATCCAAATTTAGAAAATTAGATTAAAACTGAACTCAAGAAGTTATTGAAAGCCAAAATAATCTTTCCCGTTAGACATTCTAAATGGGTTTCCAATATGGTACCTGTTAGAAAGAAAAACAGAGATATTAGAATCTGCATTGACTTTAGAAACCTTAACAAGGCCTGCCAGAAGGATAATTTTCCTTTGCTTCCCATGGAACAAATACTACAGGCAGTTGCGGGCTCAAAATTAATGTCATTCTTGGATGGATTCTCAGGATACAACCAAGTGTTGGTACATCTCAACGATCAATTAAAAACGACATTCAGAACTAAGTGGGGCACATACACATATCAAAAGATGCCATTTGGTTTGATAAATGCAGGTGCCACATTTCAGAGAGCCATGGACATTGCATTCAAAGGGTTAGTTAATAAGTCAGTGGTAATCTATTTGGACGATATTACTGTTTATTCCAAGAAACGAAACAACCATATCAAGGATTTAAAACAAATCTTCCAATGTTGTTTAAGGTATGGGATTTTGATTAACCCGAAAAAATCCTTTTTTGCATTAAGTGAAGGAAAAATTCTAGGATTCATAGTGTCAAAATCTAGAATTCACATTGATCTTGACAAAATCAAGGAAATTTCCGCAGTACCCCTACCTCACAACAAGAAAGCCATGCAATCTTTCCTTGGCCAGATTAACTTTGTAAAGAGATTCGTCCTAGACTTTTCGAGAATCGTATCTCCTTTACAAGCCATGATTAAAAAAACGCAAACTTTAAATGGGGCCAAGATGAACACGAGGCATTCAATCTGATCAAACAAGCAATTATTAATGCTCCATCTTTAGCAACTCCAAATTTTTCTGATCCTTTTATTTTGTATACATTTGCCTCAGATAGATCATATCCTGCGATACCCACTCAAGCAAATCAAGAAAAGGCTGAAGCCCCAATTGCTTTTTTTAGTTCCAATTTACAAGGTGCTGAATTAAATTATTCAGATGTGGAGAAACAAGTTTATGCTGTTTTTAAAGCAATTAAATATTTTAGACCTTTTTTTACTCAAAACACATACCAAGATCATAGTACTGTTTCCAGCGGTAAGAAATCTTCTAGTATAGAAGGATGTGGGTGAGCAAAGGGCAAATTGGGTTATTGCCTTACAAGAATACGACATAGAAATCAAACTGGAAAATATTGTAAAAGGTCAAGGCTTTTGCAAAATGCTGGTAGGAGCATCGCTAATGCCCGAAAATCCATCTGAAGAGGTACAAGTATACGAGGTAAGCCTAAACGATGATGAATCATTATATGTTGATATTATTTATTATTTAAAGAATGGATATGCTCCTTCAAACCTCGATCATACCAAGAAAAGAGCCCTGAGATTAAAAGCCAAACAATATCAACTTGTGAATGATGTTCTTTTTAGAATAAATTATGATTCCGTTCTCCTTATATGTCTTAAGAAATCTGAAGCTGAAAAAGCCTTGCAGGAACTCCACAATGGGCCAGCAGGCGAACACTACGCTGGAGATGTAACTGCTCACAAAATTTTACGCGCAAGCTATTACTGGCCCACATTATTCAAAGACGCACATAATTACGTAAGGAAATGCCAAGTCTGTCAAATCGCTGCTGGGAGACAAAAGAAACCAGCCTTGCCACTGCAACCAGTTACCATCGAACAACCTTTCGATCAGTGGGGATTGGACATAATAGGTGAGATCGTTCCTCACTCTTCTAAACATCATAGATACATCCTGACAGCGATAGATTACTTTACCAAATGGGTAGAAGTAGTTCTACTCAAGACGGCTAATGCTGAAAACATCATTGAATTCATAAATCAGTTCATAATCACTAGGTTTGGATTACCTTCCACTTTAATGTTTGATAATGCATCATACGTTTCTAGTAATGTAATGACTGAATTTTCACTCAAAAGGGGTTTCAAACTTAAATACTCGACCAATTATTATCCACAAGGGAATGGGTTAGCTAAATCTACAAATAAGAACTTAATTAGAATCATTAAGCGAACCATTGACCAAAATCATAAAAATTGGCATAAGTCTTTAATATATGCTTTATGGGCAGATTGAATAATGCAGAAAGCCTCTATCGGCACTTCTCCCTTTAATTTAGTTTATGGGAAAGAAGTAGTTCTTCCAACACATCTGGAAATTCCCTCTTTAGCCTTGGTTCAATATATTGATGAAGCACCAACTTCTTCTTTACAACTTAGGCAACTGGAATTAATTAAATTAGAAGAACAACGAGAATGGGCTAAGATTACTCACGCTCATCATCAAGCATTGGTAAAGGACTCTTTTGATTCCAATATGATATCCAGAAAAGATTTTTAGATGGGAGATCTAGTTTTAAAATGGGACAAGGCTCATGAGGAAAAGGGAAAACATACAAAATTCCAAAGAATTTGGCTTGGTCCTTTTCATATCATAGAATTCATAGGTCCGTCTACCTTCATGATACAAGATTTAACAGGGAAAAGAGATTCTTTACCCGTTAATGGTCAGATTCTTAAGAAATATTTTCCATAGAAGAACATTCTTCTATTTTGTAGAGTAGCTGTTTTTCTTTTCATAATAAAACCAGTTGTGAATGGTTACATTTGAGATTTACGAAAAAGACACCAATTCTCTTTCAAATTTTGATCTTTCGCTTGTATAAATAGCAAATCTTTTGGAAAATTGATCTTTATTATTGAAAGATACAGTTAAAATCTCTAGCCTAGATATGATACTAGTTTCAACTTCATAAAATTTGAAAACAACCTTTAGTGAGAAATTGTCTTATATCAGTGCAATGAAAGGTATCAATAACAAAATAAAGATTCTCTGTAGAACAGCTATTTCCAAAAACTCTATTATTGTCGTCCAGAGCTATCTTAAGGAAACAATGACTTCTTCCCTACTAAGGAAATCACAACTTTTAGAGAAACAATCCAAGGATACATTTTATCTTAAAGTGTGAGAGGTCTCATCACGAGCCGTGTTATCATGATCATAGATGTTATATCTTTTTGACTTTGCCAATACTGCATACCACAACAGGGCAATGACTCGAAATTGTTAAAGTCAAAAGACAAGGGGTCTCATCACGAGACAAATTGTTCATCAAAGTTATAAATCAAGTGAATGACTGTGTCATAAATTGGCTACCAAACCAAGACATTGCTCTTTAAGAATAAAAAAGAAAAATGAAAGCAGAAAATGTGGATGTGGATTCTTCTTTGGGAATTGTAGGTTTCTTTAAGTAGGATACAGGATCATTGCTGGGTAACAGGTAACCTTGTCGAGGCTATAAACGCCTACTGGTATCAGAAGCTCTACCTACGACAAATGAGCATATTTAAAATTGGTTTACAGAGAAGACTTTGTTTTATCTTTACAAGCCAAGTAATCACTGATGCAAATACAAGGACTAACTTGAGGCAGCAAATAATCAAAGTTGAAAATAGTTGAAACAAAATGTCATTGACAGGTTAAAGTATAATGTACTTTATTTTTCTATAATAAAGTTTAACTTTCTGGAACATTTTCTGTTTTGGAAGTTTTGAAAATTAAAAAAGCAGCAGAGATAACTGGTTCTTCCAAGTGAATCGCCAATTGTTGTGGCCAGCAACAACCCCCCTTCTTATTTAGTGTAATTTTTAATACTAAATAAGTGGGGACCCTTAGCAAAAAATTTAAAAATCAAAGTAGTGTTTAAATTTCCTTTTTCGAATAAAATTACCATCATAATCTTAGAAATCCCCCCTTGTAAAATCTAAAAAATCCAAGTTTTATGATAAGGCAAGATAGAATCTTTCCTTAGGAAAATCGCATCGCAAAAAGATAACGGGATACCTCCTTATTAGCTGAATTTTAAACATTGCGAGATTACGATGTGCGATAATGAAATATCGCATCGCATACAAAACAATTTACAACAAAACACTTTACTTTGCTGATATGCGATGACGCTGACCACAAAATCGCATTTTGCAGAAAACAGGTTAAAAAAGATTGTCATACATAACATTCCTGTGATTTGCGATATTGCAATATTACGATATTGCGATCTCGCGATACAGCGACAATGCGATAATGCGATATCATGAGCGACCAACTTTGCGATGTTACGATTCTGCGATGTTATCATTTCGTGATGCTGTGATCTGCAATATTGCGAAGCAAATCGCAAAATCGCTTCATCGCAGATATTTCGGGCTTCTTATTAAAAAAAAGTACTTTCCATAAGCTGACACCTGGTTATGCGTTTTAATGCTAATAAATGAATCAGTTTCTAGTTATTAATGGAATATGGGTTCGTGCTTCTCGAAAAAATCATCTCACGTAAGGTGGTATACTTGATGTGTCTGCAAAATTTAAAAAGCTTTCCCATCACCATTCCTTGTCATTCATTTTCACTTCACTTGTGAATTGCAGGAATGAAGAACAAAGGCCAATACAAAGCAATACATAGGATAAAATGGGAAAGAAAAGCAAAGCTCCGCGCTTAGAAGAAAAGGAAATGGCACCCTTGTATACAGACACAGCCTGTAACAGAGACGCAGGGATTGCTACGTGGGAAGGCATGTATAATCTGCTTGAAGAGGTGAATCCCAGAATAATGGAAGTTGCTGCTACCGCGGGCTCAAATAGTTCTTCCGAGGCATCTATCACAGAGCTAGCTTGCTCATTCTTGCACCGAATAGCAGCAAGGCCCAAAATTCTCCCATATATGGACATGGTGAAGTGGATACTAGACAGTGTAGATATCAGAAATAGACAATTTAAAACTCAGGGTCAAGAGCTTATAGAATTATTATTTTTACAAATGTTGAACTTTATATCTGCTAGAAGGGAAAAGCGCAAAAGGCGAAAAACACATCATGGAAACCCGGATCAAGAAACAGAGGCAGTTTCCAATTAATCGCACATCACTGAGAAAAATTTATCGAAAAGGAAAGCTGCTAATTGCCCAGTTACCTACAAGCCCCGAAAATTGCAAAGAAGAAACGATAGAGGCATATTGGAAGCAGAAGGCAAAAGAAAAGGCACAAGCAATCCAAGGGTTAACCAAGTTGAACTGGGATTATTACTGGGCATACTTGGTAAAGCCACATAGTCAATGGATGACTCTTAAGTGTATCATCAATGCGGCCGAAAAGATGGTGCCAGCTCTTGTTGATTCTGTTTTCTCAACTCAGCTAAAATCGCAATTCGGCCACCCGACTCTTCTCAAACAGATGCTGCATGCATGTGATTTCAAGGACCAAATATAGAAGTAGTTTAATTTTAGATTCAATTTTAGTTTTAATTTTGTTTTATTTTCCTAAAAAGAGGATGGTCATTTAAACCACATCCTATATTTTTGTAATAATTTATTTTTAGATTTAGTAAGTAGTATTTAAACCCTTCTCATGCATTTAGAGAAGGGTCCTAAAATTGATCAAAATCTTATCCTCAGAAAATACACTTTTGTACCCTTTGAGGAGGTTTTGATGAATGAATGGAATAGGATTTATTGATATTTGCATTTGATTTCTGCTACTGATGTTGCACTTTTGTACTCTTAGTGGATATTTGATCAAGAAGAGATAAATTTTTATCGCTTGAAGCTCATGAGTAGGACTAGTTATAAATGGTATTTCTATCTCTTAACTATTTCTGCCTTGTGTTAGAGTGATTTGCAATTCGGTTATTTATATATTGATGTATGAATGCCTGAGTTATCATTTGGCACTTTTGTACGGTGATAGCTATTTATTTATGCTTAGTGTATGAATAGCTTATTATGCGATATGTTTTTCACAACTGTTTCATCTAACTTTTTATACGAAGTGGTTCATCTTTAATGAATTATTTTCTCATAACAGCTGAATGATCTTTATTACCAGTTGTTGTTTGAAATCATTTTAGATCGCATAGAAGAAAGATTACACCCCGGGTTAGTGTAGATTTAGATATTTCTGCTTATTAGAATATAATTTCCTTATTATTAGATTAGAATTAGAGTAGAAGTATTCCATTTAGAAACTGCTAGAAATAGAAATATCCATCTTTCTCACACACACACATAAATTGGGAAACTGGTCCCATATCCCTAGTCAAACCCGCTATACCAAACAGAAAAGGAGCTGCCAACCAAGGTCCAGACCGGGCGAGTATCCCCCTTGTTGTAGACCCAATTTTTGGGGCTTCAACACAATCATACATATATGGGCTTACCAACACAATTCTAGAAATATCCAGCGACACTACATCTAATTCGACTTCATTAACGAAATTAGCAGTAATAGCAAACCTAAAAACACATTTCCTTGTGACCTGAAGATTTGCATCCTTTGTTATCCAACCCAATGGATATGGTTTATGATGAGGCATGGTTTCCAGATTCAACTTCTTGACCAAGTCTGTAGAAATTAAATTTGCCTAGGATCCACTGTTAAACAATGTATTAATCTTGGTGTGTTTGGAAATAACTATGATATGGAACAAATCAATTATGTTTTCTTCATTTGAAGCTTTGTTGGAGTTATTTGCTGCGCTCGTGCTTGCCACAAATTCCTCTTTTCTTGTTTTTTCCACGACTTTTTCTTTAGTGATTGTGGCTACAATCTTTCTTTCATCACCTGAGTCAGAACCCAAGTCTTGTTGTACAGTAGTGTTTGTCTTATGTTTCCCTTTATTTTTAGATTTCTTCAGTTTTAATTCAGGATGAAACTTCCAACAATGCGCTTCATCATGGCCCTCTTTGGAACAATTCTTGCACACGGGTTTCTCCCCTTCTTTATTAACAAAAGCATTTTTCTTCTTCTTTCCTTTAGATTTCTTTCCTTTTTCACCACTCTGGAATGGCTTCTTCTTACCTTCTTCTTGTACATTTTACCCTCTTGCTTCGAGGTGTGTAGCTTGAACAAATACTTCATCAAGATTCGTGGGATTAAACATAAGAATGGTGTGTCAAAGATAGCTATGAAAACCTCCAAAGTATTTCAATAAAGTATCTTGTGACTGTAAGTCTACTCCTAGCATAAGAGCTATTCTCCTAAAATTTTGAGTACATTCTTGCACAATTTTACCTTTTAACTGTCTGAAATTTTTCCAATTCATGAATTTTTCATATGAGCTAAAGGGTAGAATTGTCTTTTTATAGTAGCAATGAAATCAGACCAATTAATAGAGATCTTACCATGTTTTTTGATCTCGTCTTGAGTCCTTGCTTCCCACCAAATGAGTGCTGCACCCTCCATTCTCAATGAAGCCAAATAAATTTTGATATCATCCTCTTGAAGGTTCTGAATTCTTCAATACACCTCCAACTGACAAATCCAATTATAAAGCTTCTCTACATTCACTTCACCATTATACATGGGCAACTTGAATTTTACATCAAGTTTTAGAAAAGGTGATTTACCAGTTCCTTTTGAAGAATGATGATGAGTATGAGTAAGGGTTGTATTAGTGGAAGAGTGTGAAGATGGTGAAGATGGTGATGAGGATGATGGTGGAGTGGATGGTGGCTCGTCACCATCTCTATGACTTCTTCCTCTTGGAGAACCCTCTCCTCTTAGAGTTATGGAACTTTCTCCTTGCAACCTCGAATTCCTCTCCTCGTAGAGGAATTTAACCATCTTAGTCATATCAAAAAAATCCTTTTTGAATTCTCTTTCATCATCGATCATGGTAGGTTATCATTCATGAGACACGGTCTCTGAAAGCTCAACTGCAACTTGAGGCTGAACTGGTGTTGGAGATTGTGGCAACCTTGCTCTTCTTCCCCTTGACCCAATTCAGGGCTTCCAGCCAGCTTTCCTTCACCTCTTTTGAGTTTTAACCTTGTTAGCATGACACAAAACTAGAAAGCAATACTCCTTATTTGCACAAGAAAATATAGTAAGCAAAACCAGTGCTTTGATACCAACTTGATCTGAAATGGAGCAGATTAGCAATGCTGTGCTAATTCCCTATTTAGAATAAAAGCCAAGATGCTTATAATTTTCTTATTAAATGCTTAAGGATTCACCATTTTTGCTTAATTAACTGATTCCCATGAGAGTTTCTTATGTAAATGTCATAAATAATTTAACATAAAACATATGCTGAACAATAACAAAATAACAACAAAGAAAATAAAAATACAACACATAACACAAAGATTTGATGAGGAGTTCACCCCTCCCAGGCTACATCTTCTCGATCGATTTTCAAATGCTTGGGCCTCTCTATTATGCTCCAAATTACAAAAAAAGTGTGTTTACAATGCTCAAATTCCTCTGAAACCTGTCTCAATCAGTTTAGAATAGCCAAAAATGCTATAATTGACTCTTTTTTCACCTAATTTGGATAAGAGCTAAAGAAGTTATGATTTCTCCTAGTTCTCCCACTATTCATTCCACAAATTGCTCTAAAACTGACATAATCCCACAAATTCGCTCCAAAATTTGCTAACTGAGCGAGAATTTTGCTGTGCAGCAGGCCATAGTGTGTCGATATTGATTATATTTATCGCATATCGCAATCGACATAAAAAATCGATGGTATTATGGTCTTGTGAACAAAACGAGAAATTGTATGTTTGCGATATCGATGGACCCGACGGGATTATTAACTCGAATGCATAACTTATCACATTTGAGATCCGATCACACATCACAATCAGTGGTAATAAAAATGTGGGACTCTTCCTTCTATGGGTTGTGATTATGATTTTCAATTATGATATCACATCAAAACTTGGTACATGCCGGGGCTGATTCTGTAGTGTTGTTCCCTTTGCTGATCTGCGATTGCGATGTACTCTGACCGATACATCACATCCTTACCTGCTCAAAGGATGATTTCTAATGTTGAACTGCCTGTGACTTGTGATTGCGATATGCTGGAGCCAATGGCATCCTACCACTTGGCACCTCCTCATTTGATGAAAGGCCTTTCCACATCATCCGATCCTGCCCCGTGTCCAAGTCAAACATGAACTTTGACTTGCTCTAACTTCTGCATACGGCTTGGATTTGAGTGTCGTTCACACCGCTGGAATAAGAATGACGAGCTCTTTGATTTGACGCTGAGTTTAACAAAATTCTGACACTTTGATTTTTGAGCATAATTTTGAGCACCTGATCAGCTATAGGGCCCCAAAGAATTTGTCCAACCAAGGCTCCAGGAGCAGTAAAACAACTTACCAAGGGCTCCCGAGAGTTTTTCCAACCAAGGATTCCAGGACTGGTAACTAAACCCAAGTTGTTCCAGGGCTTCGAGAGATTTTATCAAACCAAGGCTCCAGGAACTAATGACTCAACCCATAGCCATAAGGAACATGAGCACCAGTCAAAAAATAAATGGGAAAACCCAAAACACTATGGCTATCAGGGAAATGGCTAGGCTAGTCAAAACCACTGTTAATGCAGGTAATCCTCCATGCTAATGATAGATCATAACCAAATAACCACATGCATACACCACACATGCCTAAACTAGTAAGTAAATTATACATGCAACTTGGTACCTGAAAAGAAGTCTAGTTGTAGCTACTGATCCTGTTGTCCCCTTGCACTTTCTTGCTTTCCTTTGCCTTCTTTCCCCAAATCCAATGTGCTCTAATAATTCTTCAATATTTCTCTAAGTGTGTAAAAGTGAGAGAGAGAGAGAGAATAGAAGAGATCTCCAAGCTAAGACTGACAAAAAGCCATGAACTAATCCTAAGAAACATTTTTATCATTGAGGCCTATATTTTCTTCATTTTCCTATATTTTCCCTTCAATTTTCCTCACATGAAAATATGTGACCTTTCATCTCCCTTTTCTTCTATTTTCCTTTATTTCATAAATAAAATGCCAATAAATGCCTCTTTTCCTTTTCCAACTTCCATAACCATTAAGTAATCACTATTGATCCCCATTACTATGTTTTTCCCCAAAAATTCAACTTGGAATACATGTCCCATGACCTTGGTCTTATTTTTTCCTTTATAAAATTTATTACATGGATTTTTAACCAGTGTTTTTACAGAACCCTCCCCGTTGGGGGAACACCATCCTCATTGTTCATTGACGCTTATAAATGAGCAAAACACATGCTTCCCATGGAGCTTTATAATACAACTCAATGCAACATGTACATCATAACATACTTCTGAAAACAAAACCAACATATCATGAGCACCATACCACTTACTGGAGATTTATAACACATCTCAATGCAATATTTACATACGTATGCATATACATAAGCATGACCAAAACAAAACATCTAAACATATACCAAAATACATATGCTCAACCAATGAATAACAAAAGATACATAACCTACATATGATCAACCATCACCCATGTAGCTTCATCGATCCTAAAGTGCTTCTACTATACTTTAACTTAATCGTTTGCTCAATTCCAAAGCATGAGGATATTTTCCTGCAAAATGTAGTGAGGTTCTGATTGGAATTATCCTTCTAGCACCATTTTCAATACAGACCAGTCAATCACTTGGTCAACATCTTTTACATACTTCTTAAGCAATGACACATGGAAAAATCATTGTCTTTCACTATCGGAGGCAGTGCAAGTTGATAGGCTACTGGTCCAATCCTTTCAAGAATGTCGAAAGGCCCAAAATATTGAGGTTCCAGCTTGGAACATGATCCAATCCTTAAGGAGCTCTTCTTGGGCTTGATGCACAAGTATACATGTTCCCCAACCTGAAACACCTTAAATGCCTTGTGCTGATTTGATTAAATCTTTTGCATGTCCTGTGCTACCTCTATATTCTTCTTAATAACCTATGTTTCCTTTTCCATCTTTTCCAACATGTCTAGTCCAATCAATGCCTTGTTAACTGGATCAGTCCAATTGATAGGAGTATTACAACTCCGCCCATATAGTGCCTCAAACAGACTCATCCTTAGTGACCCCTGATACCCATTTTTGTAAGAAAACTACGCAAGTGGAAGATGCTCTTCCCACTTTCGTTAATGATGCATGACATATATCTTCAACATGTCCTCCAAGATATTGTTGAACCTATCCGTCTATCCATTTGTTTGCGGATGACAAATTGTACTGAAGGCCAACTCTGTACCCAACCCTCCAAATAACTCTTTCCATAACTTGGAAGTGAACTTGACATCTCTATCAGATACAATCTACTTTGAAATACCATGCAACTTCACTATATATCTGATGAAGACATGTACTAACTCACTAGATGAATTCGTAGGCTTTACTAGAATGAAGTGAGCTACCTTAGTCAACTTGTCAACCACCACCATAATAGAATCACGTTGTCTAGATGTCCTCAACAAACCTATAATGAAGTCCGTGGATATGACCTCCCATTTAAACTCTGGAATCAGAATCAACTGTAACAAACCACATGGATTCTTACACTGCTTTTACCTATTGACAATACAAACATCTCACCACAAACTCTGCCACCTATTTCTTCAAGTTCGTCTAATGGTAGAAACTTTTAACTGCTATCAATGTCTTCTGATATCTTGAGTGACTTGAATATGGATTTTCATAAAATTCTCTCAAGATAAGCTTCTTTATATCACTATTTCCTGACACATAGATCCTTTCCCCAAATTTGATCAAACCATTTGTTGTGAGACGATAGTCCACATGTTGTTCACCTGTACGATATTGCTATAGCCTGTGCTTAAGATGTTGGTACCTGTCACCTTGTTGTCCTGCCTGCAAGACACGATCCTATAAATATGTGCCATATGAGCTCACAGATGTTATGTGACTTACCTGTACTCTTCTGCTAAGAGAATCTGCAACCCTTTTCTGTTTATTCTTAATATATCTAATCTCAAAGTCAAATTCAATGATCGTAGCCAACCACCTAGTTTTCCTAGCGTTCATATTAGGTTGGTCAAAAATATATCTCAATCCATTGTGATCACTCATTAGGATGAACCTCCTTCCACGAAGATAGTGTCTCCACATCTTCAAAGCATGAATGATCCTTGCCAATTCAAGATCATGCCTCACATAGTTCTGCTTGTGCTCATTTAGTTTCCTTGACTCATAGCATACTACTTGTCCTTCCTGCATCAAAAATACACCAAGTCCTCTCTTGAAAGCATCTGTACATAGCACATGCTCTTTATCTGGATTTTCAATCTTTAGAACTAGAGCATTTGTAAGAAATTGTTTCAACTGTTCAAAACTTGCTGCATTTTCCTCTATCCATTCAAATTTCTTTCCTTTTCTCTGCAATGATGTAATATGATAGGCAATCCCTGAGAAGTTTTTGTTGAACCATATGTAATAACCTACTAAACCCATGACTGATCTGACTTGAAACACATTCCTTGGAGTTTTCCATTCCATGATAGCTCTTATCTTTCCAGATCCACTGCTATACTTTCCTTGGAAGCTAGATGCCCCAAATAATGGACCTCTTTTTGAAAGAAGGTGCATTTATTAATATTGGCATACAACTGATGCTCTCTGCGCAATCGTAACACTGCTTCTAAGTGTTCAACATGATCTTCCTCATTCTTAGAATATATCAATGTATAATCAATGAATATAATCACAAACCTGTCCAGATCAGGACACAACACACTATTGATCAAGCAGATAACAATAGATGGAGCATTAGTCAAACCAAGAGGAACTACAAAAAACTCATAATTCCCATACCTGGTCCAAAAATCAGTCTTGTAGATGTCCTCTTCTTTTATGCATATATGATGATATCCTGGATCTTAGATCAATCTTAGAGAATGCTGTTTCTCCCTTTAACTGGTCAAAAAATCATCCTCAACAACGGATTCCTATTCTTAATCATCACCTTGTTTAGCTATCTGTAATAAATACATAACCTGAGGCTACCATCCTTCTTCTTCACAAAAAATATTGGTGCACCCCAAGGTGACACACTTGGCCTAATCTATCCCTTGTCAAGCATTTCCTTTAACTGCAACTTCAATTCCACTAAATATGGAGTGTTCATACTATATGGTGCCTTTGATGTTGGTGTTGCTCCTGGTACCAACTCAATAGAAAATTCCACCTCCCTGTGAGGTGACAACTTTGAAATCTCTACTAGAAACACATCCTGAAACTGCTGTAAAATCAGATACCTCTTCAAGACCTCAAAATCCTCGACATCCTTACCTTTATCACTAGAAATAATATGAATTGGAAATAATATGCATAACACACACACACACACACACACACACACACACACACACACACATAATGAAATCAACATACCAAACATACCAACATCATCAACCTATACATGACGACACAACTAAAATAATGACCAAGACCATGCATACATGAGAGGCACATATACAACAAACATGCATGCATGACAAACACATTCTTCCCATCCAGTCCAGGTGCTGAACTTGGGAGCTCTAATACCACTTTGTAATGCCTCCTCCCACATTTTTCCAAATTCACAAGCTCGCCAGGGTAAACATGAGATGAGAGTTACTATGTGAGATATGATTTCTAGGATGTACTTATGGAAAATGGGGTCCACATGTTCATAACTGACTGCAAACACCCAGTGACACATGATCACATTTTTATCATCCTAACTTGACATAACACTATTGTTTTTAGTTCTGTTTTCTTAAATTTAACATAAATTTCTATTTTTGGCAGTTTTTCAGGTTCTAAACTTCCGAGGTCATTTTGAGGGCCTAAATGACATTTTCAAGGAAAACGATGAGAACAAAACCCTACAAGTCCTAAATACTTATTAATTTTTTGCCTCCTCATGGAGATTTTCAAAATGAAGTCTTATTGTAGTCAAATGGAGATCGTATGCCAAAATTATGAGCCCGAGAAGTTGGAGGTCCAAATTACTCATACAAACACTTTGTGTACATAGTACTCTACAAGTCATAAATGCATATATGAACATAGGAGTCTAATACTTATCTGAAAATGATCAAGAAGGTTTAATTCCCTCTCATAATAGACTCCATAACATTTATTAGATCACACATTCAATAGCCAATAATTTACTAATCAAAACATGATAAGTGCCATAACTAGAGTCAGGCATAAAAGCATGCTTATAACTAGCATATAACCATAATAATGAAAAAGATAGAACAACCATCAAATCCACATCATAAAAAGTACATTTACTCATATAATACAAGTGGAAATAACAATTATTAGCATATGCAAAATCCAACCAAGTTAGGGACTTCCATGTACTACCCAACCATAGATTGGGTTGAACCAAATCTCTCTTTTAGCCAATCACCCCCACACCATATTCCAAGCATGAATATGGGATCTCATAGAAGAAACCAAGAAAAACCAAACCAGGGCTTCCAAAGGCCAAACCACTACAATCCTCGACCAATGATTCCACCTCACAACCGTACATCACTAAAATCAACAAACCAATCTCTAACCAACCTGTCTAGGGCTCTAAAGCTTTTGTTCCAACTTGACTCTAGGAATAGTAACTCAACCCACAACTACCGTAGAGATCCAGAGCATTTGTCCAACCAAGGCTCTAGGACTAGTAACTAAACCCACCAAGGGCTTCAGAGCATTCGTCCAACCAAGGCTTCTAGGACTAGTAAGTCAAACGAAGCTATTTTGGGGCTTCCAGAGCATTTTTCCAACCAAGACTCCAGGAACTAATGACTCAACCCACAACCATAAGTAACATGGGTACCATTTAGAAAACAAATGGGAAAATCCACAACACCATGGATATCTAGGAAATGTAAAGGCTAGGCAAAACCAATGTTAATCTAGGCAATCCTCCATACCAATGATAGATCATATCAAATAACCATATTCATACACCATGCATACCAAAACTAGCAAGTAAATCATACACATAACTCGGCACCTGCAAATCATTCTAGTTGTAGTTGTTGATCCTGTTATCCCCTTGCACTTTCCTTCTTTCCTTTGCCTTCTTTCTCCAAATCCAATGTGCTCCAAGAATGCTCCAAGATTTCTCTAAGTGTGCAAGAGTGAGTGAGAGAGAGAATAGAAGAGATCTCCAAGCTAAAACTAAAAAAAAAACCATGAAATGATCCTTAGAAACCTTTTTATCATTAAGGTCTGTATTTTCTTCATTTTCCTCTATTTTTCCTTCAATTTTCCTCACATGCAAATATGTGACCTTTCATCTCCCTTTTCTCCTATTTTCCCTTATTTTCTAAATAAAATGCTAATAAATGCCTCTTTTCCTTTGCTAATGCCTTCACCAATTTCCATAGCCATTAATTGCTAGTGATCCCCATTACTATTTTTTTTTCCAAATTTCAACTTGGAATACATGTCCCATGACCTTGGTCTTATTTTTTCCTTTATTAACTTTATTACATGGATTTTTAACCAGTGTTGTTATAATTTGGCCAAGTGTGTAATAGAGATACAGTGAAGCAGAGGGGAGTGACCAGAGCTCATTGAGCAGTAGGGAGAACATTTCAAAAGAGACCTGCACAACTCAAGGAAAGGAGTTGGTATTAAGTTAGATAAAATTTTTATTTTTGTGTAAATGTATTAGCCTCTGTTTTCAGTTTGAAATTTGTATGAAAAGTAGAACATTGGCCAGAGAAAGTAGTGGCTTGCATTCAAAAGAGGTTGGTGCCTCTAGGAAATTTCGGGCTTGCTAGATGAAAGGGGTTGGTGCCTCCTGTGAGTGGGTTATCACAAATAAATTGAGGTAATTGATTAGGTG
Organism: Pinus tabuliformis; assembly: GCA_031772625.1. Taxonomy (NCBI): domain Eukaryota; kingdom Viridiplantae; phylum Streptophyta; class Pinopsida; order Pinales; family Pinaceae; genus Pinus; species Pinus tabuliformis. The sequence goes on along the minus strand of CM062818.1, from coordinate 404,432,854 downwards.
CTTAATTTACATCATAACAACAAACGGTTGGTGGTTTTCTCCCTTTGGGTTTCCATGTAAAAATCCCCATGTCAATATGTTTGTGCTGATCATTTGATGGAATGTGTATACATGTGAATGGATTATCTTGCTGATAATTAGTAATATATTATGAATGCACTCTCAAGTATCTGACAATAGTGAAAAGAAATAAAGACTTGAGTTTAAAATTATCAGAAACTCTCTATTACTAATTCACCACCCCTCTTAGTAATTCCTTATTCCAACAGAAACATATGAAGCTTATTCTCTAACTGTCCTACATGTCAATTATTTGTTCGCTCAATAGAAAATAATTTCATGTGGACATGCAATCGAGTTAGTTGTGAGGTGATGTTGGGCCTTGTAAATTTTATACTTCTCTCATCTAATTCCTTAGTTTTTATATCAATTTCTTATCCTTTTTTATTCATAATCATATTCTTTTGCTCAATATGGTTTAGACCTTGGTAGAGTATTTTTTTAATATAATTATGATTTAATAAAATCAACAAGGTTGTTTTATTTCTAAATTGAGGTAATTATTTGTAGGATAAGATCTTGTTACAAACAAGGATTATGGAGATGAATACAAGGCAATCACATCTAAGATTATCTGTGGTTAATTCAATTGGAGTTGTTCCAAAATGAGGAGTTAGTTACAATGACAGAACTTTTGGTTTTTCAATTGAGATTGAAGACTCATCTTAACTTAGGACAAATGTTATGAGAATCTTCGATTCTTAGAACATTCCTTATTTATCCATATCTTCTATTGTAACTCTATTTTTGTATTATAAAAAGAGAGGAAATCATGTCATGAAGGATGATGATAAATTTTCATTTTGAGACAGAATAATGAACTATGTTTTGATTATACTTACTCTTTGAAGATCGTAATGAAAAGACTTATCAATTAATTTTAGCTTTCATTGATTATATCTTGATTTGAGTTTCTTTTAAAGGCAATTTGACTCCTAGTGGTTTGGACCCACTTCATAGATGAAGCGTTGTTTTACATGTGTACAATAAATTAGTTTAATTTCATATTATTCCATTTTTTGAATAGTTATTGTTATTTTATCTAAGAAATGAATAATTAATGGAAATTTTTTTATATTTTCAACAATAATAGGATTTAATGGATTGTTGCTAATTGTTGTTTTCTGAATAGGTGGTTGTTGTTTCTTTGGTTCCCTATTTCTATTTCTTGAGATATTGTTGTTATTTAATAGTCAATGGTTCATTTCGAGAATAAGTAAATAGTTGAAAGTCTTGAATTAAGATTTCATACATTGTTCCTTGATTTAAGCTTGATTTAGAGTAATATGAACAGCTAGTTGTGTACTTGAATTCTATTCTTGTAACCAAGGTTTGATTTCATTTAGTTATAGAGTTTGTTTTTAGGTCAGTTGTTGTGCTCTGTCTCCAAGTAGGATCAATTTACTTTTTTAGGAAAGATTTAGAGTTTACATTACCTCATATAGCACCAACATTGGTCTCCAGTTGTTTGCTGCATATTTTTTTGATTGTCTTGAAATAAAAAGACGAATCCCTGGGTTGATAAGTTAATGCTAGATGAATACTTATTTATTTTAAATATTAATAGTCCCAACATTGGTTTTTTAGAAAATCGGTCTTGAATAGGTATAAGATTAGTAATGAAAATTTTCTAAAAAAAAAATTGTTTCAAAATCTTAAATTATTATTATCATTATTAATTTTTTTTCTTTCAAAGAAACATGTATGGTAGTTTTATAAAAAATGAAAGCTGGTATTCAATTCATACTGGTTACATTTCTTCAAAATTACCAATATTCCTTGCAGGTTTGAGATTGAGCATGGAGGCTCAATCCAATCCCTTAAGTGATTACCCCATGATACAATTTTTTTTGTCTCATTCCAGCTTTTTTTTTCCAAAATAATCCTAAGATCCAAATATATTTACATTCCATTTTTCACTACTTTTGATTTAATTTTCACTAGCTTCTGGTTTCCCTTGGCAACATATTTCTTCCTTCTTCCCAACTTGAATCCAACCTACATTTTCTATTATATCTGATGGATCACCCTTCGACGAGTGGGATTTTTTATCTTCAATTTCTTCCTTATCTTCCCAATCTTCCTAAGAATTTTTTTTTTCCAACTATTTTCCTAGAGGATTTAGAGGGGGATTTGGTTTTCACTTGGGGTATGTTGTGCTTCTACTACCACTAAATCTAGAGGATCCTCATACACTTCTTCTTGATTGGTTTTTGTTTCCTTTGAAGAATCTTCTTTATTAATAACTTCTTCCTATTTTTTTCTTACCTTGAGTCTCTTCTTCTTCTTATATTGTATAATGTTTTATCTGAGCTTCTTCCCACCATGTAGGCCTCCAGTTATTTTTTCAGACTCTGTTATTCTACAAATGCTTTGGGAAATTTTTTATTACATGCCCTATTTCACAACACACTCAACATCGAAATGAAAATTTTTCATATTAAGCTTTTGAAACCATACATAGTTTGGAGCCATCAAATTAATCTCAACATGAAAACCCTTGTTGACATCCATTTCAACACATATTTGAGAATAACTGGTTTTATATTTTTTTTCAAATTATGGGCTATGGAAATAAAACTTCCCTAATGCATTACCAATGGTAGATAACATTGGGAGGTTCCAAATATCCAAGGGAAGGTTTGGGATCATTACCCAAACAATAGCTATGGAGATTGAAACCATAACTAAATAAAAGGTGGGAGACTAGGGTTGCATGAAAATTCCACCACTGCCCCAAAACATGCCCCAGATTCACAAATATTCTTCTTATGCTCAATATTATCGGAAAACACAATGAAAAAACCCAAAGCCAAGGGTTAAATATTCATATAATTAGTGAAGAGGGGTTTCCACGTATCGGAAATCCACTTATGGAGATCAGTCAATCACAGAAAAAACTAATTAAATATACAAACAAAACCCTAATCTAAAAACAATTTATCATAGTTGAAGGCAACCTCTTTCAAAGGAACATTATGGGTCAGAGCTTCTTAAACAACCAAAATAACAAATCTGGATTTTAGCATGGCACTATAGGAAATCAAGGCTTGAGCTGCCATTCATTCAATAGAAACTAATTTCTTCTCCGAATCACTAGAATTTACCATTAATCAAAGAGCCGAACAAACCCTAGTTGTTGCTCATTTCTAGCTATAGATTGTCATCGAGTCTCTAGCACCCCAATTTTAAGATCTTAAATTCTAAGAAGTTTATATATATATATATATATATATATATATATATATATATATATATATATATATATATATATATATATATATATATAGTAGAGATTACAAAATAAAAAACATGGTTACTAGATATTTATTATTTAAAGTTTTTGAATTGGGGTTATCTTGGATGATTGGGTAGAATGGATGTTTTCTTCTCCACCTAGTTTCAAATCCTGGCTAATGATGTGATGGGTTATAATGCATTGATAAATATTTATGTAATGTCTTTGTGCCTATGAATATTATTTTATTGGATTTAAGCCTTGAAAAATCTTTAGTGAGACTTCTCTTTCCTAGTAGCCACAACATCTCACTCTGAGAGGGAGAGTAATTTCTTTCCTCATGAATAAAAATACTATTATAAAGTTTAGTCTAATTGAATAAGTAAATAAATAATTATTAAAAACATTATGTTGAATATGAATATTGTGTAAAATTACAATACTATTTAATTGGTTTAATTTCAAGGAAAATCACCTTTCTCTTAGCTCAAGTGCAAGTGTTAGGGTCAATGAAATAATACTCATAGACACTTAGCCATTACAAGAATATTTCTCATCGTAATGTCACTCTTAGGCTATTGAACTTGGGTGGGCAAGATAACAACCATTCTTTCCAGCCACCCCTGACATAACCCCAATTCACATTGTAACATTAATCATATTATTTGTTGATAGAAGAGAAGCATTTTATATTTCTCTCAATCAACTCCTCGAATCTCACAGGGCAAGTGAGATAATGGGATAAGTTTGCCCGATATTTTATGTCCAAATGTTATGGCTAGTTCGAATAAAATTTACAAATTTTTATGATAAAATAAAATCATTTATAGGGAATTTAAAACAAAAAATAAAGCTAAGTTTAACATTTACAAAAATATTGTTGAATTTTTCATAAGAAATTCAGAAATTAAAGGATATACATAGAAAAATCAACAAATAGAATTAAAAATTGGACATGAAATAGCAAAAACTAGCCAGTATTTTGGAGTTTTGAAACCCCAAGAATTTTAGAGCCTTAGTTCCATTAAATTTAATAAATTTAAGAGGAAAAACTGTAGATAACAATATAATATTCTGCAATAAATATACAAAGAAAAAGATAGAGAAAAAGGGTTGATGTATTAAATAAATGTCTATGAGTGCAACATAAAGAATATTTGGCTAGATCGAATTCTAAGTGTTTGTAATGCAATGAGATTATATGCACACACTTTGGAAAGAAATTAATTATGAGACAACCTTCAAACACCTTCAAATGATCTGATACAATTATAGGAAACTTGTTTTCTCCGAAAGATTAATGGTTGTTGAAACTGGTTAAGTTTAGACTAGACCTTCTAACGACAAGTAAATATTAGGAATTCAAGTTAGCTAAAAACATGTGCTCAAAGGTTGAGCGGAGTTTCCTTTCAGACTCTATCCTCCCTTCGAAAATAATTGGTTGCCACATTTGGTTCAACTTCTTATAACTCATAGAAAAAATAAATTAGAAGGAAAGAATGATAACTAAAAATAATTTAATGCATACCTCTACTCTTAGTGTTCTTCTCTCTCACATTCATAGGCCCCCTCCTCTATTTATACCTCTTCAAAGTAGTTGGGAAGATGAAGCACTTTTGAATTTAGTTATAATTTAATTTCTAATCAAGTGTTGATTAGAATACAAGGATGGGGTTTCTAAAGGAAAAGTTAAATTAAATTAACTTTTTTAATAATTATGTTTTAATTTCCTACTAGGTGGGACCCTCATAATCCATCAAATAAACCAATTAATATTTGACTTCCTAATATAATTCATTTTCTCATTAATAATTAAAATAATAATTGACCATGCATATATATGCCTCCAAGTATCATAGGAAACAATATGTATGTTGCTATAAACCATGTTGTATAAAATATCACATCCTTCAAATATAAAGAGTGGCTAACATCATCTATATGTATCAATGAATATCCATGCAAAAGTAAGAGAAGGAATGTGCCAAACCATCATCATTAAATAGAAAATGACAAACACCTTGTGCTTCCCATGATTTCCCTTGTATCTCCATCACTACGTATCATAATAATGAGAAAAACCACACAGACACACACATATCCCAAAAAATCCACATGTATACTTAAAACATATGACACATGTATCATAAAACCCCAAAAAGTGTTATCCCATGATATGAGTTCTGTCTAACCATCCATGCATACAATATCATGTAATAAAATTGTAGTTGTGTTGAGAATAAGAGCTAGAAATCTAGAAACAAACTCAAATAGTAGCAAAACTGAAACATTGTCTATTCATAAAAAAATTGATATTAAAACATAAACCCACTGCCACGCAAGTGCGTGTGATGGTGCACTTTCAAATTGTTGCTCCCGCTCACTGTGATGGGAATGAGAGGTAACCGAATGAGAGGAGCAACCTTTTGTTTCTTAAGATTGGGAGAAAGTTGAGGAGATTGGATAACATGTATGGAAGATTGGTCTACAAGTTGAGGAGTGGGAACAACACATGAGGCAATATACCATAACTATTGTGATACATGTGATTTAACAGTGGGTGGAGGGAGAGGCAAAGAAATTGTTGCACATCCCTAAACAGAACATAAAGGTTGTGGTTGGATAATATTCTACCAGCCATCATTGGTAGCAACTACAAGTGGGGTTGAAAAATGAGGAGCCACTGTACTGCCAATGTTGGGCTTGTTATGAATAGATGGTTGTTTGAATAGATATCATCATATGTGGGGAAAATTCTTAGGTATTCATCTTTAAGATAGGGTCCCACCTACTAGTTCTTTTTTCTTTCCTTTATGAAGTTTTATTTGATTTATTTCTTAGGGAGAGAGGAAAGATTATCATAATGATTTGTGAAATTTTTCATAATGATGTCTGTCAACATTGGTGACTCCATAGGGTGGTTTGCATAGGGAAAACCATAACTTAGACATCTTTGGTTATTGAATTAGTAGATTTGACTGTGAGTGAGCAGGATGCGATTTGTCATCGGGGGAGAGGAAGCAAGGGATGTAAGAGGTGGGATGAAGAAGATAGGAACTAGGATGGTTTGTTGTAGGTAATGATAAGATCTAATATAGATTATTTTCAATATAGATCTTGAACAAAAATGAAGGTTCCTTGTCCCTTGTATTAAATATCCTTTTGTTTACGTGTTAAAGATATCAACACAAAATTATTTTTAGAGATATATAGCTTAAAACAAATCATATCAGGAAAGAGTTTGGTTATATTTTAAATATATTTTCCAACTATACTCAAAGTATAAATATCTAAGGCGGAGGGAGGATGATAGGAGACAGATCATGAGTGATTAAGGCTTGTTATAGACCTACAAATGGCAGACCTTCACAGAAATAGACAATCTGCCATTACTCTCTAGCAGTAAGACAACCACTACACGACAAGAAATAGTTCGCCAGCAATGGAACCCCCTCAGGGAGTGGCTATGATGCCTTCCCCACACTGACGCAGAAAACATTTTGCGGCACACAAAAGATTTCATGAAGGAACACCAGGAAGATATAGGAACAGAGCCCAAAACCTTGCCATAGAATACCAACAGGAATGAAGCACCCAAAGTGACGTCGGAAACTTGCAAGCTTGTAGCAGCTGATAGCCCTAAGATTGAGCTCCCAAGTCACCAGATTAACACTCAAATCCAGTACATGAAGGATCACACATTGATTGGAAAGTTCATAGGCTTTTGGCCCATAGAGAAAGAATTGCATGGTTGGATAGCTGCCAAATGGAAACCAAAAGGGCACATTACTCTGTAGTTAGGGTCTAAGGGTTTCTTTACTGCAATCTTCAACTGTCTAGAAGACCGAAATAGGGTTCTTAATGGCGGACCATAATTTTTCAATGCAACAGGACTATACCTGAGAGATTGGATTGAGCATTTCAATCTGGACAAAGAAGATTTTAGCTGGGCACTGGTATGGATCCACCTTTACTCCCTCCCTTTGGAATATTGGGATGAAGACTTGCTACAAGATATTGGGAATGGATTAGGGGAATTCATCAAAATTGAAGAGGAGATGAAACTCAAGCAATACACCTCCTATGTGTGAATATGTGTCTATATGCACCTTAGCAAAGCTCTCCCGGACACAGTAAGCCTATTTCATGATGATTTCGAATGGATATAGTCAATAGATTATGAGCACGTCCCATTCCATTGCAGAAAATTCCATGCCCTTGGCCATTTATTCCGAGATTGTCCTTCAAATCTGAAAGCCTCAACCTCTTCCACAGTGGACAAACATGACTCGAATGGGTTTACCAAAGTATCCAACCACAAAAAGAACCACAAAAAACCCTTTACATTCCTTAAAAAACCTATAGACAATGCCTCCATGCCATCAACCAGCAATAGCTTTGAAACCCTGATTTAGCCAAAGCTTAATAACTTCAAAAACCTAGACCATTCTAAAGAAATCCCTAAGATGACTCCCTAGGCCACTCCCTCTAGCTCAAAGAAGGCCCAAAAATCTGTGCAATCCATAGATCTCAAATATTCCCCTTCCAGCAAGTCCCCAAAATGGAATGCTCAGGGAATGGATGTGGATAGCATGCAATAAGAAACTACGACAATAGAGGACATAGAGGTGGAGCGAGAAGAAGTCCAACACATGGAAGAGGAGCCAGAGAGCTTCGACATTAGAGATCTAGACATATTGGGACTAGAACAAGCTTGTAAGAAAAAAGAACATGACAAGATCCCAGAAAGGCAACTGGAAAGTTTAGAAATCATTCTCTCTAGGGCATAGCAGCAAAGATTGCTAAGCATCCAAAGTGGGAGTCAATGGGATGGAAAAATCATCTTTAAAGATAATAAAAAAAGAGGAAGGAAAATAGATCTTCAACGAACCATCTGCATTGGGGAGATGTTGGTGGAATCTGGAAGATATTCCAAGCTTACAAAGTATTACAATCCCCTACCCAACTGTGCATCATGAAGCTCATTTCATGGAACATTAGAGGGCTCAACAGCCCCAGGAAATATAGACTGATAAAAAACATGTTTCAACAGAAGAAACCTCAAGTCTTCTTCTTGCAAGAAACCAAATGTAACTCTACAACGCTGGATCAGACCCTTGCCAAAGCATGGCTAGGTAGCAAAGAGGTTGCAGTGGATGCCACAGGAGCATCAGGAGGACTAGCAATAGTATGGGATGAAAGAGCTATCACACTTACTAAAATTCATGCTAGTAAACATTTTATTCAAGACACCTTCCATATTATAGGGACAAATGCTCATGGAAATATCACCAATGTCTACTTCCCCCAGGAAGCAATAAACAAAGTAGACATACTGAATACTTTAGCTTTGATCAACTCTGAAAGAACTCATCCACTTTGGATTATAGGAGGAGATTTTAATATGATAACAAAATTGGAAGAAAAAAGAGGGGGAAGGGCCAAGCTGGACAATGAAAGTTCTCACTTCAAAAACTTCATCCACGACAACTGGCTCATCGATATGTCATTCAACAATGGAATCTTCACATGGAATAACAAATGAGTAGGTGCACATCAAATTGCCTCTCGATTGGATCGATTCCTGCTTTCCGACAATGCAATCCATCTTGGAGGGGACTTCTCGGCTTCAATCTTACCACTCTCAGGCTCAGATCACTGGCCTATCGCACTTCAATGGCAAAGGCCGGGAAATAATGCACGTAGGCCCTTTCGATTCGAAGCTTTCTAGTTGACACATCCAGACTTTCACAACTTGATTAATGCGGTTTGGAAAAACTTCAAACCCCGGAAGGCACAAAAATGTATCAACACCAACAAAAACTCAAAAATCTCAAGAACAACATCAAACAATGGAGTCAAGTTACCTTTGGCAACATTTTCCAAGCACAAAGTGCTCTTGATCAAGAAATGAAAAAATTACAGCAAAGAATCATTGCAGAAGGAAGATTTGAAGCTCTAGCAGAACAGGAAAACCACCTACAAACGCAAATCTCAGAAAGAGAAAAGCAAGAAGAAATACTTTGGAAGCAAAAGTCAAGAGTCAGATGGCTTAAAGAGGCAAAATGAAACACAAAGTTCTTTCATCGCACTACTATCTAGAGAAGAATGCACAACAACATTACTCACATCCAGAATAAGCAAGGGGAACGACTGGAAAAACATGAGGATGTAGAATAGGAACTCCTCACTCATTTTCAGCAGGTTCACCAAGAACCTCAGATAGATCGGCTACCAGCTATAGAGAAAATTACCAAGAATATCCCTAAGATCATAACAGAGGAACACAATCAGATCCTTCTCAGGCCGATATCTTTACAGGAAGTGGAGACAGCCATGCGACAACTTAAAGTAGGAAAAGCACCTGGCCTAGATGGCTTCACATCCAATTTCTTCCACAACTTCTGGGATCTAATCAAGGAGGAGGTATGGAAAGTCGTTGAGGAATCCAGGACTAATAGATGGATGCTTCCCTCTTTGAACGCAACCTTCATTGCCCTTATTCCCAAGGAAGAACATTGTCAGACTTCGGACAAATTTCGGCCTATTGCTCTATGTAATGTCATATACAAAATCATCTCCAAAGTTATTGCTTCATGACTAAAACCCCTGCTTCCATTACCTATATCATTGGAGCAATCAGGATATGTGGAAGGAAGGAAAATCACGGATGGCATTATACTCACTCATGAGATCATTCACTCTTTAAAGTAGCTCAAAAAAGTAGGTATGCTCCTAAAAATCGATCTCTCTAAAGCTTTTGATAGTTTAAGCTAGAAGTATATTCAAAAAATGTTGATAGCCTTTGGCTTCACCCCCCCTTGGGTCAGATGGGTAATGAGTCTTATAACATCTACCTTCTTCTCAATTCTAGTCAATGGGATCCCTTCCACCCCCTTTCACCCCTCCAGAGGCATCCGACAAGGGGATCCCCTCTCCCCCTTTCTGTTTGTCATTATGGCGGAGGGTCTCGGATGATACATCAAAGAAGCCCTTCATTCCCATCATTTGAGAGGTCTCTCCTTTCCCAACACCCCTGCCTTCACCCACCAACAATTTGTTGATGACAACATGTTGTTTGGCCACCCCTCAGTCCAGGAAGCCCTCAAATTAAAATCCATTTTAATTGATTTTTCGGATTCCTCTGGAGCATGCATTAACAAAGCTAAATCCCAAATATTTTTCTTTCATACCCCTACTATAACCCAATCCTCAATTGCTAGGATCTTAGGTTTCTTGATAGCGGCTCTCCCCTCCAAATACCTGGGTGCTCTTATGACGGACACTACTTTAAAGCACTCATCTTGGCATCTGCTCTTGGAAAAATTGGAAGCCCATCTCTCTTCTTGGACTTTCAGAGCTCTCAACATGGCAAGCTGTTTCATCTTAATCAAAGCGGTGTTGCAATCCATGCCGCTTTATCTTTTTTTAGTTCTGGCAGTGCCCAAGTGGGTTCTCAAGGCATTCAAACATCTTCGAAGAGCCTTTATGTGGGGAAACATGGAACAAAAGAGAAAATGAGCATTGGTAAAATGGGATACAGTTTGCCTCCCGAAAAAATGTGGAGGTACTAGGCTACGAGATCCTCAACACAACAACGCAGTCATGGGAGCATGCATCTGGTGGAAATGGATCTCGGATCCACATACTCCCTGGGCTATTATCTCGACAGAAAAATATGCCAATAATAAACCAGTAGATGACTTAATTCAACTCACAGAAGTTGGCCCAGGTTCCCTAATCTGGAATGCAGCTAAACAACATAAGGATCTAATTCAATAGCATAGCTTCTGGGAAATTAGGAATGGTAACAATGCGAGGTTCTGGGAAGATTCTTGGCAGTAAAGACCAAAATTGAAGGACCTGATCACACCCCACCAACTTCAGGATTAGGTAGAGCAACCGATGATCAAGGTAAATCAACACTGGAGGCCCACTCATACCGAGGGATAGAAGCAATGGATAAGCACAAACCACATCATCAGGCAAGGCACGTAGCTCATCAAAGATAAGCTAGAAACAAAGCTCTCGAACAGGCAAATATGCTACTTTGACAAGAAAGATATAATCATATGGGGTTATGAAGCGAGAGGAACCTTCACGTCACAGGAGGCCTATCATATAATTATAAGAAACCATAAAGTCAAGGACCATCTCTGGAAAAAGGAATGGGACCCCCCCATCTGGCCAAAACTATCCAACTTCCTCTGGTTGCTTTGCCAAAATAAAATCCTCACTTGGGACAACCTTCAGAAAAGGAGCTTTCATGGACCTTCTATGTGCCAAAATTGTAAATAGGTGGAAGAAACTACTGAGCATCTCATAAACTCCTGTCCACTAGCAAATCGACTTTGCGAAAAAGTTAGCTTTAGATGCCAAAAATATGGATGAATTAAGGAGGATATCACCAACACTATACGCACTTGGGCAAAAAATCCATACAAAAGCAAACCGTTAAATGCTTTATGGAAACTTATACCAGGATTCCTCATGTGTACCGTCTAGAAAGAAAGAAATAGTCGCATATTCAAGGACCATTCCACCCCTTTAGTCTTAGTCCTATGGAATAATATATGTCAAAACCTTCGAGAAACCTTACTACTCCAAACTTGGAATGAAGAAGAATTTCCCTCCACTCCACAGGAACAAAATATATGGGTAAATTGGAATCTCCAGTGGAACTAGATGTAGGCAAATCAGGGTAAAATTTCATCACCAGGAACGACACCAACTAGATGGATTCCTCCACCCCTACATATGATACAACTTAACTTCGACGGAGCATCTAAAGGTAATCTAGGCAAAGCAGGATATGGAGGAATCTTTAGGAATCACAAAGGCACTCCTCTCCTAACTTTTATGGGTTAGTTGGTTGGGATATAAACAACTCAGCTGAATTAGAAGGGCTATGGCAGGGGCTCCTCCTTGCTCAACTCCATGGCTTCTTCCCTCTTATAATTGAAGGAAATTCTCAGATTCTTATTAACATGGTGAATCAGATTCTACAGGGGATTCCATCATACAAAGTTGGTAGCAGTTGGAGATTGGCTGAACGATTGGTGCAGATTGAATAATGGCTATCAACTCATAAAGTAGTCACCCTTAAGCACATTCGTAGGCATGGAAACAAAGTAGTAGATCTTTTAGCTAACACTGGAGTTGATAGTGGAAAGACTCTTCATGCAGGAACAGTTAATTCTACTGCCACTACTCCTTAGTTACAGGAATACAATGATCTGGTGCAAAATGAAATGGCAAATGAAGAAGAAACACACCTGGATGCAGGTGATTGCTATGGTAATTAATATGATAAGACATTAGGCTAGAGGACAGGATGGCCACATGGCCACCTGCGTCATCCCCCATGCCAACCTTCAGTGCATTCAAACCACCTTGTAGGAGCCATTAATTGTGTTCGAAGGCCGAGACACCTCCACAACCTTCATTGCCATTGAACCTGCAGAGGATCATGCAATTCTTCCCCCTTTGCTCCATTGCGTTTGCCCTCCACTGGCCACAGAACCCTGCTCTCGCACTGTAACAAGAAGTTGATGATGGTTGCTGAGTTGTCTTGATCTGGGCAATGGATTTCATTACTCTCATTCCAATCTCTGCAACTTAAACCAGGATCAGACCTCCCCTGTTCATTCTTTGCATCAAAATTCCACCAACCCCTCTATTGCCAACCTTTCTCTCAACTCTGCAATGGCTCTCATTAGACATCGAATGCGAAGCAGACGTGGAGGCACTCGTGAAGGTATCATTCTCCCATCGACATTGACTAGCTCTGCCATTGCCTCCCCTGACTCCTCCGCTGATAATCCCAATCCTCTCAGCTCTCTCTATGGCTGTTACCCAGACACCCAAAGTGGAAGGGGACGCGCCAGGCTCCAAGGCACAGAAGGGAGGGATGCTGCAGTTCACTCAGCGGATTTCCCCCTTCCTCCACATCCAGCTCCCCATGTCACTCAATTCCAGTTTCGCAGCACTTTAACCTAGCCTGTAATCACTGCCACGGTGACCATTTCTTTCTCGGAAGAAATTGATCCATAGGCACCTCCACCTGAGCACAAGGACGAGCAGAACAGAGTGGCTCCAAGCAACCGTGGTATTAGCATCCCTGGTAATCAGCAGCATGACGATGGCAAAGCAGCCCTGCATGGAAAAGCGGTAGCTGGCAGTCAACCAGTTGTGGATAGCAAACATGGCAACACAAGGGCCTCAGGAAGCTGACAAGGCGACACGTCTGCAATGCCGGTGGGCACAGGTAGCACTGCGGCCGATCACGCTGGTTCTGAGGAATATGGATGGTGTCTGGTCATGGAGGAAGAGCCAACAGAAGAAACCTTGCAGCTGCTGGCCAGGTTACATGGCGAGCCTTGAATCTGTTTTTGATTAGTTTTGTTACATGTCATTTTAAACCTTGTTTCCTGTCGGGTCTTTTTCTGGTTTTGTCCCCAACTCGGGCGACGAAAATTTTGAATTTTGTTCCCAATTGTCGATTTACAGTGGAAAATTCTGAGTTAAGTTTTGGAATTTACAGTTTTTTGGTTAGAATTTTTGAATTATGGAACTATAGCCCCTGCGAGGGTAAATTGAATTGTCCTAATTTTTGTACTAAGACTGGTTTCCCCATCTGGGGTAGTCACGATTTCAAGGTTTGATGCTCAGAATGGTCATACAACTGACCCAATGCCACTGAGGCCAGAGCCTCTCTGTACATTATGTCTTTATAAATAGATTAGTTTTACTTAGGAAAAAAAAAGTATAAATATCTATCAGCCTTATCAAGACCAAAGAAGTCAACAAAATGAAAGCTCAAGATAAAAGAAAAATAACTTAACTTGGCAGGAAACTGCGAATTAAATAGGAGAAAAGTGACCAAGGTGACTACAAAAAACCAAAATGAATTGCAATGTGAGTGCAATAGAAGAAAGAGAAAAAATTAAGACGAGAGAAAAAATATAAAATAAATATTTACAAGTAGGGAGGAATGATTTTGATGATTTATCCATGCTCTACTTCTACATATGGCTTAAGATGAGAGCCATTCTTAGTGTAGGGAATTATATGATAATTTTCATCTTTTAAGAGATAGGAATTAGGTCTGATAATAGTGGAAATTTTAAATGGACCAACCCATAATTTCTATAACTTGTGATGCTTTCCTATTTCTACATGTGTAGAATCCCATAAAAGTACTTTTTGATTGATAGTAAAAATGAAAATTTTAGATTTTTTTTTATCAAAGTGTCTCTTCATTATTTTTGTTCTTTGTTTAACATTATCAAGAGAATTATTTTTCTATTATTCAAGTGCTAATAATGCTAAGACTCGTTGTGGGATGTCAGTAGAATTAATCTCTTTAGCTTGCATGGCGAGATGCAAAGAAGTCTCAATAGGCATAACTTCCTGTTGTCCATAAACCAACTAGAAAGGGGAAACATTTGTACTGTATTTCACGATTGTATGATCAACCCACAAGGTGTATTTTAATAGATTATGCCAATTGCAAGGCTTATCATTTACGATTTTTTTCAATATTCGAATCATATTTTTATTTTTAGATTCTACCTATTGTTACACAACATTTTGTCACTGTCCCTCTACTCCCCGTTCCTTGATCCTAGAGGACCTTTACAGTGAACCCCGCATGCTTTGCCTTCATGAAGAAAATCCCATTATGTCCCTCTTCTTGAGCAGATCATTTCCCTTTTGCACTATTTCCCCTAAAACTTCTGTTTTTCCCAGTTTACAAGGCCATCGCTAATGACCTTTGTCTCCATCGCGCTGATGTGCAGAGATTAGCACTATTCCCTGTGATGATCGATGCGACTGAGCTGTGTTCCAGTCACACCAGTCTTGTTATGGAAAGATTTTTAAATTAGAGCTAGAGCTTCCAGTTCTAAAAGCTTCGTAATGGAAGTTTGGTAAATGGTTTGGCCGGATGGGGTTGAGGATGATAGTTTGGGCTCCTTTCCCCTATAATGATGGAACTACCTAAAGGGATAAGTCCTTCTCCCATGAGAAGAGGATCCATCTCCCATCCATATTTCCTATATAAATCTCCCTTCTTCCCAAGCACAAGCTAGTTATAGTGTTGTTTGAGTGTGAGTATACTATTTTAATTAGACAAGCAAGCTATTACTAGTTGTAGCCATCTAGTTGTGTTTGGGAGAAGTGTGTTTGGTTTGGAGTGAAGTCTAAAGGGAAGAGCGTTTAAACTATTGTTGTTTGAAGTCATCATGGAATGCTAGCAGAAGTGCATGGAAACCTGGTCTTGTCCGAGGAAGACTACAACGTCAAGGCGAATGGTTGTAATCTCTCTCTGATATTAATATATGTAACTATCGATTGATTTCCTACATGTTTTGTAATATTAAATATTCGTGTCTTGATGCTTATTGACTCACTAAGTAGGTTGAATTGCAATTTGTATATTATTATGTTTGTGTGCTGTTGTTGTTTACTTGTTTCAGGAGCTTGAAGAAGGAAGTGAGATATTGCTGGAGTGAGCAAGCGAGGAAATCATCAAGTAGGATAAGCAACCAAGAGGTAGGCCCTCTTGATTGATTCTAATCTAAGGAAATATTCGATAGAATGTATCTGTTGTGGCTAGACCCATTATCGGGCTAGAGGAATTCATTTGTGTCTGCACTTATAATTTTACTTCACCAAAAATTGGCAACTCCATTGGGGAAATCCCATCTTTTGTTTGTTTTAGATTTCATGGTTTCGTGAGAACTTTGCTAGTTTCACGTTTTCCCTTTGGTTTTGTTTCTTTTCTCCTGCTTACTAGCATAAGTCTAAAATTCATAGTAGTAGACCTGGTCCCTGTTTTGATTTTTTTATTTTTATTTTTCCTTAGTTCCCTCGAACAACATGTTTAATCGGCTGACAGTCGTGCCAACCAGCGTGAATTGCATAGGAACAGTCGCACTGACCCACCTCTAGTGCTTGTTGTTAGTTAGGTAGTCGCACCGATCTCTATAAGTGAAGATTAGGGCTAGACCCCAATCTTGGCCAGTGTGTTCTACTCTTGTGTTTTTGACCTCGTGAGCCCATTTCGCTGTTTTCTCCCTGATTAGGAACCTAGTTTTCATTTGGTTTTGCTTGCTTGTTGTCTTGTCATCCTGTTGTCCGATTGATTGAGTCATTGAATGGCTAGAGACACCAGAGCATCTAGCTAGTCACCATTCAGCAACTTGTGGACTCATCAAGTCCAGTTTTGGGTGTGTTTGCTCCTTGCATTTGCTTTTGGTCCCTCTTACAACTTTGACCTCTTTTTGCACAAGTTTGAAAAAATTTTGTTTACTAGTCTGAACATATTTTTCCGGCATAGATTACATTGTTAGTCTTGTGTTTGGTAAAGTTGATGTTTCATTGATCTAAATGAACTTATATTTTCATGTTTGCATCTCCTTGAAGAGCTCATAGTCTTGAATTCTTTTTTCATTGAAAGATTGTATGAAAAAAGTTTGTTTCGTTGTTTCATGAGAAAATATGAAATTCTAGCTTGTTGCATCATTATGGTTTTCATCTCTTAATAAACTAGAATTGCATCAACATTTGAAAAAGGAAGAGAAAATTTTTCATTTCAAAGGGATTGATAGATAAGTGCTTGTTAGGAAATTTGGAATTGGAATGCAATTTTCATTAGTTTATTTTTTGAAAAATTGAAGTAATGAAAGATCATTTTGTTTTCAGTTCCTTGATTGTTTGCATTTGATTGAGTAGTTTCTATCCTCTCTAGTGTATGCATTTCATCGAATTGAAAGGGTCTTGTCCCATTTAATTTCATTTTAGGTTTTTCGAGTAGCATTGATAAGACCTGAAAACTGAAACTTAACTCAAGATCAACTCTAAAATGAATTCAATTAACCTAAGGTGCATTTGACATTAACAATCATATCTAGAAGGTCTAGGCTAGAGACGTGTTCTGACGTCTGTAAACCTAGCAGTTTTCGTTAGCTTCGGCATTAGACAGTGCTAGCATAGATTTGTTCTCCCTGTATCGTCGAGTATATAACAGGAGACCCCACTGGGCTATAATCCTTTTATCCTTAGGAAACCGAATCAGCCACCTTGTAAGTGTGATACACCAAACACAACATTCAGGGAGATTGCTTGCTCGTACTTCATGGTTCTCCAGGAGGTATTATGCAGTTCATGGTTGCCTGGTAATCCTGTTTACCTAGATCATCCAGAGTAGTAATTTGATCTTTTTGACTCATTAAACTTAAAATATCATTCGAGCACTTGTCCTTTCAAGCTCGTTTCCAATTGAAAGTGATAGAGTCATATTTGTTTCTTTCTCGACTCTTTAAAAATGAAAGAACATCAGTCTTTTATGTGTCTTAATAATTGATTGCCCACAATCCAAAACATCCTGTTAGTCTTTTTGACCAAATCGTGAGTTGCCTTAAAAGGACATTTTTAAAAGCCTTGAAGTTACTTGTTCTGTTGACTAAGACAAGGTCATCGTGGCTGAACCCTCTGGTTCACCCAATTCCTCTTCCTCTCCTCCATCTAAAAGGTTGTCTGAGGAGCTATTTCCTGAGTTACCAGAGTCACTTGAGGACCAAAATGTTGAAACCGCAATTGTTTTGAGTGTTCAGTCGTTGTCATCTCATCCTCTGCCTACTTTCGATTCAGGGTCATCTGCTGATCTTGGCCTAGAATCTTTGGATAATCCTATTTGAACTCCAGAGAACTCGCCGACCACTGATGGTCAGCTTGGGTTAGTTATCTATCCTTTGAACCCTCTGTTTGACATTTTTGAGATATCACTACAGCGTCCTTATAGTCCATATGACCAACTAGGTGTTCCTTTGGAACTATCCCCCAGTACACGTTCGACCATTTGTCATCGTTTGTTTTTAGACATGGAACCCGAAGGCGATGCTCTAGTCACTTCTCCGGATGAGTCCGAAGTTTCTACTCCACACATTGTTGAGGGGGAAGAATTGTAGTTGCAGTTCCCTCCTGAGGGTTTCCCTTATTTAGAAGGTATTCCCGCCATTTTGCCACTCGGCTATGTGTCTTTGGGACACTTAGTTTCAGGCACACCTTGTGCCTCATCACTCTACCATAATTCTATTTGGGCATCAAGCATGAGGCCTACGTCAAGTCCATTGGTCACGAACATGACTTCCCAACCAGTTATTAGTTTAGTCTCGATGCAACCCACTATCCCGAACACTCTTGTATCATCGATCCCCGTTACGCATCAGTCTTAACTGGTGGTTTCAAAGATTGTCTCTGCCAGTTCTTCTGTCCCATTAGTGAGTGGCCAGATTGTGCCATCGCTTGGGCGTAGAACTTAAATGTCTCTATGGTGTTAGGTACCACTAATGTGAGTGGATCACAAACTCACATGCTTGGTATAAAGCAACCCTCTTCTGGTATTATTTACAACCCTGCTAACCCTACTGGATCAAGCAATGTCCAGTACCAATAGGTTTAGAATCCTAGTGGTCCGTCTGGATCGAACAATGTTTAGTATCAGTAGCCCTATGGGGCTCAAGTCCAATACCAAAATCCTTACATTCCATATGGTTCTCAAGGATTGGTTAATCAAACTTACACCCTCCAACCTGGGCAGTACATCCAGCTTGGCTACGGCCAGATTTAGTTCGGTAATTTCCCAGGCACTATTCAAGTACCCTTGCAACAACAAGGACAACTTTTGCACCAACTAGGGTAGCCTTTGTTACCGCAAGGGCAACCTTTGTTGTAGCAAGGAATTTCTGTGCAATAGCAAGGGCAGATTATCCCGCAGCAAGGTCACCTACAATAACTGCAAGGTCAGTCCTTTCAAAAATTGCAGTAGACCGCAAAGCAGTAGATACAATATTCTCTACATACCTCTCAAACCATACCCTCATAGGGCCAACCTTTGAAGCCCCAGGGAAAATTTTTGCAACCACAAGGTTAGCCTTTGCAACAACAGAACCAACCCAGACAACAAAAACCCTTGTATACATATCAACAAGGTCAACCTTTGTAGGGATAGGGTCAAGGTCAAGTCCTGTAGCAGCAGGCGCAGAATCCTCTTGTCCTAGGTCAATAGGTTCAGAATCTTGCCGGTCAAGGTCACCAGGTACAAAACCCCTACACCCAAGAGCAACAAGTGGATCAACCTTATGCCTAAGGACAACAAGTCCAGAACCCTTTTGTTCAGGGACAATAGGCCCAACAGCCCTATGTTCCACGATAATAGGTCCCATACCCATATGTCCAAGTTCAACAGGCTCAACGACCTTTTAACCCATACATTGCCTATCGACAACCTATTCATGGATAGTTTCAAGTTATTCAAGGTCTGAATCCTCCCTTTGGTCAAGGTAATCCACAATGGGGGAAACCTTTGATGCCATATGGCCAAAATCCCCCACTATGGGGCTAAAACCCTTACCAGTAGGGAGGGCTCTTCCCTATGGGCCTGCTTATCGACCTCCCATGCCTTTTAACACTCAATTACCTTTCTTAGCTACACTTGAGTTTCCAGATGTATTGCATCTTACGAATGATTTGATCCTTCATTCACCATACTGGCCTCCGATGCTATCCAAAATACCAAGTGATTTCCCAAAGTTCGATGGAAAAGCTAAAGAATATCCTCAGGCCCATGTGATGACATATCACCTCTGGTGCTCGTCGAACTCATACATGGACAATTACATTCGTCTTCGTCTTTTCCAACGAACCCTCATGGGTGCCATAGTGAAATGGTACATTGAGCTACCTCGAAGTACTTTCCATGACATCAATTCGTTAGCCATGGCTTTCCTCATGCATTTTTAGCTACCGGTTCGTTATGAAACTGGCATCTATTTGCTCACATCGCTTAAGCAAGACACTGTGACGCAAATCTATGATCATATCCATGAATGGAGATGTAGATGCCACCTGATCAAGTTCGAGATAGATGATCAGTTGCTCATTGAATGGTTTACCAAATCATTCATAGCCCTAATTGCTTGTGATATAGCTATGGGTGGATACGTCACTGAAGAGCAAGCCATTTCCCATGCCCAATACTTGGATTCAGTTTCCTCCTAGTCTTGCACCTCATACGAATTGTTACCCAATGCTCCATGGCCATCATCCGATCCTGCAACATAAAAGTCACTAGCTGTTCCTCCAATTGATGGATTTATTGGTTTAGTATCCCAGGCCCCCGCTAAAACTTCTTCCAAATAGAAGTCAGTCTTGAATGTTGCTCCTAATAATTCATCTCAAAATCTGTCAAGCCCTGGTACAACCTCAGAGTTCCACACTGTCCAATCTACCACAGTGGACAAATCCTGGAAGGAAAAAATAAAGGCAAAGGCAAAGCTAAAGCCGATGCCCCAAAACAAGGTCCTCCCAAATCGTCTGCTGGCGAATCTTTGCAATAGAAACCTAAGTATCTCTGCCTCATTTGCAAGGAGGATCACTATGCTAAGGATTTTCCACGAGGATATGAAGTTAGTCGCCTGCTGAAAAGGACCCCTGTTGTCCTTAAAGATCCATTTTCGTCTCAGCAAACTCAAATGGTAGACCAACCCCGATCTGCTTCCTCTGGATCTCAAGTGTTCATGATGAGCACACCCATTAATGTGGCTACCTGATCGAAAGATTATCAAACTCCAACTCCAACAGCTGGAAAAGAAAAAGAAGTTTCTCCTTCTTCTTCCACCTTGAATTCTGGCCCTCAACAAATCGAGCACCCTAACCCTGATTCCACTACTCGACCGCCCTCTTGAGGTGTGCCGCAAAAATCGTTGTATAATCCCAACACGTGAGTCGCTCAGCACTATAATATAGTTGAGGATTTGGCTCAGGCACCATCAGCCATGTCGGCTATTGAGGTACTCCAAAGCTGCCCATCACAGTGGAAATATTTTGTTGTCGACTATCGGGGGCATCGATCCCACTGATTCTAATTTGATCTGTTTCGATCTAGAGAACCATGTTTCATGGCTCCCTTATCAAATTTCCTTTCTTATTCAGGTAATCACTAACGAGAAGACCATCCACCGCACTTTCATAGATGAAGGTGCTTCCACCTACATCATGTCAACTACATGCTGGAAGGCTATTGGTTACCCTGCACTGAACCAATCTCTGAACACTTTGGAAGCGTTCAATGGGCGCGATTCACGACCCTTCGGTGTCTTATCTAACCTTGCCATCACCCTGGAAGGCAAGACAATGCAAGTTGATGTAGATATTATTGATGCCAATCTCAATTATAATCTTCTACTCGGCCAAAGTTGGACTCATGCCATGCATGCCATGGCCTTCTCCTTATTTCGCGTGATCTGTTTTCCCAATCAAGGGAATATTGTCACTATTGATCAATTGTCTTTCTTTGCTTCTTCCTCCTCGGATGGAAACATTCCGTATGTCAAGCACTCTGGTGCTCCCTATGAGAGTGTGGGGGCAGGACTCTTTAAAGATTCTGCCTTAATGGGAATTTTTCCACTCCCACTTCCTCATGTTGCCTCTGTCAACATGGTTTCAGTCAAATATGATCCCTGGGTCATACCTACACTAGATCTTGTTGATGCTTGGGGTGAGGTCATGTCGCTTAGTCCCGCCGAAGTCAATTACATGGAAATTGTTTTCAGCTTTGAACTCTGCATCCTCTGATTCTCATATGCTGAAGACCTCTCTCGATATGTATTCTTAATCCCCCTAGCTCGGCAATTTGGAATCATCCAATCCCTTAACCAAGACCTTTCTCACTGATGAAAGTATCATGGAAGTCATGTCTCTTGAGGAACTTCCATGGAGCGATACCCAACATTGCTCCTCATTACTACCTCGCCTAATGGTCATGTATACCACTTTTGAAGAGTCCCCTTCCCCATTGTTCATTGATGTGTCAGTTTATCTTGTGATAATCAAGATCCTTCAACTAAGGGCACCTTTACCCCTTCATGGATTCAGAATTTTTCACCCTATCCAAGTTTTCATTGATTGTCCTCTGACTCGTAACCCTCCCTCGCCCAGGGGACATGGAGGCAAAGCCTTATATGAGTTCTACTCCATTATTTGGTCGATTCGATGCTTACTTGTCATGGAAATGGTTAAACTTCGGTGCCCTTTCGTGTTGATCAAATACTCCAGTACCAGCATGGAATCCTACCTCAAAAAATATTATGCTTAGGTCATCTTGCATGGTTACTTATGTACATTAGTGTGTGATTCATTTTTGTACAATGTGGTTTTGTGTGATGGTTTTTGAACAACTTTCCTGTTTACTATGCTTTTCTTGCTTTGCGGATGTCTGCAACTCCTCACGTTGGTTTTGCCGATGGTGCTTGCTAAAGTACCCAAAACCTATCATCTACGACATGGGCTATCTATAACCCTAACGGTGAGTTGATTGACCTTTAAGGTATTTTCCTAGGTCGTACAACCAACACCATTGCTGAATACAATGCGGTCATCAAACTGTTGTCAGAAGCCATCGCTCTAGGCATCAGAGAATTGGTTGTCAACCTGGATTCACAACTTGTTGTCCTTCAACTCAACGGGCAATATTATGTCAGGAACCCTCAAATATTACGAATGTATCTCCGTATCCATCTATTGGGAAGACATTTTGATTATATTACATATCATCATATTCCTAGACGAACGAATACATTGACAGATGCACTAGCTAATTACGTGTTGGGTAGACATTTACAAAAAATGTGAAAGATAAGACAAACCATTTGCACCATAATAGACAGGAAATATACAACATATATATATATATATATATATATATATATATATATATATATATATATATATAGATATACACGTAAGAATGTTTGATACATCAAAACCCAAAAAATAATATGTGTGTCTATAATAACATCGGTGGCTCATAGGCCTCGTACATCCGTGGCACGCAGGCCTCAAAAAATATGTAAGTACTAGACCTAGGAACTACTCAGCATGGTGGTCATGGTAGCATGAGACAATTCGTGCAACATGACTCAGTAATCAGCAAATCCAATCTGAGACTCCCAATGTGTGCCTCTGGTACCATCGAGGCATGTCTCCTATCCGAGCATAGTCGGGATACCATGAGTCAACCCATTGAGGTTCCGCGTGATCTCCTCCTCATTATCACTCCCTTCCTGATAAGGGGTGACAAAATCAATAGGATGGGGGACACGCCTAGCTATCGGGGACATGCCAGCTGGCCACTCTGGTCCAACACCTTCATAGACGAGAGAAATATTATAAGCATGCATATACCAAAAACAAAAAAAAAGCCATCAAAATAAAAAATTTGATTTGAACCTTTGTCATTCCTCTCCATTTGGTAAGGGCATCTCTGGGTCTCCATGGAAATTAGTGCTGCTGTACGGCCAGTCCTCCACGATGATCCTCTGTCATCGTAGCCATGAGAAGAATGTTGGTCATTATGACATATGTTGACCCCCAGTGATCCTGGGCATCAAACGACTCTAGCGGGCCATCCATGGATCGCATGGTGCAGGAGGATCAACCTTAGTCAACTGATACTAGAACAGTGGCACTTGTTCCAGGAAGAAAGTCACAAGTACTAATCTGAAGCCAAATTGCTTTAGATTCCCTGCCTTGGCCTTGGACAACTAGCGATTAATATTCATCTTCATGGCCTCTGCCTAGTTGAAGATCGTAGGAGTTGTGTAGTCAATAGCATAAAGGAATTTCGACTTGTTAGTCTCATGTTCCACCTGGGAGCCCACCACTCTGTTGATAGTCAATAGAAGCACCCTCAGTGTCAAATCCTGCAAACTGGAAATTTCTATCTTCCCACTCTTGGACTTCAGGGCGTTAGGAGAATGTTCGACAAGCAGGGAAGATATTCTTGCCCTGACCAAACATGACCCATACAAGTTCACTAGCACACCTTTATGAGACAGTCCAGTGATGAAGTAGATATCTGAAGTTGTTAACTGCAGCTCTTGGTCCCCAATGACAAAAATCTCGTGACTGATGTCCCAAAGGCTCATCAAGTATTGAAGCAAATCGAGCTAGGCCTGCATCCCTGGTGTAAGGAAAAATTCAAGGAGCCCACAATCCCTTAAAGCCTCCAGGAAATTTGGATCATTCAATGCCTGGGTGTCAACATCTTTGTGTTCTCTTTCCTTCCAATCCATAATTTTCAACAATTTTTCTCCTACAAAAGCCATTTATTTGAGTCAATCATCAATTTTGGCACATAAAATTCAAGTTATAACGGTCAAATTTTGAAGAAAGATGATTTTTTTCTATCCATGGCACCAGTGCGCCTATTTTAGAAATAGTCGCACTAGTCGCCACAGATGGTCATGCAAATAACCCTCGGCTAGTGCGATCCCGTGCCTGGAAATCGCGTTGATCGAGGGCAAATTTTTTCTTCCAAAATCTCCCTAAAATTCCTAAAAAATGGCTAAAAATAGAAATGAATGGCATGAACATGGAGGCCAAGGCTTCGGCTGCTACTTGGAATTGACGATTCATCGATTGACCTCCCGAATCTCCTGTAATCTACTCCAAAAAACTAGGGCAAAAGTGGGTAAAAAGTCTTCACTGCAAAGGTGAAATGGTAAATAGTAAAAATATATTTACTTTTCACCTTTTTTATTCATTTTTCATGAAAATATCAGGTTTTGTAAATATTTTTGACCTATTTTGCCTCAAGGACTCGATAATACACTTTTCCTTGCTTGTGCAGCGACAAGTGATGGATGTTTGATGATGACGATGAGTCATATTTCAGCTCTTTTCTCGACTCGTTAAACTCATATGAAAAGATTGCTGAGTATTTTTCCCTTTTTGACTCGTTAAAGAGAATAAAAATGTGGGGGGGTCTGCTTTTAGCTCCTTTCCGACCCTTTAAAAGCGAAAAGATGGTCGACCCCTTGTCATTTCGAACTCGTTAATCGATGTGAAACGTCGTGTGCCCAATATAATTTTACGCCTTTTCGAGCTGGGAGGCACTATTTATGAAAAAGGTACTCTTGACTGAAATGGTCAAGCAGTTCTCTCAAGTATTATTTTCTGCCTTTTCAGGCTCAAGAGACACAAATGTATGAAAAGGGACCATTATGTGTCTTTTTCAAACTCTCTAAACATGAAAAAGATACTAAGTTACACCTTTTTTAGACTCGTTAAACTATTAAATGATATAAGATTCGTCACCATGACGAACACGAGCTTCTCCTTCCTAGGGCTCATTAAACTTACTAGGTCGGATTTGTCTAAAGGATGAAGTTACAGTGCAAGCATGTGATATCCCCTTCAAGCTTGTGACTAAAAAATAATTGGGGTACTCGCTAGAAATGGTGGGGGAAAATTTGGAAATCTATCGAGTCGTGCCGGCAGCTTACTCTTGAACATGACATTCTTTGCTTCATGTCGAGTTGGGACATCCTCCTTTGCATCGTTGACCTTCCTAGGTTTGGGCTGTTCATTTTTGCCTTCGATTTTATCTCTGCCATGTCATTGTGACCAGTGGTCCCATGGATCCAAAAGCTGCCAAACTTCCAGTTGTGTCACCGATATGTTCAAGAGTTGTCCTTCTGCAGTTACAATTACCTCTAATTCTCTGTATCATCCAAAATCATTTTACATCCTCTTGTCTCACATCAATGATGTGGGATTCATTATGGCCCTCCTTCAACACGGTCGCTTTCCGTCGACTTCGACTCATTATCCTGGAAGTTGTCCGAAAGACTCCCTTCTAGTACCTTAGAGCTTGCATGCCCTAATGGCAAGTTCTTCACACTCAATGACAAGTTCACATCATTGGCTTTTGATCAAGTGATTTCGCGGGTGTTCAACTTCAGTTCCTGTATTCAAATTCTGTGAATTTTGCTGATAGTACCTTGAGGGCCATTGTCATTATTGGTGGTTTCTCTCACACTTGTTAATAGTTAACATCATCGACTAGTAGTCAAGCGACTTTCTAGCATGTTCAATGTCAACACATCAATTCGAATGCTAGGATCTGTACTTGATCAGTTTGTGTTGGAGCGCAAGACCCTAGACTCAGATCACAAAAGTCTAGGTTGCGAAGCAATGTGACATGGTTATGATGATATTCACATCTCTTTCAGATGGTTGGCTACGACTAGACCATGAGTTATCATATATGATCTTCTTTGACGGATGGTTGCACCTATACCTGGATCCATTTACATGATCATTATCTGGATGGCTGTGTCCATTCAATGATTCATGTATCATTTGATAGAGATCTCAGTTTATGTATATGTATCTATACTTGCTTGCAAGTTTTCTGACGGCAGATTGGTTCCCGGCATTGATTTATAAAGCATTTGATCCCTCACTTCGGTTCATCCTTCACGCTTTAGGGGGCATCTATTACACAATATTTTATCATTATCCCTGTACTCCCCATTCCTTGATCTTGGAGGACCTCTACAGTGAACTCCGCGTGCTTTGCCTTCATGAAGAAACTCCCGTTTTGTCCCTCTTCATGAATAGATCATTTCCATTTTGCACCATTTCCCCTGAAAATTTTGCTTTGCCTAGTTTACAAGGCAGATGCTAATGACCTTTTTCTCCACCACGTCGATGTACAAATATTAGCACTATTCCCCACGCCGATCGGCGTGACTGAGCTGTGTTCCAGTCGCTCCAGTCCTGTTATGGAAATTTTTTTAAATTAGAGTCGAAGCTTCTAGTTCTAGAAGCTTCATAATGGAAGTCTGGTAAATGGTTTGGCCGGATGGGGTCGAGGATTATAGTTTGGGCTCCTTTCCCCTATAATGATGGAACTACCTCAAGGGATAAGTCCTTCTCCCATGAGAAGAGGATCCATCTCCCATCCATATTTCCTATATAAACCTCCCTTCTTCCCAAGCACAAGCTAGTTATAGTGTTGGCTGAGTGTGAGTATACTATTTTGATTAGACAAGAAAGCTATTACTAGTTGTAGCCATCTAGTTGTGTGGGGGAGAAGCGTGTTTGGTTTGGAGTGAAGTCTAAAGGGAAGAGCCTTTAAACTATTGTTGTTTGAAGTCATCATGGAATGCTAGGAGAAGTGTGTGGGAACTTGGTCTTGTCAGAGGAAGACCGTGGCGTCAAGACAAATGGTTGTAATCTCCCTCTGATATTAATATATGCAACTATTGATTGATTTCCTACATGTTTTGTAATATTACATATTTGTGTCTTGATGCTTCTTGACTCATTAAGTAGGTTGAATTGCAATTTGTCTATTATTATGTTTGTGTGCTGTTGTTTTTTACTTGTTTCAGGAGCTTGAAGAAGGAAGCAAGAGATTGCTGGAGCGAGCAAGCGAGGACATCATTAAGTAGGATAAGCGACCAAGAGGTAGGCCCTCTTGATTGATTCTAATATAAAGAAATCTTCCATAGAATGTATCTGTTGTGGCTAGACCCATTATCAGGCTAGAGGAATTCGTTCATGTCCACACTTATAATTTTATTTCACCACACCTACCCATTACCTTGAGGTAATGGGTGGAAGAAGTAGAATGTATGATCCTCTATCTGTCACAAAATTCAGTAAATTTTTTAGAAATAAATTCTAGACCATTATCAGTGATCGAGTCTAAATGGATACAAAAACGTGAAAGAAAACTATTTTCTAGGAATTCAATGACCTATTCATCTCATGCATTGTTTAATGGAAGAGCCTCTTCCCACTTTATAAAGTAGTCAATGGTGGGGAGAATAAAGATATCTCCTGCAGACAAATGTGGATTGATTGGACCAATAAAGTCAATACCCCACTTTTAGAATGGTAAATTAGGAATGAAAAGTTAAAAAGGCATAGAATGGAAATCTTCTTTACAGGAAACTTGTTGATGTTGGTCAACATAATTGTCCTATTTTTAATCTCTATCCAATCATAAATACACTACCTAAGCCTCTGTTATAACCTTGTAAGCCTATTTATTCCTGCACTTCTCTTAAAATTGTACTCATTCCTGCACTTCTTTCATGGTTTTTGTATTAAGGGTCATATATGAACTTAATTGTTAATTAACTAGATTTAATATCTTATTTTCCTTTGCAACTTATATGTTCTCTTTCTAAGGTAATTCGATAAGCCGAAAGTATTAATCAATTTGGAAGATGCGTTGTGCAGGAATGATTCTTGTACCATCCACTGTTCTTGCACTTCCAAGGCAGATGTCAACTTCAACTTGGTTCACTGCTTATGGCCGAGACAACTTGACAAATTATATAGATTCTTTGCCAAAAGATCAGTCATCTTTGTTGGGCTCAGAGCACAAAGGAATACGAGGGATGTGAAGACCAGAGTTTCGATCGAGATCCCTTGTTTAGTCTTTTGTTAATGACCAATAGGCCCAAGTTAAACTCTTTTTTTACTTTCTATTGTGGCCTTGAGACGAGACTATATATTTAATAGGGTTTCTAGTGGAAGTTAGGTAGTGATACACCGAGGGACTTTTGACAGCCATTTTAATATTTTTGTGTCGCTATATTTTATGGGTTGAATCTGGAATCCACAATGTATATTTGCAACTCTTGAAGTTTAATACAAAGGATTGCGACATTTATGCATTTTCCTATTCTAATGTATTTTTAATGTGTTATTTGTGTATATGAAGTCCCATATCTCACAATAGGGAAATGAGTTGGTTGGCTAGGGCCCAACCAACCCAACTCATTCTCCCTTTTTCGTAAGGTGTGTTAAATTTATTTTTATGAAATGTTTGAGTAGATCATATTTCATTCTTTCATAGTTAATAGGCTTTGAATTCTATGTTAGTTGTGTGATTCAGATCTGAATTGTGCAGGATTGGGTGTGTTTATTTTCTGCTTTTTGGGTTAACCCTTCTTTCCTTTGCTTAGTTTACTTCTACAAGTTCTTTTATTTCCAGCAAGATTCATTTGCTTTCTTTAGCAAATTGTTTTTTTTATTTATGAGGGAGTTTCCAAGCATTTTCAGCATGAAATTTTAGTTTAGAATGAATTTATCTTTATGAGCTATAATGAAACACTATTTGCATTATATAGATCTGTACTTGCACTTGTTTCCCTTGTGGAAGTAACTCAGTTTAAAATTGAAATTATTAAAGGGACCTTTAAGCTAAAACTTTTATTTATAATAAGTGCAGATCTAATTTACATAATAACAGTCATCTTATGAAGAAGCCTGCTGGTATTTGAATCAAGTAGTTATTTTTCACATGAAAGAAGCTCCCTGTTCTAACAAGGATTTTCTGTTTAACTTTCAAAGCACCTTTCATTTTTGAACGCATGATTAATTAAAGAGTATTTTGCTTATGAGTGTTTACTTTCTCAGCTCTGTTTTCACCTTGCAATTTATTCTTAGTTAACACCCTTTTCATTTTCTGCGAGTGGTTTGGAAACCCAATACAAGAATGATGATTTCTTGGTATAGGAACCTCTGTTTTGGTATAGGAATCGATATCCTGGTATAGGAATCCAAAGCTCTTGTATAATGGTCAAAATCTTCAATGCAGGCATAGTACATACTTCCAGTGCAGGAACATCACTTTAGTACATGAACATTGTTCCAGTGCAGGAACAATGGTCTAGTGAAGGAAGGAAAATCTTTAACGAAGACAAATGTTCTTAACAGTTTAAAAATTTATTTGTCCTACGATTGCACTGAAATTAATTTAAGATATTTATATTTCATTGATCAGGATTGATTTGAAGTTCCTTTTATTTAGTTTCTACAAAATAGTTTCTTTTTTCATTCCAGCACCATAATTCTCTTGGTATTATTTCTTGTGTGATCTTTTTGATTCTGCAAACAGTAATTAAGAAATATAGGAATAGATTTAGTGAAGGTTCATATCATTTGTTGGAATTTCATATGCTACGCCTCTAAGGTTACGTAGCCCTGGGTTGAAAAATTAAGTGTTGAAGGAGTCTGCTGAATTACAATTCCTGCACCCAACATTTTGGCACCATTGCCAGGGAGGCGTTTAAAATTGGTAAGAACTTTCTATTTTTTTTGCAGTAGGGGTACATCTGCTATTATTTTTTCTATTGTGTGCTTCTATTGCTTGAAGGATTTTTTAGTGTTGATCTTTATTTCATAGCATTTGATTTGAGATTTTGTTTTCTTTTTCTGTAATTCTAAAAGTTTTGTCATTCTTTTGGTTAATCATTTTAAGATGAATGCCTAAAAAGGGTAGGGGTACGAATCCCAATAAGGGATAAAGAAACATTGATAAATCCAAATAAATTTCTCATTTTGGGCCTTCTTTTGTAGGTAGAAAGTCCAAACAGACACAGACCCACCATGTGAGAACTGTCCACTTGGATTCTGGAAACAACAGTTCCGGTGTGAAACAACCCAAAAAGGGGAAGAAGGAAACTAGTGGTGATAAAATACTAATTTAAACTGTAATCAACCTTCTGATTTTGTTAGGAGTGGTTTGATTGGAGGTATGAAAATGGAAAAAAATGAGGACCACACTGAAGGAACTAAAGAGGATCAGGTAAATTAGGAACAATCCACCTTTGGGTTTCCAATCGTGAATTTGGGAACAACTGTACAAATGAAGAATATTCCACCATTAGCTCTTCCTCATTTCCATGGTAAGGTACATGAGGATCCAAATTATTTTATGTTTGAATTTGATATATTATGTAGAAGCTATGATTACTCTACAGATGCCCAAAAATTAAAGTTATTTCCTACAACTCTCAAAGATTCAGCTTACACTGGTTCATGGGATTAGGAGGATATACTATAAATTCTTGGGACCAAATGAAGAGAGTATTTTTGACCAAATATCAGGAATATTGTAAAACTAGAGAAATGCAGGACGAGATCTTCACTATTGTGCAAGGTGATGATGAGATTATTTAGGGAGGTTTCTATACATCCTACAAAGGTCAAACCATAAACTTGACATAAGTACTATTAGAGCCTTGTTCTTACGTGGGCTTATTGAATATTATAAACATAATCTGAATTTATTAGGACAAGGGGATATTGCTCAAAAATATTTTGATCAAATTTGTGACCTATGCAGGAAGCTCTCTCGAAACCAATTTAGATCCGATAAAGGAAATCAAAGTAGAACTAATAAACTTGGATCTACAAATGCTATGATTATTGGTTTGGAAAATAAAATGGACAATATGAAAATTGAAATTATGAATACTGTTAGAAAACAAATAGAATCTTTGAAATTTCAGCAGAAATTGGTAGAAGAACAAGAGTCATTGTCTATTTATTGTCCAAAGTGTAGGAAAAGACATCTTTTAAGAGAATGTCCTGCTGATGTTAAAGGTGCTAATAAATGTGTGATTTATACAGGAAAACATGCCACTGAGGAGTTCCCTTCTATACCAGGACTGAAAGAAACATTCGAAGGAGAGCAATCCGACCTGAGCCATTGCATGCTATGGGAACACAGAGAAATTGGCCTCAGGTAGGTGTAGGTATGGTTCCTGAACTTCCATCACATTTTTATGGTTATAATACAACACCATATTCCTATCATAATGAAAATCACTCTCAACCTTGACAGTATGGGAATCACTTTCAATATGGAAAACCTCCTCAACCTTGGCAACAAGGATGGAGGGGGTCAAATCATTCTCACTATTCCCATCCTACACCTATGTAATCATATCCTACTACATATACACCTTATCCCATGTCACAACCATCTTTACCCTCCTTACCTTAGCAAAGTCAACCAATGCCAACATTACCTTTACCACCACCCTTTCGACCACCCCAAATACCTACTCAACCAGTACCAAATCCTAATAATAAAGCGGTATAATTGATTCATTCTATTAGACCAATCCCTTCTCCCATTTATCAGACCTTGCTACTTGGGATCTGTGAGCTTCAATTGAGATTGGGAAGGTTAGTACAACTAGAAAAACAAAAATAATCCACGATGATTATTGAGGAGAGAAATGAGGAGGAAACTCCTGATTGTTCGAAAGAAGATGTCACCATTCGACCCATTCCCACACATTCAGAGTTTCCATCTTCTTCAAAACAACCTCCCTATCCAGAGAGGCTATTTATGGAGAAAAATGACCCCACTCTCGAGTCTAGTCTGGCTTCTAAGCTTAGGAATCTTTGCATAAAGGTCCCTTTTCTACAAGCTATTAAAGAGATCCCCATCTGTACAAAAATCATTAGGGAACTCTGTATTAAGAAGCTAGGAAGGAAGAAAGTAGAACCCTAGACCATTTAGTTTGTTGGTAGAGTAGCCGAGTTGATGACAGGATGTGCACAAATGGAGAAATATACTAATCCTGGAAACCTGATTGTTTCTATCCAAATAGGTGATATCCTTGTCCCAAATGTATTAATCAACCTAGGGGTATCCATTAATGTGATGACTAGGTAGACCATGGATCAACTTGGGTTGGTCCATATTCGTCCTACCCCTACTGTGCTTGAACTTGCAGATAGATCCAAAATCAAGCCGAAAGGTGTGTTGGATGATGTGGTTGTTTCCATTGATTCATGGGAATACCCTGTGGATTTTATTGTGCTTTGGCCTAAAAATCCTATGGGTGGAAATACCTTGATTCTTGGATGACCATGGCTTACCACAACCGATGCTTATATTGGATGCCACTCTAGTGATATGTACATTTCCCATGGAGACAATAGGAATAAAGTCACTGTGAACCCACCTAGATCCATTCAGGAGCTCAAAGATACCTTATGGCTAGATTACGATAGTAGTGACGAGGAGAAATGATTTGTCTTTGATCTGTTATCATACAGGGTCCACCCAGGAGGATGAGTTACGAGACTTCTTGAACAATCAAGACACAATGCCAAATGTTGACATGCTTCGTCAAATCCTACTTTAGATTTTCAAGAAAGTTATAGTTCTAAATGTCCCTCATTATAGACTCTAGCAACATCTTCCTGTACTCTTCAGCCCAGGACCACTCTTGTTGAGATCAGTCCAAGAAAATATTTACACATTAGCTTAGACCTGGATTCATCCCAACAAGAGAAATGTGTTATCTTGTTGCAAGATCACCTTGATGTCTTTGCATGGAGTTACGAGGATATGAAAGGCATACCTCCCAAAACATGTACTAATCATATCTATATTCAGGAGGGGGCCCAACTTGTTCGAAAACCCCAAAGGCGCATGAACCCTGCACCAAGAGAAGTTGTGAAAGAAGAATTTAAAAAAATCTTAGACGCTAATTTCATTTATCCTATATCAGATAGCCAATGTGTCTCTCCATTGGTGATGGTTTCGAGAAAAGATGGGAGATGGCACATTTGCATTGATTACAAAGAATTGAATAAAGCCACACTCAAGGACTATTTTCCCCTTCCTTTTAATGATTAGGTGCTAGATACCTTTGCTGGTAAAAAGTAGTTTTCATTTCTAGATGGCTTTATCATATATAACCAAGTCCAAATTGCACCTGAAGATCAATACAAAACCACATTTACATGCCCATAGCGGACATTCACCTACTGAGTGCTTCCCTTTGGGCTATGTAATGCCCCAACCACCTTTCAAAGGGTAGTGTTGGCTATTTTTGCTGATCTCGAGTGTGTTGAGATTTACATGGGTGACTTTTCAGTGTTTGGTGACTCATTCCAATAAGCTCTCAAAAACTTAGAAAAAATACTTTTCCGTTGCCAAGAAGCTTGCCTTGCTTTGAGTGATAAAAAATGCTGATTAATGTGAAAATAATGGATAGTTCTTCGTCATTTGATTTCTGACAAAGGTATCCAGGTAGATCCGACTAAAATATAAGTTATTTTGCGTCTTCCTGCACCCAAAACACAAAAGGAAGTGAGAGGATTCCATGGACATGCAGGCTATTACCGAAGATTCATTGAGGAATTTTCTAGGATGGCTACCCTGCTTTTCCAATTATTAGCTAAGGATAGTGAGTTCTCTTGGTCCACATCTTGCCAACAACCTTTTGAGACATTAAAGGAAAAATTAGTACATGCATAGGTTTTGCGGGGGCCTAACTAGTCCCTATCATTTCATATTTCCTTTGATGCCTTAGATACTGCCATTGGCACAACTCTAGGACAAGAAGAGAACAAACAGTCCTATGTTATTTACTTCATTAGTAAAAACTTGTCACCTACCGAGTTAAATTACATAGTAAATGAGAAGGATTTTTTAGCCGTGATTTTTGCTATAAATAAATTTAGACACTATATTATAGGATATGAAGTCTTTGTGCACACTAATCATTCTGCTATAAAATATTTAATGAATAAACCATTGACTAGCGGTAGAGTGACTAGGTGGTTACTTTTTTTACAGGAATTTAATGTTACTATTGTTGATATACCAGGAAAATCTAATGTTGTAGCCAATTGTCTTTCTAGATTCAATAATCCTCGTGAAGTAATTCTTGTTGATGGCGATTTTCATGACAAACATCTTTTTGTTGTGTCAACAAATCCCCATGGTTTTCTAACATCGCCAATTATTTAGTCATTGGAAAAACACCACCTCACTTATCCTCTTGTGAAAAGCGGAATATCATACAGAAAAGTGTTGCATATTCTTGGATTCAGGGAGACCTCTTTTACACTGGACCAAATCTCATTATTCATAGATGTGTAAGAGAGGAAGAGGTGTTTGACATTTTGAAATCTTCCCATGATGAACCTTGTGGTGGCCATTTCGCTGATAAGAGAATTGCATATAAAATTTTACGAGCTGGCTATTTTTGGCCCTCCTTGTTTAAGGATGCCAAACAATATGTCAAGCGATGTGATAACTGTCAGGGAATGGGTCAACCTATACAAGACAATGAAATTCCTATATGTCCTTAGGTTATGATTGAGCGCTTTGAAAAATTGGCTATTGATTTTGCAGGACCTATAAATCCAACATCTTTGAATAAAAAAAATATCTTGGTTTATACATATTTTTTTACAAAATGGGTAGAGGCTAAAGCTGTTTCTTTTGCTACTGAAAAAGTCGTTGCTGAATTTTTGTTTAGTGAATTTTTTACTAGATTTGGTGTTCCTATAGAGATTGTTTTTGACAATGGACTGCAGTTTGTTTCTAATCCAATGCAGGAAGTTATGGATCAATACAAAATTCAGTATAGGAATACCACACCGTATCACCACATGGCCAGGTGGAATCTATCAACAAGGTGATCAAATCCATCCTTACTAAAATAGTGAACCTTCATAGAAAGGATTGGGCCAACTGGTTAGCTGAAGCCTTATGGGCTTATCAGACCACTTAAAGGAACAACACGGGGCATACACCATATGAGCTGGTATACGGGAAACAAGTCCTTTTGTTGATCGAGTTCCAGATAAGAACTTTTTGAACTACAGTTCAATTGGGATTATATATCTTAGAAGCACAACAACAATGTCTATTGCAGTTAAATGAGTTAGATGAATTTCGAAGAGATGTTGTTCAACAGAATGTGTTAGTGCAACAACAATGTAGGAAGTGGCATGATAAGTTGATCAGAAATAAGCAGTTCCAACCAGGTGATTGGGTACTTATTTATGAATTTAGATTTAAACATTTTAAAGGGAAATTTCGTACACGCTGGATGGGACCTGATGAAGTGGTTAAATTTTTTGAAAATGACGCTGTAGAAATAAAAACTATTGATGGGCGAGAGTTAATATTCCTTGTGAATGGGCATAGACTTAAAGTATATTTTCAGCCTCTCATAAAGGAAGATTTCATGCAGCAAGTGAAACAACAGTCTGAACTAAAGATGGTAGGTGGTTGTGCCAACCTATTGCAAATCTGATTCTTTCTTTTCCAAAAACAAAATAAAAAGGAAATTAAAAAAATGACCAAAAAATAATTAAAAGAAAAAAATATTTTTCCTGTGGTTATGAAAATCAGTTTACTAACATGATCACAAAAGGATGAGCCTGAAAACTAGCATGCTGGCCAAAGTATCAAATTTTAATAAAATGGGAATGTTTCTTGATATTTATATGTGCTAACTATCATTGAGAAGAAGAAGGTTTTTAAGTGCACGAACTGAGCCCTTATCTAAGTTCTGGACAACTGACACATAAAATTTTATGCAACCAACACTCAATTCCTACTGCAGTTATTTTTGATTCAATGCTATTCAAGCATATTTTGAGGTGAAAATTTACCCTTCTTCTATTCCTTTTTCGTAAATGTCCCTCTATAATTCTTCTTCTTTTATCCTATTGAGAATGACCATCCCTTTCTTCAAAATAAATTGTCCCTATCTGATTTCATTTTTTCCCTCTTTTCCCTAAATTGGTTTTCCCTATCCCTTTTTCCGTATATCATTCCCATTCTAAAATTTACCCCTTTCCCACTTCTTTCTTTCCTTCATGGACTATATTATAGAATCTGATAAGAATTCATGGATCAAATTGAAAGGCACATGATAATACCAAGAACTGGCGAATAAAACCTCCTTTGAAAAACTCTGCAAATTTTTCAAGATTCAGCCTGTATATTGTATTTTTATTAGAAACCTCTTTCTTCAAATTTCGAGTATAGGAACAACGATATTCCTCAATACAAGAATGTGTGCTTCAGTGCAAGAATTTTGGAATTTTTGGTGCAGGAATACATGTTGTTGTGCACTCCCAGGTGCAAGAACATGTGTTCTAGTGCAGGAACGATGGTAGTCCTCAGTACAAGAATGTGTGTCTTAGTGTAGGAACCAAAGACTCTTG
Source organism: Pinus tabuliformis (assembly GCA_031772625.1). Classification (NCBI taxonomy): domain Eukaryota; kingdom Viridiplantae; phylum Streptophyta; class Pinopsida; order Pinales; family Pinaceae; genus Pinus; species Pinus tabuliformis. Next base: position 404,395,908 of record CM062818.1, on the reverse strand, counting down.
AGTGCAAGAATGTGCATTTCAGTACATGAATGTCCACTATAGGAATGCATGCTTGGAACAAGAGTTTAGTCCAGGAACAGGGGAAGTTTAACTTCATTCAGTACAGGGATCTTGTTCAGGCATAAATGGATGCACTATTTTAAATTATAGCATGCATTAATTTTTCCCACATTCGAATAGACTTTGTTTTATCATTTCTAGTTAGGAAATAAATTGTTTTAAAGTACAAAGGAATTTAGTTATGAAATCTTATCTCTATATAAGTATCATATATACCCTATGCGAAATCATGATTTGATTGGGAGTGTGTGTGAAATCTTCTCATAATCTAACATTCACCCTTGAGCCTTGCCTTTAATTGATGATGACCTAATCATATATGACACCTTGTGTTGTTTATATAACAATTATTCTCCATGATCACCACCCTCTACCAATCATTATTTCTTCATGTACGTTGTTGTATTGCATCTTTTTCAAGACTGAAATTCCTTTGATGAGAATGTGACCATTGAAGAATGTCGATATAGTAGCGTATAACTAATTCAATAATTACAAATTCTTTCAGACATAGTCCTAAATCTCCTACTAAGTACTTTTCAGAATTTTGAGAAATCAAGTAAAGCTTGAACAATTATGGCACCTGTTCGAATTGAACCATGGTCTGTAGGAGAATTGGAGTAGATGGTCGAATACAAGGATAATTTGTCTCTGCTACAGGAATTGATATTTCCCCCCTTCCTGATCAATTTCAATGGTTTTGATTTAGCCATTGCACTTGAATTTTCCCAAACCTTTGATGGAAGAAGAGCTAAGGTGGGGTCCTTGGAGTTCGAAGTAACTGAGCAATCTATTTAGCAAGCTATAGGATTATCGGCCATGGGGGAGCAGTGGTTCAAAAAATAAAAAATCAAGAAAGGAGCTTGGTGCCGACTTGTGGTCGATAAGAATCAAAAGGTGGATTGGAATGTTGGGTTAAAGTGAAATTCAATGATAGAGAAGTGGAATCATTTGCTATATATCTTGCAAAAGTTTCTCACTTGTGAAGGCTGGTATTCATTAACTTTCTTGTACCACATTCGATTGCTACTACATTTCAAACCTAGTAAGTTAATTAACTTCCCCTATTTATTGTTGAAAAGTTTAGAAAATATGTCTAAAAGCATCCAGAAAAGTTGGGAAAACCAAACTGGGTACAAATTATGTCATTATGGGTTGATTGCAATTCTGTTAAAAAGGAGTTAGAGGGGAAGAATATGACTTGGGAAGAGTTCCTGAAAGCGTTCCAAGAGGGGAGAATAGTGAAGTCATCAGGAAAGAAGGGCAAGGTCACTAAAGAGAGACTCGACCGAAAGGGTAAACCCTTAACCCCGCAGACTAGTAAGACTAAGGAGAAGAAAACCCCGTCCAAGAAGCCAGTACTGGAGGAAAAGCAGGAACCTGTAATTGAAAACTCGGGCCCTTCAAAAAGAATAACGAGAGCTCTGTCAAAAAGAGGTTTTCTTCCTCAAAGGGAGGCCATACTGTATCAACCTCTCCAATAAATATATATGATTCATAGCCCACTTCACCAAATGAAAATAATGTCTCTCTTCTTGCAGATGATACAATTCATTCGGGGTTTAGTGAAGGTTATATGGAGGAGGGGGATAATACTCCTTTGTCAGTTTTTGTTGGGAAAATGAAGAAAAGGAAGACTTTGGAGACACCTGATGCGAGTGTAGGGAAGGAACCAATAGTGGATCAAGGTGACATTGAAATGCAGGGTATTGAAACACAAGGTGACATTGCCCTTGATGACACCGAAATTTGTTATGAGTCAACTATTGAAAGTATTTTGACACAGGAGGCGTTTAATAAGGAATATCTTGCTCTCTACATGTATATCCAGGTCGAGGAAATGAAATAAAGTATTTATGGACTTGAAATATTGAACTAGGCTATGAAGGAACAAAGCATTGTGCCACAGAGAAGGAATGTTGAATTAATGGAGGAGGTGCGAAAGCGAAAGAGACAAGAAAAGGTGTGGAATTTTTTAGCATCTAAATGCTATGGTCACCTTAGGAAAGTGGTCAAACAACTTAAGAAGGCTCGTAGTAAGAAGTCGAAGACAAGGAAGACAGGGATCAATATTCAGATACAGGATTAAAGGGACTTCTCCAGGCCATTTTTTTGTAGAAGGTAAGGTTGTGTGAGGACACACAACAAGACGGCGATGGGAGGATTTTGGTAAATAGAATTGGAAGCATTTGCTATATATCTTGCAAAACTTTCTCACTTATGAAGGCTGGTATTCATTAACCTTCTTGTACCACATTCAATTGCTACTACTTTTCGAACTGGGTAAGTTAATTGACTTCCCCTATTTATTGTTGAAAAGTCTAGAAAATATGTCTAAAATTGTGCATAAAAGTCGGGAAAACCAAAATGGGTATAAATTATGTCATTATGGGTTGATTGCAATTCTGTTAAAAAGGAGTTAGAGGGGAAGAATATGACTTGGGAAGAGTTCTTGAAAGAGTTCCAAGAGGGGAGAACAGTGAAGTCATCAGGAAAGAAGGGAAAGGTGACTAAAGAGAGGCCTGACCAAAAGGTTAAACCCTTAACCCCGTAGACTAGTAAGACTAAGGAGAAGAAGACCCCGTCCAAGAAGCCAGTACTCGAGGATAAGCAAGAACCTGTAATTGAAAATTCGGGCCCTTAAAAAAGAATAAATGAGAGCTCTATCAAAAAGAGGTTTTCTTCCTCAAAGGGAGGCCATACTGTATCAGCCTCTCCAATAAATATATATGATTCATAGCCCACTTCACCAAATGAAAATAATCTCTCTCTTCTTGCAGATGATACAATTCATTCGTGGTTTAGTGAAGGTTATATGGAGGAGGGGAAGAACACTCCTCTGTCAGTTTTGGTTGAGAAAATGAAGAAAAGGAATACTTTGGAGACACTTGATGTGAGTGTAGGGAAGGAACCAATAGTGGATCAAGGTGACATTGAAACGCAAGGTATTGAAACACAAGGTGACATTGCTCTTGATGACACCGACATTTGTTATGAGTCAAATGCTGAAAGAATTTTGACACAAGAGGCATTTAATAAGGAATATCACTCTCTCTACATGCATATCCAAGTCGAGGAACTAAAACAATGTATTTATGGACTTGAAATATTGAACTAGGCTATGAAGGAACAAAGCATTGTGCCACAGAGAAGGAATGTTGAATTAATGGAGGAGGTGCGAGAGCGAAATAGACAGGAAAAGGTGTGGAATTTTTTAGCATATAAATGCTATGGTCACCTTAGGAAAGTGGTCAAACAACTTAAGAAGGCTCGCAGTAAGAAGTTGAAGACAAGGAAGACAGGGATTAGTATTTAGATACAGGATTAAAGGGAGTTCTCCAGGCCATTTTTTTTGTAGAAGGTAAGGTTGTGTGAGGACACACAACAAGATGGGGATGGGAGGATGTTGGTAAATAGAACTGTCCTATTTTTAATCTCTATCCTATCTTAAACACACTACCTAAGCCTCTGTTTTAACCTTGGAAGCCTATTTATTCTTGCACTTCTCTTAAACTTGTACTCATTCCTGCACTTCTTTCATGGTTTTCGTATTAAGGGTTATATCTGAACTTAATTGTTAATTAAAGAGATTTAATATCTTATTTTCCTTTGCAACTTATATGTTCTCTTTCCTAAGGTAATTCGATAAGGAGAAAATATTAATCAATATGGAAGATGGGTTGGTGCAGGAATGATTCTTGTATTGTCCGCCGTTCTTGTAGTTCCAAGGCAGTTGTCAACTTCAACATGGTTCGCCGCTTACGGTCGAGACAAGTTGAAAAATTACATAGATTCTTTGCCAAAATATCAGTCATCTTTGCTAGACTCGGAGCATAGTGGAATATGCGGGATGTGAAGACCAAGGTTTTGACCGAGAGCCCTTATTTAGTCTTTTGTTAACAGACGAGACACCCAAGTTAAACTCTTTTTTTACTTTCTGTTGCGGCCTTCAGCCGAGACTGTATATTTAATAGGGTTTCTAGTGGAAGTTAGGTAGCGATATGCTGAGGAATTTTTGAGAGACATTATAATATTTTTGTGTCGCCATATTTTTTTGGCTGGATCTGGAATCCACGATGTATATTTTCAACTCTTGAAGTTTAATACAAAGGACTGCAATAGTTATGAATTTTCCTATTCTAATGTACTTGTAATGTGTTATCTGAGTACTTGAAGTCCCAGATATCGTAGCAAGGAAACGAGTTGGTTGGCTAGGGCCCAACCAACCCAGCTTGTTCTCCCTTTTTCGTAAGGTGTGTTAAATTTATTTTTATGCAAGGTTTGAGCAGATCATATTTCGTTCTTTCATAGTTAACAGGCTTTGACTTCTATGTAAGTTGTGTGATTCAGATCCGAAGTGTGTAGGCTTGGGTGTGTTTATTTTCTACTTTTTGGGTTAACCATGCTTTCCTTTCATGCATGTTTAATTTCCTTTTTGCAAAATGAGTGCATTTTGGTTGCTTGCACCGGTGCATTTTCAGTTGTGCAAGTGAAGGTTACTTAATTTAATTCTGCAAGTTCTTTTATTTCCTGCAAGATTCATTTTCCTTCTTTTGCAAATTGTGTTTTATTTTTGAGTGAGTTTCCAAGCATTCTCAACATGAAAGTTCACTTTAGAATGAATTTATCTTTATGAGCTCTAATGAAACACTGTTTGCATTATATAGATTTGTACTTGCACTTGTTTCCCTTGTGGAAGTAACTCATTTTAACATTGAAATTATTAAAGAGACCTTTAAGATAAAACTTTTATTTATAACATGTGCATATCTAATTTACATAATAACAGTTATCTAAGGAAGAAGCCTGCTCGTATTTGAATCAGATAGTTATTTTTCACATGAAATAAGTTCCCTATCCCTATTCTAGAAAGGATTTTCTATTTACATTTCGAAGTACCTTTCATTTTTAAATGCATGATTAATTAAAGAGTATTTTTCTTATGAGTGTTTACTTTCTTAGCTCTACTTTCTCCTTGCAATTTATTCTTAGTTAACACCCTTTTCATTTCCTGCAAGTGGTTTGGAAACCCAATCCATGAACGCTGATTTCTTGGTACATGAACCTCTATTTCGGTACAGGAATCAATATCCTTGTACAGGAACAAAGTGCTCTTGTATAGGAATCCAGAGCTCTCGTATAAAGGTCGAAATCTTCAGTGAAGGCACAATATAGACTTCCAATGCAGGAACATCGCTTTAGTACAGGAACTTCGTTCCAGTGCAGGAACACTGTTGTGGTGCAAGAACGATGGTATAGTGCAGGAAGGAAAATATTTAATGAAGACAAATGTTCTTAACAATTTAACTATTTCTTTATCCTACGACTGCACTGAACATAATATCAGATATTTATATTTCGTTTATCACGATTGATTTGAAGTTCCTTTTATTGAGTTTCTGCAAAATACTTTCTTTTTCATTCCAGCACCAGAATTCTCTTGGTATTATTTGCCATGTGATCTTTTTGATTCTGCAAACTATAATTAAGAAAGATAGGAATATATTTAGTGAAGGTTCATATAATTTCTTTCCATTTCCTGTGCTATGCCTCTAATCTTACATAGCCCCTGATTGACAAATTAAGTCTTGAAGGAGTTTTCTAAACTGCAACTCCTGCACCCAACAGTTGACATTCTCTTCAACTCTGCACATATCTATATGAATATGAAAATATTGTTAGCAAATAAAAAACATATCTCAAGATTTTATGTGTGGTAGAGTTTGCTCCAAAGTAGCCACCAATATGTATTTCTCGATGAGTAGAGCCATGAGACATTGTTAAAATTTCATCAATAGATTCATCATCAGGATAATGTAATAATTATCCATTAAAAGATATTTTAAAAAGCATATTATTAAGGATCATATATTTAGAGTATTCTAAAAAAACTATTTTGCATTGAGTCCTATCAAGGTAGTCAAGAAACCTATGATTTTGCAAATAATAAATCAAGTCCTTATACCAAGGGTGATCTACAACATCATTTTATTATCCATTAATTAGAAACAAAATAGACAAGGATTCATCTTTATTCTCTAGTTCACTAGGTTCAGGATACTGATCTAAGGTAAGTTCTAAGTCACATCCCTTTATTGTATTCGTGGTAATGTTCGATAGATCATACTCTTGAATTTTGCAAAGTCAATGAGCTAGTTTTCCAAAAAGTAAGTCCGTGAAAGAAGGAATTTTATGGTAGGTAACAAGACTCTTAGCTTTGTGTGCTTGCCCATAACTTATGCCAATTCTTTTTAATTTATTTGACAAGAGAAAAAGAATGCTTTTGGATAAAAGAGTATTTGAATTCATTATCCAAAAGGGTTTATCTCATGAAATAAATTGATTGTTCAATTCCTTGATCATTCTTTTTCATGCTGATACTTGAAATGGCTTCCTATGTGGCATTAATGTAGATAGAGAATACTTTAGTGAAATTTAGCTTCGATAGGGCTGTTGCAGAGGAAATAGATTCCTCTATGGAAAGGAAAACTCATTGTGAAGTATATACCCACTTGAAAACATGATCTTGCTTTAATAAATTATGAATAGGTTTGGAAATTTTAGCAAAATCATTAATAAAGATGCGAAGAAAATTTACTTTCCCCATAAAATATTGGATTTCCTTTTTTGAATTAGGAGGTGGGATATTCTTAATTGCTTTGATCCTATTAGGATCAATTCTAATTCCAACTTTAGATACAATATGCCCTAGAAACTTGTTATTAATGACTCCGAATACATATTTATTAAGATTAAGTGATATACCAAATACTCTACACCTAATGAAAACTCATCTTAGATGTTCAAAATGATCACTACAACACTTTGAATATACTGTCATATCATTGAGGTAGATCTGAATGATATTCCTAATGAGGTCATTGAAGGATAATTTCATATCCCTGTGGAAATTGTTACCTGTATTAATCAAGCCAAAAGGCATTCATTCATAAGAAAAACTACCCTAGTGAGTGGTAAAAGTAGTCATGTACTTGTCCAATTTCTTCATGTGAATCTAGTTATAACCAAAAAAACCATCTAAAAGGGATATCATTTGAGATCTCACCACTTTCTATAAAATTTGGTCCATATTAGGCAAGGGGAAATTGTACTTTGCACTTTCCTTATTTAATGAATGATAATCTACACACAAATGCATGTCCCAATTTTTCATTCTTACTTGAACCAAGTTGGCCACCCACTCTGAGTACTTGACTGTAAAAGTGATTTGAGATTGAAGAAGTTTGTCTAGTTATTTTTTGATAGTGGCTTTGAGAGTAGGTTTGGCCGGTCATTGTATTTGCCTAACCAGTTTGACATATTCTCTAATAGGAATGCTGAATGATGTTGGGATCGAAGCCACGAAGGTATTTAGAAGACCAATACAAGACATCAGAAAATTCTTTGAACAAGCTAATTAGATTTTATTTCTCTTATTTGGTACATTGGGCCCCAACTTGTAATATATTTGGATCATCAGGGATGCCAATATTGCTGAAACCCTTTATCCTATTTTACTCTTTGATCATTCTCCATGTGTCTATTTTGAATTAGGAACATTACTTGGTGAAAAATAACTTTCTAAATGATAGAGCCTAGCTGGCCATTTGTTGTCTTTCAATGATATGATTTCATTCTCCTTTATAGTATGGTTTTGAATGAAAGAAAAAATAATTTCATCATCAAAGAACACCTTCCAGTCATATTCATTGTTTGGGAGATGGGGCCTGTAGAGGGACTGTAAAACACAATCATGACTTTCAGGTAATATTTGACAGGAAGGACTTGTTGGGTACACAACTAACTAATTGTTAAAGGAATTAAGTTCCCTCCGAACATAAGTATTACTGAAATCTGCAAGTTTGGAGATTTTTTCCCGAGAAAATTGAGTCTACCTTTTGATGAGCTTATTAGGAGGAGAATATATATTCTTGATAAAATTGATAATAAGATGAATGTCTCCAAAGGTAGTCAAATATTTACATCCAAAGGTTAAGGATTGCTCTATCCGTAAGTGGATTGCCTTGAATTCAACAATATTATTGGTACATTGAAATTTGAGTCTAAATGTATATTGGTGCATTTTCCGAGAGGGGAATACAAGAAAACACCGACACCATTACCTTCATTGGAAGAAGCTCCATTAAAATGGAAATTTTAGACTTGATCTTCTTGATGGGTTGTCATAGGAGGAGGGATCTCATCTTCAATGAAAAGGTAATATACACCAATATATTCCTCTACATAGTTAACATGTTGCTGATGTAATCCTTTGATATGTGGTGTAATATGACCTTCCCCGTAAACAATGATGTTTTTACCATCTTAAGGAAAGGTCATATGTGTGCCATCGAATGAGATATATCCACTAGTTCAGACTTTCCAATATCTACCTAAAATAATTGAATAATTAGAGACCAACATGTCTATGACTTATATGTTTCAAGTAGTTCTAATTTTTGGATGAGCGTGTACAACTAGCGTGATATCCTTGATTCGACCAATTGTTTCATGTAAAGAGTTGTTGAATGAAGTACTTTCCTTGGGGTACCTTCAGAGCATTGTAGACCTAATTTTTCTGTTGTGATTTTAGGCATTATTCTGGGTTTGGAGCCTCCATCGACCAAGCAAAAATGTACTATTTTATCATGAAGTTTCATGGAGACATAAAAAGGAGTCCTAAGAGAACCTAATGGATTATGAATAGTAAGAAATTTCTCTTGATGGTCTTCTTCTTTTGGTTGGATTTCCAAGGAATTAACTGGTGTAGGTATTTTACCTTCAAGGAAACCTTTCAATTGTCTTTTCTATTCATGAATTGTTTCTTGTGTTTTAGATGAAGGTTGTAATTGAGATCCATAAATGATATATTTCATAGGAGAGGTAATCCTAGAAGAGCTAGTTAAACTTTGCGAGAATTGTCATTGAGCTCAACTTCTAAGATAACTACATGTCTTTGAATTTCTCCTATAGGGGCGCATTTAGTTTTTTTTTATTTAATTCCTCTAGAGAATTGAGGCTCACCCCTCATATGATGATCATGGACAAGGAGATTGTACATGTTGGAATTTACGTTTTGGGTCTTGGTTATTTATGAATTCTTCCTCTTCAAAAATTTCAATTTCTCAAGCGATCACTGCCCAATCTTCATTTAATTAATCAATAGTAGGAGCATTATTTAATATGTAATTTAGATAATTATCCATATTCATTTGATTGTTTAATTTAGGTATGATATTAGGTTGTTGATTTGATCAAATGCTCATTAATTAAATTGAAATAAAAGGAATGGAGGATGAACCAATTATCTATGAGTGAAGTTTTCATGTTGGCCAATGTTACTTTCGAAGGCTTCTCATTTTTCTTGCAATTGAATATCTCATGAAATAATAGCCCAATTTCATGCACACTCTTCATTAGAAACAATGCTTCAAAGGATAAAATCAAGGAGTGAGCAGTATCACTCTGATCAAACAGAAGAAATTGAAGATTAGGTTGTTCAAAAGATTGAATAGTCATGAATCCAAGAAATATTTAAGATGACAAGGGAACCAATCATTCCTTAGTATGGTCACTAAAATATTGTTGACGAAAGAGAAGTTTTTTATACTTCTCTAAATCAGCTCCTCGAATATCATAGAGCGCGTGAGATAATGGGATAATCTTGATTTATATTTTACACCCAAATATTATGGTTGGTTCTAATATAATTTACAAATTTTTATGATAAATGAAATCATTTGCAGGGAATATAAGATAGAAATAAAACTAGGTTTAATAATTATAAAAACATAGTTAAAATTTTCATAAGAAATTCAAAAATTAAAGGTCGTACATATAAAAATCAGCCAAAAAAAAATTAAAAATTAGACATTAAATAATAGCAGGCTAGTCATTATTTTTTATTTTTGCAACCCCAAGAATAGTACAACCTTAGTTATGTTAAATTTTATAAATTTAAGAGAACAACCTGTAGATAAAAATATAATATTATGTGAGAAATATACACAAAAATATACAGAGAAAAAGAGATGATTTATTAAACAAATGTATATGAGTACAACATAACATAATGGAATATTCCTAAAATGAGTCTTTGTCCAGATCAGATACTAAGCATCTGTAATACTCTATGCAAATACTCTAGAAATAAATTAATTATGAGACAAACTTTAAATGGTATTATAAAATTATAGATAACCTATTTTCTCTACAATAATAATTGATATATAAACTACCATGGATATTCCACTGGACAATTCATCACAATAGATCTTATAATATTATATTAAAACTCTGAAAATTCTACACTATTACAGTTTATTAAACCTTAAGATCTATGGATTTAACTGTAATTAGTGCATACATGCAAATGAAAATTATGCAGAAAAGTAGAGAATGAAAAAATAACACACACACACACACACACAAGACACAATATATGCTCTCTGGGAAACCCTTTCACGAGAAAACCTAATTGGAAGGTGAGACTGCTGTGCTCTCTTTCCCTGTCTGGAAATATGGCTGCACGTACAAAGAAGTAATGCTTGTGGCTCGTGGGCTGCTATAGTGCACATATCCTCTTTGTGTTCTCTACCTCTTATCTTTCCCAACTAGATTTTCTCATCTATGGAACAAAATGCTCTCGAAAGAATGAAATGCCTCCTCTTCCTAGTGGCCCGATTATAACACAACTTGATAGCTTGATAGTGGTTAATTTAGACTACATCAAATCTTAATTAGAGGTACAATATAGACTCTTCTAGAGTCTTTTACATGAAAAACACATGGCTAGCCCATTTTCCATATATAATGGGGGCTAACGCGACATCCTCCCAAACTATAGGTGTGAAAACAAGAAGGTCAACTTCTGAGTGACATAACTTTTGCATACATACTGTGTTTGATGCCCTTCTTACACCATTGGAAATACCTCTATGTGAAGAATAACATGAAAAGGAGCCGCACTTTAGCAAAAAATTTATATCTCCAAAAAAACATCATTGGATGCCTCAAAATGCTCCCAAAAGGTTTGAGACCCTGTTTTGCCAAATTGGGTCCCGTCGGTAAAAACAGTCCCGTGAGCTAATTCCTCCACTTTTCCACTCCAAATGCATTGAGATGGATGAAAAAAATATAATAATACAATTCAGATCATTAATGGTTGTTGGAATAGGTGTTATTAGCACATGTTAAATTTAGATCATACCTTCTAATAACAAATGAAATAATAGGAATTCAGCTTACCTAAAAAGACGTGCTCAAAGGTTGAGGAGTTTCATTTTGAACTGTATCTTCCCTTCAAAATTAATATTCTACTACTTTGGTTCAACTTCTTGTACTCATAGAAAAACCAAATCGTAAGGAAGGAATGGCAACAAGAAATATTTTAATGCATACATCTCCTCGCAATGTTCTCTCTCTCTCTCCTTTGTAGCTGCCATCCTCTATTTATACCTCTTCAAAGTAGTTGGGAAGTTGAACCAATTTGGAAGTTTGTTACAATATAATTTCTAATCAAGTATTGATTAGAATATGAGGATGGAGTTTCTAAAGAAAAAAAGTCAAATTAAATTAACTTTTCTAACATTTTTTTTTAATTTCTTAATAGGTGGGACCCTCCTAATCCATAAAATATACCATTTAATATTTGACTTCCTGATATAATTCATTTTCTCATTAATAATTAAAATAACCATTGACCATGCATCTATATGCCTCTAAGCAGAATAGGAAAAAATATGTAATGCTATTATAAACCATGTTGTATGAAATATCATATCATTCTAGTATAAAGACAATATAACATCATCCATATGTGTCCATGAATATCTATGCAAAATTAAGAGACGGAATGTACCAAACCATCATCATGAAACATAAAATGAAAAACACCTTGTGCCTCCCATGATTTCCCTTGTATCTCGATCATTAAGTATCATAATAATCAATAAACACACACACACACACACACACACACACACATATCCCTTAAAATATATATGTATACTTAAAACATATGACACATGTATCATAAAACCCCAAAATGTACCATCCCATGATATGAGTGTTGTCTAACCATCCATGCATACAATAACATATAATAAAACTATAGTTGTGGTGAGAATAAGTGTTGAAATTCCAGAAACAAACTAAAATAGTAGCAAAACGGAAACATAGTCTATCGAAAAACAAAAATCTAATTAGAAAACATAAACCAACTATCACTTAGGCCTATGTGATGGTGCACTTTTAGCTTGCTACTCTGGTTGATAGTGATGGGGATGAGAGGTAACACAATGAGAGGAGCTATGAGAGGAATCTAATTTTGTGACTTGGGCCTTTTGTTTCTCGAGGGTGACAACATGTTGAGGATGCTCGATAACAAGTATGGAAGATTGAGCTGTAGGTTGAGAAGTGGGAAGAGCACATGAGGCAACAAAGCTTGAAAATGAAAAAATGGGAAACACTTTTAGAATTAGGGTTTTATGGTTAATAAGTGTTGGGAGAACTAATACTAATAGAAAAAATTATGAAAACATAGTAGGCAGTGTGTGCCATACTATACTTTTATATGTAATTTTTTTTAGAGAAAAATGATTGGTAACTATGAAAATGTTGATGGATACCTATACTGTACATCTAAATTTTTTATAGTGAAAAATGATTGGTAACTATGAAAATGTTGAAGATACCTAAAAAATGAAAACGTAAAAAAATACGGAGAAGTGTTGCCCAAATTCACATTTTCATCCCAAACTATAACTTTTGTGATACATGTTCTTGAGGATGGGATGACAAAGAAATTATTGGCCATCACTGAAAAACCGTAAAGGTTGTGGTTGGATAATATTCTACTAATCGTCACTGGCAAGGACTACAAGGGGGTTGAAACATGAGGAGCCACTGGAATGCCCGTGTTGGTCCTCTATTAATGACTACAAGGGGGTTGAAACATGAGGAGCCACTGGAATGCCCGTGTTGGTCCTCTTATTAATAGATGGTTGTTTGTCTTGATGTCATGATATGTCTTGGCAACTTATTAGGTCATCATATTTAAGATAGGGTCTTACTTACTAGTTCTTTTTTCTTTCTTTTATGAATTTTGTATCTAATTTATTTATTAGGTAAAAAGAAGGTTATCACAATGATTTGAATTTTTTTTAACTTTGATCCGTGCCAATATTATTTTTCTTGATGATTTAGTTTATGAGAATTTTTTATTTTTATCTTTATTTTTTATTATTTTTATTATTTTTTTAATTTTAATCCTTAAATATTAACCAAAATGATTATATATATGAAATGATTATATATATGAAACAAAGAATATTATATTTTAAGAAAAAAATCATATTTAACCATTATATAAATACATATATATATAAATTTCTTCTAAAATTATAATATTATTTATTTCATCTAAATTTTCATTGTGAAATATTATTGTTCCGTGGGGTTTGGTTCCTAATTATAACAAAACATTCTATTTGTGGAAGAAAATGACTTCATTTTGTTGGTGGAAGAAAGGAATTCATTATCATAACATTTTTTTTGAGTGATTAATTTTTAAAATAAAAAATATTAAATGATTAATATTTTTCAAAGAATTTTATTTTATTCTCTTCGGTTTCACAAAGTTATATATATATATATATATATATATATATATATATATATAAATATAAATATAAATTAGTATTAAAAAAATTATGTTAAATATTAATTTTGTAAAAATATAATGTTATTTAATTAATTTATATTTCCAAAGTAAAATATTTTTATTTCTTGGAATTTGGTTCATCATAAAAAGGAAGTATATTAGGGAAATAAAATAAATTAAAAATTTATACTTACTAAGATTTAAAATAAGAAATTTTAAATAATTAAATAATTTTATTTTTATGTTATTTATAGAAATGATAAAAATCTAAATTTTCTAGAATCTAATTTTTTTTACATTTTATTTTTATTAGAGTTATAATTTTTGGAAAATTTTATTTAAAAATTAATAAATATTTGTTCTAATTACAAGTTTAAGTTATTAAATTTACATAATTTAAATGTTACTTATTCTTAAAAATATTATTATATTGGTTTCAAATGTGTGAACTCTTAAGTGAAATGAACCATCTACTATAAACAAGATGTTGTTATTAAAATTATATAAATCTATCATATTGAATGAAACTTGAACAATCTAACCTAGATATAAGTCTCATATTTTTCCATAAAATTTAAACTCTCATAACAAATTAGCTTTAGCTATAGACAATATTTTTAGTCCTTGCCATCACAACATGGGACTATAGTAATACAAATTGTTGGCATAGAATTATTTAATGTTAAGATTCAGTGAGTTTTTAACTTTTCTATGTACTATAATTCTGTTGAACATATTTTAATTTATTTTGTGGTCTTATTTGACCTCTTCCGAGAAGAAGAAGCCATAAGCATATATTATCTTGGGTTTGTGTCATTCATATTTTAAATATATAAACTAATGTTAGCATTAGTCTAACAATATGAAATGCTAGCAAAGTTGGGAAGTGCATAAGAATGAGATGTCCCAGGGAAGGTAAAGTCATTTCTTCGTCCCTAAAGTTGACACCTGTATATGCACGTTGATCCGGTGTCTACTATGCGTTTACTGAACGAGAGCTGGCGAGAACGGGAGGATCATAGCACAACGAGAGTTTTTTTTGCAGTATTGTATTACTTCACGCAGGGGAGGAACTGTTCTCAATCTTGACTTGGACCTGGAAATGAATCCACTACGGGATTATTCATATGCTACTGCTACTCGCTGGCTACTGCTCCTACTCATTCATGGCTAGTCACAACTCTCATTTTGTTTGAAGCTCGGTTCGAAGTGGATTTTCTCCCTTTGCAACCCTTTGCAACTGTCTGTTAAGGTGTTCTTGCTCTCTTCTTTTTCAGAAAATGCTAACATATCAGTTTCTAGAATATGATAATTATGGACCTACGCTCAACCTCATGATCGCGAGTTGCAATTGAATTACGATAATATATGCCTTGACTTTCATGAATTCATTGCTTACTTTTTACCATGTTGTTGGACAAGCGGGCTATGAATTTGACCATGACAATTGTCACATGTACAAATCCTATGTCCTCTGGTTTTTGAATTTAAAGTTATCTAATGTTTCTATAGAATAAAAAAAATTCATTGATTAGCTTATCCTTTTTGCTTTGTTCGGAGTATCATTGATTTTCCTTAGCTTGTAATCCTAACCTATTTCACTAACTTGAAACTTGTATTTCTAATAGAATTTTGTTTACGAAAGATTGCCATATGAGAACCCTAAACCAGATCCTGTGCTGGGGAGCTTGTTAGTAAGCATGCCTCAGCGGAAAATTGTAAGCTCAAATGAATTGCTCCAAATATTTATATGATTATAACACATCGTGATGGAGTCTCGGTTTTTTGGAAATTTAGAACATCCATCATAACCATTTTTTAATGTGAAACATATTCACAAACGATGATTGTACAAAGTTTACGCTGCAAAAGTCCTTAACAGGCTGGGGTTGGAATATTTCTTTGAAGGCATAATATGTTTTGAGATACTTAATCCTCCTCCACGAATTATTGAAAACAATAATGACCAGGATATGCTTATTATTAACTGTACGAACCCAAATACCCAAGTTATTTCACCAGGATTTTGTGCTGAAATTCATCTTCTTGCATGTTAATTGCGTCCATTTTCTATCGCATTAGAGACAATATTAATGAAATTCAAGTTTATTATGAGGCTTCAACTACCAATCCCTTGATTGAAGCTCGGTTCAAAGTGGATTTTCTCCTTTTGCAACACTCCGTTGAGTTGTAAAGTTGTAACCCTCTGTTACAGGTGTAGATAGATGAGATACCTTTGTTACCGATATTATGCTACTCGATATTAAGGCACAAGGAGCATATTTACCAGCACGGGTAAGCAGACTTAAGAAAACTCAATGACCTATAAAGTTAGCAGAGCGAGATAAAGTTTACCTAAATTTTAAGGTGGATTCAGTGACAATTTCATTGCCATCAGCATTAACAAAGCCACCAACCTTTAGAAATTCATTGTGGTTGTGCTCCGGCCATGGAGGAGAAAGAAGGCACAGAGTTATTTTTCATTCATTGTCCCTGGTTATTTGATGGCATGTAACACTTTGATATGTTCCCTTTAACTATTCATGGTCATAGTTTTTCTTCTGCCAATTAAGATTTTACTATATATAATTTTTGCAGCGTAATAACGGCATGAGTTCGGGGTCCAAGCTTATAAATCCCAAACTATCGAGGATCCAGGCGAACAATGAACATAGAGAGGTCTAACAGATGCTCAACCAACTGCTAGCTCAGTATGCTTATTAGCCCATAGTTAATAGGATGCTTATCTTTGACGCAGTAGAATCAGTTCAAGTTGTCGGTATTATTGTATTGTCTATTAGACCAACCTTAAACAATGACCCTGCTCCAGTTTTGTCCAGGGATCGTTTGCGCTGCTCTACTTCTTCCCAAGGATTCTGCATTGGTTGTGGTGGAAAACAATGGAAGCTTTGCAGATAGTTCCAGAGAAAGATCCATTGCTTGAAGATTCCTGAGAGCTAGATGAAGCCATAAGAAGAGTCTGATCTTCGAGGCGAAGTTCCAGACTCAATATGAGCAATTTTAATAATCACTTAACAATTTTTTGAGCAACAAAAAGTTTTAGTACGATGATTCAAAACAAGCAGCAAAACGTTTTAGTACGATGACTCAAAACAAAATCATTTGATGTGGAGTTGGGGAACTTGGCTGCATGCAAGACCCACTTCGCAGTTCACTTCATTTTTTTGTTTTATTTAATTTTTTTAGCTATCTTTTTGGTTATTGTATTTTTTTTGGTTTTCCATTGAAATTTTTATTTTTAATTTAAATAATTTCATGGCCGTGCATGCATGAGACATGTCTACCTCACCCTCTTTTAAAAAAACAAATTTCAATTAATTAGTTCCTTATCATTGTTCATCTCATTATTTCATTTGCTTTGTTAAGCTTTCTCTTGTCGTGTAGGTGAATGAGCCATGTTTGGAGATGTTACATTTCTGAGAATTCCATCTCTGGAAAGGAAAACATGTTAAGCCTTTTAGGTTTCCTTTTAGCATCATGACAATGAATTTCTCTGTTCTATTTGCGGCTTCTGCCCCTGTTCTGCTCTATTCACAGGGACTTGCTGCTTCGCAGTTATGCTTCAACTTGCTACATAGTTTCTGCAACATAAACTGGCATGTGTTGAAAATGTAATTTCAACGCCCTACGTACGCAGTTCAAAACCGCCAGCATGAAACCACAAACCGGCCAGGGCATATCGCACCGCTATCAAACGAAAAGCTGTTTCTGTACTCTTTGCTCCGATGCAATTTGGTGAAGTCACGTGACGTAAGCAAGTTTGACCCATCGGGAGATATCATTCACTCAAGTAAGGGCTTCCGATATCGTTCTCCACGGTTCGATTGTCTCCCGTGTTCTCCGTCGTTGATCACGTGGAGCTGCATACGAACCCACATCAATTCAATGTTTTGCGTGAAGTGAAAGATTTATGGTTGACCGCGGTAGATGAATGAGTTAATGATTGGTACAAGTTTTTGGTGGGCCTTTTTAATGTGAATATGGGCACGTTACAATATACATATTTTTTTTATAGCACGTAAGTTTTTTTTCGTAAAAGGTATGTAGCATTTAAAGATAGGTATGGTCGTTTTTAATGCAATGTAATAAAAAAAAGAAGCTCGTATATATGTTTTGAGTATGTTGACTTTTTATATTGTATGTATCGCACATGGGAGAGAACAGAGTGTTTTTACAGCAGCGAAAAAAAATGATGGCGCAGTAAAAGAAATACACACAGCAGTGTGTAAAATGAGAAGAACCAGGTGATGTAATTTTTGGAATAGCAAAAACCATGTGTGGTTTTGCACAAGCAGTGCATAAAGAAAATGGTGGAGCGAATTTTGTAAGGCTGTGTAATTTTGTTTTTTTACAGCAGTAAGCTCATGTAAACTTTTGTTACAGCAGTAAGTTGTTTTTTTCACAGCAGTGAATATGAAAATGATTTTACAATGGTAAATCCCTCTCAGTAAAAGAGGATGAAGTTTGTATCCGTTTTTAATGAATAGAATGTTTTAATGGTGGTGAAATACTCTGGTTCTCTGAGTGAAATTTTTTTAAGCTGTCTGTGCATAAAAAATCCTGTGGAGGTAAAACAGAGCATTGTCTCTGTGTGGAATTTTATTTTGGTTTTGGTATTTCTCCATGTAAAAATACCCAACAGTGGTATCAGAGCAGGCTCAGGCTCTTTAAAGAAGTTAAAGAAGCTGAAGGGAGAAGGTTTGTAGCTGCAGCAAAACCTCTCAGGCACACAGAAGACTCAGACATCAAAGGATTCAGGTATTTCAAAAGTTTTTTTGTTGTTGAAGAAGCAGTGATTTGTTTTAAATACACAGTCAAGGAATGACCAGCACAAGCACTGGTATGGGTTTGTTTAACACCCAGCTCCCACAGTTTAATGGGAAGAACTATGACTATTGGTCAATAACTATGAGAGCCTTGTTTGCCTCTCAAGATTTATGGGAAATAGTTGAAGAAGGTTTTGAAGAAGTAGCAGATGAAAATGAGTTCAATGCACTAACTCAGGGAGAGAGAGATCAACTGAAGAGCAATAGGAAGAAGGATGCAAAGGCCATTTTATTGTTGCATCTAGCAGTAGACCAGAGTATATTTCCAAGGATAGCAGCAGCTAAAACATCAAATGAAGCATGGCAAACCCTGAAGACAGCCTATCAAGGCATGGAGAGAGTGAAGACAGCAAAACTACAATTGCTGAGAAAGGATTTTGAGAACTTGAGCATGAAGGAGTCAGATAACATTGACTCATTCTTCACTCATGTGATTGGTGTAATCACACAAATGAGAACTCATGGAGAAACCATTGAAGACAGAAGGATTGTGGAGAAAATATTGAGGGTCTTACCCTCAAGGTTTGATGCCATAGTCACCACCATTGAAGAGACAAAGGATCTCTCAAACTATTCAGTTGATGAACTACATGCATCACTGATAACACATGAGCAGAGGTTGAGTAGGAATGAAAACTCATCTCTTGAGCAAGCCTTCAAGACCCAGATGTCCTTTGGAAGAGGAAGAGGTCAAGGAAGAGGAAACCGAAGAGGAAGAGGCAGAAGCCAGAACAGAGGAGGAAGGAACAGCTCATCAAATGCACAAGGAAAAGGCAGCAATCCAAATCATAACTAAGGTCAAGGCAGCAACCAACAAAGAGATCAACATCATGCTCAAGGACAAAGGTATGATAAATCTAATGTTCAATGCTATTATTGCAAAAAGTATGGACATTATGCTAGTGATTGTAGAAAGAAACAACATGATATGAACAGCAGACAAAATGCAAATGTTACAAGAGAAAACAAAAGTCAAGAAAATGTCCTGTTAGCTTGTAACATGGCTGAAACACATAGTGAGGACATATGGTTTTTAGACTCAGGTTGCAGCAACCATATGACCGGAAACATAGCCTTCTTTTCTGCCCTAGATAAAAATGTGAAATCAGAAGTCACACTAGGAATTGATAGTAAAGTGTCTGTTATGGGAAAAGGAGAAATAAAAATACTTTCAAAGCAAGGAGAAAGGAAAACCATAGCAGATGTATACTATGTCCCCGGAATGAGATGTAATCTCTTGAGTATTGGACAGCTTGTCCATAAGGGGTACAATGTTTTCTTTAAAAATGATGTGTGCACCATCATGGATATACCACCCAGCAAAAGATGCATTGCTGAAGTGAAGATGACAAGGAACAGGATGTTCCCTCTCCGGATCAGGGCAAACATGAAGAACAAAAGGGAAATGGCAGCAGTCACCCAAGAGGCCTTCCAAAGCGTGCCAAAGGATGAGAACTGGTTATGGCACTTGAGATTCGGGCATCTAAATTTTGGAGGTCTAAACTTATTAAGCAGAAAAGGAATGGTAAAGGGATTACCATTGATAGAGAAACCGGACAGCCTATGTGAAGGCTGCATTTTGGGAAAACAACACAGAGAAAGTTTTCCATCAGGGAAGAGCATAAGGGCAAAGACACCCTTAGAGATCATCCACTCAGATTTGTGTGGACCAATGCAAGCTCCATCATTAGCTAGCAGCCTATATTTCTTGACATTCATTGATGACTGTACAAGAAAGACTTGGATATATTTCCTCAAGAACAAAAGTGAAGTGTTTGAGAAATTCCAAAACTTTAAGGCATTTGTGGAGAACCAAAGCGGGCTGCATATAAAAGTTTTGAGAACTGATAGAGGAGGTGAGTATATCTCCAAGGAATTCCTAAGATTCTGTAGAGAAAATGGAATTCATAAACAGTTTACAACTCGGTACACCCCACAGCAAAATGGAGTTGCTGAAAGGAAGAACAGGACCATCATGGATATGGCGAGGAGCATGCTGAAGGCAAAGCATTTGCCAAATGAGTATTGGGCTGAAGCTGTACATTGTGCAGTTTATATATTGAATATGTGTCCTACAAAAGCAGTCATGAACAAGGTGCCAGAAGAGGCATGGAGTGGGAGAAAGCAAGGAGTCACCCACATGAGAGTTTTTGGGTGTGTGGCCTATGCACACATACCAGATCAGCTAAGGAGGAAGTTGGACAGCAAAGGGGAGAAATGCATCTTCATTGGATACAGTGATGAATCCAAAGCCTACAGGCTGTACATTCCATCTACCAAAAAGTTCTTTGTCAGCAGGGATGTTCAATTCATTGAAGAGGAAGCTTGGGATGGAAGCATAGAGAAAACAGTTAATGTCAAGAACTGTTTGTCTCATGATGAAGATGAAGAGGAAGTGGCTGAAGTACATCCCCAAATAGCAGCGCCAACACAAGGACAGCAAGAAACACCATTGAGGACAACACAAGGACAGCAAGGTACACCATTGAGGATCAATGAGAGTGCTTCTCCAAGCACACCACAAGGAGGAAATTCAAGTGCATCTTCAAGCACTTGCACACCAAGTGAAAGAGGTAAGAAATTTAGAAATCTAAGCGACATTTATGATGAAGGAATGAATTCCTTATTTGCCTTGTATTGTCATGTTGATGATCCTATACATTTCGAAGATGCAATCAAAGATAGGAAATGGATAGAAGCTATGGATGAGGAAATTAATGCCATAGAGAGAAACAAAACATGGGACTTGGTTGAGCTACCGAAAGGCAAAGAAGTCATTGGTGTGAAATGGGTCTACAAGACCAAGAGCAATGCTGAAGGCAAGATTGAAAGGCACAAGGCAAGGCTGGTTGTCAAAGGCTACAAGCAGCAGTATGGGAGAGATTATGAGGAGACTTTCGCACCAGTTGCAAGAATGGAAACCGTGAGAGCAGTGTTGTCCATAGCAGCTCAAAACAAATGGAAAGTCTACCAAATGGACGTGAAGTCGGCATTCCTAAATGGAGTGTTAATGGAAGAGGTCTATGTGGAACAGCCTCTCGGATATGAGAAGAAAGGTGAAGAGCACAAAGTGTGCAAATTGAAGAAAGCTCTTTATGGGCTGAAGCAAGCGCCAAGAGCATGGTACAGCAGGATAGATTCATATCTATTGGAGAATGAATTTGACAAATGTGAAGGAGAACCCACAGTCTACATCAAGGAAAAGGATGGTAAAATTTTAATTGTTGTCTTGTATGTAGATGATGTTATTTTCACTGGAAATGATAGTTATCTTATTGAGAATTTTAAATCAGTCATGAAGGATGAATTTGAAATGACTGACATGGGTTTGTTGAGATACTTCTTAGGCATAGAAGTAGAACAAAATGAAAAAGGGATTTCTATATCTCAAGCAAGATATGTAAATCAAATTTTGAGCAGATTTAACATGGAAGAATGCAAGGCAGCAATCACTCCCACAGTGATGGGATTAAAGCTCAGCAGAGAGGACAGCAGCAAGGATTTTGATCCTAGCTTGTATAAAAGCATTGTGGGCAGCCTTATGTATTTAACAGCTACTAGGCCTGATTTAATGTATGCTGTTAGTTTAATTTCCAGATTCATGGAGAGGCCAAAGGAGGCACATTGGCAGGCAGCAAAGAGAATTTTGAGGTATGTCAAAGGTACCAAAATGTTTGGCATATTATATAGTGTCTCAGAAAGTTCAGATTTAATTGGTTACACTGATAGCGATTGGGCTGGAAGTGTAGATGATCGGAAGAGCACTTCCGGTTATGTTTTTCATATGGGTTCAGGAGCCATTTCATGGGCTTCTAAGAAGCAGTCCATTGTAGCATTGTCTACAGCAGAGGCTGAATATGTGGCAGCTACAGCAGCAGCATGTCAAGCAGTGTGGATGAGAAGAATGTTGAGAAGCTTAGGCCAAGAGCAGGCAAAAGCGACAGTGATATTTTGTGACAATAGCTCAGCTATTGCATTGTCAAAGAATTCAGTGTTTCATAAGAGAACGAAACACATTGATACAAGGTTTCACTACATCAGAGAATTGGTGAACAATGGAGAAATTGTCCTAGAACACTGCAGGACTCAAGAACAGGTTGCAGACATCTTGACAAAGCCACTTGATCAGAAGAGCTTTGAATTTTTGAGAAAGTGTCTGGGTATGACTGAATGCCCAGCTGTTGAAATTAAAGGGGAGTGTTGAAAATGTAATTTCAACGCCCTACGTACGCAGTCCAAAACCGCCAGCATGAAACCACAAACCGGCCAGGGCATATCGCACCGCTATCAAACGAAAAGCTGTTTCCGTACTCTTTGCTCCGATGCAATTTGGTGAAGGCACGTGGCTCTCGCCTGACGTAAGCAAGTTTGACCCATCGGGAGATATCGTTCACTCAAGTAAGGGCTTCCGATATCGTTCTCCACCGTTCGATTGTCTCCCGTGTTCTCCGTCGTTGATCACCTGGAGCTGCATACGAACCCACATCAATTCAATGTTTTGCGTGAAGTGAAAGATTTATGGTTGACCGCGGTAGATGAATGAGTTAATGATTGGTACAAGTTTTTGGTGGGCCTTTTTAATGTGAATATGGGCACGTTACAATATACATATATATTTTTTATAGCACGTAAGTTTTTTTTCGTAAAAGGTATGTAGCATTTAAAGATAGGTATGGTCGTTTTTAATGCAATGTAATAAAAAAAAGAAGCTCGTATATATGTTTTGAGTGTGTTGACTTTTTATATTGTATGTATCGCACATGGGAGAGAACAGAGTGTTTTTACAGCAGCGTAAAAAGAATGATGGCGCAGTAAAAGAAATACACACAGCAGTGTGTAAAATGAGAAGAACCAGGTGATGTAATTTCTGGAATAGCAAAAACCATGTGTGGTTTTGCACAAGCAGTGCATAAAGAAAATGGTGGAGCGAATTTTGTAAGGCTGTGTAATTTTGTTTTTTTTACAGCAGTAAGCTCATGTAAACTTTTGTTACAGCAGTAAGTTGTTTTTTTCACAGCAGTGAATATGAAAATGATTTTACAATGGTAAATCCCTCTCAGTAAAAGAGGATGAAGTTTGTATCCGTTTTTAATGAATAGAATGTTTTAATGGTGGTGAAATACTCTGGTTCTCTGAGTGAAATTTTTTTAAGCTGTCTGTGCATAAAAAATCCTGTGGAGGTAAAACAGAGCATTGTCTCTGTGTGGAATTTTATTTTGGTTTTGGTATTTCTCCATGTAAAAATACCCAACATCATGCTTCTTGTTGATGACTCTGTAGGTTTCAATAAAGGTCATGTACGGTATCTTTAGTAGTTGGCGTGCATGTTTCAGAGTGTTTTTAAATTATGGTCTTGTTAAATGGCTAAAATCTATACTTGAGTTTGGTGGTTTTCCCTGGAGTTCTGGTATTAAAATTATGTTCAAAGAAAATCTGGGCATGTGCTTTTAATGCAACTATACTTGTTATGATATTCTTGAGTGGGTTACGAAAACCAAAATGCTAAGAAAATTATTTTGTTTATTTTTCTCCATTATCTGAAGATTCTATAGTTTCTGTTAGCTTGAAGACCATTCTTGATTTTATTGCTTCATTTTAACTGTTATAACTTATGAGACAATAAATAGTGAAGTACTTTGATGAACCGGGGAAAAATTGATGTAGGAAGTTCAGAAAAATTAATGCTTGTTTGTCAGGTTCTAGTTTTGCATGATAAGAAAGTAGAAACAGGGAAAGGATATGTGAATTCTTGAAGTCGAAACAGATAAATCACAATTGCAGTTTTTAGATGGTTCTAAATTGAACTATAACCTAGGGTTGCAAATGTGTTTTTAATTATTTAAAGATGGGTGACTGAATTTGGACTATACTAGAATTTTTTTTGAAATTACATTATAATCATTTTAAAAGAACCATTAATCATTTGAGTCTCATGGATTGCAATTGGAAAATGCTTATGACTTTTCCTGGGAGCTATAAGTCACTCATATGATCAATAACAATACAAAAAGGAAGTGAAATGTTATGAGATGTAAATTTGTCTGCATCTGTATCCCGTAGAAAAACAATGATCTTTGCAAAAAAGACAGGGGTCACTGTGAGAAGAAATTACCTTGACAGAAGTTGGAAACCCCCTTTAGTCTCTTAGCACCAACCTTGCTGCTTAATTAACATCACATTTTCGTAACTATGGCCAAAACATTAATTGACCACTCAGTGCTAATTAAAATCACTTTTCTGTATCAATGACTGAAGTCTAACTGTTGTGGCTGATCGCGAGTGAATCATATGCAGTGTAACATCCAAAAACAGACCAAACGGAGGCCATACTATAGCGTTTCCCATGACCTTTTTGTATTATAAAATTAGTAGACAAATAGTTATTCCAATAAGATATACATGCCACCTCTCCAATAAGTTAAGTATATACTACATGCAATGACCTTTTGTCAAATGCAACTAGCTGGTTGTTTTTGTTTGTTTGTTTGTTTAAAATGCAGTGTGGTAAGACTATTTTGGTAGAATTGGGGATGTAGACTATTTTGGTAGAATTGGGGATGTTGGTTGCAAGGCTGGTGTTAAGGTTTAAATATAAGATATGCTATTTTAGCTTTAGATTTTGGAAATGTGCAAAAATACAAATGTATATTTGCTCCCTGTAATGCCTGTCCATTGTAACTATATAATTTTTTTTTTTTTAAATCATTTACATATTTAAAATCTACTTACACATTTAAAATTCAACTTAAACCATATTTATATTCATAAACCACAACTATATTTTAACAGTTTAATTCACCCTGTATTCATGACTTGTTTATATAAATAATTGTAATGTTCATCTATAGACATATGAACATACTTCACACAGTTTAATTTATATGACTGGTTATTTATTTCTTTTAATATCCAACTTATGGTATTCACAATGACCCCTCTACTAATGTTGGCACCATGACCTTGGGATATTCAACACATCTAATCTAGGATGAAATCCTAACTGGATGCATGGTAGTATTTTATGGCTGCAAAGCCTATTTCCAACTCTATAGATCCATTAATGCACCCTTACAATATCTGTAGCAACTCCCAAACTCTTAGACAACCCATCCTTGACGTCATCTTGAAAGTACCATGAGGATGCATGTTATTCCATGACCATTAGTTTTCCAACGGCTCTATTTTCTTGAGCAATCGAGACTCATCATAAAAAAATGGATGCATCATGCTAGTCATCGAGTTGGGCCATCACATAAACACGCCATGGTATATAAACATGCCATGGTATATATCCATGCGGCATTCGTTGTGCCAAATTACCATTAATATAAACATCCATGGAGCATCCGGCGGCCATGCTTCTGCAGATGACCATCACATGTGTTGGTCGACTACTCCGTCTCTCTCACAGCGTTGGTCTCAGTCCGGTCCACTGCCATTCCTTCTACATTTAGTAATAGAAAGCATAGGTGGTCATGATCCGTGTGACAGGAGATGAGGATCACAAGGTGAACCGTCGATTAGAAGTAGATTTTGGACGGTAGAGATCTGTGGGCACGCAAATGAAATTAAAAAAGATTCAGGATTGCAAATTAAAAAGGAGTCAAAAGGATCTCGGTTCTTTGTTGTGTGTTTGAATTCGCAGAGTAGAGGAAGAGAGATGGTGAGAACGAAGCGGACGGAGAGTTCACGCTTGGGAGGACCTTAAATTTTCTGAATATTATTGTGATTTTCTTACTGCTATTTTCTTATTTTCTGATTATGAAGAAACTTCCGTCTGGGTTTTTCACCCCTTTGTTAAATTATTAATTTCAACAGCACGGTGGTTTTTGAAAACCACCCCGGTCTCCCCGCACCGCCATTCTCCAAAGACTGTACGAGCAGGAGGGGCTCCGACACAATGAAACTCCGCCACGAGTCCCCTGTACAACACCAAATCCGCCTGCTCCCCAGACGTTAAAGTCCGTTTGGTTTGCCCGAGGTTGGCTCCCGAACCTCGTTGGATTAGCCAAGTGTTCTGGGCACACGATCTCTGCCGTCGATCTCCGGAAGGTGCACGGGCCTGCGTCAAATCGATTTTTTGCGTGGATTGAAAGTTTTAAACGTTGACCGCCGTAGAAGAAGAGTTATGGAACTTTAAGTGTTGTTCGTAGATTTAGGTGGATCCCATTAAATTTTGGTTATTGTTCCATATTACATACGTTATATTTTTTTTATATTGTTATGTAAGCCTACGTGCGATAGTTGAAGAGCGTTGTTTTTTTTTGTTCTTCTTTCTATAAGCACAAAACGCACAGCAGTGCGAGAATTTAATGGAACAGGGGCTGTAATGGTTATGTGGTATTGTTAAAAACACATGAGCACCATTAAATTGGTTTTGTAATATCCACAGCAGTGGAAAATCTGTGAGAGTAACAGAGTTTGTTTTGTGAATCCCTCTTTGCACAGAGGATGAAATATGTATCAGTTTTTTTTTTGTTTTAAATCAATAGAAATGTGTTGTGACTGTGTAATGGACTGTGTTCTAAGTTAATTTGGTTTAAAGAGGTTCTTTGCAAAAGATCATGGACAGAGTAAATAGAGCATCGTCTCTGTGGTGAATTTTTATTTTGTTTTGGTATTTTGCACATAAAAAATACCCAACAGTGGTATCGGAGCAAGGCTTAGGCTCTTTAAAGAAGTTAAAGAAGCTGAAGGGAGAAGGTTGTTGCTGCAGCAAAACTTCTCAGACAGATAGAAGACTCAGACAGCGAAGGATTCAGGGATTCCCCAAAAGCATTTCTCTTGTTATTGCTGAAGACAGTCATTTTGTTTTTAAAAAAAATCACAGTCAAGGATTTAAAACCATAGTTCAAGATGCAAGGAATGGCAAGCACAAGCATGGGTATGTTCAACACCCAGCTCCCACACTTTAATGGGAAGAACTATGACTACTGGTCTATAACCATGAGAGCTTTGTTCATCTCTCAAGATTTATGGGAACTAGTAGAATATGGGTTTGAGGAACTAGCAGATGAAACAGCATTTAATAACCTAACTCAGGGAGAGAAGGACCTATTGAAGCTCAATAGGAAGAAGGATGCAAAGGCCATTGTCTTGTTGTATCAAGCAGTGGACCAGAGTATATTCCCAAGGATAGCAGTAGCTACAACATCACACAATGCATGGCAAACCCTAAAAACTGCCTATCAAGGCATGGAGAGAGTGAAGACAGCAAAATTGCAAATGCTGAGAAAGGATTTTGAGAACTTGAACATGAAGGAGTCAGATAACATTGACTCATTCTTCACTCATGTGATTGGTGTAATCACACAAATGAGAACTCATGGAGAAACCATTGAAGATAGAAGGATTGTGGAGAAAATATTGAGGGTCTTACCCTCAAGGTTCGATGCCATAGTCACCACCATTGAAGAGACAAAGGATCTCTCAAACTATTCAGTTGATGAGCTACATGCATCACTGATAACTCATGAGCAGAGGTTGAGTAGGAATGAAAACTCATCCCTTGAGCAAGCCTTCAAGACCAAGATGTCCTTTGGAAGAGGAAGGGGTCAAGGAAGAGGAAACCGAAGAGGAAGAGGCATAAGCCAGAACAGAGGTGGAAGGAACAGCCCATCAAATGCACAAGGAAGAGGCAACAATCCAAATCAGAACCAAGGTCAAGGCAGCAGCCAACAAAGAGATCAGTATCAGGCTCAAGGACAAAGGTATGATAAATCTAATGTTCAATGCTATTATTGCAAAAAGTATGGACATTATGCTAGTGATTGTAGAAAGAAACAGCATGATATGAACAACAGACAAAATGCAAATGTTACAAGAGAAAACAGCAGTCAAGAAAATGTCTTGTTAGCTTGTAACATGGCTGAAACACATAGTGAGGACATATGGTTTTTAGACTCAGGTTGCAGCAACCATATGACAGGGAACATAGCCTTCTTTTCTGCCCTAGATAAAAATGTGAAGTCAGAGGTCACACTAGGAACTGATAGTAAAGTGTCTGTTATGGGAAAAGGAGAAGTAAAAATATTTTCAAAACAAGGAGAAAGGAAAACCATAGCAGATGTCTACTATGTCCCCGGAATGAGATGTAACCTCTTGAGTATTGGACAGCTTGTCCATAAGGGGTACAATGTTTTCTTTAAAAATGATGTATGCACCATCATGGATATACCACCCAGCAAAAGATGCATTGCTGAAGTGAAGATGACAAGGAACAGGATGTTCCCTCTTCGGATCAGAGCAGACTTGAAGAACAAGAAGGAAATGGCAGCAGTCACCCAAGAGGCCTTCCAAAGCGTGCCAAAGGATGAAAATTGGTTATAGCACTTGAGATTCGGGCATCTAAATTTTGGAGGTCTAAACCTATTAAGCAGAAAAGGAATGGTAAGAGGATTACCATTGATAGAGAGGCCGGACAACCTTTGTGAAGGTTGTATATTGGGCAAACAACATAGAGAGAGTTTTCCATCAGGGAAAAGTATAAGGGCAAAGGCACCCTTAGAGATTATCCACTCAGATTTGTGTGGACCAATGCAAGCTCCATCATTAGCAGGCAGCCTATATTTCTTAACATTCATTGATGACTTTACAAGAAAAACTTGGGCATATTTCCTTAAAAACAAAAGTGAAGTGTTTGAGAAATTCCAAAATTTCAAAGCACTTGTGGAGAACCAAAGCGGGCTACATATAAAAGTTTTGAGAACTGATAGAGGAGGTGAGTATATCTCAAATGAATTCCTAAAGTTTTGTAGAGAAAATGGAATACATAAACAGTTCACAACTCGGTACACCCCACAGCAAAATGGAGTTGCTGAAAGGAAGAACAGAACCATCATGGAGATGGCAAGGAGCATGTTGAAGGCAAAGCATTTGCCAAATGAGTATTGGGCTGAAGTTGTACATTGTACAGTTTATATTTTGAACAGGTGTCCTACAAAGGCAGTCATGAACAAAGTGCCAGAAGAGGCATGGAGTGGGAGAAAGCAAGTAGTCACCCACATGACAGTTTTTGGGTGTGTGGCCTATGCACACATTCCAGATAAGCTAAGGAAGAAGTTGGACATCAAAGGGGAGAAGTGTATCCTTGTTGGATATAGTGATGAATCCAAAGCCTACAGGCTGTATATCCCATCTACCAAGAAATTCTTTGTCAGCAAGGATTTTGATCCTAGCCTGTACAAAAGCATTGTGGGCAGCCTTATGTATTTAACAGCAACTAGGCCTGATTTAATGTATGCTGTTGGTTTAATTTCCAGGTTCATGGAGAGGCCGAAGGAGGCACATTGGCAGGCAGCAAAGAGAATTTTGAGGTATGTCAAAGGTACCAAAATGTTTGGAATTCTATATCATGCCTCAGAACATTCAGATTTGGTTGGGTACACAGATAGTGATTGGGCTGGAAGTGTAGATGATCGGAAGAGCACTTCCGGTTATGTTTTTAATATGGGTTCAGGAGCCATTTCATGGGCTTCTAAGAAGCAGTCCATAGTAGCATTGTCTATAGCAGAGGCAGAATATGTGGCAGCCACAACAGCAGCATGTCAGGTAGTTTGGATGAGAAGGATGTTGAGAAGCTTAGGCCAAGAGCAGGCAAAAGCGACAGTGGTCTTTTGTGACAATAGCTCAGCTATTGCTTTGTCAAAGAACTCAGTGTTTCATAAGAGAACGAAACACATTGATACAAGGTTTCACTACATCAGAGAATTGGTGAACAATGGCGAAATCATCCTAGAACATTGCAGGACCCAGGAACAGGTTGCAGACATCTTGACAAAGCCACTGGTTCAGAAGAGTTTCGAATTTTTGAGAAAATGCTTGGGAATGACCGAACGTGCGGCTGTTAAAATTAAAGGGGAGTGTTAAATTATTAATTTCAACAGCGCGGTGGTTTTTGAAAACCACCCCAGTCTCCCCGCACCACCATTCTCCAAAGACTGTACGAGCAGGAGGGGCTCCGACACAATGAAACTCCGCCACGCGTCCCCTGTACAACACCAAATCCGCCTGCTCCCCAGACATTAAAGTCCGTTTGGTTTGCCCGAGGTTGGCTCCCGAACCTCATTGGATCAGCCAAGTGTTCTGGGCGCGCGATCTCCGCCGTCGATCTCCGGAAGGTGCACGGGCCTGCGTCAAATCGATTTTTTTTGTGGATTGAAAGTTTTAAATGTTGACCGCCGTAGAAGAAGAGTTATGGAACTTTAAGTGTTGTTCGTAGATTTAGGTGGATCCCATTAAATTTTGGTTATGGGCATATGTTCCATATTACATACGTTATATTTTTTTTATATTGTTATGTAAGCCTACGTGCGATAGTTGAAGAGCGTTGCTCTTTTTTGTTCTTCTTTCTGTAAGCACAAAACGCACAGTAGTGCGAGAATTTAATGGAACAGGGGCTGTAATGGTTATGTGGTATTGTTAAAAACACATGAGCACCATTAAATTGGTTTTGTAATATTCACAGCAATGGAAAATCTGTGAGAGTAACAGAGTTTGTTTTGTGAATCCCTCTTTGCAGAGAGGATGAAATATGTATGAGTTTTTTTTTATTTAAATCAATAGAAATGTGTTGTGACTGTGTAATGGACTGTGTTCTGAGTTAATTTGGTTTAAAGAGGTTCTCTGCAAAAGATCCTGGACAGAGTAAACAGAGCATCGTCTATGTGGTGAATTTTTATTTTGTTTTTGGTATTTTGCACATAAAAAATACCCAACACCCTTTGCCCCATTCAAGTCAAGTTTTAGACCCAGGTTCCTCACTCAAGTCAAATAAATACACTAAGAGCTGTGTAATTGTCTTCTGATTTCCCATATCTATTTCTCCATCTTTTGTTTTCCTAGTTTTGTATCTCCAACTCAGAGTTATCACAATCACTTGGGATACGCACAAGTCTCGCTACTATTCACATTTTGAAACTTATTTCCGAACAAAGAATGTAGAAATGTTTAGACATGAAGACAAATTTTCAGGACCTTAGAGAGCATTGGAAATATAGTTTATTAGATTTATAATTAAATAAAAAAATTAAATAAGTGTTATTTTTATTTTCAAATATTTAAATTTATTTTCCAATATTAAATTAAATTGTTCATTCAATCTAAACTTTTTGAAAGAATCATAATCATTTACACAGCTACGATACGTTTGCTCATTTTATTAACAGCAACCTCGCTTTTAATTCAATGTGTCTGGTCAACATGTCCATCCCATATATAACATTTTTCATGTATTGCATTATGTAATTCAATATTATATTATATGCCAACATTTTAAAAAATAAACTGAATAAAAGTTATAGTAATTTTAAATGTTAAATAAAAAATTACATTATCTATATAAAATATATTTATATTTTAAAAATTAATATAAAAAAGAAAAATGAAAAAAAGACACTTAATATAATATAATATAATAATAAATATTTTAAATGTGAAATTTAAAATAAGATGATATTTTTAACAATATATTATATTTATTTTTATTAGACAAATTTAGTATAGGGAAAGGGAAAAGGTTGGGAGGTTCAATAAATTATAAAATAATAATTATATTAAAAAAATAAAATAAATACAATTTATTTAAAATAAAAATATATAAATTAATTTCAAAGTAAATTTAAATTTATATCAAAATAATTGGGTTTCATTAAACTATTTTAAAATTATATTAATAAAATTGTTAAAATATATTATCATATTTCAAAACATATAAAAGATTTGATTAAAATTATATTAAAGGAAAAATAACAAAACAAAAACAAAAAACATCAAGATGAAGTTGGACAAACAAAATTAAAAAAAAAAAGAAGTTTAGATGAAGTTGCACCAACAAAATATCGATGAGAAAGGCACAAGTTGGGTTAACAAAACATTAATAATTAGGAAGCCACAAACTTGAAAATACTAACAAAACAAATAGAGTAGTCTAATGAGTCCACAATTTTGCTCGAAAAATAATGGAAATTCTCGCAAGATTTTAATCTAGAAATTTTGGGAAATGTGGGTTACAACACTCAACCTTCAGCATTTTGGGTACCCTAGGGGTTTTTGATGGTGATGAATCTATTTCCACCATAAAAAAAAAAAGGATTTAAGCAATCCTATGGTTGGCTTTTTCAAAGAAAAAATTGTACTAAAAATTGCGTTAGAAGCAAAATCAATAAAGGGACTCAAATGCGTTATTCAATATATAGTCAATTAAGGGACCAGAAATGCTCCTTTGATCATTTAATCTGTGGATAAGATCAGGTTGTATATTTGATTGGATTGTCATGAATTAAACGGATGAGATTAGAAACAATTGGGATATTGTTGTACTCATCTTTGTAGAGCTAATCTTCTATCCTCTAACTTAATGTCTCACCAAATAATGTGATTCCTAGCACATTGTTCATTGGAAAGTGAATTTTGAAAAATAAATTGCGCAAAGAATCAACAATGTTAGTTTGATCACAAACCCAAAAGGCAAGGTTAAGTTGTTTTGGAGACAGAATTGTCATGGAACTAATGAGATTTTGAAAGACTAAGGGAATGAATCATTCCTCAATATGGTCACCAAAAAAGATGTTGATGTTATTATACGATTAATAAATCTTAAGACATCAACTCCCTTGAATCTCATTCTCATAATGAAATAATGAGACTAGCTCAGATATGAAGGGGTGTGGGATTATTTAATGTATTGTATAATTTTATTGGATTTTTAACAAGTGTAGAAAAATAGAGAAGCAATTAAAATAGTTGTATATACATTAGTACAGTAAATACAATTGAAATAAATAAATCTACAACATATAAACATAAAATTCAAAATGAAAGATTAGGCAGAAGCAATGAACTAATGAGAGCTTAGGCTTGAAGCCCAAGGTTCTATAGAGCATAAGTTGTTATAATTACAAACAAGGCAGTAAGATAATCAAGATTGGGGCCAGAGCCTTGTATATTGTAGAGCATAAGCTACTAAAAATAAATAATAAAATTGTTGAGAAATATTATAAAAAAAATCAAACATAGAGAGGTATATAAATAGGTATTTGATGAATCGAAGACCGATTTTTATTAAAATAAGACAAAATAAAACCAAAATCCTAAATTCAAGTCTCTTGAAAATTTTTAATTGTTAAAAATATTTAAATATTTAAAATACATTTTTGTTATTAAAATTATTCTTTTCT
Organism: Pinus tabuliformis; assembly: GCA_031772625.1. Lineage (NCBI taxonomy): Eukaryota > Viridiplantae > Streptophyta > Pinopsida > Pinales > Pinaceae > Pinus > Pinus tabuliformis. Next base: position 404,362,162 of record CM062818.1, on the reverse strand, counting down.
AAATAAAAAATATAAAGAAAATTAAACTATAAAAAAAATATATATATATATATTAGTATTAAAATTAATTAAAAGTATATATATTTCATTTTTTTTTTAAGTTAAAATTTTTTAATTATAAAAATTATTTTTCAAGAAAAAAGAAAATAAAATATGTTCCACTTTTCATAAATTAAAATTTATTTAAAAATATTAATTAATTTTTTATAATTTTAATAAAGAGTAATCTCTTCCACTTAGATATGTTAAATATTGAACCTAATAAAGGTGAATAAGTTATTCAAAAATGTATATTTTAAAGTAATGTAATAGAATAATATTTATTAAAATTTTGGTTAATTTATATTTTAAGGTAATGCAATAAAATAATATCAAATTTTTTAATATTTAATTTTTATAAAAGTAAAATATTTTATAAATATATTATTTTAAAATATTTATAAATTTTTTATTTTTATTTTCTAATATGTAATAGATTTGTGGTTAGAGAAAATTATTGATAATTTACAATATAAAAATAATTTAATAAAGAAATGAAACATAATATTTTCAATTTATTTATCAAATTTTATAATGGTAAATTCATATAGAATTGTTGAATTTTTTAATCTTATTGTTTATTTAAAAAATTATTTGACTGAAATTTGTTATAAAATATTTAAATTTTTGTTTATAATATTTTTATTTTTTTTAATTAATTTTTTTTGTTATTATTTTTAACAAAAGAAAATTGAAAATTTATTTTCAATTTTTAAATATTTATAAATTATGTTTATTTTTATTTTTTTAAATTTGCAATATACTTTTGATATAAAATAAATTAGTAAAAATATCATCATCATATATGTGTATTTAATCCTTATTTTATTTACTCTTAATAGTGGTTTATTTTGGATTTGTTTAAAAAAATTGAGATAGATATACTAAATTTAACATTGAAGGAATTATACATCCCCTTTATATATATATATATATATGACACAAAATATTTCACTCTAGGTGGATAATGAAATATTTTATTTATGGTCAATATTGAAATTCTTTTTTTGTTATTAATATTTTATAAATACCACATGTTAAATCCATGTTGAGCATGGATGAAATTACACATCTGTATTATATTAAGATATAGGAAGCTCCTTTTAGTGCAACAACATTATAAATAACAATTATGTGTTATAAAAATATTGAAATTAAATAATAATAAAAAATAGCACATACCATGTTACACAATTGAATATAGTTAAAGTCTATATATCTATTTGGCTAAATAAATTTGGCTTCCCTCAATAACCCCAATGATTAAAATCCACAAAATAAAATTATATGGAAAGCATAACCTAAGGTCTTTTACAGATTCAATTAGAAACATGAAGAAGGAGAAGAAATACAAAAGGAATGAAACAAGATAAGACACAAAATCTAAGATGGAAGAAAGGAGATACTAGTTCCAACTAATCAAAGAAAGTAAGGAAAAGAGAGAAGAGGTCAAGAGGGTGAGGACCTTCTCAGAGAATATAGAAGCATGAATACTATATCTAAGGTGAAAAGATGGGCTACAGTGAAGGAATAATTTTCCATAGGTAAAATTTGGAGGCTAATTGAGTAGGGGAGGAGGCCACAAAGAAGCTCAAGGGATTTTGAAAGAGATTAAGGAACAAGTCTTAGGGGTGGCTTTAGGAGGGTGGAAGAAATAAGCAATATCATGTCAAACATAATTATTCCTTCTCTCACATGTAAACAATATCTACACCATTAAGGATCACATGACAACCACCATTACATCCATGGGTAGATTGGAATAATTTTTTACTCATGGTTTCCTAAATGTACTAAAAATTGGGTCTTTATTATCTTAGGGCCAAGAGATAGAGGAACACAATAGTGCTGAAACGGGTCTAATTTTCCATTTGTTGAAACCTTGAAAGGTTAAAGAAATGAATGGTAACACATTAGATGGGAAGGGTATCAATTTCATTAAAAAACAAGACCTCACCTTTGATGTTAAACATGAAAACCATCATTGAATTCAGTTGAGGATGTCAAATTCCCGGGCTCCTAAAAGTACCAAAAATTAGATTTCTAATTTCCTTGGTCCTAAGAGATAGAGGGATCACAACAACCTAGAGAGGTTTGGTCTTATATTTTATGAAACCATAAAGGATCCAAGAGGAGGGTGAAGTGATTAGCTTTGAGGGCATGAAATATAAGAGAGGTTATGATGTTAAGGTAAAATTAGGTATCAACAATAAATGATTTGATATTGAATTGATTATCATATATCTCAAACAAGAACATGTTGACCATATTATTATTTTGCTCCTCTATGAAAGGAATACATGAGAGATCAAAAGAAACATAAGGACTGTAGAAATTCTCACTGTAGATTAAATTGATTATGCAATGTACTAAATCAAAATACTTAATCTACTTCTACAATCAAACTTGCGGAATCTTAATCGATTTGGAGCAAGATCAAATAGAACACATATAACAGAGAAGAAGAATCAATCACACATGAGAATACTCTGAGGAGAGCCTCAGCTAAAAACCCTGCTATCTATATTATCATACAAGTGGAAATATCTCAGGATTACACAAGCTTTAGCTCTCACACAGCTATCCAGCTCTCAGTACAATCCCTCACTGCTGCTCATAGATAGAATAGACAACACATATGCCTTCCTTTAGTCCTCCAAGCCTCCTATTTTCTTGCGCAGTTTCTCATGGGTCCTCCACCTACAACCTGTGTGATTCTCACCTCACACCCTGCTTTGACCTCTGTAGTAATTGTGCAATCCTCAAGGAACGAATTCCTTCTGCATGCAAGAGATATTCACATGTGAATATTCTAGCAACTAATAGTACATTGTCCCTACCTTTAATCTCAGCTGGGTCTTTGTCTGAACTGACATGCATGAGTTATTTATGAGAGAATATTCAGTTATCTAGAGAACACTAGTTTCATGCATGCATGCATTAACTCACTGAACTCACAATTAGTTCCACAAACTGTTTGGAACTAATTTAACTGGACTTAACTCAGTTAACTGAGCTAACTAATTACAACTCAAATAAAACTCATCCTTATCTCCTTAATTAAGGGATAACTGTTGCATGTCTTCACAAAGACTTCATGTTTGAATTTCACCAACTAATTAACTGAAGATGATTTAATTAAATTTTTCAAATAGCTGGTGAGACTAAATTCGAATTTTAATTCTCAATTTTGATTCAAGGACAAATCAAAAGTGGAATATATCCTGAAATGGTATTTATAGCAAAACTATTTTTAGCATTTCTTTTTTTATCATTTCTTGTTGCTAGTTTCAACACTCCCTCTCAACAATAAAGGAATTCAACTCGATCCCAATCCTAAACCTTTGGAATGTTCTGCATGCAACACTTATCTCTAGTGTTTTTTCTCCAGCAACTCCAGAAACAAAAAAAATATCCAACCTGAATCAGAATGATCCCTTTATCATCAAAGTCTCTAATTGTTATTGCCTCTATCAACTGAAAACTCTACACCTCTGTGCTCTTCAGTATCTAACGGCTCTAGCCTCTATCACTTTGATCTTTGACTACATCAATCCCAATGATTCCTCTCGCTGCAGGTCCTTTCACCCAGCACTGCATTCGCACTACATCATCATGTTGCATCGTTGTTGGCTTGTTGGGGCCTAACCCAGGTTCAAAAGAGTTATTAGCCAAAAAAATCCTGCACTACCAACCCTTTCAGCAACAGTCCGCGGAGCACGGTTTGAAGTCTCATCCGAGGTAGTAAGGGAGGGTGCTGGAACCAGGTTTCCGCACCCTTGGGATGTCTTGATGGGGACTGGAAGGGTCGCAATCCAATCTGTGCACTCGTGCTTCTCTGTGTTGCTTCGCATAGATCCACGACGGGCGCCTCATAGGTTCTTATTATTATATGCATTTATTATCACTCATATCTATTTCTTAAGGTCGTTAAGCAAACATTTAATAGTAATAACCCATGTGCACCATCATAATTCTCATAGACATTCATAAACTCATAAAACGATGCATAAACTAGAATATAAAGAGATCCACAATATTTCAGAAACAACACAATATTTCAGAACTAACTTATCTTTATTAATGTATTTGTTTCAGTACAATCCACTTGCTACCCTGTGCACACAGCTGCAGGGGTCCGTGTACATAGTTGCAGACTCTACCAGGCCTCTGTGCACACAGCTGCAGAGCCACTACCTAACTACTAACCCTCACAACTAGCACTTATAGACTCAGAGTGAATATTACTTTCTCAAACCCATAACACATCACATCTTTCAAAAGCTATTTTCTACCCTTAGAGCCTCGCTCTATTTATACATTCCCATGGTCCACGGACCATCGACAAGCCAACATACTTCTATTATTTTACATTATTTTCGATCGGAAAACCCTTTGACTCGACCTATTACATTTCATGCTCCGTGCACTTCGAGGAACTTTTTACAATATCATTACCCTAACTTATGGGATTTAAGCCCCAAAACCATCACGCGAGGCCTTCGCTACCCAACAAGCCTCCAACACAATCATCGTGACTCGTCCCGAGTCACTCATCGGTGTGGCAATACGCGCTGCCAAGGCTTCACGGTCCACCATCCCTGTGAGTGATGCACTACATTTTGCGGCTCCCTCTTTGTCTCCTGCAACTCTTCTTCAAGCTCCTGCTCCATTGCCTCTACTAATTCATGCAACCGATGATGCTCATTCTGCTTTGCTCGGTTAACACAGAGCACCCCCTCATAGGATTTTAGCTCAAGCTAAGGTGCCACATGTGGGAATTCTTCGTGCTCAAGAAACAAATCTCTAACTTCTTGTCTACTATATGCACTACTTGTTGCATCTTGTGTTGCGTTTTTGTAAGAAAAATGTTGTTGTTTGCGAGATCCCAATCTTCAAGGTGTATTAGAGACCAACTGTTAACTTCAATTCCATCATTTGTCTCAATATTCACTCTCTGTCCCTTATCTTTCATGGGTCACCGGCCAGCCCTTGGTTTAGGTACCGACATCTAGACCCATTCTGTTTCGTGTCTAAGAATTTCCGGTACATCCCCTACAATTGGTTCTGAACTTGGCGCGGTGTCCACGGCTATGGACACCACACTATCCAGAAGGTCCTGCATCCCTAGTGGTCATCTTACAACCCCTGGGCTTACTCCTTTAGTAACAATGACCAACAATTCCATACCGGTGGAAGGCACAATAGCTCAATTTTCTCGATACCACAGATCATGCGATGGATGCCCCCCTATAATTTATATGCGTGTTGAAATTCAAATTCAGTCGTTCCCTCCTTTTTGGCGGTTTAATGTTACGTCTACAGTAGATTGTTTCGAATCTGGCTCGTACTTTATATCTTAATTGCCCGCTGCCTGCTCCTTTTTGCCTTAGCTCAGACATCTTGTCATGAATAATAACAACAACGGTCACCTCCATGTTTATCCATGCAGCAGCGCAAACCCTTATGCGTAATCGTGACCCTTGTGACATACCACTACTACGCACACCCTTATTATCGCACAACTCCCTCACAGACTGCTTTATCATCCCGTGCTCTCTTTCAACTATCTGGAGCAGTGAGACTGTACTTCAGCCAGCTAGTCAGGCAGTCAGCCCACCTGTGTAGAGCTTTAGGTGGCTGCCATTTACTCTACCGAGGAAGGGTTCTCCATTAATCTTGCCGAGTTGGACTGTACCTCCCTCTGTGACTTCTTTGACTACATAGGGTCCAAACCAATGCATTCAGAGCTTTCCAGGGAACTGATCGAACTTGTTGTCATATAGTAATACTAGATCATTTTCTTTGAACGTGCGCAACTTTATATGGCGATCATTCCAAGCTTTTTCCCATTGCTTCTGTACTTGCTGATGGAATGCTGCAAAAAACAGTTCCTCCTCAAGTTCTTCCAGTTACACGAGCCTCTCTTCCAAAGCCCTGCGGTCTACCATGCCCGTCGTTGGTGCTATTCGCATATTGGGCACAATGTATTCCATTGGCATGATGGCTTCCATGCCATAGACTAACCGGAAAGTTGTCTGGCCCATCAAATTATTGCACGTTGTTTAGTATGCCCATAACACAGTAGGTATGCACAAATCCCAATCATTTTGTTGCACATTACATACCTTGGTCAACGCAGTCTCCAAAATCTTGTTAAAGGCTTCAATGGTCCCATTTTCTTACGAATGGTACGATGTACTCTATTGATGATATAGCTGGAACTCCCTAGTGAGTGCGTTGATAGTCTCATTCAGGAAGTGCATTCCGTGGTCGCTCATTAGAATTTTTGGGCATCCAAACCGCATCAACACATTTTCGAACACAAATTTTGCAACTGTAGCGGCCGTGCGTCCTTAACCAGCTGTGTTTCTGCCCATCGAGTCAAGTATTCTATCATGGTGATGATATAGTGCGCACCCATCTTTCCTTGCTGCATGGGATATACTTTCCCACAGATCATGCAGTATTCCTATGAACCCGTGAGTAATGATGTAGTAGGCTCATTGTTTATCTCCACCACAATAAATTACTACATTGACATAGGCAGTGATGAGGTTTAGCATATAGTTGATTTGACCATCATTCACAGACAACCATGAAGAAAATAAGCCTCCAACTTTGGAAGTTGTGATTTAAATCTCTGCAAAACAATTTAAAATGGTGTTCTAGAGAAGCACATGGGATGGATGAAAATTTTGCGTGTCTATAGCATGCCCATGTTTAATTTTATTTATTATTTATGCTATTTATTTTTAATTAAAAAACTTAGAATTTTTATTTCAATTATTAAAATGAGAGATGTGAGAGAATATGTGCATGGATGATGTGTGCATCTCTAGATAGTTATAAGCGGAGGTCTCTTCTTGTATTTATTTCTAGATGTGGCTCATGTCTGTATTCTCCTGATCCCATACCTGTTGAGAATGGCAACAAGGAATGCTAAATATAGAAGTGCTAAATTTAGCACTGCTATAAATAGCATTTTGGGATACCTTGCTATTTTAGTTAGTCCCTGAACTAAAATAGAGAAGTAACATTTCGAATTTGATCTTAGCAACTGTTTGTAAAATAATTAATTAATTCCTCTTGAGTTAATTAGTTGTAGGAAATCAAACATGAAGTTTATGTGAAGACATGCAATAGTTTCTCCATTGATTGAGGAAGTTATCCCTTGATTAAAGGAGATCAGGATGAGTTGTACTTTGAGTTGCAATTAGTTAGTTTAGTTATCTGAGTTAAGACCAGTTAGATTAGTTCCAACAGTTTTTGGAATTAATTGTGAGTTCAGTTAGTTAATGCATGCATGCATGTAACTACTGCACTTCAGATAATTAAATATTATCTCATAAATAACTCATGGAAGCATGTCAGTTTAGTTAGAGACCTAGTTGAGATCAGAGGAAGGGGCAATGTACTACCATTTGGAGGATTTTTCCTATATAGGAAACTCATCCATGCAGAAAGAATTATCTCCTTCAGGATTGCACAGTCACTTCTGAGTTTAGTGAGAAGTGCGAGAGATGAATTCACACAGGTGGCAGCATTAGACCCCAGGGGAAATTGTGCAAGGAAGTAGGAGGCTTGGAGGGCAGAGGAGAAGGTTTGTGAGAAGCCTTTGACTGTCTATGAAAAACAAAGGGATTGTACTGAGAGCTTGATAGCTTGTGTGCTAAAGCTTTGTGTAATTCGAACATATTTCCACTTGTATGATAATACAGAGATTCGGATTTTTAGTTGAGGCTTTCCCTAGAGTATTCTTTTGTGTTCATGTGTTATTTTTTTCTCTTCATCTATTTTATGTTTTCTATTTGATCTTGCTCATAATCGATTAAGCTTCAACAAAGGTTGATTGTAGAAGTAGATCTAGTATTTTTCTTTAGTATATTGCATTATGAGGTGATCTACAGTGGAAATTTCTACAATATCCATTCTTCACCATCTGTGTGCTTATCAAAAACAAATTTAATTCTCTTTCTATCTTCATGACATATGTATTTTGCATGGGGATATACTTTCCGTGATCCATAATGCAAGGGTATGGATTACTCATTCTTCCATTGGGATTAGCTCTATAGTTCAATAGTTCGGTTAGCTGGGTATACTGTCAATGTTTGATGGCACTAGCAAGATCTAATTCATACCAAAGAAACAAAAATAAGGTAGTCTGCTATGTACGATCTAGCATATATGAAATATTTTCATATACAGAAGTCATGTATAGAAGTTGTAGATATACGAAAGATATGCACATATACAAAATATATGCATATACATAAAATGTGTTTATATATGCATACATGCATATCTTCCTTATATGTGTATCTTCTGTATATGTGCATATCTTCCGCATATGTGCAGTTTCCATACATGTGTAGTTTCTGTATATGCGTAGCTTCTGTATATGCACATATCTTTCGTATATACACATATCTTTCAAATATGCATAGCTTCCATATATGTGAAACTTTTGTACATGCACATCTACTGTATATGCATAACTTCTTAATATGCACATATACGAAAAATATTCACATATACATAAGAAGTGTATATACAGAAGTTGTGCATATACAATAAAAACATGTGCATATATGAAAAAATTCCATATACAGAAGTCATAGATTCTATATGAAAGATATGTGCATATATGGAAGTTGTGCATATACGGAACTTGTGCACATATGAAAGATACACATATACAAAAGTTGTGCATATATGCGTGTATGTATATCTTTTGTAAATGCGTATATCTTCTGTATATGTAGATCTTATGTATATGCACAACTTCCATATATGCACATGTCTTCTTTATATGTGAAACTTTTGTATATGTGCATCAATTGTATATGGTGCAACTAAAATGTTAACCTATGTTGACTTTCAGAAAGGCAAGCATTCCCAGCACACTACATCCCCATATTATGAGATATAGAATCATTGCAGGTCATTTTAAGTTTCCCCTATCTAACCACTTTTTGAATTTGTCCCCTATGACTTCCTTTCTCCACAAATCCAAGAGAGCTAGGGATATATCAACTTATTTCGATAAATATACAGAAAATGGGCCCATCAAGAATAAGGGATAATTTATTTGACTATGATATTTATGCAAAAGCACCAACAACAACCAATTATTTTTATTTTTTATAACATGTCTATTAACACTAACTATATTAATAGAATACAATTGAGAGTTGTTCAAATTTTAAGAATTTGGGTGAGCTTAACCTTTCCTCCCTCAAGCTAAGTGTTTACATCTACATGTCACAAATATGGATAGAGTAGTTCCCCTATCTTTTCTTTAAGCCCAAATTAATTCAATAGGACATTCATTCACCTAATTGGATATGACTGGCTAGCTATTCAAATTCATTTAATGAGCATTCATGCGCAACTTCTATATGTGTATATATGGAAGATATGTGAAACTTCTGTATGTGTATATACGGAAGATATGCACAAATATGAAAGTTGCACATATACAGAAGATATTCACATATACGGAAGTTGCACATATACTAGAAAATTCTCTATTGAATACATGTTGAATCCACCTCAGGAAGCCTCCTAGAACTCTTGAAAATCTCATCTGATAAATAACTCCTAGCTTTGGCTCCTATCTCTCCTCGATTTTCCTCTAAACCCTTGTGAATTCACCTCTAGGAACTCTTGCACACTTGCTAGGAAATAATAGATTTTGGGTCCAACGATTCCCTCTGAATCACCCCTTGGAATTAACAAGGAAATCACCTTGTTGGTGACTAGATTATCTGCAAAATACCTAGCCCGAGTTATGACTCTTGTTGGCTCTTCTTAGTCCCACGAAATTCTCCTCATATGCCTTGGGGAAAACATGTACCAATTGGTAAATGTTTTGCATTGAGGCTCCTGGAAAAGCCTCGAATGGACTCCTCTCTACTCTGGTAAGGTGACACTCGAAGTTCACTGAAGGGAGAGTGGAATTCTCGCTCAAGAAATCCTTCTAATAAAAAACAAGGGTTTCCTTGGATTAGCAGATCAAGAGAATAGTGATTAAATTTAAAATGATCCAAGATATCCTAAATGAGAGCCTCCTTGTTCTATTTATAATTCTTGGCCTCTCTCTCCCTTGGTTCCCCCCACTCTCCACTAGTTCACCCCCTTTCCTTTTCTCTCTCTAGCTCCACAAGTGAACATTTCCTTTCTCTCTCTCTCTCTCTCTTATGACCCCCACCTGCCAATGAGATACAATATTTCCTCTTCACCTGGGTTCCTCGAGCCAAAATCATCTCCAAACCTCTAACTACAAAATTGTGCTATGCCTAACACCTCCCTAATAAACTTCATTAATCTCCTCAAATGAAAAATCAAAATTGGGGATATTACAGTCCTCCTCGCCAAAAATTTATTATCCTCAAGAAATGATTGAAAAACACCCTCTCTAGTTGTTAATCCCCACTACCATTGCAAACTATGCCAAGGTCCTAGATGCGCCACTAATTCGTCCCTAACATCTGCATTGTCCTATCATGAAGGAATCCCTGAATACCAGGATACCAATCCATCTTGTCCAACATTAATCTCCCCTTGCTCCCCTCACAATCCTACTAGGTATATATACCAGAAACCCTTTGCATACTATCAATGAGTATGACATCATGATAATGTAGCACTTTTCCCAACCCCTCATGAAGTTTCCCTACCGAGTAGTCCATCTCATACACTCCACGGGTAAAATCCTAAAGATACCACCCAATCCCTGTGGAGATAAAGTCTTGCTCGCATGAGCTTCTGTTGATATTTTCCTGCTAACCAACCTACCATGCTGATGAAGTCCCCCATGCCATCGATGAATCACTAAAGCCCAATGGAATATCTGAATGATCTCCCCCTGTAGTAGCCAGCTCATACCTAAGGATAACTGAGTTGTCAAATACCCTGATGCATGCGTTGCTTTGACTCTAATAGATTTCTCATCGAGCCAACACTCATTAGAGAAATTTTGAGGTCTAAAATGGGCCTACTAAGGAATATTATAAAATAACAGCGAAAATAATAAAATAAGATTATATTACATCATCATATTTTAGAAGGAAAAAAGAAAACTACCTTTTCAACTCATATTTTCAACTTATCTCCCTATTGTTTTACTCAAATTTCGAGCGAGAGAATTCGTTGGATGCGGAATTTAATTCCTCATCCAAGGAGTACCCATGTTGCATACTTTTGATGGACCCTGCTACACGAAAAATGAGAAATACGTGAAAAACGTGACTGCACTCATATTTTTCATTTATTTCTCATTTTTCATGTAGTAGGGTTCCATCAGAAGTATGCAACATGGGTACTCCTTCGACGATGAATTAAATTTTGCATCCAACAAGTGTTCCTACTCAAAATTTGAGTAAAACTGTAGGGAGATAAGTTGAAAATATAGAAGGTATGAATCATTGGTGATAGGAAGTTCAAAGTCACTTAGTCATGTTATTATTTTGGAAAATATTTGTTGACTCTACATATGCTCAGGGGGAGCATGGATGATATAGTGCATCTCAGCATGTACAAAGGGGGGTTTTCAGCATGTGCTTAGGGGAATCATGATCAATGTTTATATTTAGTTGTTCAGATATGAAAGTCTTCTTTTTGGTCTGCTCTTTTCCCTTGATGTCAAAGGGGGAGAGTGTCTTGGTGTTAGTTTACTTTTGAATATTTTGATTACATGTATCATTCTTGTAGGTTGATTGTAAGAATTGATCAATTATGTTCAACTACATGCATTTATGCGTATTTGTAGTTGGTTAGGCAATGCTTATGGATATTGTCAGTTGCATGTAGTAATGTGTACAATGGAGTAATGGTCGTTGTCATGCATGAGGTCATAGCATATTGTTGAAGTGGCCTTGCATTAAAGTTTTAGATACATGGAGGTTATGTGTATATACGGAAGCTGCACATATACCTGGAAGATACATGCATATAGAAAAGTTTCTCATATACAAAAGATATGCGCATATTTTCCATATATGCACAATTTCCGTATATGAAAAATTTCCATATATGGAAGTTGCACATGTACGGTAGATGCACATACATAAAAGACGTACATATATGGAAGATATTCACATATAAGAAAGTTACGCATATACGGATGATATGCAAATATCTTCCATATATGCACAATTTTTGTATATGGAAGTTGCACATATATAGTAGATGCACATATATAAAAGGCTGCATATACGGAAGATATGTACATATAAGAAATTTACGCATATACGGAATATAAGCACACAAATGGAACTTGCGCATATATGGTAGATGCATATATACAAAAGATGAACATATACGAAAAATATGCGCATATATTACGTATATGCACAATTTTCGTATATGCGCAATTTCTGTATATGGAATTTGCGTGTATATGGTAGATTCACATACATAAAAGACGTGCATATATGGAAGATATGCACATATAACAAAGTTATGTATATAAGGAAGATATGCACATATCTTCTGTATAGGCACAATTTCCGTATATGCGCAATTTCTGTATATGGAATTTGCGCATATACGAAATTTATGTATATACGGAAGATATGCACATATCTTCTGTATATGTACAATTTCCGTATATGTGAAATTTATGTATATGGAATTTGCTCATATACGATGCAGATACATAAATGACGTGCATATACGGAAGATACGCACATATAAGAAAGTTAAAGATATACCGAAGATATGTGCATATCTTCTGTATATGCACAATTTCTGTATATGGAAACTGCACATATATGCAAATTGTGCATATATTCCATATATACATAAATTTCTTATATGTGCACATTTCCGTATACGTGCAATTTTTGTATATGGAAGTTGCGCATATATTGTAGATTCACATATATAAAAGACATGCATATACAAAAGATATACACATATAAGAAAGTTACGCATATAAAGAAGTTGCGCACATACAAAAATTGCACATATACAAAAGTTATATATAGTAAAGTTTCACATACATGGATATTATGTGTATATACAGAAGTTGCACATATACCTGGAAGATATGTGTATATAGAAAAAATTTTCATATACAAAAGATATGCGCATATCTTCCGTATATGCACAATTTCTGTATATGAAAAAGTTCCATATATGGAAATTGCACATGTACGGTAGATGCATATACATAAAAGATGTACATATATGAAAAATAGGCATATATAAGAAAGTTATGCATATACGGAAGATATGCACATATCTTCCGTATATGCACAATTTCCGTATATGCATAATTTTTGTATATGGAAATTACACATATACGGTAGATGCACATATATAAAATATGCGCTTATACAGAAGATATGCATATATAAGAAATTTATGCATATACAGAAGATATTCGCATATACGGAAATTGCACATATACAAAAGATGCATATATACGGAAGATATGTGCATATATTGCGTATATGCACAATTTCTGTATATGTGCAATTTCTGTATATGGAATTTGCACATATATGAAATTTATGTATATACAGAAGATATGTATATATCTTCCGTATATGCACAATTTCTATATATGCACAATTTTTGTATATGGAATTTGCGCATAAACGATGCAGATACATAAACGACATGCATATACGAAAGATATTCACATATAAGAAAGTTACAGATATACCGAAGATATGTGCATATCTTCGGTATATGCAAAATCTCTGTATATGCACAATTTCTGTATACCAAATTTGCGCATATACGATGCAGATACGTAAAAGATGTGTATATACGGAAGATATGCACATATAATAAAGTGACAGATATATAGAAGATATGTGCATATCTTCCGTATATGCACAGTTTCCATATATGCACAAAAATGTAGCCTCTATATAGGCACAACCTCTGTATATATGGAAGTTTCACATGTACTGTAGATGCGCATACATAAAATATGTACATATATGAAAGATAGGCATATATAAGAAAGTTACCCGTATACGGAAGATATGCACATATCTTCCGTATATGCACAATTTCCATATATACATAATTTTTGTATATGGAAGTTGTGCATATATAGTAGATGCACATATATTAAGATGTGCATATACAGGAGATATGCACAATAAGAAATTTACGCATATACGAAAGATATGTTCAAATATGGAAGTTGCACATATACAAAATATGCACATATACAGAAGATATGCGCATATATTGCGTATATGCACAGTTTCTGTAAATGCGCAATTTCTGTATAAAGAATTTGCACATATACGAAATTTATGTATATATAGAAGATATGTGCATATCTTCCGTATATGCATAATTTCCATATATGCAAAAAAAATTTATACGCAATTTACGCAGATACGATGCAAATACATAAACGATATGCATATACGGAAAATATTCACGTATAAGAAAGTTACAATATACCGAAGATATGCATATATATTTTGTATATGCACAATTTCTGTATATGCACAATTTCTGTATATGGAATTTGCACATATACAATACAGATACATAAAATATGTGTATATACGAAAGATATGCACATATAAGAAAGTGACACATATATAAAAGATATGCGCATATCTTCTGTATATACACAGTTTCCATATATGCACAAAAATGTAGCCTCTATATAGGCGCAACCTCTGTATATATGGAAGTTTCACATGTATGGTAGATGCACATACATAGAAGATGTACATATATGAAAGATAGGCATATATAAGAAAGTTACGCATATATGGAAGATATGCACATATTTTCTGTATATGCACAATTTCCGTATATGCGCAATTTTTTTATATGGAAGTTGCACATATATGGTAGATGCACATATATAAAATATGCGCATATACGGAAGATATGTGCATATACGGAAGTTGCACATATAAAAAAGATGCACATATATGGAAGATATGCGCATATCTTCCGTATATGCCCAATTTCCATATATGCACAATTTTTGTATATGGAATTTGCGCATATACGATGCAGACACATAAACGACGTGCATATACAGAAGACTGAACAAACCTCTATAGAGTTCAATGGAAATTGAGGAGTTTCCGCAGACTATACTGAAAGAAAAGTTGAAGTCTCGTATAGGTGATACGATCACTTGACTAACAGTAAGGAGCATAGTCTCAGTGTCCCAGGCAATTGAAAGAAAGCACGGGACTATAAAAGACTCTGTCTGGGAGCTGCGCGATGAGGGAGGTGCATGCAGAATCAACATGTCACAAGGGTCGTGACCGCGCACGGGGCTGTGGTGCCACGTGGGTAGGCTAGGAAATGACCGTTGGTGTCACTATTCATGACAAGATGTCCGATTTAAGGTAAAAGGGAGTGGGTTGTAGGCATTTAAGACATAAATTAAGGGCAAGATTTGGGGCGATCTGCCGCAATAAAGAATTGATGGCTCAGAAATCGCGCAATCCTCATAGGCCTTTGTTGGGTCCCTATAATACTAGTGATTACCCCATTACTATTGTAGTTATACCCTTTATTTATATTGTTGTGCCCCTATTACCCCCATATTTTTATTTCTGTGCCCCATAGAATCCCTCTATTGTTATTTTTGTGGCTTTATATTATTATTGTTAGGTCGGCTGGATTATATTGTGACTCCTTAGACTCCTATATATAGAAAGGAGGTTTTGTCATTTGAATCATCCAAGAATTGTTCATTTATGTAATGTAAAGGAGGTTGCCCACTCGAAGAGGCTGAATTCTAAGGCGTTGATCTATCTTTTCTATCTTCTCTTGAGCTGGTTTCATAACATTTGGTATTAAAGCTTTGGATTCTAGGGTTTCGCTGCTCCAAACAGGTCATCGTGTCATTTTCGTTATAACTTTTTTCTGTGATGTTTCAGAAGTCGCAAAAAAAACCCATTTGAGAAGAAATCACACTAAACCTTGGGTCTGAATTTCAGAGCCTTTTGCGTGATATTTGCAGAGATATGATCTGAGGAATTTGGTCTTTTTGAAGACTCCTGAATTACATTCAAAACAGGTGACCTGGGGAAAATCGTCATAACTTTCTCTTTGGGAATCAGATTGAAATTTTGTAAGAAGGTACAGAAATATGACGGACTGTAGTTTCTTGTATATCTTTTTCACAACCAAATATAAAAAATTGTAGACGTGGCACTTCATACAACTTCACTCTTATGGAAAGGTCTATAATGAGGCCATCTTGGAAGATTGTGCATAACTCTTCCTTGGAGAATCCAATTTGGATCAGACTGGTGGCATTAGAAAGAGGACACAGAGAGCTACTACAGGTCACAAATTTAGAACTAGATGATTGGAAAGTACAGAGATACATTAAAGGCAATATCGAGCTCCTACAATGTGAAAAAAGGTGTGTAGATTTTTTTAAATTTTTGCTTAAGCTTGGTTTGAAAATTTATTTTGAAAGAATTCAAAGGGCATAGTAGAGCATTATTATCGGTAACTGATGCCCCGAGGACAGAAAATGCAAACACCTAGTAAGGAACCTGAAAGCTCTAGCATGACTCATGAAGAAGAGGAAGAAATGTTACATGATATATCAAAATTACAAGAACAAGTGCAACAAATGTCACGCTCACAAAAGTTAACAGAAGCTAAGATAAATGGCGTGGAAGCTAAGATGAATGGCATGGATGCTAAGATGAACAATTTGAAGATAGATTTGAACACAAATTTGAAGACAAGCATGGCAGATTTGAAGACAGATTTGACAAATTTTCTACAAGAAATACTTACTAATGGTGAAAAGGTATTAAAGGAAACTCATGATGAGAACAAAATAAATGTTAATCATGATTCCATAGACGCTAATGTTGGATTGAAGAATCACCATATTCCAAAAATCGATATGAGGAAGTTTGATGGCAAGGATCCTGCCACATGGATGTTACAGATGGAGCAATTCTTCGATCTCAATAATGTGCAAAACGCAAAAAAGGTACGTATGGCAACTGTATATTTGGAACCAAATCAGTTTGTATGGTATCAATGGCTCTGTTCTCGTAAACAATTTATCACTTGGGTGATTTTTACGGAAGAACTGATAGCACATTATGAGGATACAAAAAGCAACACTTTTTTTAGCCAATTGATAAGTCTCAAACAAAAGGGTTTAATAATGGGGCACATTGAGGAGTTCCAAAAATTGAACATAAGGGTAAAAGATATTCCAGAGGAGCATAGGATTGATGTGTTCATAGGGTCTTTAAAGGATAATATCCAACATGATGTTCGCCTTTGGGAACCTGATTCATTAGAGAAGGCATTCAGGTTAGCAAGAAAAATGGAAAGCAAAATTATGGCAACTAGGAAGCATACCACTCAAACTATAAATACGGAAGTGTTGTTGCCCCTAGTCTTCCACAACCTACAAGGTTGACACCACAACAATTGGAAGAAAAAAGAGAAAAAGGGATTTGTTACAGTTGTGACAACAAATACACAAGAGGTCATAAGTGTGCTGAGAAGAAATTATTCTACATAGATTATGAAGAGGAAGAAGAAAATGAGCAAGAAAGGTCAAAAGAAGAGGATATACTCCAGGAACAAAGGCTAGATGAAGAACAAATAAATCCGACCATATCTTGTAATGCATTGGTGGGAATACCACTCCTCAAACCATCAAGATAGAAGGACAAATCAAGAAGAAAAAGGTAATAGTGTTGATTGATTCAGGAAGCACCCACAATTTTATTCATTGTAGGGTAGCAAAAGAATTGAATTTCTTCCTATATCCAGCACCAGAGTGTCAAGTGATGATTGCAAATGGAGGAACAATAAATTGCTTTGGAAAGTGCCATAATATCAAGCTATCCATGGGAAAATATGTATTGACTAGCCCAATGCTTTCCATTCCAATGGGAGGTGTTGATGTTGTACTAGGAGTCCAATGGCTACAATCCTTGGGTACAATAGCTTTTAATTTTCAAGAACTTTTCATCAAATTTTCTACGGAAGGAAAGGAAGTTGAATTAAGGGGTATTGCAGGGAAACCAGGAAAGATAATCAGCTCTAATGGCATGACTAAGCTTCTAAAAAAGGAGCAAAGAGGTGTAATTGCACAATTATGTTCGCTAGATGTTTCCACATTGGAATCATCTATTTCTCCAGATCTCCAAAAAGTCCTGGACAATCATTCCAAAGTATTTGAGACTCCCAAAGGTCTCCCACCTATGCGTGATCATGATCATGCTATTCATCTGATTCCAGGAAGTGTTCCTCAAAACATCAGGCCGTACAGATATCCCTATGTCCAAAAAAGTGAAATTGAACGTATGGTTGCAGAAATGCTAGAGGCTGGTATAATTCAACCGAGTCAAAGTTCTTTCTCAGCTCCAGTAGTATTGGTGCACAAGAAGGATGGATCATGGCGCATGTGTCTGGATTATAGGGAGCTCAACAAGCTCACTATTAAAGATAAGTTCCCCATTCCTGTCATTGATGAATTACTGGATGAATTGCATGGATCAATTTACTTCACCAAGTTGGATCTTCGTTTGGGATATCATCAAATCAGAATGAAGATTGAAGACATTCCGAAAACGACATTTAGAACTCATGAGGGTCATTATGAATTTTTGGTCATGCCTTTTGGCCTTACCAATGCACCTTCAACATTTCAAGGTTTGATGAATTCAATTTTCAAACCATTCCTTAGAAAATTTGTGTTAGTATTTTTTGATGATATACTAATCTACAGCAAGTCTTGGAAGGATCATGTTGACAGGGTGCTACAACTATTGGAGGAGAAACAATTATATGCAAAAAGATCCAAATGTTTCTTTGGAGTCCAGGAGGTGGAATATTTGGGTCATATTGTATCTCATGAAGGAGTTAAGGTAGACCCTAGCAAAATTAAAGCCATTAAGGAATGGAAAATCCCCACATCCATAAAGCATCTGCGAGGATTTCTTGGGTTGACAGGGTATTATCGCAAGTTTGTTAAGAATTATGGGAGAATAGCAGCACCTCTAACAACATTATTGAAGAAAGATTCATTTTCATGGACTCCAGAAGCAACAAAGGCCTTTGAACATCTTAAAGAGGCAATGTGCCAAGCACCGGTCTTAGCTACACCGAACTTCACAAAAACCTTTATTGTGGAATGTGATGCTTCAGGAAATGGAATTGGTGTTGTTCTAATGCAAGATGAAAGACCCATTGCTTTTGAAAGTCGTCCAATCAAGGGAAAGTTTTTAAGCAAAGCTATTTATGAGAAGGAAATGTTGGCAATACTCCATGCACTTAAGAAATGGCGACCCTACCTAATGGGAAGACACTTCAAGGTAAAAAAGGATCATGATAGCCTTAAATACTTTTTAGAACAAAGATTATCCTCTGAAGAGCAACAAAAGTGGGTCACAAAGATGTTGGGTTATGACTTTGAAATCATCTACAAAAAAGGGAAGCAAAATGTGGTGGCAGATGCACTCTCAAGAAAGGATGAGGATGTGGAAGCATTGTTGTGTGCCATTTCTATTATCCAACCAGATTGGATAAATGAAGCAAAAGAGGAATGGAAGAATGACGAAGAAGTGTGGGCACTTATTCGAAAGCTACAACAAGATTCCAGTACTTCTGATACATTTAGCTGGCAAAATGATTTGTTATGGTACAAAGATCACTTATACCTCTGTAAGAATTCCCAGCTAAAACAAAAGATTCTTATGGAATTGCACACTTCTCCCTTAGGAGGGCACTCAGGATTTTTAAAAACTTACCACAGGGTTAAGAAGGAATTTTTTTGGGATGGCCTTAAATCAGATATTCAAAAGTTTGTGGCGGAATGTTTGGTTTGCCAACAAAATAAAGTTGAAACAATTAAGACACCGGGTCTATTACAACCTTTATCCATTCCAAGCCAACGTTGGGAGGAGGTTTCAATGGATTTTATCACAGGTTTACCCAAGTCTGAGGGAAAGAGTGTCGTCATGGTGGTAGTTGACAGACTTACCAAGTATGCACACTTTTGTGCATTATCACATCCATTTAAAGCCAGTACAGTTTCTACTGCATTTATGGAAATGGTTCAAAAGCTACATGGAAACCCAAAGATTATTGTAAGTGACAGAGATCCCATTTTCACTCGAAATTTTTGGACAGAATTATTTTCTTGTCTTGGTACTCAGTTAGCTCATAGCTCATCTTATCATCCTCAATCTGATGGGCAAACTGAGATAGTAAACAAATGTTTGGAAGGATATCTTCGTTGCTTTGTATCTGATAAACAGACACAATGGGTCAAATGGTTGCCTCTGGCTGAATGGTGGTATAACACTTCCTTCCATACAACAACAAAAGTGACCCCATTTATGGCACTTTATGGGTATCAACCACCATCCATCACATCATATTTAAGAGAAAATTCTAAGGTTCATGCAGTGTAACATCACATCGAACATCAACAACAAGTCCTCCAACTCTTAAAGGATAACCTCGTGTTGACACAAAATAGAATGAAACAACAGGCAGATCAACATCGCAGTGAAAGAAGTTTTGATGTAGGTGATTGGGTATTCCTACGGCTACAACCATATAAGAAAATGTCCCTAAAGCAAGCTAAGAAGGATAATAAATTATCACCAAAGTATTATGGTCCGTACAAGGTGTTGCAAAAGATTGGTACTATGGCATACAAATTGGAGCTTCCTGCAGCTTCTCGATTGCACCTAGTTTTCCATGTTTCATGATTAAAGAAGGTTATAGGCGACAAGCTCCCAATTCAAACAATATTGCCAGAACTTGACGAGGAAGGAAAAATTATATTGGAACCGGAAGCAGTCACAGAAACAAGAACTCGACAGCTACGAAATCGATCAATTTCAGAGTATCTTATCAAGTGGAAGAACTTATCCGCTGAAGATTCCACATGGGAGGATGAGAATTTGATGCAGAAGTATACAGAACTACTCAAGCGGACAACACTTTTTTGAAGGAGAGGGGCATGTTGGGTCCCTATAATACTAGTGATTACCCCATTATTATTGTAGTTATACCCCTTATTTATATTGTTGTGCCCCTATTACCCCCATATTGTTATTTCTGTGCCCCATAGAATCCCACTATTGTTATTTTTGTGGCTTTATATTATTATTGTTAGGTTGGCTGGATTATATTGTGACTCCTTAGACTCCTATATATAGAAAGGAGGTTTTGTCATTTGAATCATCCAAGAATTGTTCATTTATGTAATGTAAAGGAGGTTGCCCCCTCGAAGAGGCTGAATTCTGAGGCATTGATCTATCTTTTCTATCTTCTCTTGAGCTGGTTTCATAACAGCCTTCCTCTTATTTCATACACCACATGTACAATTCAGATGATTATACAATTGATAGTATAATGTCCCTGAAGTCCAATTTGAACTAGGTCTTTCTATGATCTGACATGCATGAGTTAATTATGAGAAAATATTTAGTTTATTGATTGATCAGTGCTGGTTACACCCCACTATTATAGGCTGAACTCCAGTACTGGATCTCCACTAATTCATCCATCAGCTGGAACTAATTTAATTGAATTTAACTCAGTTGAATTGAATTAAATAATTGCAACCCAAAATAAACTCAACCAAGGCTCCTAAAAAGTAGGAGACACTCTACATGACTCTAGTTAGACTCCCAACTCGAATTAATTGATCTAACTAAGTCAAGTTAACTTATTTAACTATTACAAGTTGCTATGAGAATTGGAATTACAATTTAATTCCTAATTTAATTCAAGGACAAAATTAAATTAGTATTTTCGTGTTGTGTTTTCAAGACATATAATTTCATAATATCCCTTCCATGAAAGGCACAATTTGTTTCTTAGAAGTCTCTTTGATATTATTTAATTATAATCAAGCTTTTCATGAGGGATTCCTTTGGATACAAATCCCCATTACTATTGAAGAAAGTTGGAAATCTATTCCAGTAGAGAATATTTCATCTTTATTTAGAACATTATATTTCCTCCACTAGTGCCTATATCTTCACTTCAACCAACTTCACTAATTCATGCTTCATTTTCATTTGGATAGCCCTAGCTACCCATTCATACATGTTGATGTTTACCTCTACCACCTGTTCCTTAGGAATTCAATTAAGAAAGTCTGTAATCACTTCTTCTTTAGAGGGAGAGTCACCAATAATGCTATTAATAACATCCATTTCTATATGGGATCTTCTCATGGTTTCAATTATCTCTTGGATAAATTCTAGATGATTCCCATAAGTGTTGAGCTGTCATCCTTTGGGAATTAAATCACACTTGAAGAGGAAAGGGCATGACTAAGTAGAGAGAAAAATGAGATAATATTGACGGATATTGTATGAGTAGGATACTTTATGAGCTCTTGGTAGAACAAACAATGTTCCAATGTAAATAAGCAAGATAATTTTCCACGTAGTAGAGAAATTTTTTGGGGGTACTATTTAGAGTGGGTTAATATTCCATGCTTTTTCAAAATAAAATTAAAAAAAGGAGTAAAATATAGTTGTCATTTTTTAGGGGTAATATTTAGAGTGGGTTAATATTCCATGGTTTTTCAAAATAAAATAAAAAATAAAAAATAGTTGTCAATTTTTTTTTTTTTAATTTTTTTGCTCAAAGTCTATACTTTAAAATTTTTTAACTTAAAAATCATTAGAACTCTCAATATTTTTACGAAAATATCATTAAACATTTTACATTATGCATTATAGGGAGTACTAATATTAGCCAAGGTTTATAAGCTTTAAAATAAATTTCCATCCTTGAAATTTTCGCTACTAGATACAACCCTTGGAGAAGAAAGAAAAAACATTGCTTTAGTTATAGTCGTGGAAAATATATAAAAGAATTGAGTGAGTGAACGAGAAGAAGAACATGAGACATTGTTGAATAAAACTAACATATGGGGAATAACTAAAAAGGCATAAAGTTGTGGCTCATTTAATGTTTGCATGTTGTGGAAACTATATAAAACAATTAAGTGAGTAAAAGAGAAGAAGAACATCAGAGATTGTTGAATAAAACTAACATATGGGGAATAACTAACAAGGAATAAAGTTGTGGGTCATTTAATGTTTTCATGTTGTGAGCCTTTGTGACATAGTAGTGTGACATAACACTGATGAAAATCCTCATTGCGAAGGGTGTGTACATTTCATGATATTTTTCCTTTTAAATGATGAAAGACATTTTAGGATGCATAAATGTACTTATATTACAATTTAGTGAAAGAAAAATTGGATTCTTATTTTATTTCGTTAAAGTTTTTTGTGCATGTCCAAGTTTATTTCAACTTCGCATCTTATTTTGATCATAAGGAGAACTAAGGAATTTGTCATTGTACATATATAATAAAAATATAATCATTTTTAGAAGAAGAGTTGCAATAGGAGGTGATGTAGGTGTTACCTATCCTAAACAATGTGTATTGTTGAACAATTATCTCCTTGTTAATGAAAATTATTACCTTTCCCATTGATTGTGTCTCTATTTTATTAGATTTCCATATATTTTAATGTTTCTCCTAAAATATATTTATTAGTTTGTCAATAACCATCACACACACACACACACACACACACACACACACACAGATATATATATTGTAATACTATTCTCTTCCAAATTACGTGGAAGGTGTCTTGGATATCTCACATTCATTCAAAAGGGGCTTTTTCGTGAATAATGAGGTTAGTGAAACATCAATACGTGTATAATGGTTTCATTATATTTTTATTTGTATCCTTTATATTATACTTCTAAAGAAATAAATGAGAATGCAATAATATTTGCATAATATGAGTGAAAGTCATTTACAATTTAACTCAACAACGCCTTAGATTTCAATACAAAGCCTCAACATTTAATTTAGAATTGATTAGACAAAATGAAAACAAAAACAAAACAAAATATTAAATATTAAAAAAATCATATTACAAATATATATATTTATGTATATTAATATGAATATTAGTGATTAAAAAAAATATGGGAATACATAATTTACAAATTTAAAGTACATATAACTAAATTTGTGAAAACATATTTATGATTCCTTAATTTTGTTATGTTGATATGTGTGTGTACCTTATAATAGGATCTCTAGTATTTTAATTTAATTATAAATAGTCAATAGGTTGATGCTAGAGATTCGATAATCAATAATTAATATTTTTAATATTAGTCATGAATAAAAGGTTGAAATTTATTTAAAATATAGTTATAATCTCTATTTCTTCTCAATTTAATTAAAAAAATTATTTCAAAATTTATTTAAAATATACTATATATAGAATACTTTTACTATAAAATGATTTATTGGTTTTATTATATGTATGATGACCATATAGTTAGATGGATTGAAAATTTCAATAGCAGTCACTATATGATAAGAATCAAAACACTAACCCCATTATACATATTGCATTAACCAGATTAAAAAATTCATAAAGGTTAACTAAACTATTATTATTATTATTATTGGAGCTATATAATATATAAAAATATGTTTATCCTTGAAGATTCACTAACATTATTATTATGAAAATCCTTTAATTGGAAACAATTCTTCTTACATTATCATGGCTTAGAAATACTAGATGCCCAATATCATGTGTTGATATAATATTTTCTTAGTTGTGTTAATTTGACATAATTTAATTAATAGAGTATACCTAACTTGGATAGAAATATTATCATTGATATGTCAATATTACCTTGAATATTCCATGGGTTCAAAAATCTTACCATTGATATGTCAATATTACCATGAATATTCTAACATATTCCATGGGTTTAGAAATCTTATCATTGATCTCTCAATATTACCATGAATATTCCAATACATTCTTACTACTAGCATAATCATAGGCATATATATTTTGGAATCTATTTTCAATTTAAGTTAAAAAAAAATCTAAACATTAAATTAAGACAAACTGGGGAAACCACATAAATTAAATGGATCCAAGTGCAAATAAATTTCAATCCATGATAACCATCAAAATGGTAATTCCATTATTCCTGTCACATTTCATAGATTAAAAAAAACCTATGCCTTAACTAAATTATAACTCTATTAGAAATTATATTGTGATTATTTATAAAAATATTTTTTTGCTTTCATATTTCAACAACAACAAAAAAATCTTATTGGATACTTTTAGCGGTTAAATATGTCAATATTACTATGAATGTTCCAAAATATTCCATGGGGTTTAAATACATTCCAACAACTTAATAATTAAATTATAACTATGGAAGATCTATTCTTCCGATTAGCATAATTATAGGCATATCTATTTTGGAATTTATTTTCAGTTTAAGTTAAAAGAAAATATTAACATTAAATTAACCAACTAGGGAAGCCATATAAATTATATGAACTGCAAATAAAATCCAATCCATGATAATCATGGAAAGAGTAGCCCATTATACCTATCACATTTCCTAGATTACAAGAAACATAGAAATTAACTAAATTATAACTTTATTACAAGCTATATTGTGATTATTTATAACAATATTTGTTTGGATGCATATTTCGAGGAAAAATAATCTTAGTGGAAAATTTTAGCGGTGAAATTTAGCCCTTGGATGAAATTAAAGGGTTTCAAATTTTGACTGGAAAACTTTTTTGTATCATAGTGAATCATTAATAGTAGCCCAAAAATTATTTTATAAGAAAATTAGGTATGGAGGTTAGCATTGCCTTATTTTAAGGGAGACTTGGAAAAAATAAAATAGCTCGAGAAATTAGGAGCTACTAATTTCCATTTACTCCAATTTTCAAGGACAAGGATTTATGGTAGCCATTTCTCCATTCTCATTTGGTTTAAAATGGGATCTTTACTTCAGTGTCCCTTATATCATGGTATTTAGATTAATTTTCACAGAACAACCCAAATTTAAGTATTCAATAATCTTCTTTCCATTTTTATGTTTTCATACTAGGCTTGTGTATTTTCTTTACATTCCAATACCTCGAGCATGCTATCCTTTCCCTCTTTAATTTTTTTGTTTAATTTTTGGGAACTGTAATAATTTTTTGTTTGGAAAATCCCCAAAAATTGGTGTTGGGATTTAAATAATACACTTGCTCTATTACAAATTTTGTATCTAATGGTTGGAGAAAAATATTATTTAAATTTTAATATGTGGTAGCCAAGTTGGTGGGGTTGTCTTTAAGTTCATTGAATCAACCTCCAATATTTTTATTTTTTTCTTGAAGTCTACACTTTTCTACAACATCTTTCTCTTGTGTATTACTCTTTGGAATTCATTTATAGTCTTCATTAATGCATATAAAAGTTTAGGGAAGTTTTTTTTTTTTTCGGAAAGTTGAAATTTGAGGGTTCAAAACTTTTGGGGTTGAATTTTTATCTAAATATTGACTAAGTATAATTATCCAAAATATTAAGTTAATTTTTTTTATATTTTATGCCATTGGCTCCCCATAAAATAAAACGTAAATGCATAGAAATAATGCTTCCCATCCCCATATAATGACCAAAGACTTAATTAACCTTGATGTTTAGAGTTCATAATTTTTGTAAGTGATTTGCCTTAATTTCCCAAAAGAGATTGTTATTTAAACTAATTTCATTGCACATCATAAAATTAGGGTTTTATGGAAATGGTTTCACACATGTGTCTCGATTATGGAACTATTTTCAAATCTCCCATAGAATTTGAATTTCTCCAATGTATTTCCTTCCGATTTTGTAGGAAAACATTCACCCATGACATAATCCATAGAAATTCATGGTTTTATTGTTATTTATGTACTAAATGTAACTTCAATAAAATTTATATCCATACCTCTTCCATTAATTACATCGATTCTAAAGGGTGATAGTATTGATTAACCAATTCTCATTCTGGTGCACACAATTGAGGAGGAGAAGGTTGCGTTGATACTTGAGAAGATTTTGTTGCTAATACACACACACCCACACACACACACACACACACACACACACATATATATAAGCATGATCTACAAATAGAGAACTATGTTTTTCATATCAAAAATTTATTTGTTTATGAAAAAAATTATTTGTTATTATTTTTTGAAGTTTATGAAGTAATATTTCAATTGGATTTTGCAAACACATGTATCCCCTTAATTTTTTTTCAACTATTAAATGAATAGTAAACTAAGATAGTGGTATTTTTTGAATTTTTTTTTCATTTTGAAAATTTTGTGTTATTTTTTTTTCATTCGGTCTCTTTAAATTTTTGCAAAAAAATTGAAGCATTATGTTTAAGATAAAATAGATGAAAAATATCATATGAATTAGAAAATTTCAAACCCATATGCCATTGGATAGAATATTCCTTCATCAATCCAACATGATCCAATCCACCACATAAGGACAATTTTTTCCCTAATTTCACTGGGGTACAAAAAGCTATTGCAGAAAATTTTTCATAATCTGTACTCGAAGTGTGTATTTTAAGACCTCAAAAGTGTAATCGAGTGCCCGAATTTTCAATTCAAATATATTGATAAATCTATTTTCTTAGCGCTTAAGAATCTTGATTGACCACTTACAAATGTATCGATTGGGCGATTAAACTGCTTTATCTAGTGCTCTTTCTTTCACCTAAACACTCCCTCTCTTGCCAAAATATGTATTCATGAGCTTACATCATAGAATCCTTCTCCATTGATGGTCCATCATCGTAAAGGAAAAGCATTTCATGGAATCCATTGCTCTGAGTTAGTCACTAAAAAAATTGGTAATGTGCGGTACATCATAGAATCCTTCTCCATTGATGGTCCATCATCATAAAGGAAAAGCATTCCATGGAATCCATTGCTCTAAGTTAGTCACTAAAAAAATTGGTAATGTGGGGTACATCATAGAATCCTTCTCCATTGATGGTCCATCATCATAAATGAAAAGCATTCCATGGAATCCATTGCTCTGAGTTAGTCACTAAAAAAATTGGTAATGTGCATGCATGATGGTGTTTATAAAGAGGATAATGGAAAGGCATATAGACAATAACATAGAAACCTTATTTCTACTCTATTTTCTCATGTTAATGTAGGTACACATAGAATATTCAATTAGCAATTAGCACTAAAGTTATAAAAATTGAAAACACAAAAAATAAATATCTTTGAAAAATTGATAATAGAGGTTTTCCTTCCTTTTTTTCTCATGTAGTCTAACTGATAGAGGTAATGGCCTTTTTCACATAATTTTTTCTAACTAATTTGAAACAATGAAAGATCACAATATTTCTTGAAATTATATTGACGGATTCTAATGAAAAGGCTTACCTACCAAAAAAAAAAAGGCTGTACCTTTTTTTTCAAATAATATTTATATAATATTTATTCTATTAGAATAATATTATTTATATTTAGTGTTTTATTTTTCATGATGGTCCCTTCAAAATATTCTATTCCTTCAATATTCCTTTTCTTTGTTAAGGGTGATTCATAATACAATATTATTAAATTATAAATTAGATTCTCTAAATACAAAATGGTATATTCTATATTTATATTAACTAATATAATTAATTATTAAAATCTCATTGATAATTAATATTAAAAAAATATTATTGATTTATGATTGTTGTAAAATATTTTTAGTGTTGATGGAAAGTCTTAATCCTCATTGAAAACAACTACGAATATATAATATTTTATATTACTATTAATTAGTAGATAATTATTATAACATTTCAAGGATGAGTCTATATGTATAGAGAATATCATGCATAAAAATATTATGCACAACATTTTATATTTTGTTAATATACCATGTATAATAGACTTTCTCTGATAATTCTAATTAGGGTTTGGTTATGCAAAATAATGATAATTGAAGTGTTTCAATATGGACATGTCTAGGAATAAATTGAAGATAAGTAATCATTTCTAGCATAGGAAAAAAAAAGAAGTGATTCACACCTCCATAGTAATGCCTAAGAACAACAAATTTTGGAGATTAGTTAGTCCATCTTAAGCATTATAATTATTGAAACAAGGAGTACAATTTTCTTGGATTTTGTAAGCTTGATATCTTTTTAGTTATAGTGGAGTAGTTTTTTTTATCCTAAAAAATCTCACACAAAAATATACTAACAATCATGTAAATTATTCTTCCAAATTAAATATTGATAGGGTAACTGTGTCAAGAGGATGAGATTGGTGCGATGGCTAGGTTTTCTCGGTCTTTTCGCTTTCCTTGAGTGGTTGAGCTTCTTCAGACATCAGATCAACCTTTTGCGTCATTTTTAGGGCACGATCTCACTACTCGCGGGTCTGATAATGGAGTTTTTGAATGGCCTGAATACTGGTTTAAGTCTCCTGTGCGGGGATGGAGACTAACAACCTAGGCCTCTGTGGTATCATTTACCAAATCGTGGACACAGAGTATTTGCTCACTCCATGCGTACATGATGCCATAGAGGGAAGAAAAGGGCATGAAATTCATGAGTTGGGAATGGATCTGTGTAGGGTTAAGGTGACTTTGGAAAGAAATCTTATCCTTGTTTGATGTTAGTCTAGGAATAAATTGAAGATAAGTAATCATTTCTAGCATAGGAAAAAAGAAGAAGTGATTCACACCTCCATAGTAAGAGAACAACAAATTTTTGAGATTAGTTGGTACATATTAAGCATTATAATTATTGAAACAGGATATAATTTGAAGTACAAAAAATTTATGTTCGCTTCAATTTTCTTGGATTTTGTAAGCTTGATACCTTTTTAGTTATAGTGGAGTACTCACCTTTGTTTTATCCTAAAAAATCTCACACAAAAGTATACTAACAATCATGTAAATTGTTGTTCCATTACATATTCTATTCAAAGTTTAACCAATTGATACCAACTAAACTCTTTAACTTGTTAAATTTGGTTCTCATATTCAACTTAAACATAGAGAAAGAAGTATCTTAGTTGACAACATACACCAAAATATAAAGATGTCAAAAAGAAAAATTAAAATACTCTTAATGAAGTTTACTATCCATATTCAAGAATGTCATAATGTTATTAAGAACAAAGGGTTGTATTCACAATTTGTAAAACATCATCATAAAACATAAATTTGTAAATTAATTTTTAAATTTTATGTTTATTTTGTTTGTATTTATCATGAAGATGAGGGACATTTGATATATTTTTAATTTTACATTAAATGATTGTGGTTACAAAAAAATTCATGGTCATAGTCACCTCTGATGTTGTGATTATTTTTATTATTGAAAAATATATATTGATTAAAAGAAATCATGAAAACTTGTGATTTTCAAACATACAAAACTAGTGATGATGCTTACAAGGAAAATCCATAGCCATTGTTACTTGTGGTATTGTCATGTCATTTATATCTATACAATTTATTAACTAAAAATATCTGTGAAATTTTTATTTTATATTAAATAGACTTAAGAAGTTATAAACTCCCATTTTGTACGATAAAAAATTAATTAACTAATAAACTAATTATGAAGTTACAATAATTGAATTAAATAAAATAATTGATTAAAATTTAAGATAATAATACATTATTTAAAAAATCAAATTAAATATTGATGGGGTAACTGTGTCAAGAGGATGAGCTTAGTGCGATGGCTAGGTTTTCTCAGTCTTTTCTCTTTCCTTGAGCGGTTGAGCTTCTTCAGACATCAGATCAACCTTTTGCGTCACTTCTAGGGCACGATCTCACTACTCGCGGGTTTGATAATGGAGTTTTTGAATGGCCTGAATACTGGTTTTAGTCCCCTTTGCGGGGATGGAGACTAACAACTGGGCCTTTGTAGTATCATTTACCAAATTGTGGACACAGAGTATTTGCTCACTCCGTGCGTACATGATGCCATAGAGGGAAGCAAAGGGCATGACATTCATGAGTTGGGAATTGATCTCTGTAGGGTTAAGGCGACTTTGGAAAGAAATATTATCCTTGTTTGATGTTAGTCAGAAGGGTAATAATGGTCAGATCTGAAGGCAAAAATCTGGCTACATAAGGGAATCTTCCACATCGAATGCCTCATTTCATAGATCTGTTGTTAAAGATCTCAGATCTCGAAATTCTCAATCCCTTGATCACATTAGGTTGTCGAAATTGAGGAGTAGTGTTAGATCGGGAGAGTCTGGTTCGTATTTTTCTAGATCAAACTTTTCATCCATCACAGTGGGTGTGTTTTTCCTTCTTTTCCTCTCTATATTCCCTTTCCAAGGCAGGGGTGTAACTATTTCTTTTAATTATAGTAAAGAGTCTATTTTTATTAGAATGTGAGGATTCCTAATTAATCATAAATTAGGTAACTGTACTTTGGATTTCTAGCCTCAGTTATTGTCATAATAAAAAAAATTAATGCAGAAAATATAAAAATGAATTTAATAACCACAGTGATTCCTTCATGGAGCGTGGGGTGTTACAATACACTTGTTAGATATAGTGAATGCATAGCGCCTAATGGTGACTGTACAACCCTTGGTGACAATGACTAGGCAATCTATAAATATCTTACTTGCACAACCATTTCCATTTAAATAATAACTTATGAAAGAATAGACAAAAAAATCTAGTAATTTGAAGATATGCAACCAAAAAACTTGTAAATCAATATTAAATTATTTAAGTTAATATAAATATTATCTAATTAATTTATTATTATAATTAATTTTCATATTTCAATTATTAAAATTGGTTTTTAAGTAATGTAATGAAGGTTGATTTTTCTTTCGTATTAATTTATTAATATTATATTAGCTAATGTATTTTAACATTTTAAAATGGTATTTTGTGGAATCAAACTATTCCCAGAGGCATCCAAGGTCAACCAAACTTCATAAATCCTGATAATAACATCCCAATAGTGAATAAATCAATAAACTAACCCTGACCTACAATTAGTCTAATTAAAAAAAAATGAATATCTATATAATAAGGACTCAAGAGGGCAAGAGAGTGCAAAAAATTTGATAAAGAAACCTAGAGTGGTCTGAAAACACATTGTTGTATTGACCACAAAACTGAGATCGATTATTATTTATGCCCTCTCTCTGTGGATATATCGAGTGAGCTAGTTGTCTTTAGGCATGATGGTCGCCCTCTTTCACGTGGATGGAACACAAGTTGCTTACCTCAAATATCCTGACCCAATATGCCTCCATCACTTCTTGCATGGCTACCACAACTGATGACAAGAACCTCAAATCTACCTTGAAATCTCGGGTGATCTCCCTCACCAAGAGTTGGAATGACAACTTCCTTATCAACAGGTCGGTACTCTTCTAGTACTTTTGAATCTCACGAATAGAAATGGTGTTGGGTTTGAATCTATGAGGCTTCGAGAACTGACAACACATCTCGTTATATTATGTCTCGTTACGCTTTGTATTTATGGTTAAAAATGGGTTTATTGCTATTATTACTCCTTGAGTGTATTATTATTTTTTTACTCTAATTAACCGCATGCGGGAGTTCTTAGGCCTCACGGTCCTGAGCACAAAACCCATCTGAAAGCCATGCACAGGGATCTCTTCATATTTTTGTTTGGTCTGATCATTGGAAAATTTCAATGCACAATACAATTTAATAAATGAACCCGCCACTTTGAGGGTTTATATGTTTCTTGAGCCATTATAGTGCAGTTTCATTAAACATTCTTTGAATCTATTTTAGCCCCTATCATATTACGATTTCCTACGAGGCAACCTGCAAGCATTTTAATGTCAAATCGTAATGGACCATTGCATTAGGGTTCTTAATTCAAGCCTATGTTGAAAATTGTATAATTTTGTTACTAGGATCTTTCGATTATGATGTCTCACTTTATTTTCATCTCCTCCATTATAGGTTTGTTCTAAAAATCCTAAAATAAAAAATGGATGGACCCTTTATGTTGTTTCTCTTACTACTATTTTGTATTAAGAAGACCCATGACTCCATATATATGTTGGCATTTGTTTGTTTTGTAAAAAGGAAAAAGGCATCTGCTTCGAATTAACCATCAACTTTATTTAAAAGTTCATGCTATTACCCGTATTGATATTTCTGCATACGAATTTTTTCCTTGTCCCTATTTGATTACTTTTTCCTTGTATTTTTTCTTCAATCTTAGTGTTTCGTTCTTGAAATAACAAATGGCACTGAATCATTAATCACTTTTGTGGAATTAGTCATTCATTTCTGCAAAATGAGTTTTTCAATAGGAATAGAGGGAGAGGTAGGGGCAGAGGGACCAGAAATAGAGATCACCATTTTGGTTTAAGAAGGGATAGGAGACCAAGGGTCTCTATCCACTTTGATGTAGATCCCCAAGAACTAAGAAAATTTCTTAACAATGGTGTCATTAATTTGTTGGGTCAGATGGAACCTCAGTCTATGATATAGTCAGAAACACAACAACCTCCTTTGCTACAACAACCTTTTATAGGCTTTCTTGTTCCCCCACATGTTTCTGCCCCTCTTGTTGACCAAACAATGATGGTTGGGGATGAACGATTTCTGCACAACCTATGAAATCTATACATGGTTGGCATGTTGTTTCACCACATAACCCCCTTTGCCACTCCCACATATCACACTTATGATAAGCTACCTCACGAATAGCTCACACTCCTCCTGCAACACCCCTACCATCTACCCCTGCTACTCATCATACTCCTTTTGCACATCAGAATTATAAGTAGCATGTAATAATGGTTGCTCCTGCTACTTAACCATCAAAATTCCCTATCATTCCCATGACAGTTGCATGTGAACAAGAAAAAAACATATAAGCCTCACCCTCTGGTTCTTCTCACGCATCATCTCACTCAGTCACTTCACATCCACAAAATTTGGAGCAACAAGCAGAATCATATCCTTCTCATGGGTAAAGGAAATGATTAGGGTTCTTTTTTTATGCACATCACTTATGCTACAATATAGGTTACCTTACTTGGTTTGCAATTTTTTAATATGTTTATGAGGTGAAGTTATTTGTGTAAATTGATCACCGGATATTGCACTTGTCATTTTGACAACTTATCAGTTTGAGGAGAATGGTTATATTTATGTGCATATTATGCTTTGTATTTTGTGGTACCACTTGGATATGACTCTTTATGGAGTAATAAGAAACATGGAGGTACAAGGATTCATTTTTGTTTTTTAGTTTATGCGATGATTACTTTAATGATGAATTTTATGCAATGCTTGTTCATTTATGATGGTTAATTCTTATTTGTGTTATATGTTACAACCAACAATTTGATTTGAAATGAAAAAAGGTCAACAGATAAATGACACATAATGACTATTTATGATAAAAGAAAGAGGAAACTTGATCGAATGGATTAAAGAGGGTCCCATCTATCAGAGTCTAGTCTTAATTTAATTATTTTAACAACCTTTACAAGTTTCTCCTCTTATTTATCTAATCATATTTGATTAAAGATCCAACTAATTCAATCTTTAAGCCTAAAGAAAAACTACTAAAACTGCTTGAAGCCTTCTTAAAAAGAGGAGAAATTTATGAAGGCAGAAGGAGAATTGTTGAGGGAGAGGTATGTTATAACTTCTGGTTCTTATCATTCCGCTGATTTTTCTAGTTTCTCACAAAGTATGATGCTAACCTGATGGTGACAACAACTCTATATCATCAAGGGGTAACAAACTAGGTGACTCCATTGAAATTACTAATTATTATTTAGGTATATCGTGCCTTTGTGATTATTTTAATTATTATTTTAAGGCCTTCACACATGCTTGAATTTAGGATTTTGGTTGTACTTTGTCTCATTTGAATAAAAATCGGTCTTTGATTCATCAAATACCTGTTTATATACCTCTCTATGTTTGATTTTTTTATACTATTTCTCAACATTTTTATTATTTATTTTTAGTAGCTTATGCTCTACAGGATACAAGGCTCTCGCCCCAATCTTGATTATCTTACTACCTTGTTTGTAATTATAACAACTTATGCTCTATAGAACCTTGGGCTTCAAGCCTAGGCTCTGATTAGTTCATTGCTTCTGTCTAATCTTTCATTTTGAATTTTATGTTTATATGTTGTAGATTTATTTATTTCAATTGTATTTATTGTACTAATGTATATAAAACTATTTTAATTGCTTCTCTTTTTGTTTACACTTGTTAAAAATCCAATAAAATTATATAATACATTAAATAATCCCACACCCCTTCATATCTGAGCTAGCGTGTCTCATTATCTCATTGTGAGAATGAGATTCGAGGGAGTTGATTTGTTAGGATTTATTAATCGTATAATAACATCAACATCTTTTTTGGTGACCATATTGAGGAACGATTCATTCCCTCAATCTTTCAAAATCTCATTAGTTCCATGACAATTCCGTCTCCAAAACAACCTAACCTTGCCTTTTGGGTCTGTGATCAAACTAACATTGCTCATTCTCTGCTCAATTTTATTTTGCAAAATTCACTTTCCAATGAACAATGTGCTAGGAATCAGGACATTATTTCCTGAGACATTAAGTTAGAGGAAAGAAGATTAGCTCTACAAAGATGAGTACGACAATATCCCAATTGTTTCTAATCTCATCCGTTTAATTCATGACAATCCAATCAAATATACAACCTGGTCTTATCCATTGATTAAATGATCAAAGGAGCATTTCTAGTCCCTTGATTGATTATATATTGAATAACGCATTTCTAGTCCCTTGATTGATTATATATTGAATAACGCATTTCTAGTCCCTTGATTGATTTTGCTTTGAATGCAATTTTTCGTACCATTTTTCTTTGAAAAAATCCAACCACAGGATTGCCTAAATCCTTTTTTTTTTTTTATGGTGGAAATAGATTCATCACCATCAAAAACCCCTATGGTACCCGAAATGGTGAAGCTTGAGTGTTGTAACCCAGATTTCCCAAAATTTCTGTCGGATTTTAATAAAAATCTTGCCAGAATTTCCATTATTTTTCGATTGTTTTGTTAGTATTTTCAAGTTTGTGGCTTCCTAATTATTAATATTTTGTTGGCGCAACTTGTGCCTTTCTCATTAATATTTTGTTGGTGCAACTTCATCTAAACTTTTTTTGTGATTTTGTTGGCCCAACTTCATCTTGATGTTTTTTGTTTTGTTATTTTTCCTTTAATATGATTTTAATCAAATCTTTTATATGTTTTGAAAATGTGATAAGATATTTTAACAATTTTATTAATATAATTTCAAAATAGTTTAATTGAACCTAACTATTTTGATATAAATTTAAAGTTACTTTGAAATTAATTTATATATTTTTATTTTAAATAAATTGTATTTATTTTATTTTCTTAATACAATTATTATTTTATTATTTATTGAACTTCCCAACCTTTTCCTTTCCCTATACTAAATTTGTCGAATAAAAATAAATATAATATATTGTTATAAATATCATCTTATTTTAAATTTCACATTTAAAATATTTTTTATTATATTATATTAAGTGTCTTTTTTCATTTTTCCTTTCTATATTAATTTTTAAAATATAAATATATTTTATATAAATAATTTAATTTTTTATTTAACATTTAAAATAATTATAGCTTTTATTCAGTTTATTTTTTAAAACACAGGCATATAATATAATATTGAATTACATAATGCAATACATGAAAAATGTTATATATGGGATGGACATGTTGACGAGAGACATTGAATTAAAAGCGAGGTTGCTGTTAATAAAATGAGCAAAAGTGTCATACCTATGTATATGATTATGATGATTCCAAAAAGTTTAGGTTGAATGAATAATTTAATTTAATATTGGAGAATAAATTTAAATATTTAAAAATAATATTAATATTTATTCAATTTTTTTATTTAATTATAAATCTAATAAACTATATCTCCAATGCTCTCTAGAGTCCTAAAAATTTGTTGTCATGTCGAAACATTTTGACATTATTTGTTTGGAAATAAGTCTTAAAATGTGAATAGTAGCGAGACTTGTGCGTATCCCAAGTGATTGTGATAACGTTGAGTTGGAGACATAAAACTAGGAAAACAAAAGATGGAGAAATCGATTTGGGAAATCAGAAGACAATTACAGAGCTCTTAGTGTATTTATTTGACTTGAGTGAGGCACCTGGGCCTAAAAATTGACTTGAATGGGGCAGAGGGTTGAAGAACCCATACGGAAGTTTCTTCATAATCAAAAAATCGCAGTAAGAAAATCATAGTAATATTCAGAAAATTTAAGGTCCTCCCAAGTATGTGCTCTCTGTCCACTTCATTCTCACCATCTCTCTTCCTCTACTCTGCAAATTCAAAAACACAACAAAGAACCGACATCCTTTTGACTCCCTTTTAATTTGCAATCCTGAGTCCTTTTTTAATTTGAATTTCACACCCACAAATCTCTGTTGTCCAAAATCTACTTCTAATCGATGGTTCACCTTGTGATCCTCATCTCCTATCACACGGATCATGACAACCTATGCTTTCTATTACTAAATGTAAAAGGAATGATAGTCGATGGGATGGAGACCAATGCTATTAGAAAGATGGAGTAGTTGACCAACACATGTGATGGTCATCTGGAGAAGCATGGTAGCCAGATGCTCCATGGATGTTTATATTAATGGTCATTTGGCAGAACGAATGCCACATGGATATATACCATCATGTTTATGTGATGGCCCAACTTGATGATTAGCATGAAGCATCCATTTTTTACGACCAATCTCAATTGCTCGGGAAAATAGAGACATTGGAAAACTAATTGTCATGAAATAACATGCATCGGTACTATCAAGATGACATCAAGGATGGGTTGCCAAGAGTCTAGGGAGTTGCGGCAGTTACAGTAAGGGTGCATTAATGGATCTATAGAGTTGGAAATAGGCTTTTCCCTTTATGGTGATCCTTTGGGCATTGACTTTGATGTGTTGCATGTATCATTGTGGCGAATGTGGGAGCCAGCGTCTAGAGTCTTCCTTTCGGCCTCCATTTGTCATCCTCTCCTCGGGAACCACTACGCTTCAATGACTCTCCTTGCACTAGGCTCATCCTAAAGTGGGAGGGCACATTTATCCTTATTTCCTACCTTCTGTGTTTCATTGTTGATGTTAAGTCTTCTCGCGACGGACTGCTCAGCCTTTTTAGCTTCAACTTTAGTTTTCTTACCCAGGTTTGAATCTTATTAACGTAAGATAGATTAATTTATTTACTTGGAATGCTTTATCCAGACCATACTGGTTCATTAATGTCGTGGAAGAGGCGTTCATGCCACAACCGTGGCCAGGTAAGGAATTTTGTCTCCAATTGGTTAAGTAGCTACTGCTTATTTTCTTTTTTAAGATTTACAAAAATTAGTTCTAGCTTGTTGATTGACTAGGTTTCGCTAGAAGTTTTCTTAGCCACTTGAGATTGAAATCTCTATGCCTTCCTCTCGAAATATGGTTAAGGTTGTTGTATCGGTACTACTTCCGGCCTCGGGGTATGTGGTTTTACTCCAGAATTTTCCTCGGTCTAGAGCTATAGCTCCTGAGGGTTACTCTGTTCTTATGTCGGCGTTTTGGCTAAATTGTTTATGGTTTATGTTATTGCTGTAAGTAGTTATCCGGGATCCATTATGAAGACCCTGTGACTGCGTCTTATGTGCTTCAGCTAGAAAAGTCCCTTGACTTGCTTCTGAGGTTCTGGGTTGATGGCAGTTAGTTTATTGTATTTTGAATCTCTACAGATTGACTTAGTTGTAATTTTGGATTTCAGAATTTTTTGCCACCGAGACCTCTTTACTGAAGAACGTTTGTAACATTTCGAAGACTATATATATATTGTTTGTTTTATGGTGAAATCTACTGTGTCAATGATTTAAGGGTTGTTACCTTAACCCTCGAATAGACTATAATTCCTTCCCACCAAGGTTTACTTATTTTTATGCATTAACTTGATTTGTTGTTGTGCACAATGCTTGTCTTTATCTATTTTTTGATTGAGATTTATTCCGCAATCCGTGTGCAACTCCAGCTATGGAGACTATCTTCATGTTTCTTGGCTAGTGTATAAACATGTATCCCTTTTAGCAGGGTTTTAGTTTCATGTCCTAAATAATTCAAATGCGGAATGAGATCTAAATTATTCATAAGGATTTATTGACTCATATACTCTTTATGTTATTTAGGCAATCTCTCTTTTTAATTAGTTATGAATCTTGTGGATGATTTCATAACTCTTTCTTCATTATAGTTAAATTTCACTTTCTTTTCTCAGTGAATATATCAGGTATTGGGAATACCTTATCGTTATACTATAAGGTATGATAGTAGAAAAAAGTCATCTGATAACACAAAAACATATATAAACATATATTGGACCTTTCGTTTCTCCTTGGGAAGGTATCTTTCCCTATTTTCTAGCATTTACTGATGTAGCTCTCGATGTTTGGGGTTTTGATTTGATAATACTTCTCTAGGTTGAACACACAGTAAACCCCTAAGTTATACCAGTGTTTAAATTTTTCAGTTGGTTTCAGTTTTAAAACTGTTTGATTTTTTTTTATTTTTTTTTAGATATAGATCTTCTAGTCACTGTAGCTTTTCTATTGGTCACAATGCCTTAGCTCTTTCTAGTTTAAAACATAGCCTTCTCTCAACAACATGCAAATCTTTACTTTAATAATTATCTTCCCTACAGAGAGTTAAACACACACTTATCTGATTTGACATTAAACGCAAAAGCTTAATTGTACTTATATGATTTCCACAATATAATCTGTCAACTATTGATTCAAGTTCAACTATGAATGCTGATTTACCTCCCAACCATGAGAATCACTTTCAAGCCAAGTCTCCCCCTCAGCTGTCACCACATGCAGGGTGATCTCTTGTAGACTAACAATCTTACTTTTATAGATATCTTGTCTTAACCTGACATAGCACCTAGAACTCTGTCTGACATATCAACACAGAAAAACCTTTTCTTCCTTTTCTCTCTTTCTTATCTCAGGTACACATTACCCTCTTGATTTCTTCCCTTGAGAATAAATCTACAAGTAAGTAGTTAGGGTTGGGTAACTGTCCATTCCAACTACCTAACAAGTGAGAGTTACATAATCATCATTATTAAGACATTTGTCTCATGAAATTTTTTAATCAAAATAATAAAATATAAACTTTAATAATAATATTTAGTTTGTTTGCTGCATTAAATAAATATTTACAATTTACTCGGGACATCACATCTCCCCCCTAAGATTAAACATCGTCCTGATGTTTTTCTGCTACAAATAAATTTGGAAAAGTTTCTTTCATCACTTGTTCATCCTCCCAAGTGGCCTCTTTTGGCCCAAAGTGTTGCCACTACACTTTACCTGGGGTGATAACTCATTTCTGCAGTGTTACTTCTCTCCGATCGAGTATAACCAGAGGTTCGACCAAGAACTTGTCTTCCGGTTCAACCTATATATCTTGCCGATTGATTATATTCTTAGGGTCATATATATATATATATATATATATATATATATATATATATATATATATATATATATTTTCAACACCGAAACATGGAAAACATTGTGCACAGGTATGTGGCTAGGCAAGGTGAGTTGGTAGGCCACTGGTCCGATTCGAGCCAAAATTTGGAAAGGGCCACAGAATTGGGGTGCCAATTTGGCACATCCACTCCATTGCAATGTAATTTTCTTGGCCCGTACCCACACATAAACATGATTTCCAATTTGAAATCCCCAGAAACTCCTCTTTCGATCAACAAAGTTCTTTTGTCTATCTTGCACAACCTTTAAATTAGATTGTATTCTTTCAGCCATCTCCTCCATTTCTTTTAACATGTCCTGCCCCAACATCAACTTATCCTTTGACCCACCCCAACTCGAAGGTGTCCTGCACCAGGGAAAATTTTAAGAACCACCCTAAAATTATATGTATAATAAATGGGTGAATCCCCATGATACATAGGAAAACTAGGAGGCTATTTTATCAATAATATAATATGTATATATAATTTTTTTGGCAAATCTCTCACCACATTATATTATCTTGTAAAGTCATGGCAACTCTTTCATTGAATAATAAGACATTGTGAAGTCTTGGAGAATGTTTTGTTAAATTATGAAACCATATATGATACTAGGAAAACACATTCATTAAACTATAATATAATAACATACATGTTTGGAAAAAAGAAACATAATTTTCTCTTCCTACAAACAATGTTGCAAGTGTCAGTGGCTATGCTTGTCAAGGTTCTTACTGTACACTATTTCATATCCCTCTATTAGTTCTGATAATATTCCACAACAAAGTTCTTGTAGGTGTTGATCTTGACCACTAGTTTGGTCAAGGTAGAAGAGATTAATCTTTTCTCTACCACTTTTTCAAGCTACCGCTTTTGTCAAGCTATCAAATTTCTTTCTTATTCCATAGACTCCAATTGCAAGATAAAAAAACACATCAAGTTTGTTTACCCCATGATGCGGGAGCATATGAGTCAGAGGGGAAAAATCTTCCAAATTATTCCAAAAAAGTTCAAAAAAAAATCTACAGGCAAGGGAGTGGGGTCCTTTAGCCTGCAATTTCTATGCTTTCTTAGTTAAAAATAGAATAAATTCTAGCAATAAATCATGCTATTTGTAACAAAGCTTTTCAAGCTTTAAATCATTCTGTAAAGCATGCTTTTCTTTGTATCAGATAAGGACCGAGAGGGCCTATCCTTAGTTAGAAATAAAAAGGCAGCAAAGCTCTCAGGGAGGGAGGAGAGGAACGAGTGCCTTAGCATTATTTTAAAGAAGAAAAATTGTTCTTTCGGTGTCTCTTATTAATGACTCTGTAAAAATGCATGCGTAGATTATTGTGTGGCGCCTTAATAGTGTTGAATCGGTGACTGGGTTCCGCATGCTACAATATTGTAATTTAATCATTGGAATCACCTTCCCTTTCATTCATGTTTATATTGGCTTTAACTCTTATTTTACAGTTGCGTATATATTCTGGTTATACCAAGAACTCTTGCAAATTTTCATTAAGTGGCTGTAGTCAATTTGAAACTTTATAACTGGAAGTTCTTACCCATATCAGTTTGAGACCATATCGGCGTTGGAGATCCTTTTGATCTGTTAGTTGTGTGCTCGGTTTACAAGGTATTTCGGTTCAAAGAGAACCATAACGCGACAAAGGCCGAGCTCCGAAATCAGGAGCCGAAACGATATAAACTGCGATATATACATATCGCCAGGTCCGTCATTTCGGAGGTGGGGAGTTATTACTTGAGTCGACCATGAATAGCGGAACTGACGAAGTGTTAAGGGCTTCATATAAGTGTATCAGGTCCGTTAATTAGGAGGAAAGAAGATTGTTGTTTGTGCGATTGCCGACTTATATATATATCAATTAAAACCAACATAGAAGACGGATATATATAGTCGTCAGTCCATGAGATCCGAGCCTTTGTACATGATAACGTCCAACCTATAACCGTCGCCGACATGGAAGAGGAAGGGGAGAACATACCGTGGGTGTATATAACGTGGATATATATATATTGTGTGCGTAAGTCCACCAATTGTATGTTTCTTTTACGAATTCCCTGAAGAGCCACTAGTTGTTAATAAAGCCTGACAGTGGGTTTTTTTTTAAAGAAATGAAATATCAGTTTAATGATTGATGCGCCCAGAAGAGGAGAAGGGAAATTTGATGAAGACATAGATGAGCTTATTGACAGATTAGGGAGATTGTCTTTAACGCCTGCACCCCCGCCATCATTAGTGGTATCAGAGCCATCAACTGACATTGAATTGAATCTCAGGAGCAGAAGAAGGATGGCTTTCAGAGTTGGAAGAGGACGAGGACGTGGTGGAAGAGGACAACCTGCTACAAATGCTGAACTAATGGAAACAGTAGAAGAGCTGTGAGCTAGAGTGGATGCATTAACTTCAGATAGAAATATAGATGATGGAGATGTCAGTGGGCCTGAAATTGAAGCTGCTGAAGTGGAGGAAGCTGTACAGGTTACTCCTGAGATGAGGTTCTTTCAGTCAGTGTTAAAATCCACAGCCAGGCCATGGAACCAATTAGTACCGGTATAACAAGGAGGACTGAATCCAGAAGAATTGATCGACTGGATTAACAGCATGGATAATTTCTTCGATTACGAGGAAACAGAAGATGAGAAGAAAGTAAAGTTTGTTGTCACCAAGTTAAAAGGCCACGCAACACTCTGGTGGGATGGTGTGTAGGCGGAAAGGAAGAGACTTGGTAAGCAACCAATCAAGAATTGGAACCGAATGGTAGCAAAGTTAAGAGGTAAGTTCTTGCCGAGTAATTATCAGCAAACATTGTTTAGGCAAATGCAAAATCTTAGACAGAGAGCTTTAACAGTAAAAGAATATACGGAAGAGTTTTATAAAGTGAGCATAAGAGCTGGAGAAACCCAAGAGATAGATGAGAAGGTGGCTAGATATATGAATGGCATTAGGATGGACATTCACGACGAGATAAGTCTGTTGTCTCCTAAAACAGTAGAGGAAGCTTATCAGATAGCGCTAAAAGCTGAGGAAAAAATCATAAGGAAGCAGTTTGCCAGAAGGGACTTTCAGAGGGAAAGGATGTCAAGGTGGTAGAGGAATATCTACATCACCTAGAGATGGAGCTAGCAGTAGCTCAACCCAGCATGCACCCAGAGAAGGTGATGCAAGAGGAAGAGGGAGTTTTTCCAGAGGAAGAGGAGGCAGAGGAAGAAGCAGAGAAATAAGATGTTACAGATGTAACAAGCTGGGACACAAAGCTTTTGAGTGCCCAGAGAATGTAGACATAAAGCAGAGGAATGCAATTGTTGCTCCAGCTGAAGAAGAAGCACCAGCGACAGAGGTAGCAGAAGAAGAAAATACACCAGAAAGAGGAGAATCTCTGGTGGTTAATAAAGTCTTACTTAAGCCAGTGAAAGAGGTGGCTGAACCACCACAAAGGAAAACTTTATTCAGGACAATATGCAAAGTCCAAGGGAAATGTTGTCAGATGATCATTGATAGTGGCAG
The DNA here is from genome assembly GCA_031772625.1 of Pinus tabuliformis. Taxonomy (NCBI): domain Eukaryota; kingdom Viridiplantae; phylum Streptophyta; class Pinopsida; order Pinales; family Pinaceae; genus Pinus; species Pinus tabuliformis. The sequence continues at coordinate 404,318,126 of CM062818.1, read as the reverse complement.
CACTGATAATTTGGTCTCTACAGAAGTAGTGGAGAAATTGAAGCTGAAGACAATGAAGCATCCAACACCTTATAAGGTGTCATGGTTACAAAAGGGACATCAACTGTTGGTAAGTGAACAGTGTGAAGTGGAATTTCAAGTGGGCAAGTACAAAGATAAAATTGTTTGTGATGTGATGCCTATGGACGTGTGTCACATATTGCTTGGAAGGCCTTGGCAATATGACAGAGGATCCATACATGACGGGAAAAGAAACACCTACAAGTTTGGAAAAGATGGTGTTAATCATACATTGTTGCCTCTGCAAGAAGAAGAGGTGTCGGGACAGAAGACTGATCCAAAAACTTTGTTACTTGGAGGGAAGGAATACTTGAAGTAGATTGAAGAAAATGAGGTAAATTTTGTTGTGATTTGCAAGCCCAAGGTAATATTGACTTCTACTAAAATTTCTGAATTACCCATTGAAATTCAAGAAATGCTGGAGAATTATTATGATATTATTGTTGATGACTTGCCTAACGAATTACCACCAATTTGAAAAATCAGTCATCTTATAGACTTGATTCCTGGGGCAAGCCTACCTAACAAAGCAGCATATAGAATGACTCCTGCAAAAAAGGAAGAAGTTAAGAAACAGGTGCAAGAATTGCTTGACAAGGGGTTGATCAAAGAAAGCCTGAGTCCTTGTGTAGTGCCAACAATACTGAGCCCGAAGAAAGATGGAGGCCGGAGAATGTGTATGGATTCAAGAGCCATCAATAAGATTACAATCAGGTACAGATTTCCATTACCTAGAATTGAAGATTTAATGGATTGCTTGTCTGGAGCAAAATATTTTTCAAAGTTAGATCTTAAAAGTAGCTATCATCAGATAAGGATAAGAGAAGGGGATGAATGGAAAACCGCTTTTAAGACAAATGAAGGATTATATGAATGGAGAGTGATGCCTTTTGGGTTGTCCAATGCACCAAGTACATTCATGAGGCTTATGAATGAAGTTCTTAAAGAATTCATTGGTAAATTTGTAATAGTATATCTGGACGACATATTAGTCTATAGCAGATCCAAGGAGGAACACTTGAGGCATTTAAATTATGTTTTACAGAAGCTACAACAAAAACAATTATTGTTGAATCTGAAGAAGTGTTTATTTATGAAAGAGGAGTTGGTGTACTTGGCATTTGTTATCTCAGCTGAAGGATTGAAGATGGATCCAGACAAGATCAAAGCAATTGTGGAGTGGCCTTCACCCAAGAGTATTTTTGAGGTAAGGAGTTTTCATGGTCTTGCTAGTTTTTACAGAAAATTCATGAAGAATTTTAGTAAGATTAATGCACCTATTATTGAGACCATAAAGAAAGATAAACAACCATTTAAGCCGACTGCTGAAGCAGAGAGAAATTTTCAGCTGTTAAAGAGGAAAATAACTAAAAAGCCTGTTTTGGTTCTTCCTGATTTTAACAAAACTTTTCAAGTTAAGTGTGATGCGAGCACAGAAGCAATTGGAGGAGTTTTAAGCCAAGAAGATAGACCAATATATTATTTCAAGGAAAAGCTAAATGATGCAAAAAGGAAGTATTCTTCTTATGATAAGGAGTTTTACGTAGTTGTGCAGGCAATAAAGAAGTGGAGACATTATTTAATGTCGAAAGAATTTATTCTTTATTCCGATAACCATGCATTGCAGTTTATAATGCAGCAGCCAAAACTCAGCCAGAGGCATGCTAGATGGGTAGAGTATCTTCAAGGCTTTCATTTTGTGTTGAAGCATATAACTGGACAGTGAAACAAAGTCGCAGATGCCTTAAGTAGGAGAAGTGTATTGCTGCAAGAAAGTCAAATCCAAGTGTTGGGGTTTGATTTTCTTAAGGAATTATATGAGACCGATTCAGATTTTAAGGAGGCATTTGAGGCTTGTAAGAATCCTGTTTTGGGGGACAGGAGCAAGTGGCTGGATTATTTTATACAAGATGGACTATTATTTAAGAAAAATCAGCTGTGCATACCCAACTGGTCAATGAGAGAGAATTTAATCAAAGAGAAGCATAGTGGAGGACTTGCAGGACATTTTGGTAGAGAGAAGAACTTTGAACAGCTCAACAGATTTTACTTCTGGCCGAAAATGAAATCTAAAGTAGAAAAGTATGTAAGAAATTGTAAAGTCTGTCAGTGTGCAAAAGGAAGGAGCCAGAACACAAGATTGTATATTCCATTTCCAATTCCAGATAGGCCTTGGGATATGGTAAGTATGGATTTTGTGCTAGGATTGCCAAAGACTCAAAGAGGCTGTGATTCAATTTTCGTTGTAGCGGACAGATTTTCAAAAATGGCACACTTTATTCCATGTTATAAAACTAGTGATGCTTCTCATATTGCTAACTTGTTTTTTAAAGAAATTGTAAGATTACATGGATTGCCCAAAAGCATTGTTTCAGACAGGGATTCAAAGTTCGTTGGACGTTTCTGGAGAACACTATGGAAGAAGCTGGGAACTAAATTAAGTTTCAGTTCTACATATCATCCACAAACTGATGGAGAGACTGAAGTTGTGAACAAGAGTTTAGGCAATATTTTGAGGAGCTTTACTACAGAAAATCCAAAGCAATGGGATCGAGTGTTACCACAAGTTGAATATGCATATAATGACTCACCAAACAAGAGCACAGGACAGAGCCTATTCCATATTGTTTATGGAATGCACCCAAGGGGAATATCTGAATTAAGGAATTTGGGAAAAGAAGAAGTGAGAAGTGCAGAAGGTGAAGACTTTGCTTCAAGAATGCAGGCGATACATGAACAGGTGAAACAACAACTACAAGACATCAACATTCAATATAAAACCAAAGTAGACATGAGGAGAAGAGAAATGAACTTTGAAGTTGGAGACTTGGTTTTAGCACACCTCAGAAAGGAGATATTTCCAAAGGGAGAGTATAATAAGTTAAAATCGAAGAAAATTGGACCATGGAGGATACTGAGGAAATTCTCTGCAAATGCTTATGAGATTGAATTACCACCTGGTGTGGGAATATCACCAATTTTTAATGTTGCAGATTTGTACAAGTATGAGAGTGAAGCTGCAGATGATACAACACAGGATCAAGAGACTCCAGAGATTGACTGGGTAAAACAGTTACCCACAGCCAAGGATTGACAGCTAGAAAGAATTCTGGATAAGAAAGTGTATAAAAAGACAATGGGACGAGAATATTTCCAGTATCTGGTGAAATGGAAGGGACAGCCGATCGCTGAAGCTACTTGGGTTACAGAAGACATTCTACAGAAATTGGGCAAATCTGTAGATGAGCTCATGGACAGGATCCCATGAAGAATTTTGTCCTCATGAGTCTGATGCGGGAGCACATGACTCAGAGGGGAAAAATCTTCCAAATTATTCCAAAAAAATTCAAAAAAAAATCTACAGGCAAGGGAGTGGGGTCCTTTAGCCTGCAATTTCTATGCTTTCTTAGTTAAAAATAGAATAAATTCTAGCAATAAATCATGCTATTTGTAACAAAGCTTTTCAAGCTTTAAATCATTCTGTAGAGCATACTTTTCTTTGTATCGGATAAGGACCGAGAGGGCCTATCCTTAGTTATAAATAAAAAGGCAGCAAATCTCTCACGGAGAGAGGAGAGGAACGAGCGCCTTAGCATTATTTTAAAGAAGAAAAACTGTTCTCTCGGTGTCTCTTATTAATGACTCTGTAAAAATGCATGCATAGATTATTGTGTGGTGCCTTAATAGTGTTGAATCAGTGACTAGGTTCCACATGCTACAATACTGTAATTTAATCATTGGAATCACCTTCCCTTTCATTCATGTTTATATTGGCTTTAACTCTTATTTTACAATTGCGTATATATTCTGGTTATACCAAGAACTCTTGCAAATCTTCATTAAGTGGCTGTAGTCGATTTGAAACTTTATAACTGGAAGTTCTTACCCATATCGGTTTGAGACCATATCGGCGTTGGAGATCCTTTGGAGCTGTTAGTTGTGTGCTCGGTTTACAAGGTCTTTCGGTTTGAAGAGAACCATAACGCGACAAAGGCCGAGCTCCGAAATCAGGAGCCGAAACGATATAAACTGCGATATATACATATCGCCAGGTCTGTCATTTCGGAGGTGGGGAGTTATTACTTGAATCGACCACGAATAGCGGAACTGCCGAAGTGTTAAGGGCTTCATATAAGTGTATCGGGTCCGTTAATTATAAGGAAAGAAGATTGTTGTTTGTGTGATTGCCGACTATATATATATATATATATATATATATATATATATATATCAATTGAAACCAACATAGAAGACGGATATATATAGCCGTCAGTCCGTGAGATCCGAGCCTTTGTACATGATAACGTCCAACCTATAACCATCGCCGACGTGGAAGAGGAAGGGGAGAACATACCGTGGGTGTATATAACGTGGATATATATATATATATATATATATATATATTGTGTGCGTAAGTCCACCAATTGTATGTTTCTTTTACGAATTCCCTGAAGAGCCACTGGTTATTAATAAAGCCTGACAGTGGGTTTTCTTCTTAAAGAAATGAAATATCAGTTTAATGACTGATGCGCCCAGAAGAGGAGAAGGGGAAGTTGATGAAGACATAGATGAGCTTATTGACAGATTAGGGAGATTGTCTTTAACGCCTACACCCCCGCCATCACCCCAACATGCAAACAAGTAGCAAGCCCCAACTATATAATATAGGAAAGTAGTAGGTATCCCAAAGGCCTTAAGGGGATCTAATGCAAAGAAGTGACCATTGTTAGAAGCCTTCCAATCAACATATAAATATATAAAGGTGGATTTATTATTATTTTAATTGGAAATATTCAATTAAATAATAAAATTTAAATACGTCTTTCCCAATCTAAATTTCTTATTAACATAATTCACTACCTTTATACGTCTTGCATTTTTTAACAGTGTTGTAACATGTGGATTAATTTCCTTTTTGGTGCACAATCTCCACCTTTTAGGACAATATGGTGTAGTGGCCCAACCCCTGTAGATCATTATGACAAACTAAGAATAATAGAGAAGATGAAATGTTGTACAAACTAGCATATTTTTCAAACAACTAATCCAACATTAGTACCTTAATTTTTTCATGAAGATATCGTATTGAGAATGTTTGAAAAATGGTGGGAAATCTCGACAGCGACAACTATCTCTCTTTTGCGAAGGTGATGCGGAAAGAGTGATAAGATTTCTTTGTTTTGAATTTTTTTTTTGTTAAATAAGAAAAACCAATATTAATGGAAGTATTGGTACTTTTTACTAAATTTTGTGAAGTGACCAAATGTAGCTTTAACCATTCACCTTAATATGTTTTTTACAATATAATTTCCTAAGTCTATTTAATATCTTCATTATCATAAAAACCAACATATATCCATCTTAATTCCACATCTACCACTGTTAGAGGGATGAAATCTATTTATCCCTCCGAGCACTTGGTAGACCCGGAATTAAGATGGATATAAGCTAATAGAATTTCCCCTTTAAATAGTCTATGATCACATGAATACCATGGTATTACCATGGGTCAATAGCATGGGTTATCATAAACCTGGAGCTTAAAAACTACTATTAGTAATTTATAAAAATTAATAAAATTAATAATTGATTTATTTTTTGTTTTTTTATTTTATTATAAACAAGTTAAAATGTTTAAGTGACATTAAATTACAAGATCCATTTTTACTCTTGATCTACCAAGCCCCGAAAGGGATCAAATATTTTTTTCATTCTATGCTAGTTTACATATCACGATATTTGATCCCTCTCGAGGCTTAGTTGATCCAGAGTAGAGATGGATCTATGCTGGTTTAAACCCCCCCCCCCCCCCTTTAAATATTCTGCTACATTCCACGTGAATACAATGGGTCAATAGCATGTGCTATATTTATTTTTATTAATACTAATATTAGGGTTAATAATGTTTTTTTGCATGGTATTAATAATAATTTGGCCCATGGTATTTGGCCCATAGGCTTCACCTAAATATAACACATTTTTTGAGTGTTCATAGATATAAGGTGACTTGCGGAGTAAATATAAAAAAAATTTTTTTTTTTTTTTAATTTAATTAATTAATTTATTTTTTATTACAGAGGAATAGACAATTGGAGAAGCCTTGCAACTCGCGTTACATGGGGTCAATTCTGACCGCTACCACTATAACCCCTCGGAAACTGTGCCCGCCCCTCTCCATAGCTTCCAGGGTAGTTCGAGGAATTTGAACTCGTGACCTTTAGTACGGAGCCCGCCTTTCTAACGAACTTCACTGCATTGTGATTACCAACTGACCTACCACCATGGGGCTAAAAAAAAAATTGTTTTATTTATTTACCATACCTTTAGTTTATTTATATTTTTGTTAATTTACCATACCTCTTTTATAAATATGGTATTTTTCCCATAGGATTCCCTTAAATAAAACCTATTTTTTTGGGTCTTGTTAAATAGAAACAGGGTTATGGACTAAATATAAAAAGATGTTTTATTTATTTACCATACCTCTAGTTTATTTATATTTTTATTTATTTACCATACCTTTGGAGTAAGTATAAAAAGAGGTTTTATTTATTTACCATACCTCCACTTTATTTATATTTTTATTTATTTACACCCTACATGTGTTTGTAAATAGAAAGTAACTTATGAAGTAAATATCAAAAAAATGTTTTATTTATTTACCACACCTCTCGTTTATTTATATTTTTATTAATTTACCATACCTCTTTTATAAATATGGTATTTGGCCCACACGATTCACTTAAATAAAACCTCTCTTTTGAGCCTTCTTAAATAGAAAGAGGGTTATGGACTAAATATAAATTATTTATTTATTTATTTACCATACCTCTATTTTATTTATATTTTTATTTATTTTCCATATGTTTGGAGTAAGTATAAAAAGAGGTTTTATTTATTTACCATACTCCACTTTATTTGTATTTGTATTTATTTACACCCTTTCATGTTCGTAAATATAAGGTGACTTACAATGTAAATATAAAAAAATGTTTTATCTATTTACCATACCTTTCGTTTATTTATATTTTTATTAATTTACCATACCTCTTTTATAAATATGGTATTTGGCCCATAGGATTCACTTAAATAAAACCTTTTTTTTGAGCTTTATTAGATAGAAGAGGGTTATGGACTAAATATAAAAAGAGATTTTATTTATTTACCATACCTCTAGTTTATTTGTATTTTTATTTATTTACCATACCTCCACTTTATTTATATTTTTATTTATTTACACTCTTGTGTGTCGTAAATATAATGTGACTTGTAGAGTAAATATAAAAAAAATGTTTTATTTATTTATCATAGCCCTCATTTATTTATATTTTTATTAATTTACCATACCTCTTTTATAAATATGGTATTTGGCCCATAGGATTCACTTAAATAAAACCTTTTTTTGAGGCTTTTTAAATAGAAAGAGGGTTATGGACTAAATATAAAAAGAGGTTTTATTTAATTATCATACCTCTAGTTTATTTATATTTTTATTTATTTACCAAACCTTTGGAGTAAGTATACAAATAGGATTTATTTATTTACCATACCTCTACTTTATTTATATTTTTATTTATTGGGACCAAATACAATCTCCAAAACCACTTACCAAGCCATAAAATGGGCGATTGCAAACGAATTTAACATTGCAAAGAAGAAAATCGGGCGACTGTAACAGAATATAACCTCCCAAACTAGGTGAATCGGGTCAAATGGGTCTCTTCATAGTTTATACGCCCCCTTTTTGGGGCTAAAATGAAAACGATAATTATTTTTTAAATAAAAGTTGGGCTAAAAATTTCACCCCTCTAAGATGAAAACCCCTTAAATTTCACCCTTGGGCTAAAATTCGCCCCTAAAATTTACCGTGTCCTCCACTTTTGTCCATACAGTATTTCAGACAGACTCATTGTAGTGATGTGTGGTAACCATTGTTATAAGAAAATTCTACCAAAACTTTCGCCCTTGGGCTAAAATTCACCCCTAAAATTTACCATGTCCTCCACTTTTGTCCATACAGTACTTCAGGTAGACTCATTTGTAGTGATGTGTGGTAACCATTGTTATAAGAAAATTCTACCAAATGTATGTGGTCCTCCCATTTGGATGGCTATTTCATTACGTAAGTCCGCAACATATCTTCTACTACCTGATTTACTCATTCGGTCTGCCCATTAGTTTGGGGGTGGTAAGAAGTGCAGAAATGTAGCTAGGTGCCTAAGCCTTAAAATAAGGCTTTCCAGAAAGCTGATGTGAATTTTACATCACGATAAAAAAATATGACCTTTGGTAATCCATGTAATTTAAAAATGTTTTGCATGAATATATTAGCAATTTGTACAACCTTATAGGTTGACTGTACTAGTACAAAGTGAGCAGACTTGCTCAGATTATCTACCACCACCATTATTGAATCATTATTCTTTCTTAACTTAGTCCCGTAATAAAGTCGATGGAAATGGTTTCCCACTTCCATTTTGGAATAGGAAATGGGTGTAACAACCCAACTGGGTGACTATGCTCTACTTTTACTTACTGACATTCGAGAAAACGAGCCAAGTATTAGATCACTTCTTTCTTCATACCAAGCGAGAAATATTCCTTTCTAAGTATGGTAATTAGTTTCTGATATCCATGATGGCCTGCATACAGAGTTTTATGATACTCATCTAGAATTAAGTCTTTAAAATTTTTCTGGTTAGGTACATATATTCTCTGCTTATAAATCAACATGCCTTCATGATTTATTTTATATCCGAGTTACTGTTCATTGTTGTTTAAATTTTTTTCTTGTTGCCGTATAAATTTATATTCTGGATCAAACCTGGTTGCCTCCTTAATCAACTCATTAAATTCAGTTCGTGATTCATTGAATGAGACTTCATATATACAATGTACTTTCTGACTTAAGGCGTTTGCAACCCGGTTTTCTTTGCCTTTCAAGTGCTTTATTTCATAATCAAATCCACTTAGAAAATCGACCCAATGAGCTTGCCTAGCATTTAAAGTGGGTTGTTTAAAATAGTTAGTTAAACTATGATGATCAGTCATTAAAAGAAATTTCTTACCCATCAAATAATGTTGCCACATTTTTAATGCATGTATTACTACTATTAGTTCTAAGTCATAGGCTGAATATCTTTTCTTGTGCTCCTTAAGTTTCCTAGATTCATAAGCAATTACTCTGCCTTCCTACATAAGTATGCCACAAACACCTTCCTTGTTGGCATATGTACAAACCACATAGTCTTTGTTTTGGTTTACAATGCTCAAAATAGGCGCAGTGGTAAGTAAATTCTTAAGCTGATAAAAAATATTTTGACATTCAATGGTCCACTTGAAAGTCTTTCCCTTCTTCTACAAAGAGGTGATGGAGTATGCTACCCTCGAAAAACCTTCGACAAATCGCCTATAGTATCCGGTTAGACCCGTGAATGATCTTATGTCTACCACATCTTTTGGTACTAGCCAATCCATATTGTTTTTATCTTTTCGAGGTCTACAACAATTCCCTTGGTAATGACATGTCCTAAATACTGAATTTGTTCCTCAAATAAATCACATTTGTTGTATTTTGCATATAGCTGATAATCTCTTAAAGTTGTTGATTTGGGGTAGCATCAAATGTGTTATAGCCACCAAATTTGGTGGAGAGGTTGGGGAACATGAGATCTCTAATACCCAGAAAGGGTTTGGGCAGATTCTAAACAGATCAGAAGATATTAAAATAATTAATATTTTTAATGGAGTCCCTAAGTCTAAACTTAGGGAAAATAAAATATTAATGTGTATTAATATGAATCTATGTTAGAGTGGTCCAAAAGACATGGATCAAACCAAATCTAATCTTAGCCATTGATTAGGGACTTAATCTCAGTTGTTGAGATGTCAATAGGAAAAGTATAAGAGGAGGCTTGAGGGTCACTTGGAGAAGACACCAGAGTGATCAGTCATTCTATTCTCTAGAGTGAGGTTTGCTAAGAGAGATAGAATCAGTGACTGGAGAAACTAAGGGGAATTGAGTACAGAGAGACAAATAGGTATATATAGTGTCGGGATATTAGCAGAGCAGCCAGAGAGAGAGACACAGAGCACCAGAGGGGCCAACGTAGCTAACACGAAGGCTATGAGAGATGACGCAGGGCCACCTGGGGCTGACGCAGGCCAAGATAGGCTGACACAGTGCCAACGCTGGGCTAGGATAGGCTTACACACTATTGATTGGGTAGGCGCTTGGGTTTTTGGGGTAGATTGGTGCTGAGTAGCTGCTGGAAGAATTATCCGGGGTTTCAGCCAATAGATTTGTCAGAAACCAAGAGTATTACTGCTAAGGAAATTCTCTGTTGGGTAGGCTAGTTTCGACACCCTAATTGTACTTTGGTATTTCTTAATAAGAAAACCCTCAGATAGCTGCACTGATTTTCCTGCATTGGGTTTTTCTAGGGACATTAGTCCAAAAATAATGGTGTCATATGGTGTGTTTGTTCTTGTTTCTTTTCGTTGTTGATCTGTAATAAGTTGAGCATGCACTATTGTTTATTTTCAATATTTACATTGTAAATAACTTGTTAAGAAAAAATAACAAGTAGGTAGGAATAAATCAGATAAAGTGCATGGAGGGTTTCTAACTGAGTAAATTTAGAAATTTCAACATGCTATCAGAGGGTGATTGCTAATCACAGGAGGACTAAGAGACATCAGCTGAGTGGAGTAATAGTAGTAGAAAACAACTATCCTGAGGTGACATAAGTTGTTTCTAGTAGCGCAGAAGCTAAGAAGTGTGATGCAGAGCCAGCCAGAGACATGAAGAGGAAGTCGGGAGCTCTGCAGAGCCTCAGAGAGGCCAGCATTGCTAACGCAAAGGGCCAGAGGGCTGACGCAAGGCATCACGGGGTTGACGCATACCCATTTGGGTGATGCAGGGCTAGCGTGAGGTAGAAAGGGGCTGGTGCAGTTCATAGAGAGGTAGTTTCTAGGGTCTAGGAGGCTGCATGAATGTTGCAGAGTGGAGCTGGTGAGGTACTGTAGTCAGAACAGTACCTGACAAAGCAGGGCTAGAGGAGTTGTTATAGAGGGTTTCTAATCGAGGTACCCAGATTAGAAGTGTAGCTGCACAAGTCAATCAGAGTAGGGGGCATCTTGACAAGCAGGAGAAGGATTTCCAAGAGGGAAATCAGGACTTAGAGGGAGTCAAGAAGAGAACTTCGAGACGGGAAGTAGAGACTCAGAGGAGTCAAATAGAGAACTTCGAGGAGGGAAGTAGAGGAGCATCATGGCATTACACAGGGTAAGAGACCAAGATAGACTGAACAGAGCATTGAACTTAGCAGTCTGGAAGGCCAGAATCTTATCAGTGCTTGAGAGGAATCATGTCAAGACCTTTGCCTTGAAGGTAACAACTGTCCCATTCGACCCCAATGAGAAGACATGTACGAAGAAGTGATGGCAAAAGCCAAGTGCATTATTCTTGACAGAGTCAAGGATCATGTGGTACCACATAAAGCCGAGAAGGAAACAACATTTGAGATTTGGGAGGCTCTCAAGAAGTTGTATCAACATACATCTGTGTAGAGAAGAATGCTACTCGAGAATCACATGAGCTCATATCAGATGAAGAAGGGACAATCGATTGACACCTTCCTCAGAGGACTAAATGATATTCGAGACCAGTTGACTACTATAGGAGTGACACTGGATCAGGAGCTGATGGTGAGGACAACCCTAAATGCTATTTTAGAAGACTAGGAAGTGTTTGTCTAGAGTATACTGGGAAGAGGGACACTTCCATCATGGGATGCAATGTGTGCAACTCTTCGACAGGAAGAGATCAGATGACAGTCAAAGATAGGTAGCAGCATCAAGGGGATCAAAATGAAGTAGGAGGAGGAAGATGTGGCCCTATCATCTAAGGGGAAGCAGGAAACATGGAAGAAGAAAGATCTCTCCAAGATCAAGTGCTTCCACTATGGGGAGTTGGGTCATTATGTGACCCAGTGTCCAAGGAAGAAGAGTAAGGGAGAGTCTTCCAAGACTAAGGCAGTGGCATCATGGGCAGAGAAGGAAGATTAGACAGATGATGACTGTGCCGTGAGTTCACACGTGCCACTTGAGCGGAAGTGGGGATACATCGAGCTGCAGTCAGATGGACTGCAGGCGACGAGTGTTAGGATCCTTGAGGTACCCAACCTCTTGGATTAGACCTTGCTACAGGAGCCCTGACGAGGAGTAGCAGGACACGCTGAGTGAGTAGAGACAGATGCAGATGGAGCAGCAGAGGGAGCTACAGTGTAGGAGTCCTAAGACAGCGCAAAGCTACCAGGCTCTAGTAGTGTGAGAGGCACAAGAGTGTTGCACCAGTGCAGGAAGGCATAGAGAGGTGTGCAACGGTGTGGGATGCAGTGAGTCGTTGTAGCAGCGCAAAGGTCAGAGAGGGAGAACTTTTCAGTGATAGAGGGAGCTTCAGCATTAGTCGATGTTTCTGGCCCAATAGGGAGATTAGTTGGGAGACCTGTTACTTACTTCTCAGTAACTGAGTTGCAGTGCAACAGTGGGAAACACGATGCAACATAACGAGAGGAGGTGCAGTGCAGATGTAGTGCTAGGAGGTAGGACCAGCAGCAACACGAATGCAGAGGGAGCTGTCATACAGATGCATCAGTGACAATGACAGAACCATGGGCAGTAGTACAGGATGCAGCAGTGCAGAGGATGTTGGGCGCACAGGGCTAGCAACAACACAGGTACCGATGCTGAATGATCAGAGTAATACTCATTGAGGAGTATTGCTAGAGCACAGTCCTTACTAAGAGGAGTGTTGATTTGGGGTAGCATCGGATGTGCATTAGCCACGAAATTTGGTGGAGAGGTTGGGGAACATGAGATATCCAATACCTAGAAAGGGTTTGGGTAGATTCTAAACAAATCAAGAGATATTAAAATAATTAATATTCTTAATGGAGTCCCTAAGTCTAAACTTAGGAAAAAAAATATTAATGTGTATTAATATGAATCTGTGTTAGAGTGGTCTGAAAGACATGGATCAAGCCACATCTAATCTTTTCCATCAACTAGGGACTTAATCTCGGCCATTGAGATGTCAATAGGACAAGTATTAGAGGAGGCTTGAGGGTCACTAGGAGAAGACACCAGAGTGATCAATCATTATATTCTCTAGAGTGAGGTTTGCTAAGAGAGATAGAATTAGTGATCTAGAGAGTAGCTAAGGGGAATTGAATACAGAGAGGCAGAGATAGTGTCAGGGTAACAACAGAGCAACTAGAGAGAGAGACGCAAGAGCATCTAGTGCTCACACAGGGCCATGGAGAGGTAGCTAAGTGTTGCGCCAACGTAGCTGATGCAGAGTAAGAGAGCTGGCGGAGGGCCTCGTTGGGCTGACGTAGGCCAAGATAGGCTAACACAGTTCCAATGTTGGGCTAAGAGATGCTGACGCAGTACAGATTGGGCAGACGCTGGGTTTTCTGGGGCAGATTGGTGCTGAGTAGCTGCCGGAAGGATTATCCGAAGTTTCAGCCAGTAGATTTGTTAGAAACTGAGAGGTATTACTACTAAGGAAATTCTCTCTTGGGTAGGCTAGTTTCGACACCCTGATTGTACTTTGATATTGCTTAATAGGAAAACCCTCAGATAGTTGCACCGGTTTTCCCGCATTGGGTTTTTCCAGGGACATTAGTCCAAAAATAATGGTTTCATATGTTGTGTTTGTTCTTGTTTCTTTAATTTACTGATCTATAATATGTTAAGCATGCACTAGTGTTTAGTTTCAGTATTTACATTGTGAATAACTTGTTAAGGAAAAATAACAAGTAGGTAGGAATAAATTAGATAAAGTGCATGGAAGGTTTCTAACTGAGTAAACATAGAAACTTCAACATGCTATCAGAGGGAGATTACAGATCATAGGAGGACTAAGATACATCAGCCGAGCAGAGAAATAGTAGTAGAAAACAACTGTCCTGAGGTGAGAGAAGCTGTTTCTAGTAGCGTAGAAGCCAAGAAGTGTGACGCAGAGCCATCTAGAGCCATGCAGAGGAAGCAGGAGCTACGCAGAGCCTCATACAGGTCAGGGTTACTAATGCAGAGGGCCATAGGGCTGACGCAGACCCATCCGGGGTGACGTAGAGCTAGCGTGAGGCAGAGAGGGGTTGACGAAGTTCATAAAGAGGTAGTTCCTAGGGTCTAGAAGGCTGTAGGAATATTGCAGAGTGGAGTAGGTAAGGTACTATACTCAGAATAGTACCTGATAAAGTAGGGCCAGAGGAGTTGTTACCGAGGGTTTCTAGCTGAGGAACCCAGATCAGAATTGCAGCTGCACAAGTCGATCAGAGTAGAGGGCATCTTGACAAGTGACATAAGAATTTCTAGGGGGGTGAAGCAAGACTTAGAGAGAGTCTAGAAGAGAACTTCAAGACAGGAAGTAGAGACTCAGAGAAGTCGAATAGAGAACTTTGAGGAAGGAAGTAGAGGAGCATCATGGCACTTCACGGGGTAAGAGACCCGGATAGATTGGACGGAGCATCGAACTTCATAGTTTAGAAGGCCATAATCTTATCAGTGCTTGACAGGAATCATGTCAAGAACTTCGCCTTGAAAGTAATAGTTGTCCCAGTCAACCCCAATGATAATGACAGGTATGAAGAGGTGATGGCAATAGCCAAGTGCATTATCCTTGATGGGGTCAAGGACCATGTGGTACCACATATAGCCAAGAAGGAAACAACGTTTGAGATGTGGGAGGCTCTCAAGAAGCTGTATCAACATACTTTTGTGCAGAGAAGAATGCTGCTTGAGAATTAGACAAGTTCGTATCAGATCAAGAAGTGATAATCAATTAACATCTTCCTTGAAGGAATAAATGATATCCAAGACTAATTGACTGCTATAGGAGCGACACCGGATCAGGAGCTGATGGTGAGGACAAGCCTAAATGTTGTCTCAGAAGACTGGGAAGTGTTTGTCCAGAGTATACTGGGCAGAGGGACACTGCCACCGTGGGACGAGATGTGGGCACCTGTTCGCTAGGAAGAGATCAGATGGCAGTTGAAGACAGGTAGCAGAAGTAAGGGGATCAAAGTGAAGCAGGAGGAGGACGATGTGGCCCTAAATTTTGAGGGGAAGCTGGAAAAGAAGAAGAAGAAAGATCTCTCCAAGATCAAGTGCTTCCACTATGGGGAGCTGGGTCATTATCTGACCCAGTGTCCAAGGAAGAAGAGTAAGGGAGAGTCGCCCGAGACTAAGGCAGCACTAGCACAAGCAGAGAAGGAAGTTTTGATAGATGATGATTATGCCATGAGTGCACACGCACCACTTGAGAGGAAGTGGGGAGACATTGAGATGTAGCCAGATGAACTATAGGTGATGAGGGGCAAGAACCTTGAGGTACCAAACCTCTTGGATTAGAGCTTGCTACGAGAGCCCTGACGAGGAGTAGCAGGACTGGTTGAGTGTGTAGAGATGGATGCGGATGGAGTGGAAGAGGGAGCCATAGCGCAGGAGTTCTGAGATAGGGAGACAGTGCAAAGCTAGCAGTCTGTAGTAGTGTAAGAAGCACATGAGTGTTGCACCAGTGCAGGAAGGAACAGAGAGGTGTGAAATGGTGCAAGCTATAGGGTATTGTTGTAGCAGTGCAGAGGTCAGAGAGGGAGCACTTGTCATCCGCAGAGGGAGTTTCATCACCAGTGGATTTTTCTAGCCCAACAGGGAGGTCAGTTGGGAGATTAGTTACTTACTTCTTAGTAACTGAGTTGCAGTGCAGTAGTGGGTAGCACGATGCAACATGATGAGAGGAGGTGCAATGTAGATGAAGTGTTGGGAGGAAGGACCAGTAGTAGCACAGATGCAAAGGGAGCTATCGTATAGATGCAGCAGTGGTAGTAGCAGAACCATGGATAGTAGTACAAGATGAAGCAAAGCAAAGGATGTTAGATGGGAAGGCCTAGCATCAGAACATGTGCCGATGTTGGATGATCAAAGTAATATTCGGTGGGGAGTATTGCTAGAGCAAATTCCTCCCTAAGAGGGAGTGTTGATTTGGGGTTGCATCAGATGTTCTCTAGCAATGAAATTTGGTGGAGAGGTTGGGGAACATGATATCTCCAATATAGGGAAAGGGTTTGGGTAGATTCTAAACATATCAGGAGATATTAAAATAATTATTATTTTTAATGGATTCCCTAAGTCTAAACATAGGGAAAATAAAATATTAATGTATATTAACATGAATTTGTGTTAGAGTGGTCCAAAACACATGGATCAAGCCAGATCTAATCTTAGCTGTTGATTAGGGACTTAATCTTAGACATTGATATGTCAACTGGAAAATTATAAGAGGAGGCTTTAAGGTCACTTTGAGAAGACACGAGAGTGATCAATCATTCTATTCTCTAGAGCGAGGTTTTCTAAGAGAAATAGAATTAGTGATCAGGAGAGAAACTAAGGGGCATTGAGTACAGAGATACAAAGAGGCCGAGATAGTGTCGGAATAGCAGCAGAATAGCCAAAGAGAGAGACACCTGAGCATCCAATGCTCATGTAGGGCCACGTAGAGGTAGCTACGTGCTGGACAAAGCACCATAGGGGCCAATGTAGTTGACGTAGAGGCTCAGAGAGCTGATGCAGGGCCTCCTGGAGCTGATGTAGGACAAGATAGGTTGACCTAGTGCCAATATTAGGCTAGGAGAGGCTAACGCAGTCTAGATTGGGCAGACGTTGGGGTTTCTAGGGCAGATTGGTGTTGAGTGGTTGCTAGAAGGATTATTTGGGGTTTCAGCCAGTAGATTTATCAGAAACTGAGAGGTATTACTAGTAAGGAAATTCTCTGTTGGGTAGGCCAGTTTTGGCACCCAGATTGTACTATGATATTGCTTAATAAGAAAACCCTCAGCTAGTTGCACTGCTTTTCCCGCATTGGGTTTTTTTGGGGATATTATTCCAAAAATAATGGTGTCATATGTTATGTTTGTTCTTGTTTCTTTTAGTTTCTAATCTGTAATATGTTAAGCATGCATGCACTAGTGTTTATTTTTAGTATTTACATTGTAAATAAATTGTTAAGGAAAAATAACAAGTAGGTAGGAATAAATTAGATAAAGTGCATGGAGGGTTTCTAACTAAGTAAAATTAGAAGCTTCAACATGCTATCATAGGGTGATTGGAGATCATAGGAGGACTAAGAGAGATTAGCTAAGTGGAGCAATAGCAGTAGAAAACAATTGTCCCGAGCTGACGGAAGTTTCTAGTAGCGTAGAAGCCAAGAAGTGTGACACATAGCTAGCGAGAGCCACACAGAGGAAACCGGGAGCTATGTAGAGCCTCAGAGAGGCCAACGTTGCTGATGCAGAGTGTTAGAGGGTTGACGTAGTGCATCCCAGGGTAGACACAGACCTATCCAGGTGACACAGGGCCGGCGTGAGGCAGAGAGGGGCTGACACAATTCACATAGTGGCAGTTGTTGGGGTCTAGAAGGCTGTAGGAATATTACAGAGTGGAGCTAGTGAGGTACTGTAGTCAGAACAATACCTGGCAGAGCAGGGCCAGAGGAGTTGTTATCGAGGGTTGCTAGCCAAGGAACCTAGATCAGAAGTGGAGTTGCATAAGTTGATCAGAGTAGGGGGAATCTTGACAAGCGGGAGAAGAATTTCTAGGAGGGAAATCAAGACTCAGAGGGAGTCCAGAAGAGAACTTATAGACGAGAAATAGAGACTCAGAGGATTTGAATAGAGAACTTCGAGGAGGGAAGTAGGGGAGCATCATGGCACTACATGGGTGAAGAGACCAGGATAGACTGGACGAAGCATCGAACTTCGCAGTCTGGAAGACCAGAGTCTTATCAGTGCTTGACAGGAATCATGTCAAGAACTTCACCTTGAAAGTAATAGCTATCCCAGTCAACCCCAATGATAATTATAGGTATGAAGAGGCGATGGTGAGAGCCAAGTGAAATATCCTTGATGGGGTTAAGGATTATGTGGTACCACATATAGCTGAGAAGGAAACGACATTTGATATGTGGGATGCTCTCAAGAAGTTATATCAACATACTTCTATGAAGAGAAGAATGTTGCTCGAGAATTAGATGAGGTCGTATCAGATGAAGAAGGGACAATCAATTGACACCTTCCTAGGAGGACTAAATGATATTCGAGACCAGTTGATTGCTATAGGAGCGACATCAGATTAGGAGTTGATGGTGAGGACAACCCTAAATGTTGTCTCAGAAGACTAGGAAGTGTTTGTCCAGAGTATACTGGGTAGAGGGAGACTTCCACCGTGGATGAGATGTGGGCAGCTCTTCACTAGGAACAGATTAGACGACAGTGGAAGACAGGTACCAACAACAAGGGTAGGAGAGGAAGATGTGGCCCTAGCATCTGAGGGGAAGTAGGAAAAGCGGAAGAAGAAAGATCTCTCCAAGATCAAGTGCTTCCACTGTGGGGAGCTGGGTCATTGTGTGACCTAGTGTCCAAGGAAGAAGAGTAAGGGAGAGCCTTTCGATATTAAGGAAACGACAACATGGGCAAAGAAGGAAGTTTTGACAGACGATGACTATGCCATGAGTGCACACACGCCACTTGAGCGGAAGTAGGGAGACATTGAGTTGTAGTCAGATGAACTACAGGTGATGAGGGGAAGGATCCCTGAGGTACCAAGACTCTTGGATTAGACCTTTCTATAGGAGCCCTAACAAGGAGTAGTAGGACTGGATGAGTGGGTAGAGACGGATGTGGATGGAGCGGTAGAGGGAGATACATTGTAGGAGTCTCGAGACAATGCAGAGCTAGCAGGCTGCAGTAGTGCGAGAGCACAGGAGTGTTGCACCAGTGCAGGAAGGCAGAGAGAGGTGTGCAATAGTGCGAGATGCAAGGAGTTGGTGCAATAGCACAGAGGTCAAAGAGGGAGAACTTGTCAATGACAGAGGGTGCTTCAGCATCACTGGATGTTTCTAGCGAGAACTCAGTGAGGAGTATTGCTAGAGCATAGTGCTCGCTAAGATGGAGTGTTGATTTTGGGTAGCATCGGATGTGCTCCAGGCACGAAATTTGGTTGAGAGGTTGGAACACATGAGATATCTAGTACCCAGAAAGGATTTGGGCAGATTATAATCAAATCAAGAGATTTTAAAATAATTAATATTTTTAATGGAGTCCCTAAGTCTAAACTTAAGGAAAATAAAATATTAATGTGTATTAATATGAATTTGTGTTAGAGTGGTCCAAAAGACATGGATCAAGCTAGATATAATCTTACCCATTGATTAGGGACTTAATCTCGTACATTGATATGTCAATAGGAAAAATATAAGAGGAGGTTTGAGGGTCACTTGGAGAAGACACCAGGTTGATTAGTCATTCTATTCTCTAGAGCGAGGTTTGCTAAGAGAGATATAATCAGTGATTGGGATAGCAGCTGAGGGGCATTGAGCACAGAGAGATAGAGAGACAGAGATAGTGTTAGGATAGCAACATAGTAGCCAGAGAGAGATACGCGGGAGCATCCAGTGCTCACACAGGGCCACGCAGAGGGAGCTAAGTGTTGCGCAAAGCACCAGAGGAGCCAGCGTAGCTGACGCAGAGGCTCAGAGAGATGACGCATGGCCTCCTGGGGTTGACGCAGGCCAAGATAGGCTGACGCAATTCCATTGCTGGGCTAGAAGAGGCTGACGCAATCCAGATTAGGAAGACGTTGGGGTTTCTTTGGCAGATTGATGTTGAGTAGCTCCCGGAAGGATTATCCAGGGTTTCAACTAGTAGATTTGTCAGAAACCGAGAGGTATTACTGCTAAGTAAATTATCTGTTGGGTAGGCCAATTTTGGCACCCAGATTGTACTCTAATATTTCTTAATAAGAAAACCCTCAGATAGCTCCACCCGTTTTCCTGCATTGGGTTTTTCCAGGGACATTAGTCCAAAAATAATGGTGTCATATGGTGTGTTTTTTCTTGTTTCTTTTAGTTGTTGATCTATAATATGGTTAACATGCACTAGTGTTTATTTTTAGTATTTACATTGTAAATAACTTGTTAAGGAAAAATAACAAGTAGGTAGGAATAGATTAGATAAAGTGCATGGAGGGTTTCTAATTGAGTAAACTTAGAAACTTCAACAAAAGTTTGAAAAACTATATGGAGATGTTCTTTGTGCTCTTCTACATTCTGAGAGTAAATTAATATGTCATTGATAAAAATCAACACAAATTTATCCAAATATTGATGGAATATACTGTTCATGAGACACATGAAAGTTGTGGGGGAATTAGTCAGCTTGAAGGGAAATGAAATGAACTCATAATGTCCATAGAGAGTTCCAAAATCTGTTTTAGCTATGTCTTCCTCCTTAATTGTGATCTGGTGGTAACTAGAATGAAGGTCTATCTTTGAAAACACAGTTTCACCCCGCACCTTATCAAACAGCTCGTTTATATGAGGTAAGGGGTACTTATTTTTGATTTTCAGTTTTTTTAACTGGCAATAATCCATACACATTCGCAGGGTTCCATCTTTCTTCTTAACGAAGAGTACCGTGGCTCCCCAAGGTGATACACTTGGGTGGATGAACTTTTTATCAAGCAGTTCTTGTAGCTGCATCTTTAGTTCGGTCAACTCTGGTATGCTCATGCGATAGGGGGCTTAGGATATCGGGGCAGCTCTCAGAATTAATTCAATGGTTAAATCTATGTCTCTTTTTGGGGGAAGTGCCAAAATTTCTTTAGGAAACACATCCAGGAAATTCTGTATTACAGGTATATTTTCTAAAGAAACATATTTTTCCTTTGAATTGGCATATCCTACCAGTATTGGATAGATTTGACATCCCTTTCAGATGCACTTTTCTAATTGAGAGGCGGTTACCAGTCTTAATTTTAAAGGTCTAATTATGCCTTGAATTTCCTGCCTCTTTCCCTCTTCATCCATATAGCTAATGGTTTTGGTTTTACAGTTAATGAGGGACCAATGCTTTTCCAACTAGTCCATACCTATAAGGATATCATAAGATCCTAGGGGCAATACATTCAGGTCTGCCACAAGAGACTGACCAGCTAATTATAAGGGGAAACTGTTGACCTTGGCCAACACCCTTCTTTTTGCCCTTGTGGCTAGCTGTACTAACCAAGGACTCTTAAACTTAACAACTTGCAAACAACATTGTTCCATTATCTTAGGGCTAATATAACTCAAAGTAGCTCATGGGTCAATCAAAATAGATAGAGTTTGATCTGAGATTTTACCTTCAAATTCTATCATGGTTGGCTGGTATTTCGCTTGATGGTCTTCGAGGGTAGCATTAATTTTTGGAATGCTTCTTGCTACTTCTCCCACAGTTGATGCTTCCTGAATTTGTGCAACTTGATCAGTTCCCTTGTGATGGGGACAATTTTTAACATAATGTGGTCCTCCACATCCCCAACATTGTACTGGGGGTCTAGATGTTATATCCACTTCAGCTCTTTCTGACTACTCAATAGTCTTAGACTCATTTGGAAATTTAAATCTGGGTTGATTTCTATTCATGTTTCTGTTTTCTTGTCCTTTATGGGGTCCCTTCTTGATCACAACTTTATTTCCCTTACTGCTGGAAGGAATTTAATTCCCCTTTTATCAACCCATCTTTTCCCCACATCTCCCTTTTATCTGTTTTGCTGATAGAAAATCCAAGCCTTTCAAATAACTTCATCCATTGTTTTTGGGTTATCGAACTCGAGACGCTTTTTCATGAACAACAATAGGCTGCTAATAAACTGTTGTGCTTTTGCCTTTTCCTCTCGTATGTAAGGAACATATCGAAGAAAGGTTGTAAATTTTGCTATGAATTCATCCATAGTCATCTATTCCAATCGAAGATCGTGGAATTCCTTTTCCTTTTCATCATAAAATCTTTCAGTTAGATACCTCTCCTTAAAATATTTTTGAAACATTTTCCAAGTTATACTCTGCTCATTCACTCCATGCAGAAATTTTACTTCCTCCCACCATAGGGTGGCTTTCTCTTACAGCTGAAAGATGGCCAAGTGAGCTTTTAAGTTATGGTCATATTCATATAGATGGAAATATTTATTCATATTAATAAGCCAAGCTTCAGCTGCTTCCTCCTGTTTGCCATTGAAGAGGGACGGTTTAATTTTCCGAAATTCTCCTTGCAATTCTACCCTTTGTCTTTTCTGTATTTTGTGTTTTGATGCATTATCAAAATTTTCCTCTTGATTTTGCTCATCGCCTTTCGTTTCCAAGTTCTCAGTTCAAAATTCTTTCTCTCAAGTCATGTTCCTGTGCTCTGGGTTGGGTATTGGCTGTCGTTGATTCTGTCTATTAGATGGATTCTTCATAATATTTTCTTGCTCCTGCATCAACCTTTCACTATCTGCCCGTAATCGGGCCATCTCATCCTTCAGTCCTTACATAGTTTCCAAGATGGTAGTACTAGTGTTGCGTGGTTCTTCCCTCAACTTTACCCATACCTCAGGATTGGCTTCTTGAAAAGATGTCGGTCATGTTCCTATTATGGACCTATGGGGTGTAAATCTAGTCCTTCTCATGCTGGTTGTTCTTCTTTTTCTTTCTCTGTGCATATCACAAATTTTGTTAATTCATTTAATTCCAAAGGTCTTAGTTTTGTAACTTGGGACTCTGATACCACTTGTAATGTCTCTCCATAGTAACTATGTAATATTTTTTTTTAACTACATTTACATATTTAAAACCTACCTACACATTTAAAAGCGTCTAAAATCACATAGGTATAATCAACTTAAACCATATTTAAATGCATAAACCACAACTATATTTTAATAGTTTAATTCACCCTATATTCATGACTTGTTTATATAAACAATTGTAATGTTCACCTATATACATATGCGCATATTTCACACAAAGTTTAATTTATACAACTGGTTATTTATTTTGTTTAATATCCAACACATGGTATTTACAATGACCCTTGTACAAACGTTGGCACGGTGGCCTTGGGATATTCAACACATCTAATCGATGGTGGAATCCGAGCTGGATGCATGGTAGCACTTTATTGCGATCCTTCGGACATTAATTCCGATGTGTTCCATGTATCCATACGGCGAAGGTGGGATTAGGCCTCCAGAGTCTTCTGTTCGGCCTCCATCTATCGTCCTCTTCTTGAGAACTATTACACATCAATGACTCTCCTTGCATTGGGCTCATTCTACAGTGGTGAGGGCACACTTATCCTTATTTCCTGCCTTCTGTGTTTGATTGTTGATGTTAAGTCTTATGGCGACAGACTTCTCGGCCTTTCCAGCTTCAACTTCAGTTTTCTTACCTAGGTTTGAATCTTATTAACATAAGATTGATTAGTTTATTTACTTGCAATGCCCTACTCATGCTTTAACATTTATCCGTATTCTTAGTTTCACAACAGGCCATGCTAGTTCCTCAATTCCATGGAAGACGCGTTCATGCCACAACCGTGGCCAAGTAAGGAATTTTATCTCTAGTTGGTTATGTAGCTACTGCGTATTTTTTTTTTGGAAGATTTATAGAGGTTAATCAGGTCTCACTTGTTGATTTACTTGGTTTCGCCAAAAGTTTTCTTAGCCGCTTGAGATTGAAATCTCCATTCCCTCCTCTCAAAATCCAGTCAAGGGTTTTGTATTGGTACTATGTCTGGCCTCTAGGTATGTGGTTTTATTCCTGAATTTTCCCGTGTCTAGAGCTATAGCTCCTGAGGATTACTTTATTCTTACGTTGGTCTTTTGGCTAGGCTGTTTTTGGTTTATGTTATTGTTGTAAGTAGTTATCTGAGCTCCATTATGAATACCCCATGACTATGTCTTTTATGTGCTTCAGCTAGAAAAGTCCCTTGACCTGCTTCTTAGGTTCTTGGTTCATGGCCGTTATTTTATTGTATTTTGAAGCTCTACATATTGACTTAGTTGTAATTTTGAATTTTAGAAATTTTTTCCACAGGGACCTCTTTTTTTTCTCTATAAAAGATAATTCTATTAAAAGCAAGGAAAAATAAATTTACAATGAGGCTGCAACCTCAGTCGAGAACAACTAAGTTCCTTCTGGGAATCGTAACTCCCCATATTTGGGGAAACTAGTTTAGATTTACAAAAAACCAAGCTAATGACTGGGAGAACAATGACAAAACCGGAATGAAGTATTGATATTTCACCATCTGAAACAGTTGAGAAACAAGACAGAAAAGCCTAACAATAGAACTAGAAACAATACCACAGACAATAGGACCTGACCAGTCAACAGCAAAACTCTGAGGTGGCTCTTGGGAGGCCACGTGGCATTACATTGGGAAATCTTGGTCAGGGGCCTCCTCGACAACTGGACACGCGTTCCCATACCAAATCTTGCCTTCCTTCACCATGTCGCGGTCAACTCTGCTAGCTGGAAGACCCATTGCTTGAGGGATGCTACTTGAACTACCAGTAATGGCCAACGAAATAGTGGCACCATGAGCATTGCCACCTGAAATTTCCATAGGCGGAGGAGTGCCGCTCGAGCTGCCAGCAAAAGCGAACAAAGTTGTGGCTCCATGAGCGCTTCCACCTGGGTGCTGAGTGTCACCTACAGTATCACCTTCAACATTCTGACTGTCATGCTTGGTTGCCTTGCCCCCTCATCTTCATCCGATGGAGGCTGCTCAGAGCCCAGACAAAATTCCATTCTGTGAATGTTCTGAGGTTGCTCTGTAGAGATAAGAGCAGGAGCACTATGCTGGTCTTCTTCTTAAGAGAGAATGATAATGACATTAGCCGTAATAATGGGCTAGTTCAGGTTGCTCTGAAACCTGAAATGATTCGAATGGAAGGCAGAGTGAGGATAGTGACGGATGGGCAGACTAGAAGGGAGAGAGCTGGCCTAAGAAGGAGGTGGAGAAACAGGTGGTGGAGGTGGAGCTTCATTGTGCGTAGCTTGAGAGTGGGTGCTACCTCCTTGGTCACCTCATTTGCGACTCCGCATGCAGTGATGAACCATTGTGCTGTGGCGGATGAGAAGCTCAGGAGAATTGGGTGCTTGGAAGGAAAATAGAGGATATGCAGAGGGATCCTGGGTAGGGTTCAAAGGGCAGTACTTGGAATGGGAAAAATGGAACCCACTACCAAAGGTAAGATAGCAGAGCAGGCAACAACATTTTCTTGTATCAATTCTTTTGTAGGGAATTCCTGCGTGGAGCAAGAAAATGCTGAAGGATGGAGGGAAATCAGATGGGTTGATGGGTGCCATATTAAATTGATCTTCCTTCATTTCTCGGTCGGAGCGAGCATTAAAGATTTTCTGCAGGCTGGCCTGCTCTCGCATGAGGTGAGTCTGCAGGTGCCATGACTGAGCCTGGGATGGTGCACTAGCCACCAGCTGGCTGGGCCGAGCGCTGTCAATCCATCTCCTCAACATTAATGTTCTGGAAATTCACCCGCATCTGGGTGCGCTTCGCCTTCCTGTTTCATTTCATTCTTCACAAGATTTTGGTATTCCATTGATTGGTGTTTCGAGGCCAGCATAGAGAGTGTACCTGTATGTAGATCCATCCCACTTTCCACTCCTATGTTAGCCAATAAATTAGCCACTTTATTTCCTTCCCGATGTATGTGCTTGAGAGTGACCGCTTTGTGAGAAGGGAGCCAGATTTCAATAAGTTCAAGCCTATTCGCCATTCTCCACCGTTTCTCACTTTTCTTGAAGGCATTCCTTGCATTATTTTATTGACCATGTTTATGAGGATCTGAGAGTCTCCTTCTATAATAAGTGGGAAATAGCCATTTTTTTGAGCTAGAATGAGTCCCTGCCATAGTCCTTCAAGTTTGGCCAAATTATTTATGTCGCATCCTTTTGAACCTAAGAAAGTTAGCAGTGGAGCTCCCTTATGATCTCCGAAAATTCCTCCAAAACTTGCTTTGCCTGGATTTCCTTTCGAGGCTCCAACAAAATTTAATTGGAACATACGAATGGGAGGAGGGAGCCACTTTTCAGTAGTCCTGATCTTTACCGGAGTTTTTCCTTTGATTATCAACTCTTGATTCCATTGAAGGTTCCAGTTTGCCCATATATTTTGTTCCTGATGGAGAGAAGGAAAGTCCTCCTCATGCTAGGTGTGGAGAAGTAATTTTTCCTTGATGTTTTGACAAAACATGTTCCATAGAGTTTCTAGGGGCGAGGAGTGATCCTTGAAGATTCTCCGGTTTCTCCCCTTCCATATCGTCCACATGAGAAATCCCGAAATGAGCTTCCATAAGAAATTTAAAATCTTGCTTTTGAATGGATTCCGATCCCAATTATAAACAGTGGCTATGATGTCTACTTGGACTCGTCCTTCCCTTTGGCATCGAAAGCTGACTTCTTCCCAAAGCTTGCGTGCCAGCTGACAAGAATGCATAAGATGTTTAGTGGATTCCTCTTCTTGCTTGTAGTTGGGACATAGGGAGGGCCCGTGATAGTTCCTTTTCCTAAGATTGTCCCACGTAAGGACTTTGTTTTGACATTAAAGCCATAAAAAGGTTGAGACTTTCGGCCATATTGTTGGCTCCCAGACTTTGTTCCAGAGAGGATCTTTGACAAAATGTTCTTTGATAATGATGTTATAAGCCTCTTGAGTAGTGAAAGAGCCTTTTTCTTCATAGCCCCATCTAAGAATATCCCTTTCATCTGAGTGCTGTATTTTCCTCTTCATTAATTCTATATCTAGAATCTATTGAGCTTGTTCTGTTCCATGTCTTAAGATGTGATCCACATTAAGCCATTGTCTGTTTCCCTATGTTGTAGAGGAGTTCCAAAGAGCTTGAATTTTTCATAAGTCTGCACATCCTACTCCGGAAGTTGAAGAGGTATGACTAGGTCCTTCAACTTGGGTTGCTACTGCCACGAATCTTCCCAGAACCTGGCTGTATTTCCATCCTTAATCTCCCAAAAACTGTGCTGCTGAATTAGCATTCTGTGTTTCTTGGCCGCATTCTAGATTAGAGAGCCTGGGCTAACTTCTGAAAGTAGTATTAGTTCTTTTGTAGGGCGATTACTGGTGTATTTTTCCATCTGCAGGGTTGCCCAGGCGGTAAATGGCATAGTGAGCCATTTCCACTAGATGCAAGCACCCATGACCTCATTACTATGATATGGATCTCGCAATCCAGTTCCACCTACATGTTTTGGATGGCACACTGTGTCCCATCTGACCAAAGAATATTTGCGGAGTTGACCTAAATCGCCCCACAGGAAAGATCATTGGATATGTTTGATTTCTTTGAGAACCCATTTGGGAGCTGCCAGGATCGAGAAGAGGTACATCGGCAATGGTTGGAGGACAACTTTGATTAAGATAAGATGACTTGCCATATTGAGGGTCCTATGAGTCTAGGAGGCAAGGCGAGCCTCCATCTTTTCTAAAAGAATCCTCCAAGAAGAGTGCTTCAAGGCCGAGTCAATCATTGGAGGACCTAGATATTTGGAAGGGAGGACAGCAATGGAGAATCCAAGAATGCGACCTATGGAAGCTTGGGTAATAATAGGGGTATGAAAGAAGAAAATTTGGGATTTGGCTTTATTTATTTTTGCACCAGAGGCTTCTGAAAAATCCGTCAGTAATGATTTGAATTGACGAGCTTCCTGGACTGAAGGATGACCAAAAAGCATGTTGTCATCCACAAACTGCTGGTGGGTGAAAGCAGGGGTGTTTTGAAAGGACAATCCTCTTAGTTGCTGGGATTGCTGGGCATTTTTAATGTTGTGGCCAAGACCTTCTGCCATAATAACGAAGAGGAAGGGGGAGAGGGGGTCTCCCTATCTGATTCGTTGGGAGGGATGAAAAGGGGAGGATGGAATACCATTGATCAAAACAGAGAAGAATGAGGAAGAAATGAGACTCATGACCCATCTTACCCAGGGATGAGCGAAACCAAAAGCTATTAGAGTTTTTTGAATATACAGCCAACTTAAGCTATCAAATGCTTTTGAAAGATCTATTTTAAGGAGCATACCTAAATTTTTCGTAGTCTTCAGGGAGTGGATGATTTCATGAGTAAGGATGATGCCATCCGTAATCTTCCTTCCTTCCACATATCCAGATTTCTTAGGCAAGATGAGAAGCGGGAGCAACGATTTGAGTCTGGAAGCAATGATTTTGGAGACAATCTTGTAGATTATGTTGCACAAGGCAATGGATTGATATTTGTCAGGGGTGTTGGATTGATCTTCCTTGGGAATAAGGGCTATGAAGGTGGAATTCATGGCTAGAAGCATCCATCTCAATGTTCTTGATTCCTCAACTACCTGCCAGACTTCCAATTTTATCAGCTCCCAGAAACTATGGAAAAAAATTGAAGTGAAATAGTTAGGACCAAGCACCTTCCCCTCTTTCAGTTAACGAACTTCCATTTCCACCTCCTGTAAGTCGAACGGTCTGAGAAGGAGTTGGTTATGCTCCTCTGTAATAACTTTTGGAATATTCCTAGTAATTTTTTCTATGGCTTGCGATCTGTCAATCTGTGGCTCT
Organism: Pinus tabuliformis; assembly: GCA_031772625.1. NCBI lineage: Eukaryota > Viridiplantae > Streptophyta > Pinopsida > Pinales > Pinaceae > Pinus > Pinus tabuliformis. The sequence continues at coordinate 404,289,579 of CM062818.1, read as the reverse complement.
TGATGAGCCTGCTTGAAGTAGTTTTGAAGTTTGCGCTCAATTTCTTCATGTGTTTCCATCTTTACCCCTTGCTCATTTTGAATATGAGTGATGTTGTTATTCATTCTTCGTTGGATCGTAGTTCGGTGAAAAATTTTTGTGTTTTTTTCTCCTTCTTTAAGCCATCTTATTCTCGATTTTTGCCTCCAGAGCGTTTCCTCCTGATTTTCCCTCTTTGAAATCTGAGACTCAAGATACTTTTCCTGTTCTAACAGGTCATCTGATCTACATTTTGTAATGATCCATTGCTGCAATTGTTTCATTTCTTGATCAAGGGCACTTTGTGCCTAGAAAATGTTGCCAAAAGAAGAATGGTTCCATTATTTGATCTTGCTTTTGCGGTGTTTAAGCTTCTACTGAAATTGGAACATTTTTGTGCCATTTGGAGGAGAAAAGTTATTCCATTTTGAGTTTATTAGGTTGTTGAAATCTGGATGTGAAATCCAAAAAGCCTTAAAGCAAAATTGCCTTCGGGTGGTATTGCCAGGACGAGACCATTGGAGAGAGATTGGCCAGTGATCTGACCCTGAGATCAACAAAATTGAAGCTAAGAGGTCTCCTCCGAGATGGATTGCGTTTTCTGAGAGTAAGAATCTGACGAGGCGAGAAGCGATTTGATGCAAACCTACTCTTTTATTGTTCCAGGTATAGAGTCCATTGTTGAATGGCATGTTGATGTGCCAGTTGTCTTGAATGAATTCTTTTAGATGAGAACTTTCCTTGTCCAGTCTGTTCCTACCTCCCCTTTTTTCTTCTAGCTTGGTTATCATGTTGAAGTCACCCCCTGTGATCCATAGTGGATGCTCTCTTTCAGTATTGATTGCAGAAAGTGTGTTCAAAATTTCTATTTTGTACATAGCCTCCTGGGGAAAATACACATTGGTTAAATGACCATGTATGTTGGTCCCTATAATGTGAAAAGTGGCTTGGATAAAATGCTTATTAGTGTGGATGTTATTGAGCATAATGGTTTGAGCATCCTAAATGATTGCTAGGCCTCCCAAAGCACTAGAGGCATCCACTACTGCTGTGAGATATCCTAGCCATGCTTTTGCTACAGTTCGTTCCAGAGAGGTTGAATTGCATTTGGTTTCTTGCAAGAATAGGATTTGTGGCTTCTCTTATTGTATCATATTTTTAATCAGTGTACCTTTCATGGGGTTATTGAGGCCTCTGATATTCCATGATATTAGCTTCATTGAGGAACGTTGGGGAGGGAGTTGTAGTACTTTGTAAGCTTGGAGTATCGACCTGATTCCACCAACATTTCCACGATGCAGATTGTTCATTGGAGATCCGTTTTTCTTCCACGCTTTTTGTTATCTCTGGTGATATGTTTCCCATACCAAAGGTCTCCGGTCTGAATGCCTAGGGATTTCTGCCTTTGTGCTCATGAGAGAATCACTTCCAGATTCTCCAGTTGTCACTTTGGGATTTTGTCATAATTTTTTGTTTTGCATGCATGCTCAAGGCCAAGAATGTTTAGATCCACAATATCTATGCTTTCTGGTTCCTCTTCCATGTGATGAGATTCATTTAATCCTTCAGTTGTTTCTGTTACTATTATAGAATCAAGCTGCATGTTATCTACCTCCATTCCTTGAGTATTCCAGGCAGAGATCTTGTGCAGGACGAAGGGGGATAGATATATGGGTAGGGGATCTTTTTGGGTTTTCTTGGAGTCTACATGGGTAGCTTGTTTTTCCTTCTCGGTTTCCCTCTCTAAGGGATCGAGGTTTTCTGAGTTTTGGTCAACTTGTTGGGCTAATTCTTCAAAGTTGTTGCTCGTAGAGGGCTTGGAGGAGCTGGCTTGAGGCATATTAGGATTTGAAGCCAGTTTCTTATGGCTTTTCCTACGATTGGCGACTTTAGTGAAGCCTTTTGAATCAGGCTTATCAGGTGCTAATGGATTTGAGGGTTTCTAATTTAAAGGACAATCCCTAAATAAGTGGCCCAAGGCATGGCATCTTCTGCATCTAAACGGAACATGTTCATAGTCTATTAACTGAACCCATTCAACATCGTCATTGTAGAGACTTACCGCATCTGGAAGTGCCTTGCTGAGGTGCATATAGATAGAAATTCGGGTGTAGGAGGTGTATCTGCGAAGCTTTGTTTCCTCTGCAACTTTGATAAATTCTCCAAGACCATTCCCGATGTCTTGTAGAGAAGCTTCATCCCCGTATTCCAGTGGGAGAGAGTAGAGGCGAATCCAGACTAGGGCCCCGCTAAGGTCTTCTTTATCTAGGTTGAAGTGCTCGATCCAGTCCCTCAGATACAGGCTAGCCGCGTTGAAGAAATATGCCCCTCCACCTAGGACCCTGTCTTGGTCATCTAAGCAGTTGAAGATGGCCGTGAAGAACCCTTTGGGTCTTAGCTGTAGGGTGATATGTCCTTTCGGCTTCCATTTGGCAGCTATCCAGCCATGCAAAGCTTTCTCTGTTGGCCATAATCCTATAAAATTGCCTATCAGAGCATGGTCTCTCCTGTACTGCATTTGAGCATTGATTCAGTGGCTTGGGAGTTTTATCATCGGACGTTCCGCAACCACTGGCTTGCTGGTGGTCGAGGTGACTTTGGGATGATATTTGTCAACTATTTTTGCTTGTTGTGGATTCATAACTGTGCTGTCTCCATTTTGTTCCTCTGGTCTGACCCCTTCCTCATTCTTCTGCCGAGTTTCATTTTCATTGGGGGGAGGCTTTGCGTCCTTCCCCTTGGGGGATTCATGATACACGTGACCTATCTATCGTGAATGGAAAGACGTATTACTGGCATGGTAGATAGGACTACAAAAGTTTATGAGAATCTGCCGTTGCAGGTTCTACAAAAACCCTAGGGCGCTATTCCTCCACGCGCTTAGAACTCAATAATTATACTTTCTCTCGCCACTAGGACCTCTTTACCAAAAGAGGGTTTGTAATATTTCTAAGACTCTATATATATATATATATATTCTTTGTTTTATGGAAAAATCTACTATATCAATGATTTAAGGGTTGTTACTTTAATCCTCGAATAGACTCTGTAATTCCTTCCCACCATGGTTTATTTATTTTTATGCATTAAATTGATTCACTGTTTCACGCAGTGCTTGTCTTTATCTATTTTTCATTTGAGATATATTCCGCAATCCACCTACAACTATGACTATGGAGACTATCTTCATGTTTCTTGGCTTGTGTATAAAGATTTATTCCTTCTAGCAGCGTTTTAGTTTCATGTCCTGAATCATTCAAATGCAGAATGAGATATAAATTATTCATAAGGATTATCGACTCAGATTCTCTTTATGTTATTTAGGAAATCTCTTTTTTTTTTAATTAGTTACGAATCTTGTGGATGGTTTCATAACTCTTTCTTCATTATAGTTAAATTTCACTTATTTTCCTCAGTTAAACTGCTTAGCGTATATCAGGTATCGGGAATACCTTATCGTTATACTATAAGGTCTAATAATAGAAAAAATTCATCTGATAACACATAAACAAATATAAACATATCTTGGTCCTTCTGTTTTTTCTTGGGAAGATAACTTTCACTATTTTCTAGCATTTACTGGTCTATCTCTAGATGTTTAGGGTTTTGATTTTATAATACTTCTCTAGGTTGAACACACAGTAAACCCCTAAGTTATACCATTGTGTAAAGTTTTTCCGTCTGTTTCAGTAATAAAATTGTTTGATTCTTTTTTGTTTGTTTTTGGATATAGATCTTCTAGTCACTGTAGGTTTTCTATTGGTCACAATGCCTTAGCTATTTCTAGTTTGAAACATAGCCTTTTCTCAACAACATGTGAATCTTTACTTTAATAATTATCTTCCCTACAGAGAGTTAAACACACAGTTATCTAATTTCTACAGTAAAAATAGAATCTTAATTGTACTTATATGATTTTGGCAATATAATATGTCAACTGTTGATTCAAGTTTGACTATGAACACTGATTTACCTCCCAACCATGAGAATCGCTTTCAGGCCAAGTCTCCCCCTGAGCTGTCACCACATGCAGGGTGATCTCCTGTAGACTAAATGTCTTACTTTTATAGCTATCTGGTCTTAACCAAACATAGCACCTAGAACTCTATCTGACATATCAACACAAAAAATCCTTTTCTTCCTTTTCTCTCTTCCTTACCTCAGGTACACATTACCCTCTTGATTCCTTCCCTTGAGAATAAATCTACAAGGAAATAGTTAGGGTTGGGTAACTTCCCATCCCAACTACCTAACATGTGAGAGTTACATAATCATCATTATTAAGACATTAATCTCATGCACATTTTTAATCAAAATAATAAAATATAAACTTCAATAATAATATTCCATTTGTTTGTTGTAGTAACTAAATATTTACATTTTAATGGGGACATCACATCACAAATGAATTTGAGGCATCATCTATAGTAAATATTTAATAACTGCAATAAACAAACTGAACATTACTATTGAATTACTTTGACTAAAAATGTGCATGAGACAAATTTCTTAATAATGATGATTATGTAACTCTCACATGTCAGGTAGTTGGGATGGGTAGTTACCCAACCCTAACTACTTCCTTGTAGATTTATTCTCAAGGGAAGAAATCAAGAGGGTAATGTGTACCTGAGATAAGGAAGAGAGAAAAGTAATAAAATGTTTTTCTGTGCTGATATGTCAGACAAAGTTCCAAGTGTTATGTCTCGTTAAGACCAGATAGCTATAAAAGTAAGACTATTAGTCTACAGGATATCACCCTGCATGTGGTGACATCTCGAGGGGAACTTGGCTTGAAAGTGAGTCTCATGGTTGGGAGGTAAATCAACATTCCTATTCGAACTTGAATCAACACTTGACAGATTATACTGTCGAAATCAGATAAGTACAGTTAAGCTTCTATGTTTATTGTCAAAATCAGATAAGTGTGTGTTTAACTCTCTTTAGGGCAGATAATTATCAAAGTAAACATTGACATGTTGTTGAGAAAAGGTTGTGTTTTAAACTAGAAATAGCTAAGGCATTGCAATTGCTAGAAAATCTATAGTGACTAGAAGATCTATATCCAAAAACAAAAAAAAAAGAATCAGAGAGTTTTATTACTAAAACCAATGGAAAAAATTTACACAAGGGTATAACTTAAGGAATTACTGTGTGGTCAACCTAGAGAAGTATTAAAAATCAAAACCCCAAACATCAAGAGCTACATCAGCAAATGCTAGAAAATAGGGAAAGCTACCTTCCCAAGGAAAAACAAAAGGACCAATATATGTTTATATATGTTTCTGTGTTATCAGATGAATGTTTTCTACTATGATACCTTATAGTATAACGATACGGGATTCTCAATACTTGATATATGCTAATCATTTTAACATTGAAAAATAAGTGAAATTTAACTATAATGAAGAAAGAGTTTTTCAATCATCCACAAGATTCATAACTAATTAAAAAAAAGAGATTGGCTAAATAACAGAAAGAGAATCTGAGTCGATAAATTCTTATGAATAATTTATATCTCATTCCACATTCGAATGATTCAGGACATGAAACTAAAACCATGCTAGAAGGGATACATCTTTATACACACGCTAAGAAACATGAAGATAGTCTCCATATCCAGCGTTGCAGGAAGATTGTGGAATAAATCACAAATGAAAAATAGATAATGACAAGCACTGTGTGAAACAATGAATCAAGTTAATGCATAAAAATAAATAAACCTCTGTGGGATGAAATTACAGAGTCTTTGAGGATTAAAGTAAAAAAACTTAAATCGTTGAAACAATAGATTTCACCATAAAACAAACATTATATATAGAGTCTTAGAAAGATTACAAGCCTTTTTTCTGTAAAGAGGTCCCGGTGGCAAAAGACTTCCAAAATTCAAAATTACAACAAAGTTGATCTGTAGAGCTTCAAAGTACTATAAACTAACGACCATGAACCTAGAACTTGAGAAGCAGGTCAAGGGACTTTTCTAGCCGAAGCACATAAAAGACGCAATCACGGGGTATTCATAATGGAGCCTGGATAACTACTTACAACAATAACCTAAACCATAAACAACCTAGCCAGAAGACTCACGTAAGAACAAAGTAACCCTAAGGAGCTATAGCTATAGACCAGGGAAAATTCTGGAGTAAAACCACATGCCGGAGGCTGAATCTAGTAACAATACAAAACACTTGACCAATTTTGAGAGGAAGGTGTGAAGATTTCAATCTTGAGTGGCCAAGCAAACTTCTGGTGAAACCTAGTAAATCAACAAGTGAGAACTGATTAACCTCTATAAATATTCAAAAAAAAAAATACGCAATAGCTACTTAACCAAGTACAGACAAAATTCCTTAACTGGCCAAGGCTGTGGCATGAACACCTCTTCCACGGTATTAAGGAACCAACACGACCCGTTGTGAACCTGAGAATTCAGATAAATGTTAAAGCACGAGCAAGGCATTATAAGTGAATAAATTAATCAATCTTACGTTAGTAATATTTGAACATGGGTAAGAAAACTAAAGCTGAAGCTCGAAAGGCCAAGAAGTCAGTCACCAGAAGACTTAACATCAACAATGGAACACAGAAGACATGTAATAAGGATAAGTGTGCCCTTTCCATCGTAGGATGAACCCAGTGCAAGGAGAGCCATTGATGCATAATGGTTCCTGAGGAGAGGACGATAGATAGAGGCCGAACGAAAGACTTTGGATGCCGACTCCTACCTTCGCCGAACAGATACATGCAACACATCAGAATCAATGCCCAGAGGATCGCCATAAAGTGCTACCATGCATCTAGTTGGGATTCCACCATTGATTAGATGTGTTTAATATCCTAAGGCCATCGTGCCAACGTTGGTACAGGGGTCATCATGAATACCATGTGTTGAATATTAAATAAAATAAATAACCAGTCATATAAATTAAACTTTATGTGAAATATGTGCATATGTATATAGGTGAACATTACAATTATTTATAAAAACAAGTCATGAATATAAGGTGAATTAAATTGTTAAAATATAATTGTTATTTATGCATATAAATATGGTTTAAGCTCATTATACATATGTGATTTCTGGACACTTTTAAATGTGTAGGTAGGATTTAAATATGTAATTGTAGTTAATTTTTTTTTACATAGTTACTATGGAGAGACATCAAAACCCCAAACATCCATAGCTACATCAGTAAATTCTAGAAAATGGGGAAAACTACCTTCCCAAGGAAAAGGAAAAGGACCAATATATGTTTATATATGTTTCTGTGTTATCAAATGATTTTTTTCTTCTACCAGACCTTATAGTATAACGATAAGGTATTCCCAATCCCTGATATATGCTAAGCAGTTAACAAAGGAAAATAAATGAAATTTAACTATAATGAAGAAAGAGTTTTGAAATCATCCAGAAGATTCATAACTAATTAGAAAAAATAGATTACCTAAATAACAGAAAGAGAATCTGAGTTGATAAATCCTTATGAACAATTTATATCTCGTTCCACATTTGGGATGATTTAGGACATGGAACTAAAACCCTGCTAGAAGGGATACAGCTGTATACACAAGCAAAGAAACATGAAGATAGTCTCCATAGCCAGAGTTGCAGGCGGATTGCAAAATAAATCTCAAATGAAAAATAGATAAAGACAAGCACCATGCGAAACAACGAATCAAGTTAATGCATAAAAATAAATAAACCTATGTGGGAAGGAATTAGAGAGTCTATTTGAGGATTAAAGTAACAACCCTTAAATTGTTGACATAGTATATTTGACCATAAAACAAACAATATATATATATATATATAGAGAGAGAGAGAGAGAGAGAGAGAGAGAGAGAGAGAGATTACAAACCCTCTTTCGGTAAATAGGGTCCCGGTGGCCAAAAATTTCAAAATTAAAAATTACAACTAAGTCGATATGTAGAGCTTCAAAATACAATAAACTAATGGCCATGAACCTAGAAATTGAGAAGCATGTCAAGGGAATTTTCTAACCAAGGCACATAAAAGACACAGTCACATGGTCTTCATTATGGATCCCAGATAACTACTTATAGAAATAACATAAACCATAAACATCCTAGCTAGAAGACCAATGTAATAACAGAGTAAGCCTTAGGAGCTATAGCTCTAGAACGGGGAAATTATGGAGTAAAACCACATACCTGGAGGCCAGAAATAGTACCAATACAAAACCCTTGACCGGATTTTGAGGGGAAGGTGAATAGCTTTCAATCTCGAAAGGCTAAGCAAACTTTTGGCGAAACCTAGTAAATCAACAAGCGAGTTCTCATTAACCTCTGTAAATCTTCAAGAAAGAAATACGCGGTAGCTACTTAACCAATTGGAGACAAAATTCCTTACATGGCCAAGGCTGTGGCCTAAGCACCTCTTCCACGACATTAAGGAACCAACATGGCATGTTGTGAACCTGAGAATCTAGATAAACGTTAAAGAATAAGCAAGGCATTACAAGTAAAGAAATTAATCAATCTTACGTTAATAAGATTTGAACCAGGGTAAGAAAACTGAAGTTGAAGCTAGAAAGGCTAAGCAGTTTGTCGCCAGAAGACTTAACATCAACAATGAAACACAGAAGGCATGAAATAAGGATAGGTGTTCCCTTGCCACCGTAGGATGAGCCCAATACAAGGAGAGTCGTTGATGTGTAATTGTTCCCAAGGAGAGGATGATAGATGGAAACCAGATGGAAGACTCTGGAAGTCACCTCCTGCCTTCAACGAATGGATACATCCAACACATTAGAATCAATGCCTGGAGGATTTCCATTAAGTGCTACCATGCATCCAGCAGGTATTCCACCATCGATTATATGTGTTGAATATCCTAAGGCCATCGTGCCAATGTTGGTATAGGGGTCATCATGAATACCATGTGTTGGATGTGTATGGATTATTGTGAGTTAAACAAACTGACCATAAAAAATAAGTACCCCTTACCTTGTGTAGATGAGTTGTTTGATCAGGTGCGGGGTGCAGCCGTATTTTCAAAGATCGACCTTCGTTCTAGTTACCACCAGATCAAAATTAAGGAGGAAGACATAGATAAAGCATCTTTTAGACCTAACTATGTACATTATGAGTTCGTTGTGTTGCCCTTGGGGCTCACGAATGCCCCTACAAATTTCATGTGTCCCAAGAACAATATATTCCGTCAGTGTTTGGATAAATTTGTGTTGATTTTTATCGATGGCATATTAATTTACTCTCGGAATGTAGAAGAGCACAAAGAACATCTCCGTATAGTTCTTAAAACTTTAAGAGAGAATGAGCTATATGCAAAATACAAAAAAATTGATATATTTAAGGAACAAATCCAGTATTTAGGACATGTCATTACCAAGGATGGAATTACCGTGGACCCCAAAAATATAAAAATAATAATGGAATGACCAGTACCAAAATATGTGGCGAACACAAGGTCATTCATGGGTCTATCCGAATACTATAGGGGATTTTTCGTAGGTTTTTCCAGGGTAGCATACCCCATCACCTCTCTACATAACAAGGGAAAGACTTTCAAGTGGACCATGGAATGTCAAAATAGTTTTGATCAACTTAATCATTTACTTACCACCACACCTATTTTGAGCATTGCAGACTCAAATAAAGGCTATGTGGTTTGTATAGATTCTAGCAAGGAAGGTGTTGGTGGCACACTAATACAAGAAGGCATAGTAATTGATTATGACTAGGAAACTTAAGGAGCACGAGCAAAAATATTCATCCTATGACTTAGAACTAACAACAATCATACATGCATTAAAAATGTAGCAACATTATTTGATGGGTAGGAAATTTCTTTTAATGATTGATCATCATAGTTTAACTAACCATTTTAAACAACCCACTTTGAATGCTAGAAAAACTCATTGGGTCAATTTCCTAAGTGGATTTGATTTTGAAATTGAGCACTTGAAAGGCAAAGAAAACCAAGTTGCGGATTCCTTAAGTCAAAAATTACATTGTATATATAAAGTCTCATTTAGTGAAGCACGAACTGAATTTAATGAGCTAATTACGCAGGTAGGTAGGTCTGGTCCAGAATATAAACTTTTATGGAAGTAAGAAATTTTTTTAAACAATAATGAACAACAACTGTGATATAAAATAGATCATGAAGGCATGCTGATTATAAAAAAAGAATATATTTACCTAACTAGAAAAATGTTAAATTCTTAATTCTAGAAGAATATCATAAAACTCTGTATGTAGGCCATCCCAGATATCAGAAACTAATTACCACACTTAGAAAGGAATATTTATGTCCTGTAATGGAGAAAGAAGTGACTGAATACTTGGCTTGCCGTCTAGAATGTCAACAAGTAAAATTAGAGCATAGTCACCCAGCCAGGTTGTTGCCCCCGTTGCCTATTCTGGAATGGAAGTGGGAAACCATTTCCATAGAATTTATTACGGGACTACCTAAGTAAAGAAAGCATAATGATTCAATAATGGTGGTGGTAGATAAGTTGAGCATGTTTTCTCACTTCATACTAGTACAATCAACCTATAAGGTTGTGCAAATTGCTAATATATTCATGAAAACCATTTTTAAATTGCATGGGTTACCAAAGGTCATAATTTCTGATTGTGATGTAAAATTCACATCAGATTTCTAGAAAACCTTATTTGAAGGTTTAAGCACCCAGCTACATTTCAGTACTGCTTACCACCCCCAAAATGATGGGCATACCGAATGAGTAAATTAGGTAGTGTAAGATATGTTGCGGACTTATGTAATGCAACAACCATCCAAATGGGAGGATTACATACATTTGGTAGAATTTTCTTATAACAATGGTTACCACACATCACTACAAATGAGTCTGTTTGAAGTACTATATGGATGAAAGTGCAGGACACCTTCGAGTTGGGGTGGGCCAGAGGATAAGTTGATGTTGGGGCCGGACATGTTAAAAGAAATGGAGGAGATGGTTAAAAGTGTATGATCTAATTTAAAGGTTGCGCAAGACAGACAAACGAACTTTGTTGATCGAAAGAGTAGTTTCTGGGAATTTCAAATTGGAGATCATGTTTATGTGTGGGTGTGGGCCAAGAAAAGTACATTTCAATGGAGCAGATGTTCCAAATTAGCACCCCGATTCTGGATCGAATCAGAGTAGTGGCCTACCAGCTCGCCTTGCCTAGCCACATACGTGTGCACAATGTTTTCCATGTTTCGATGTTAAAAATAAATAAATAATATATATATAATATATATATATATATATATATATATATATATATATATATATACATATATACATATATACATATATATATATATATATATATATATATATATATATATATATATATATATATATATATATATATATATACATATATATATATACATACATATACATATACATATACATATATATATGACCCTAAGAATATAATCAATTGGAAAGATATATAGGTAATTTAATTTTTGTAATAATAAATCTGGCAAGACAAGTTGCCAAAGAAAAGAACTGACTAAAATTTTCCTGTGTGTAGGTTGAACAGGAAGGTGAGTTCTTGGTTGAGCATTTGGTTATACTCAATCAGAGAGAAGTAATGTTGCGGAAATGAGTTATCACCCAAGTTAAAGTGCAGTGACAGCACTTTGGGCTGGAAGAGGCCACTTGGGAGGATGAACAAGTGATGAAAGAAACTTGTCCAAGTCTATTTGCAGCAAAAAAACATAGGGACGATGTTTAATCTTAGGGGTGGGTGATGTGATGTCCCTAGTAAATTGTAAATATTTAGTTACTACAACAAACGAACTGTATATTATTATTGAAGTTTATATTTTATTATGTTGATTAAAAATGTGCATGAGACAAATGTCTTAATAATGATGATTATGTAACTCTCACATGTCAGGTAGTTGGGATGGGCAGTTACCTAACCCTAGCTACTTCCTTGTAGATTTATTATCGAGGGAAGAAATCAAGAGGGCAATGTGTACCAGAGATAAGGAAGAGAGAAAAGGAAGAAAATGTTTTTTTGTGCTGATATGTCAGACAGAGTTCGAGGCGTTATGTATGATTAAGACCATATATCTATAAAAGTAAGATTTTTAGTGTACAAGAGATCAAACTACATGTGGTGACATCTCGGGGGGATACTTGGCCTGAAAGCGAGTCTCATGGTTGGGAGGTAAATTGAAGTTCCTAATTGAACTTGAATGAATAGTTGACAGATTATACTGCCAAATTCAGATAAGTACAATTAAGCTTATGTGTTTATTGTTGAAATCAGATAAGTGTGTGTTTAACTCTCTATAGGGAGGATAATTATTAAAGTAAATATTTTCATGCTATTGAGAAAAAGATGTGTTTTAAACTAGAAATAGCGAAGGAATTGAGACCATTAGAAAATATACACTGACGAGAAGATCTATATATAAAAAAAAAAGAATCACAAAATTTTATTACTGAAATCAATGAATTTTTTTTACATAGGGGCATAACTTAGGGGCCTACTATGTGGTCAACCTAGAGAAGTATTATAAAATCAAAACCCCAAACATCCAGAGCTACATCAATAAATGATAGAAAATAGGGAAAGCTACCTTCCCAAGGAAAGTAAAAAGGACCAATATATGTGTATATATGTTTCTGTGTTATCAGATGAATTTTTTCTACTATTAGACGTTATAGTATAACGATAAGGTATTCTCGATCCGTGATATATTCTAAGCAGTTGAGCTGGGAAAAACAAGTGAAAGTTAACTATAATGAAGAAAGAGTTCTGAAATCATCCACAAGATTCATAACTAATTAAAGAGAAAGAGATTGGCTAAATAATAGAAAGCTAAACTTAGTTGATAAATCCTTATGAATAATTTATATCTCATTCCACATTCGAATTATTCGGGACATGAAAATAAAACCCTGTTAGAAGGGATACATGTTATGAAACCAGCTCAAGAAAAGATAGAAAAGATAGATCAACGCCTTAGAATTCAGCCTCTTCGAGGGGGCAACCTCCTTTACATTACATAAATGAACAATTCTTGGATGATACAAATGACAAAACCTCCTTTCTATATATAGGAGTCTAAGGAGTCATAATATAATCCAGCCGACCTAACAATAATAATATAAAGCCACAAAAATAACAATAGAGGGATTCTATGGGGCACAGGAATAACAACATGGGGGTAATAGGGGCACAACAATATAAATAAGGGGTATAACTACAATAGTAATGGGGTAATCACTAGTATTATTGGGACCCAACATGCCCCTCTCCTTAAAAAAAGTGTTGTCCTCAACGCTTGAGTAGTTCTGGATACTTCTGCATAAAATTTTCATCCTCCCATGTGGAATCTTCAGCGGATAAGTTCTTCCACTTGATAAGATACTCTGAAATTGATCGATTTAGTAGCTGTCGAGTTCTTGTTTCTGTGACTTCTTCCGGTTCCAATATAATTTTTCCTTCCTCCTCAAGTTCTGGCAATATTGTTTGCACTGAGAGCTTGTCGCCTATAACCTTCTTTAAACATGAAACATGGAAAAATGGGTGCAATCGAGAAGCTGCAGGAAGCTCCAATTTGTATGCCATAGTACCAATCTTTTGCAACACCTTGTACGGACCATAATACTTTGGTGATAATTTATTATCCTTCTTAGCTTGCTTTAGGGACATTTTCTTATATGGTTGTAGCTGTAGGAATACCCAATCACCTACATCAAAACTTCTTTCACTGCGATGTTGATCTGCTTGTTGTTTCATTCTATTTTGTGCCAACACGAGGTTATCCTTTAAGAGTTGCAGGACTTCTTGTTGATGTTCAATGTGATGTTCCACTACCTGAACCTTAGAATTTTCTCTTAAATATGATGTGATGGATGGTGGTTGATACCCATAAAGTGCTATAAATGGGGTCATTTTTGTTGCTGTATGGAAGGAAGTGTTATACCACCATTCAGCCAGAGGCAACCATTTGACCCATTGTGTCTATTTATCAGATACAAAGCAACGAAGATATCCTTCCAAACATTTGTTTACTATCTCAGTTTGCCCATCAGATTGAGGATTATAAGGTGAGCTATGAGCTATCTGAGTACCAAGACAAGAAAATAATTTTGTCCAAAAATTTCCAGTGAAAATGGGATCTCTGTCACTTACAATAATCTTTGGGTTTCCATGTAGCTTTTGAATTGTTTCCATAAATGCAGTAGAAACTGTACTGGCTTTAAATGGATGTGATAATGCACAAAAATGTGCATACTTGGTAAGTCTGTCAACTACCACCATGATGACACTCTTTCCCTCAGACTTGGGTAAACCTGTGTTAAAATCCATTGAAACCTCCTCCCAACATTGGCTTGGAATGGATAAAGGTTGTAATAAACCCATTGTCTTAATTGTTTCAACTTTATTTTGTTGGAAAACCAAACATTCCGCCACAAACTTTTGAATATTTGATTTAAGGCCATCCCAAAAAAATTCCTTCTTAACCCTGTGGTAAGTTTTTAAAAATCCCGAGTGCCCTCCTAAGGGAGAAGTGTGCAATTCCATAAGAATCTTTTGTTTTAGTTGGGAATTCTTACAGAGGTATAAGCGATCTTTGTACCATAATGAATCATTTTGCCAGCTAAATGTATCAGACGTACTGGAATCTTGTTGTAGCTTTTGAATAAGTGCCCACACTTCTTCATCATTCTTCCATTCCTCCCTTGCTTCGTTTATCCAATCTGGTTGGATAATAGAAATGGCGCACAACAATGCTTCCACATCCTCATCCTTTCTTGAGAGTGCATCTGCCACCACATTTTGCTTCCCTTTTTTGTAGATGATTTCAAATTCATAACCCAACATCTTTGTGACCCGCTTTTGTTGCTCTTCAGAGGATAATCTTTGTTCTAAAAAGTATTTAAGCCTATCATGATCCGTTTTTACCTTGAAATGTCTTCCCATTAGGTAGGGTCGCCATTTCTTAAGTGCATGGAGTATTGCCAACATTTCCTTCTCATAAATAGCTTTGCTTAAAAACTTTCCCTTGATTGGACGACTTTCAAAAGCAATGGGCCTTTCATCTTGCATTAGAACAGCACCAATTCCATTTCCTGAAGCATCACATTCCACAATAAAGGTTTTTGTGAAGTCCGGTGTAGCTAAGACCAGTGCTTGGCACATTGCCTCTTTAAGATGTTCAAAGGCCTTTGTTGCTTCCGGAGTCCATGAAAATGCATCTTTCTTCAATAATGTTGTTAGAGGTGCTGCTATTCTCCCATAATTCTTAACAAACTTGCGATAATACCTTGTCAACCCAAGAAATCCTTACAGATGCTTTATGGATGTGGGGATTTTCCATTCCTTAATGGCTTTAATTTTTCTAGGGTCTACCTTAACTCCTTCATGAGATACAATATGACCCAAATATTCCACCTCCTGGACTCCAAAGAAATATTTGGATCTTTTTGCATATAATTGTTTCTCCTCCAATAGTTGTAGAACCCTATCAACATGTTCAACATGATCCTTCCAAGACTTGCTGTAGATTAGTATATCATCAAAAAATACTAACCAAAATTTTCTAAGGAATGGTTTGAAAATTGAATTCATCAAACCTTGAAATGTTTAAGGTGCATTAGTAAGGCCAAAAGGCATGACCAAAAATTCATAATGACCCTCATGAGTTCTAAATGTCGTTTTCGGAATGTCTTCAATCTTCATTCTGATTTGATGATATCCCAAACGAAGATCCAACTTGGTGAGTAAATTGATCCTTGCAATTCATCCAGTAATTCATCAATGATAGGAATGGGGAACTTATCTTTAATAGTGAGCTTATTGAGCTCCCTATAATCTGGACACATGCGCCATGATCCATCCTTCTTGTGCACCAATACTACTGGAGAAGAGAAAGAACTTTGACTTGGTTGAATTATACCAGCCTCTAGCATTTCTGCAACCATACATTCAATTTCACTTTTTTGGACATAGGGATATCTGTACGGCGTGATGTTTGGAGGAACACTTCCTGGAATCAGATGAATAGCATGATCATGATCACGCATAGGTGGGAGACCTTTGGGAGTCTCAAATACCTTGGAATGATTGTCCAGGACTTTTTGGAGATCTGGAGAAATAGATGATTCCGATGTGGAAACATCTAGCGAACATAATTGTGCAATTACACCTCTTTGATCCTTTTTTAGAATATTTGTCATACCATTAGAGCTGATTATCTTTCCTGGTTTCCCTACAATACCCCTTAATTCAACTTCCTTTCCTTCCGTAGAAAATTTGATGAAAAGTTCTTGAAAATTAAAAGCTATTGTACCCAAGGATTGTAGCCATTGGACTCCTAGTACAACATCAGCACCTCCCATTGGAATGGAAAGCATTGGGCTAGTCAATACATATTCTCCCATGGATAGCTTGATATTATGGCACCTTCCAGAACAATTTATTGTTCCTCCATTTGCAATCATCACTTGACACTCTGGTGCTGGATATAGGAAGCAATTCAATTCTTTTGCTACCCGACAATGAATAAAATTGTGGGTGCTTCCTGAATCAATCAACACTATTACCTTTTTCTTCTTGATTTGTCCTTCTATCTTGGTGGTTTGAGGAGTGGTAATTCCCGCTAATGCATTACAAGATATGGTCGGATTTATTTGTTCTTCATCTAGGCTTTGTTCCTGGAGTATATCTTCTTCTTTTGAACTTCTTGCTCCTTTTCTTCTTCCTCTTCACAATCTATGTAGAATAATTTCTTCTCAGCACACTTATGACCTCTAGTGTATTTGCTATCACAACTGTAACAAAGCCCTTTTGCTCTTTTTGCTTCCAATTGTTGTGGTGTCAACCTTATAGGTTGTGGAAGACTAGGGGAAACAACACTTCCATCTTTATAGTTGTGAGTGGTATGCTTCCTGGTTGCCATAATTTTGCTTTCCATTTTTCTTGCTAACCTGAATGCCTTCTCTAATGAATCAGGTTCCCAAAGGAGAACATCATGTTGGATATTATCCTTTAAAGACCCTATGAACACATCAATCCTATGCTCCTCTGGAATATCTTTTACCCTTATGTTCAATTTTTGGAACTCCTCAATGTGCTCCATTACTGAACCCTTTTGTTTGAGACTTATCAATTGGCTAAAAAAAGTGTTGCTTTTTGTATCTTCATAATGTGCTATCAATTCTTCCGTAAAAATTTCCTAAGTGATAAATTTTTTACGAGAGAAAAGCCATTGATACCATACAAACTGATTTGGTTCCAAATATACAGTTGCCATACGTACCTTTTGTGTGTTTTGCACATTATTGAGATCGAAGAACTGCTCCATCTGTAATATCCATGTGGTGGGATCCTTGCCATCAAACTTCCTCATATCGATTTTTGGAATATGGTGGGTCTTCGATCCAACATTAGCGTCTATGGAATCATGATTAACATTACTTTTGTTCACATCACGAGTTTCCTTTACAACCTTTTCACCATTAGTAAGTATTTCTTGTAGGAAATTTGTCAAATCTCTCTTCAAATCTGCCATGTCTGTCTTCAAATCCGTCTTCAAATTTGCCATGTCTCTCTTCAAATCTGTCTTCGAATCATCCATATTAGCTTCCATGCCCTTTATCATAGATTCCACGCCATTTATCTTAGATTCCACGCCATTTATCTTAGATTCCATGCCACTTATCTTAGCTTCTGTTAGCTTTTGTGAGCGTGACATTTGTTGCACTTGTTCTTGTAATTTTGATATATCATGTAGCATTTCTTCCTCTTCTTCATGAGTCATGCTAGAGCTTTCAGGTTCCTTACTAGGTGTTTACATTTTCTTTCCTCGAGGCATCAGTTACCGATAATAATGCTTTACTATGCCCTTTGAATTCCGTTAAACCAAGCTTACACAAAAATTTAAAAAAAACTACACACCTTTTTTCACTTTATAGAAGCCTGATATTGAATCTGATGTACCTCGGTAATTTCGGATCATCCAATTCTGAAATTGCGGCCTGTAGTAGCCTTCTGTGTCCTCTTTCCAATGCCACAATTCTGACCCAAATTGGATTCTCCAAGGAAGAGTTATGTGAAATCCCCCATAGTGACTTGCTTTTAGACTAATTCAGTAGAGCGAACTTGTACGATGTGCCACAAGTCACTGTTTCAACCTTTGAATCTAAAACACACATACAAGAAACTACAATCCGTCCTCTTTCTGTGCCTTCTTATGAAATTTCAATCCGATCCTTAGAGAGAAAGTTATGACGATTTTCCCCAGGTCACCTGTTTTGAATGTAATTCAGGAGTCTGCAAAAAGACCAACTTCCTCAGATCATATCTCCGCAAATATCGCGCGACAAGCTCTGAAATTCGGACCCAAGGTTCAGTGCGATTTCTTCTCAAATAGTTTTTTTTTTTTTGCGACTTCTGAAACGTCACAGAAAAAAAGTTATAGTGAAAATGCCACGATGACCTGTTTGGAGCAGCGAAACCCTAGAATCCAAAGCTCTGATACCAAATGTTATGAAACCAGCTCAAGAAAGGATAGAAAAGATAGATCAACGCCTTAGAATTCAGCCCCTTCCAGGGGGCAACCTCCTTTACATTACATAAATGAACAATTCTTGGATGATACAAATGACAAAACCTCCTTTCTATATATAGGAGTCTAAGGAGTCACAATATAATCGAGCCGACCTAACAATAATAATATAAAGCCACAAAAATAACAATAGAGGGATTCTATGGGGCACAACAATAACAACATGGGGGTAATAGGGGCACAAAAATATAAATAAGGGGTATAACTACAATAGTAATGGGGTAATCACTAGTATTATTGGGACCCAACAATACATCTTTATACACAAGCCAAGAAATATGAAAATAGTATCCATAGCTAGAGTTGCAGGCAGATTGCATAGTAAATCTCAAATGAAAGATAGATAAAGACAAGCATTGTGTGAAACAATGAATCAAGTTAATGCATACAAATAAATAAACCTCTCTGGGAAGGAATTACAGAATCTATTTGAGGATTAAAGTGACAACCCTTAAATCATTGACACAATATATTTCGCCATAAAACAAACAATATATATAGTCTTAGAAAGATTACAAACCCTCTTTCGATAAAGAGGTCCTAATGGCAAAAAAATCTGAAATTCAAAATTACAACTAAGCCGATCTTTAGAGCTTCAAAATACAATAAACTAATGGCCATGAACACAAAACTTCAAAAGTAGGTCAAGGGACTTTTCTAGCTGAAGCACATAAAAGACGCAGTCATGGGGTCTTCATTATGGAGCCTGGATAACTACTTACAAAAATAACATAAACCACAAATAGCCTAGCCAAAAGACCAACGTAAGAACAGAGTAACCCTCAGGATCTATAGCTATAGACCGGGGAAATTTCTAGAGTAAAACATCATACCCGAAGGCCAGATGTAGTACAAATACAAAACCCTTGACTAGATTTTGAGAGGAAGGCATAGAGCTTTCAATCTCCAGCGACTAAGAAAACTTCTGGTGAAACATAGTAAATCAACAAGAGAGAACTGATTAACCTCTGTAAATCTTCAAAAAAAATACGCAATAGCTACTTAACCAACTAGGGACAAAATTCCTTACCTAGCCAAGGTTGTGGCATGAACGCGACATCACATTGCCAATGAATTTCAGGGACCATCTACAAAACCTTTATCATTTGGCAATAATTGTTTTTTATGTGAAAAATGTTGGGGTGAAGGGATATTCCAATTCATTCATTTGTTACATTCCATATTTTGTTGTCTTGACTATCTGAAATAGGATAGTTTACATGTGTGACTTCATGGGTAATTATAGAATTCTTCTTAACTATTACTAATGTCAACTATTTGCAATTGCATCTCTAATGGTGCAAAATGAGATCACTTTGTGTCCACTTCTTGCAATCACAGTGGATCGATATATCTCCTCTCAATACATAAATCTTCTTCTTGATTGATTAAGATCTTAGAATTTATTTTTGGTGCTGAAAAGAACCACTAAGTTAACAATGACCAATGCTCTCTACTGTTAGAACATAGGAGGTTTCTCTATAGGCAAGACCGGGAACATGCATTAGAGGAATAGCGACTACCTCCTATTGAATTAGTGAATGGGAAGAGGGAATCTTATGACCATGTGCATAGAGATATGAATAATGTTTCAACATGCACCTTATCATATCAACCACCTGAATCTATATTTGTTGGCACTGACACTAGGTAAAATTTAATGGGTTATGGAACTTCACTATGGAATGCTACCATAGCCTCTACTAATGGATTAAGTGAATCAACCAAATCAATTGGAAAAGCTAAGAAATGGATTAAATTGTAACTTCTTCTTGGGAAAAAAATCTCCTTACTATGGCTATCGAATTTATTTTCATACAGAATATATTGATCTCTCGACAAGAAATCTACTTATATTCATGCAAGTAAAGGCCCATAGACAATATAAGCTACTAAAGTAAGGTGTAATGATGGTGTTCCCATATCCCTTTATTTTCCTGGTAATTAGGCTGTTACTCCTTATGAGTGTTCTAATATACGCTTTTTACTAGGGATGATTCAGATGCTATGTTACAACTTGCAAAGACTTGTTATAAATGAGTGCTACATTACAACTCGCAAATACTTGTTATAAATGAGTGTTATGATATGCCCTTCTTCCCAGGGATGATTCAGAGGCTATGTTGCAACTTGAAAAGACTTGCTATAATAATTGAAATAGAATTGAAAGTGTTGTCATTAGATATCCTTATTCGACTAAGCAAAGGTTAAGGTAAACAACTGCAATAGATTATATGTTTCAAAGTTCACACACTTCACCCAGTCAACCTCGCTCAAGTTAGGGACTTGATGCCTTGCAACCCTCCTTGTTATAAATTCAATTTGATTTAAGGCTCGAGTTATTAATGGGAATTTTGTTTTCAAAAGGAAAAAATTTCCAGACATTAGATGATAGGAATAACAATATTATGTACATCTAAAGAGTAAGGTAGTGAAGATTAAAAAATAAAAAAGATAACATTAGTAGATATATTACTATAAAGTCTAGAGTAATTTAATAAGTAAATAAATTATTGTTGAAAAAATTATGTTGAATATGAATTTTGTTGAAAGTTATAATGTTATTTAACTGATATGATTTTTTATCATGACACATTTTATTTAAAAATACTAAAAAAATTAAAAAGGTATATTTAAAAGATATTTGTTATTATAAAGTGGAGAATAGTTTAATAAGTAAATACATTATTATTAAAAAAATTATGTTGAATGATAAATGTCTTAGTTGGAGTGGTTTGGTGAACAATTAGTTTCTTTAGTTGGGTGGATTCTAGTATGAGGAGACATGTTGTATAAGGCCCTTTAGTTAAATTTGTGAATATTTTGGTAAACTTATTATTCACCTATTAATTCTACCACATAGGTGTATATTTCCTTAGTTTCTTGCCAAAGAATTTAATATTTGACCCTTTCATATACTTTATGGAGCCTTGAATGAAATTCTATGTGAGAGCCATGTAATTGACATAACACCCATGATTTAAATGTAGAAATTCCATTTATAGGGAAGCTCCTCATTATTCCAAGTGTAGTTCCATTGAAACTTGTTAGATCAATGCTAATAATATTAATATATATAAACTATTTGTTGCAGTTGTTAATCAACCAATTTGCTACTATGAAGGAGAGTGAAAAGGGAGACTCTTCCTCTTTATACATCCATGAGAGAGAATCTATGATTACATTCTCCTTTCCTTTCATATAAATTTATATACAAAAATTTTGGTGACTCATTTTTATTTCACAGGGAAAAAATCCTTTGCTCTTGGGAGTATTTCAAGCCACTATTATTGGTTTTAGTGTATAATTGTTTCCCCAGTAGGAATAGAAACTAGATATCCATAACATGCAATATAGCCATCATCTCCTTTACATAAATTTATTTTCCCAAGTTCCTCTTACATATTTTTTTGTTGGTGAAATCCAATGGTCATCCTACTTTGATCCTCTTTGTTGAGTATTTCTCTAATGCCTTTACCTGCTCCACCACCTTCCAACACAAGTTTTAGTGAAGTAGCCTAGAAAGAGTATTAGGAACATAGATAGAATTCTTCAAGTTTTCCACATCATTTTGTCTCAAAGAATTTTTTTAATTAGGGTGTGAGTGGAGTTACAATATTATCACATTTCCTTATAAAATTTCTATAATAACTAGTGAGATGAAGAAAACATCTTAAAATTTTAAGAGTTTGAGAGTAATTCCATTCCTTCATTGCTTCAATTTTCTTTAGGTTCACACTCACACATTCATGACTAACAATATGGTCTAAATATTCCAATTCATATAAATAGAGATACTAAAGTAATTTTAAAACATAATCCTCATCTTGTGATGTTTATTAGATGTTGGAACAAGGAAGGTAAATGGAAAAGGATAAAGGGAATCACCAAGATTTTGTAATGTCCTTAGTGAGTGTGAAAAATAATTCTTGTAATATCTACCTCATTCATGCACATTTGGTGATATCTCGAGTAGAGGCTAACTTCTCTAAAGAATTAAGCACCCTTGAACTCATTCAAATGGATATCAATGACTTGAATGAGGAGCTTCACTTGGACTTTTAGATTTTTGAGAACTCAAAAGTTTGTATGAATATTACATGTGTGTTATACCTTGAGGAACATGATGAAAAGTGAATAAGGAAGCTTAGTATTGGGAAAATGATGGAAATGACTAGAAATTATTGAACCATATTTTCTATTTGTTTTTTTTGGAAAACAAATGGTGAAATAGGCATAGGATAAGTGAGAGGCTACATGTGTTGAGTTAAATAAATTAATCATGATCCCTTCATATATAGATTATGAAAATCCATGGTGATAAGGAATTAAAGTCCCTAACCATTTAACACCAAATATAATATCTCAACCACAAATTTCAAAATAAAACATGTGGGTTTTCAAGGAATAACACCCATTACGAGTCTTAGATTTTCACAATGACCACTACATTTTGTATAACCTCCAATAGTAATCATGATTTGAAGGTTGTGAACAACATGAATATAGTGGTGTTTTTCTTGGGCTACACATAATGATACATGAAGCTATTGATGCTGCCACAATCAACTTAGAGGACGACTTTTGGTTGATTGTTGTACTCAACCAATTTGAGGATTTGGGGAGTAGAAATACAATTGAAGACATAAAGGGATATCTAAGGTTCCAAATCTTGTAGAACATATGGGGGAATGTATTGAATAGATGAATTAATATCCATTGAATATATAACTACAGTAATAATATGAAATGTCCTTTGAAATTACCTTAAAGAATTTTTCTTCTTACATTTATGTCAAAGAAAATATTCCTTATCACAGTTGTAGCAAATGCCTTTAAGTTGACTTTGTATGATTTTGTTTTGAGTGGGCCTAATGGTTGAGAGCATGTGTTTCCTCATAAAATATCACATAGTAAAATCTAGAGGGAGGTAGAGTATATATGCCTATGTATACTTTGAAAATTAAATAATTGAGGAAGTGGGTCCCCTTTTCCACAAACAAGGGAGTCTCATACACCAATTTGGTGTCTAGATTTCCCATGACCTTAAATATATTATTATTATTCACCTGTGGGTTTTAAGTGGTGGGGAGGATAGAGAAGGATTTGTGGAAGATGAAATAGTGATCCAAAACCTATTATAATGTGACATTATTATTTAACATTTAAAACTAAAGATTAGACTAGTAAATTGTTTCACAAATATTTTTTTAATATAGAAATATTAGGTTTACATCTTTAATAAGTGAAAGAACCAACTAAAATCAAATGACCACAAAATAAAAAATAAAATAAAAAAAACTTAGAATTTTAATAATTGATCTATGAGAGTATTAAACACATAATAGATAAGAGAAGTAATAAAAGCATACAACGAAGAGAAAGTTTAAACACATAGTGACACTTTTTAGATAAAAATAATAATTCACAAGAGGATACAAAGTAAATTAAAAATATGAACTAAAAATTTCATTTAATAGACAAATTTATTTGAAAGTAAGTTATTAAATATTAAAATATACAAGTTATAAAATTCATGTATAAAATTAATAAAAAATAATATTAATAAAAATGTGAACACACGTTAAATTCAATCTAAAATGTGAATTTTCATTCTCTCAATAATTTAAAGTTAATTAATAATTTGAAATTATTCCAATCAAACCAAAAAAAACAAAATAAAAATATGGAAATAATAAACATTCTCATACCCTTCCTATAAAAAGAAAATTTAAGGATGAAGGACGAAGGGAAAGGCTTCGGACTTCCTAAGTGCACTGTGCGCTCAAGGGAGAGAAGGAGGGCACAGGGCGCAAGTCCAAAGAACAAAGGGAAAGGCTTCATTATTCCCAAGTGACTTGTGCACTTAAGGCACAGGAGGAGGGATCAACGCACACTCCTAAAGGCTGAAGGATAAAGGATTCAAGCCTTCAAGGTGTGCTCATGTGCTCAAGAGGCTTAGTAGGGCACATGACGCAAGTATGAAGGTTTAAGGGTGAAGTTTGACTCCTTTGGAGTGCGTTCATGCACTCCAAGGGTCAAGAGGGTGCATGGAATATTGTGGAAGGCTAAAGGGTTGGTCTTAGGCCTTTAGGGTGTGCTCATGCACTCAAGGAGGGCGCACTTCTTCGAGTCAAAGGGGTGCACTCAAAGGAAGACTTAGTTTCTTGAAGGGCGCAATTCAAAAAGAGGAAGGGGAAAGGGATTACGGAATGTGATTTTCACTCTTTGAGGATGCATGATGCACTTCTAAAAAATGAAGGATTTTTTATCAAGGCTTGAGAGTGTGCTTTTGCTCTCCTAACCTTGGCAGGCTCATTTTGCAACTAAAATTTGTCTAAGTCTGGGATATAGGGCAATGTGTGAACATAATGTGTTTAGACATAAAACCATATGCGACACATAGCAAATCATTGAGAGAACTTATAAAACCTTGGAAAGCGATAAGTGTATATTAAAATTCCACTTTTCATGCATTCCCCAAGTACAACAAGTGAAGTATGTGTGATTATGACCAAAATGTGTCATTTTATAACAAAAAATATGTTACAACCATGAAATGCACTTAAAGATGTTCTAATCAATGCGATGACACTTTAGAACATGCAAAAACTTGAAATACATAGAATAGCATGATAAAACACTTGACAATCAATGTGACACTAGATATGGCGGTGATATTAGGCTCCAAAATTCGAATGTAGTGAAATGTTTTGAGGGTGTTGTAGTAGTGACAACACTTGGTGACATAATGGGCGACCTTCAACTTCTTTGTATAGGAATAGATTTCGGTTAAAGGGTCAAACCTTCAGGAAGTATTGATTTCCTTTATTCCCCCCTTTTGACTTGGTTATATACATAACATCTCACTTTATTCTACTTGGTTGAACTCACAAAAGATACACTGTATCACAATTGTTTCAATCTAGGAAAGGGTAATATGCACGGTGAGTTCATGATATTCATAGTATGAGTTTTCATCTTTGGTGCTTCTTTGCTACCAGCAGGCCTGAACAGTACCCTGATGGAGTCACTATAGGAGCACAAATGTTTCTTTGCTACCAGCGAGCCTGGACAATACCCTAGCGAAGTTGCTTGCTTCACCTCCATGCACAGGAATCCTTTCTCTTCTTTCACCTTTTATTTATGTATTTAATAGGACTATGCATCAAAACTTATTATTTTCAATGGGGAGAAGAGGGATCTTGAATTATTGAGACTAGAGGATGTCTCCCCTTCAGAGAAGTATTATAGACCTTTGATATTGGTTTTCTTGCTTTAAATTTTCCCCTTATCCCCTATATACTAGATTGGACAAGCATTCATACACAAGTGGATTGACACCATGTTGAGTAGTTTAGATACTATCATAAGCATGGATCTAATAGGTTACCTCAAGGTTATCCTTTTGGATGAATCATATTTTCCATATGGACTTAGCTCAACCTATGGAATTTTCCCAAACAATGAAGGAGAACAAAAAAAGCCAAGCATTGTGGTTGTCACACTTCTCTTTTATTACACCACAAAGTCATTTTAAGCCATGCACTTTTACACAAGGGTCTTATTTATCTACAATAACCAAGAAACATGACAAGACGGGACATGACTAACACAATACACTTATGACTGACACATATAAAAAGAAAAATACACAAAACAAACTATAGAAAAAGAGAAACATGTACTTATTATTTAAAAAAATGCTTCAAATGTCATCCATTTACAGGAAGGGTTTCAATCCTCCCATCTAAGGATTTTAGCTTGAATGTATTATAACCAAGATTTTATTCGATCGTGACAGGTATGATCCAAAAATGTTGGAACTTCGTGTGTTTTCCCTTTTCTTCATGGGGTTTATCCCACTTCAGTACTAGGTCACCCACATCAAAAATATTCTCCTGCCAATTTTTTATCAAACCAGTCTTTCACTTTGAGGCTTTCTTCCTCGAGTTTGAGTAAAGTGTCTATCTTGCTTTGAATTAAAAGGCAAGGTATACCTTCTGACTCTTGGGAGAGTCGCAAGGATGGAAGATACATGTTCGGGAGCAAGATAACTTCTTTACCATAAACCATAGATAGCGAGGTATTTAGGGAAGGCTTAGGAGTTACCAATCAACCCATAATGCATTGGTCAATGCATTATACTAGTTCCTTTGCTCATAGGAGATGGGTTTCTTGATTATGTAGATAATATTTTATTTGTCGATTCAACCGATCCATTTTCCTACAGGGAATAATTAGATTCATGTTTTAATACAATCCCATTTTCTAATGCTAATTTATAAATTTTCAATGATGAAAATTAAATCACATTATCGAAGACAAGTGATGTTGGAATTCCAAACATGGTTATAATATTCTGTTGCAAAAAGTGGATGACTTCCTAGTCATTTACTTGTCTCAAGGGAGCTGCTTCTAACCACCGAGTGAAATAGTTTGTCATTTTTGGAATATGAGTTTTTCTTTGATGAATGAGGAAAAAATTCTCCAATAACATCTAGGCCCCAATGTTGGAAAGGATCTTCAACTACTACTAGTAGCAGTGGGGTGACTGGCCTTTGATCTTGACTGAGGCACCTTTGACGAGCTGGGAACTTGTGAATATACGTGTGAGCATCTTTGAATAGCGTGGGCCAATAATAACCAACCCTCATAACTTTATGCACTATAATGTCTCTCGCATAGTGACCACATGCTTATCCATTGTGAAAGTCTTTGAGCACCTTCTTTGTGTCATGTGGATCAAGGAATCTTAACAAAACACTATTGTGGTGCTTTCTGGAAGTCACTCCATGAACTAATTAGTAAGATAGATATTTTAAGTGGATTTCCCTCTTCTATTTATTTGATAGGTGCACAGGAAAGGTTCCATGCTCTAGAAATTGTTGTATGTTATCATACCATGGCACTGTAGATGTGGATTGGGGGACATGTTCATTTCTATTTCCTACTCCCACCCTAAAATACATTTCTTGGGAGAAACTCTTGCTTCAGTTGCTAGATTACAAAGGCCATAACCCTTTATGGTATGAATTGGTTTGAACTCCAAATCATATTCTTGTAAGCAAGTCATCCAATTTTCCCTCTTCTCACCTAGCTCTTGTTGCACGAACAATGTTCTTATTGCTGGATGAGGTACAAATAGGATCTTGTGAGCTTTAAAAAGATAAGGCATGAAATATTTAAGTTCCTTGTATACAACATATGCTTGTTTGTTGATGGCAGGGTAGCTTAATTCTGGCCCTTTTCGGCTGGCACTCATAAAAGAAATAGGCTACTCATTTAATTCAATATCCTTTTGAGTCAATACAGTCGAAATCGACAAGTTCAAAGTGAAGGTATAAAGCAGGAAATATTTTCCATAGTATGGATTGAATAATGCAGGTGCATCAACAATTTCCTTCTTGATTTGAGAGAAAGCATCCTTTTCCCATTTATCCCATTTATATGTTTCATATTTCTTAATCCTCTCATATATAGGCTTAACTATCTGAGTGTCGTCATAGATTGTTTTTCTTAGGAAATTTATCTTTCCTAAGTAAGAATGCATAACCATCTTATTCATTGGAAATCAAATCTATCTAATGAATACAACTCTCTCGAGGTAAATTTTAATTCCGCTCTTTGCAATGATGTGCCATAAGAGAGTCCCTTTAGACACACCAAAAACATTTTTCCTGGGATTAAGAGAAATCCCATACTTTCGACACCTCTCAAATATCTATTTTAGATGATGTACATGATTTTATATTCTCTTGGACAACATAGTAACATCATCCAAATAAACAACTACGCTATGACCAATAAGGCCATGGAATGCAATGTCCATTTCTCTTTAGAAAGCGGCACCAACATTGTTAAGACTGAATGGAATCCTCTTGAAAGAAAATGTTCCCCATTTGATCATGAAGGTAGTTTTCAATCAATTAGGTTTCACTACTAGCACTTGATTGTAACCAGATAAAACATGTAGTAGCGAAAACATATCAGACCTAGATACTCTCTGGAGGATCTGTTCCATGGATGGCACTGGATAATTGTCTTTATCATATGCCCTATTGAGATTGCAAAAATATACACATAGCCTTATTTCACAAGAATTCATTCTAACTAGGACCAAATTTGAAATCCAAGTGGAGTGTCTAGCTTTAAAAATGATTTGAGCATCCAACAAATTTCTCAATTCCTTTTGGATGAGGGGTTCCAATGTTGGATGAACTTTTCGTAGTTTCTGCTATAAAGATTTTACCCCTTCTTTTATAGGAATGATGTGTTGGATAATATCAGTATCATTTGTATTTAAATCATTGTATATCCATGCAAACACATCGCAGTACCATTTGAATAAGCAGATAAACGCTCGTCGTTCCTATGGAGAAAAACACATACCAAGGTTTACATATTTCAGATCTTCTTGATTTCCTAGATTGATTTGTTTAGATGATAACTTTGAACTCTGAGTCTTTGTCTTGTTTGGTCCTTTAAATCAGTTCTACAGGTCATATAAATTCTCTAGGGACACGACACCTTTAGGCATATTCTTTCCTTTGCACTAGATACCTCATGCAGAGCCTGATCATGCTCATCCTCTTCTATGCAAACATCATTGAATATGTTAGGATTAGCCATAATCTACAGTATCTATTGGTCATCATTGAAAACATCTAAATTAGTGACATTTTCAGGCACATATGGTTTGTATATAATTTCAGTAGAAAAACCATTTTTCAGTGGTGACATCCTAGCGGCTACATTTGCTAATGCATATGCTGCAACATTTCTAAGTATAGGAACATAAATAATATTAGAAGCTTTAAAATGATTAATCAAACTCCATACCTCTTGTAGATATTTTTTAATATTCTGTGAAACACAGTGAATAGTATCCATACCTAATAGGTGACCACCTTTGAGTCACCAATTACCTTAAGAATCTCTACCTTCATATCAATGGATTTCTTCAGTCCAAGCATGAGCGCTTCATATTCAACAATATTATTGGTACACTCAAAGTCAAGATGACATGAAAGGATATGTTTCTTATTACGGGGGTCTATAAGTACAAAACCTACTTCAGAGCCATCCTACATCTTTGAACCATCAAAATATAAAGTCCAAATATTATTGGCTACTAGGTTTCTTCCTATACTACAATTAGAATTACTATGTATGTCTATATTATAAGATCCATTTGCACCAGCTAGAGAGAAAGGAAGGAGCTCTAGTTGTGTATCTAGTGGAACAAATAATGAATGTGCTTGATAACACCTGATTTTGGTTTCTAAGAAACAATTTGCAAAGATTAAATCGGCAAAAGAAACATGATCACTTTGGCCCTCAAGTGGTTCCATGGTGTGTTTCATGTATGGCTCACTATTCCCTCGAATATGGTTATTCATACCCTTGTATGGAATCCATAAATGTGACGAGTTTGTAACAAAATACCCCTATAATTTTGTAGACCAGTCTCAACTGAGGAGAATGTCATAGGCTTCAGGTATGTCCACAATTACAATATTTATACATTGGTGAACTCGTTGATCGGATGATAATCAAATAAGAACATTTATGAGTTCATCAATAGCTTGGGCGAGAGATCTGTCCAACTGAATAATATCTACATTCGTTTTTTCCCATTTACCATTTATTTTATTGGCAAAAGATAACAACATTACATTTATAGATGCACCAAAATCGACTAAATAGTTATGGACATTGTACTTAAAAATTTCAAAATTTAATGAAAATTGAGGGAATAGAGTGTTAGCAGCTAATGTTACAACATTAACTACATATTCAAGGTAACCATACGACTTACCAAAAACCTTATGAGAGGAAGAAGAGTTATCACCTGTCGAAGGTTGTGAAAAGGCTTAGACAAGCAGTTCAAGCTCGCTTGCTATCTTAGCGAGCTCAAAGAAGGAAATATTGGCTTGAGCTCTTTTTAAAATTTAACGTATGTTATACTCAATTGTTTCACCTTTAGCAAGAAGTGCTAAAGTATCCAGAGGAGTGGCTCTTCTTGACACAACTAGAGTGATGGACTTACTCTTGTTGCTGGAGGAAGTTCTCTTGGAATTAGTTGCATTTACAAACTTACTCTATGCATTTTGAGTAGGGTTAACCGATGGTGAGATCCTTCTTAACAAGTGTTCCTTTAATTTATGTCTCGTCACCTCCTGATAAAAAATGGGTCCTTGACTCCTTAGACTATATTGACCATTTTTCTTCTAAGGCAGGGCCTCACTTTGTGGAGGTGCTTCAACACTCTTCTTGTGAGCATTAAAATCATAATCTAAAGAATTCATTTAATGTCTGATACTAGGACTTTCTTTAGCCACTGTAGGTTCTTCCATTTCTTCCATTTATTTGATATGCTCATCTACTAGTAAGGAATCCAAAATGTGTGTGGACAAAGTGTTCATGTTGTGGTTCCACTATGGGCATGTCTTTTCTGAACTGTATTCCTAGTGAAAAGAATAATACTTTTCCATACATTCTATATTCTGCACAATATTCGAACTCCGGGCAAACTTGGCGGGTTGATTTTTGCTGTTACTATTATTATTGTTCCTTCAAACGAGAAATACTTGGGAGGCTTTCTACTAGTATAAGTCTCTCTTGAACTTCTCTTTAGTTTTTAAATTTCATTAGTATGTTCCTTCATTATTTGGGTCAAGCTTTCAATATTTGATAATTCCTTACGTTTAGCCTTACTTGGAGAAGGTTGAGACTTCCTACTAGTTTTTTTGGAGTCTTTTGATTCATTGTCATCAGTGACAACTCCAATAGCATGCAAGTCCTTCTCAATGATGGTTTCTTCTACAAAGTTTTGTGTCATTTTTTCCTTTGTAGCTCTTTTAACAAATGAGGAAATGTTAGTGGGAAAGGAAACTATGTAATAATCAATCATGCCTAGGGGAAACTTGTTCAATATATGATTGAGCATTTAATTCAAGTCTTTCACTTTCTCATTTTTCCCCATTCTTACTGTTTTTGAGCTCTTTCAATAACATGGAGGGAGTCTTGTCATCAACAAGTTTCTCTAGAAATAACTTCTTAAACTCCCTCCAACTATGGAGTAAAGTTGTAGGAAGACTATGGTACCATGTTGCTACTCTACCTTCTAATGTATAAGGAAAAAATATGCAAGCACCATCATCGTACCTTACCTCCAACATCTATAGATGCATATAGAAGTCATCAATGTGATCTTTTGCCTTTGTCTTCTTATCTAGATCAAACTTTGATAACAACTTTTCCAGATGTCTCGACATCTTATGGAGATTTTCTAGAAGAGCAAGAGGCCCTTGGGCCATCAAATCCAAGTACTGGTTGGCCACGTCTTCTTCTTTTGGTTCCTCCTCCTTTTCAAAATCTGAGGAATCTTCTCTTTCATTGTTTAAACCATAAAAAATGTTGTGAGAAAGAAAAAAGTCATCCTCATACCCTTCATTAAGGGGTGGAAGTGGATCTTACTACATTGTATCTTTTGAGGACTCTTCTAACTCTTCAAGAGTGGAAAAAACCAAATCTTCCACTACTAAGACCAGCACACAGTATGAGTTATTTGTCTCTTCTTCGGGTTATGCAAGATATTTTTTACAATATGGAGTAGATTGATAGCCTTTGAAAACTGATAGGTTATAGGTCTAAGTGCCTAGAGTTGTTCGTGGGTGACCTCATATGTCAACTCTAGACCAGGATGAGAAGACACTCTTACTTCAGGAATAAGAGTTGGAATGGTGCTCAAAATGTTGCTACCTTGTCCAAAAGATGAATGGTTAGTGTGTGGAGTTATCAACCATAAAAAACTGGTTGCCCTTCTTCGCATGCCAAAATGTTCACGGTGCTGGATACACCAAAATAAAGGGGATATTCACAATATGAGGTCCCAATTAGACCTCACACTATTTGGTGTAGGATTCCCATATGGAATATGGCCCAATTTTCATTTACTTAAATATATGCCTTAGCTTTGGTTGTTAACACAAGTTATAAGCATAAATGTCCTTTTGAATGAGAAAGCAAGTACACCTTGTGAATGTTCAATTGCAGATTTATCGAGGTTATATTATTACAAAGGGGAAATAAAGTGAAGCTTTAAGAGAGAAGTAGTAATAAAACCCTAATGGAGACACACAAGAATGAGGAATGATTTTCTAACATCAAGCAAAATAATTACATAGATGTGACGATTATTATAAACATTACAACACACTTCCAATGAGTTAAGCACCCAAGTCACCGAAATAGTTCAATTACTCCAGCACAGGTGAAAGAAAACATGAACCATAAACAATCAAATAATAATCTTAGAAACATCCACAATACATGTGTGAAAATGTGCTGGCTTGGAAGGCTTCAATATTAAGCAAAAGTTCCAAGATACATAATTAAAATGAACATCACTAGCTCCAATAGTGGAGAATTATAGCCACTACTTACTCCCCAAAAGTACTAACTCTATCTATATAATGCCTTGTGGGAGAAGCCAAGGTTAAGATTCCTTTACATGAGGAATGAGGCTCCTTTTATAACTTGAGGCATGACCTTTCGCAACCCCATGACTCTTGACTTTCCAACTCCTAATGACATTTGAACTTCTAAAACCTTTGGAATTAAATATGACTTTTGGTATTACATGTCCTTTGGACTTCCATGAATATTTTTTCCACACATGGCTCTTGGACTTCCACTTAATTGTCTTTACAATGATTACATAATTACATCATAACCTGCATATCCTTAGGCCTTCAGGGTGCGATCAAGATGCCCAAGAGGCCGCATGGCTCAAGTATGAAGGTTGAAGGGTGAAGCTTCATGAATTTAGAGTGCGCTCATGCACTCAAAGGGTTAGGAGGGATTATTTCACATTGTAGAAGGCTAAAGCGCTAGGCTTAAGGCCTTTAGGGTGCACTCATGCACTCAAGGAGGGCGCACTTATTCGAGTTGAAGGAGTGTGCTCAAAGGAAGACTTAGTTTTTTGAAGGGTGCAATTTGGAACGAGCAAGGGTAAAGGGATTAATGAGTGTGATTTGTGCTCTTGGAGGGTGCATGACGCACTTCCGAAAAATGAAGAATTTCCACTCAAGGCTTGAGAGTGCAGTGTTGTGCTCCTAACCTCCGCGGGTTCATTTTGCAACTGAAATTTCTCAATGGGAAATATGGTGATGGGAGAAAATGATGAGTTTATATATAAACCCATGTGCGACACATACCAACTCATAGAGAGAACTTAAAAACCATGAACAATGTAGGTTTTAACCTCGTACATAAACTACCTACATACGAATTCTAAAAAACAAAAAATAAACAATGGTGAGAGCATAAAACATAGAACAAATATACAT
Source organism: Pinus tabuliformis (assembly GCA_031772625.1). Classification (NCBI taxonomy): domain Eukaryota; kingdom Viridiplantae; phylum Streptophyta; class Pinopsida; order Pinales; family Pinaceae; genus Pinus; species Pinus tabuliformis. Next base: position 404,255,610 of record CM062818.1, on the reverse strand, counting down.
AGAGATTTTCCCTTGGATCTCGAAACGGAGACTACTAGATTGATTTTTCATTATATTCATTTCAATGTTACAATACATATATATACATGCCAAAGCATCCATAAACCCCTATCCATTAACCCTAGATTAGAACATAACCATAGTTCCCTTGACTGGATCTACAAAATACTATGGATGGAAAACCATCATGCCCAAAACCATGTGTGAAATCCATGCACAAAGCCATAGGTAGGTCCACCCACCTAATATAGGGTTCAATTTTTTTTTTTTTTCCTGAGGTGCTACCTTGGACCCTGTGCAGGGGGCCTACCGCCCCCTTAGATACTCCCTGATAGGGGGGCAGCTGCGCCTCCCGTGACCCCCCTACTGTGCTTGGCACAACGTACAGGGGGAGATTTTTACCCCTTTGTCAACCCCCCCCCCCCCCCCCCCAACGTGGAGTAGATGTGGAAAGAATATAACACACACCCAAAAAACAATGATAAGTATACATCAAAATGCCACTCAGCATGCATTCCTAAAGTACAATGGGTGAAGTGTGTGTTATGCGACTAAAAAGTATCCTTTTACAGCAACAAAGATGGTACGACCATGAAATGCACTTAAAAATGTTCTAATCAATGCGACGATACTTAAGAACATGTCATAACACTCGAAACACATATAATAACATGGGATGACACTTGACATTCGAGGCGACACTAAATACGATGGTGATAGTAGGCTCTAGAATTTGAATGTAGTGAAATATTTGGAGGGTGTTATATTAATGACAACACATGGTTATGTGGAACATATGGTTAATTATGGATGACACATGATTTTTAATATTATATATTCTTAATATTGTATTGATTAAGATGTGGTAGGGGTCCAGGTTATTTGCAAAAGGGGATGCTCAAATTATACATGACCGTGGAAGTCATGATACATGATTTGTTTGATTATATGGGGTTAATCTTGTACTGAGTAGGATCTACTAGGGGACATGGTTATTTTCAAACAAGGATTTTCAAATTATAAATGACTATGGAAGTAATTTCTTCAATACCAATATGATGGTGGAAGTCATGCAGAACTCTTGGTCTTGGAACAAGACCTTATCAACAAACCTTCAGATGGGTATGAGTTCATAATCAATACCTTAAGTTGAAGTGCGGAGTTTCAAATAAGAGTAGATGAGAACACATGGAAATTAGGGTGCAGAATCCTAAATCCATGAAAGATAAAGAAGTGGAGTCTTGGATCTATAATAAAATGATACATAGTCTTGAATATTTAAAATATCAAGATGTGGAATCTTAGATCCTTGGAGTAGATTAGGGCACAAAGATACATGTGACAGGGATGTGGAATGCCTATTCTCTAGAAGAAAAATATGACTCATTGGTAGCTCAAGGATGAATTTCCTTTCTGATAATTCTAGAGTAATTTTCTAAAAATATAAAGTCATGTCTAGCATCTCAAGTATGACTTTGAAAAAATAGTAAATCACCTTGCATCAATTGGTAATCAAGTATAGTCAAAGGAAAATCACTTAACTTATCACTAATAAATCCTAATAGTTTACTATTGACTTAATCATCATCATCATCATTATTATTATCTTGTATGAGACTATGATATTATTATTAAAAGAACTTTCAAGTAACCTTCATCACCTCAATCACTTCACACCTCTCTCCTTGATGACTCTCATGGATCGACATAAATATGTCTTTTAATGAGATATACACTCTCTCTTATGCACTCATCAAAGACCTGGAATATCTCTCTTACAATCATTAAAATCATGTCATAAAACATTCCTCTTACTCTCTCTTTAATGCATATGTTACACTCTTATTAACTAAGGCTTGCATATCTCTCCTTAATGGCATGAGTTGCACTCCTCTAAATGGAATATGTTACTTTCTCAAGGAATGCATATTACTCCTCCTCTATGAAAGGAATTTGTTTCCCCTCCTATATATGCATCTCATGTCTTCTCACTTGGGGGAGAAAGAGGTGCATTATGATACTAAGATTTGGAGAGATCTGAAGAACATTGTGTGAAGGAAAGACCTGGAGAGTAGCCAAATGCTAATCTAAATTACTAAGTAGCTCTATCCAATGGAGTTGAACATGAGTGATATTGGGAAGAAGTGAAACTTATCTTCCATAGGTTACCTTGTATATCTATCTATTGCTATATTTTGGTATTGCTTGTGAGATTATACAACTTGGGGGTTCCAAGGGGAGAAGTTCCTCCTAGATATGGTTGGGAGGAAAACTAGATGGTTCAAGTAAATTGGTTAAGGAATCAGGGATGGAACATGATTTCAAGAGTTGGAATTGAATATCTCATTATATATATATATATATATATATATATATAATTTACTTTAAATTTTACTACAATATTAGCATAAAGAATTGTAGAAAGTTTACTTTTTGTGAGCATGTAACTTGGTTTAGGCTTATGTTATTTGGAATCTTATTAGCTAAGTTGAGAATGAAGACTAAGAGTAGTCTATATGTATATATGTTTATACTTTGTTAGGTCCCTATAATACTAGTGATTCCCCCACTACTATTTTCATTGTAGCCCTTATCATTATTGTTGTGCCCCTATTGCCCCCATATTGGTAGTATTATGCCCCATAGAAGCCCACTATTGTTATTTTTGTGCCCTTACATTATTATTTTTATGTCGGATTTGATTATATTGTGACCCCTTAGACTCCTATATATAGAAAGGAGGTTTTGTCATTTGTATCATCCAAGACTTATTCATTAGTGTAATGTAAGGGAGGTTCCCCCTCTAAGAGGCTGATTTTTAATTCATCGATCTATCTTTTCTATCATTTTGTGAGATGATTTCATAACGTTTGGTATTAGAGCTTTGGATTCTAGGTTTCACTGCTCCAAAATAGGTCATCATGGAATTGTAGATATAACTTGTTTTTTGTGACATTTCAGAAGCTTAAAACAAAACCCATTTGAGCCAAAATCGTGATGATCCTCGGATCCGAATTTTAGATCTTGTGTCACTATATTTTCAGAGTTATGATCCAAGAACGTTAGGGTTTTTGTAAGATCCTAAATTACATCCCAACAAGTGACCTTGGGAAAATCGTCATAAATTTCTCTTTGAGCATCAGATTTAAATTTAGTAAGAAGGTACATAAAGAGGACATATTGTAATTGTCTATGCATTGTTTTGAGATCCGAAGGTTGAAATAGTGACACGTGGCACTTCGTACAAGTTCTTTCTACTGAAAAAGTGTATAATCAGATCATCTTGGGAGATTGGGCATAACGCTTTCTTAGAGAATCTAATTTTGATCATACTGGTGGAGTTGGAAAAAGGACTCGGAGGGCTACCACAGTTCGCAATTTCGAGATCCTATAAAATGAAAAAAGGTGTGTAGTTGTTTTAAAATTTTTGCATAAGTTTGGTTTGAAAAATTAGTTTGAAGGAATTCAAAGGGAATAGTGGAGCATAATTATCATTAATTGATGCACCGAACAAAGAAAATGGAAACACCCAGCAAGCAAACTGAAATCTCTAACATGGCTCATGCAGAAGAGGAAGAAATGCAACATGATATATCAAAATTATGAGACCAAGTGAAACAAAATTCACTCTCAAAAAAAGTAACAGAAGCTAAGATGGATAGTTTAAATAAAGACGTGGAAGCTAAGATGGACAGTTTAAATAAAGACGTGGAAGCTAAGATGGATGGCATGGAAGCTAAGATGGATGGTTTAAAGAAAGATGTGGAAACTAAGATGGATGGTTTAAGGAAAGGTGTAGAAGCTAAGATGAATGACATGGAAGCTAAGATGGATGGTGTGGAAGCTAAGATGGACAGTTTAGAAGAAAAAATTAAAGGTAATATGGAAGATTTGAAGACAAATTTGACAAAGTTTATACAAGAAATGCTTGTTATTTGCGAAAGGGTAGTAAAGGAAACTCATGATGAGAACATAATAAATGTTAATCATGATTTCATAGAATTTAAAGTTGGATCGAAGACCCACCATGTTCCAAAGGTCGATATGAGGAATTTTGATGGCAAGGATCCCGTAACATGGATACGACAGATGGAGCAATATTTCAATCTCCATAATGTGCAAAACACACAAAAGGTACACATTGAAACTTTATATTTGGAACCAAATCTATTTGTATGGTATCGATGGATTTGCTCTCGTAAAGAAATTGTGACTTGGGCAATTTTTACAGATGAAATGATAGCACATTATGAGGATACAAAAAGCAACACTTTTTTTAGCCAATGGATAAATCTCAAACAAAAAGGTTTAATGATGAAGCACATTGAGGACCTCCAAAAATTGAATATAAGGGTAAAAGATATTCCAAAGGAGCATAGGATTGATGTGTTCATAGGGAATCTAAAGGATAACGTCTAACATGAGGTTCACCTTTCGGAACCTGATTCATTGGAGAAGGCATTCAGGTTGGCAAGAAAAATGGAAAGCAAAATTATGGAAACAAGGAAGCCTACTACTCACAATTATAAAGATGGAAGTGTTATTTCCCCTAGCCTTCCACAACCTACAAGGTTGAAACCACAACAATTGGAAGAAAAAGAGCAAAAGAGCTTTGTTACTGTTGTGATAGAAAATACACTAAATGTCATAAGTGTGCTGAGAGGAAATTATTTTACATAAATTGTTAGGTCCCTATACTACTAGTGTAACCCCTTATTATTATTAGTACAACCCCCTTATTATATTGTTGTACTCATGTAGTCCCCTTATTGTTATTATTGTGCCCCATAGAAGCCCACTATTGTTATTATTGTGCCCTTACATTAATATTGTTATGTTGGCTCTATTATATTATGACCCCTTAGACTCCTATATATAGAAAGGAGGTCTTGTCATTTGTAGCATCTAAGAATTGTTCATTTGTGTAATGTAAAGGAGGTTGCCCCCTCGAAGAGGCTTATTTCTAAGGAGTTGATCTATCTTTTCTATCTTTTTGTGAGCTCGTTTCATAACAATTGGTATCAGAGCTTTGGATTCTAGGGTTTCACTGCTCCAAATAGTTCCTCATGGTATTTTCACTATAAAGTTTTTTCTGCGATGTTTCAGAAGCTAAAAAAAACCTATTTGAGAAGAAATCACGCTGAACCACTCATCTAAATTTCATATCTTGTCTCACTATATTTTCGGAGATATGATACGAGGAAGTTAGGGTTTTTGTAAGCTCCAGAATTTTATCTAAAATAGGTCATCGTGGTGTTTTCGCTATAACCTTTTCGATACAAAGTTTCAGAAGCTAAAGAAAAAAACCCATTTGAGAAGAAATCATAATGAATATCAGGTTTGAATTTCAGACCTTGTCTCGCTATATTTTCGGATATATGATCTGAGGAAGTTAGGATTTTATGAGACTTTTGAATTACATCCTAAATAGGTGACCTTGGGAAAATAGTCATAACTTTATCACTGAGTAAAAAATTGAAATTTCATCAGAAGTTAAAGAAAGAGGACGGACTATAGTTTTCTATGCATAGTTTTTAGATTCGATGGTTGAAACAGTGACACGTGACACGTTGTACAAGTTTGCTCTACTGAAACACCATATAATCAGATCATCTTCGGAGATTGGGCATAAGTCTTTCTTGGAGAATCAAATTCTAACTAGACTTGCAAGGTTAGAAAGAGGACTCAGAGGGCTACTGTAGGAGATAATTTCAAAACTTTGAGATCTGAAAGTATAGAGTTACAGTCATTTCAAGATCGAGCTCTTGAAATCAGGAAAAGCCGATATGAGGAAGTTTGATGGAAAGGATCCAGTAAATTTCATACTACAGATGGAGCAATATTTTGATCTACATGGTGTACCACTGTTACAAAAGGCATGTATTGCATCTTCATGTTTAGAACCGGATCATTTTTTATGGTTTAAAGGGCTTTGTTCTCATAAACAACTTGTTACGTGGTCAATTTTCATGAAGGAAATGATAGCATATTATGAGGATACAAAGAGCAACACCTTCTTTACAGCAACACCACAACAATTGCAAGAAAAAAAAGAAAAATGGCTTTGTTACAAAGCGGAAAGAAAAATTATGGCAACAAGGAAGTCTACCCCTCACAACTATAAAAATGGAAGTGTTGTTTCTCCTAGCCTTCCGAAACCTACAAGGGTTACACCACAATAATTGGAAGAAAAAGGAGAAAAAGGGTTGTGTTACAATTGTGATAACAAATACATTAAAGGTCATAAGTGTGCTGAGAAGAAATTATTTTACATTGATTATGGAGAGGAGGAACAAAAGGATCAAGAAACGTTAAAAGAAGAGTATATACACGAGGAACCAACCCCAGAGAAAGAAGAAATGAATTCGACCATATCTTGTAAAGCATTGGAAAGAATTACCACTCCTAAAACTCTCAAGATAAAAGGACATATCAAGAAGAAAAAGGTTCAAGAAGTGAAAAATCACATCGAGAAAGTTGAAATGAATCTGACCATATCTTGTAATGCATTGGACAGAATTACCACTCCTCAAACTATCAATATAGAAGGACATATCAAGAACAAAAATGTTCAAGAATTGAAAGATCACATCGAGTCTCAAGAAATCAATCCAACCATATCTTGTAATTCATTGGAAGAAATTACCAGTCCTCAAAATATCAAGATAGAAGGACATACCAAGAAGAAAAAGGTAATAGTGTTGATTGATTCGGGCAATACCCATAATTTTATTGATTGTAAGATAGCCAAGGAATTAAATTGCTTCTTATATCCAACACTGAAGTGTAAAGTGATGGTTGCAAGTGTAGGAACCATAAATTGCTCTGGAAAGTGCCATAATATCAAGCTATCCATGGGAGAATATGTATTGAATAGCCTAATGCTTTCCATTCCAATGGGTGGTGCTGATATTTTACTAGGAGTCCAATGGCTACAATCTTTTGGTACAATAGCCTTTAATTTTCAAGAACGTTTCTTGAAATTATTTTGGGAAGGAAAGGAAGTTGAATTGAGGGGTATCGAAGGAAAACCTGGAAAGATAATAAACTCTAACAGCATGAAAAAGCTTCTAAATAAAGAACAATGAGGTGTAATTGCACAATTATGTTCACTAGAGGATCCCACATCGAAATCATGTATTTCTCTAGATCTCAAAAATGTTTTGGACAATCATTCCAAGGTATTTGAGACTCCCAAAGGCCTCCCACCTATTCGTGATCATGATCATGCTATTCATTTGATTCCACGAAGTGTTCCTCCAAACATCAGGCCTTACATATATCCATATGCCCAAAGGAGTGGGAACTCATTCAAATGTTGCAAAATATCCCAGTTCAAACAGTATTACAAGAACTTGACAAGGAAGGGAAAATCATATTGGAACCTGAAGCAGTCACATAACCAAGAAATTGAAAGCTATGAAATAGATCAATTTCAGAGTATCTTATCAAGTGGAAGAACTTACCTACTAAAGATTCCACATGGGAGGATAAGAATTTATATAGAAGCATCAAGAACTACTCAAGTGTTGAGGACAACACTTTTTGAGGGAGAGGGGCATGTTAGGTCCCTATACTACTAGTGTAACCCCTTATTGTTATTAGTACAACCCCCTTATTATATTTTTGTGCCCATGTAGTCCACATATTGTTATTATTGTGCCCCATAGAAGCCCACTATTGTTATTATTGTGCCCTTACATTATTATTGTTATGCTGGCTCTAATTATATTATGACCCCTTAGACTCCTATATATAGAAAGGAGGTCTTGTCATTTGTAGCATCTAAGAATTGTTCATTTGTGTAATGTAAAGGAGGTTTCCCCCTTGAAGAGGCTTATTTCTAAGGCATTGATCTATATTTTCTATATTTTTGTCAGTTGGTTTCATCACATAGATTGTGAAGAGGAGGAAGAAAAGGAACAAGAAAAGTCAAAAGAAGAGGATATACACCACAAATAGATCCTAGAGAAAGAAGAAATGAATATGACCATATCTTTTAATGCATTGGTTGGAATTACCACTCCTCAAACTATCAATATAGAAGGACATATCAAGAGGAAAACGGTAATAGTGTTGATTGATTTAGGTTGTACCCATAATTTTATTCATTGTAAGATAGCCAAGGAATTGAATTGCTTCCTATATCTAGTGCCAAAGTGTCAAGTGATGGTTGCAAGTGGAGGAACCATAAATTTCTCTAGAAAGTGCCATAATATCAAGCTATCCAAGGGAGAATATGTATTGAATGGCCCAATGCTTTCCATTCCAATGGGTGGTGCTATTGTTGTACTAGGAGTCCAATAACTACAATCCTTGGGTACAATAACATTTAATTTTCAAGAACCTTTCATGAAATTTTCTTCAGAAGGAAAGGAAGTTGAATTAAGGGGTATCGTAGGGAAATCAGGAAATATAACCAAATCTAACAGAATGAAAAAGCTTCTAAAGAAAGAACAATGAGGCATAATTGCAAAATTATGTTCGCTAGAGCTTCCCACATCGAAATCATCTATTTCTCCAAACCTCTAAAAAGTCTTGGAAAATCATTCCAAGTTATTTGAGACTCCTAAAGGCATCCTGCCTATTCATGATTATGATTATGCTATTGATTTGATTCCAGGAAGTGTTCCTCCAAACATCAGACCTTACAGATATCCCTATGCCCAAAAGAGTGAAATTGAACGTATGGTTGCAAAAATGTTGGAGGCTAGTATAATTCAACCTAGTCAAAGTTCTTTCTCTGCTCCACTAGTATTGGTTCACAAGAAGGATGGATCATGGTGCATGTGTCTGGATTAGAGGGAGCTTATCTAGCTTACTATTAAAGATAAATTTCCCATTCATGTCATTGACAAATTATTGGATGAATTGGATGGATAAATTTACTTCACAAAGTTGGATCTTCGTTCAGTATATCATCAAATTGGAATAAAGACTGAAGACATTTTGAAAACAAAATTTAGAACTCATGAGGATCATTATGAATTTTTGGTCATACCTATTGGCCTTACCAATGCAACTTCTACATTTTAAGTTTTGATGAATTCCATTTTCAAACCCTTCCTTATAAAATTTGTGTTAGTATTTTTTGATGATATACTAATCTACAATAGGTCTTGGAAGGATCATGTTCAACATGTTGATAGGGTGCTCAAAGTATTGGAGGAGAAATAATTATATGCAAAAAGCTCCAAATGTTTCTTTGGAGTACAAGAGGTGGAATATATGGGTCATATTGTATCTCATGAAGGTGTTAAGGTAGACCCTAGCAAAATTAAAACCATTAACGATTGGAAAATTCCCACATCCATAAAGTATATGCGAGGATTTCTTGGGTTGACAGGGTATTATTGCAAGTTTGTTAAGAATTATGGGAGACTAACAACACCTCTAACAACATTATTGAAGAAAAATGCATTTGCATGGACTCCAGAAGCAACAAAGGCCTTTGAACATCTTAAAGAGGCAATGTGCCAAGCACCGGTCTTAGCTATGCCGGGCTTGACAAAAACCTTTATTATGGAATGTGATGCTTTAGGAAATGGAATTGGTGCTATTTTAATGCAAGAAAAAAGACCCATTACTTTCAAAAGTTGTCCACTCAAAGGAAAGTATTTACACAAAGCTATTTATGAGAAGCAAATGTTGGCAATACTACATGCATTAAGAAATGGCGATCCTACCTAATTGGGAGACACTTCAAGGTAAAAATGGATGATGATAGTCTTAAATATGTTTTAGAACAAAGATTATCTTTAGAAGAGCAACAAAAATGGGTCACAAAGATGTTTGGTTATGACTTTGAAATAATCTATAAAAAAAACAAAGAAAAATGTTGTGGTAGATGCACTCTCAAGAAAGGATGAGGATGTGGAAGCATTGCTTTGCACCATTTCTATTATCCAACCAGATTGGATAAACGAATCAAGGGATAAAGGGAATAATGAAGAAGAAATGTGGGCACTCATTCAAAAGTTACAACAAGATCCCAGTACATCTGATACATTTAGCTAGAAAAATGATTTCTTATGGTACAAATATTGCTTATAGCTATGTAATAACTCCCAATTCAAACAAAATATTATTATGGAATTGAACACCTCTCCTTGAGGAGGGCACTCAAGGTTTCTAAAAAATTACCACACAGTTAAGAAGGAATTTTTTTTGGGATGGCCTTAAATCAGATATTCAAAAGTTTGTGGCAGAATCCTTGGTTTTCCAACAAAATAAAATTGAAACAATTAAGACCCTAGGTCTATTGCAACCTTTATCCATTCCAGGACAACGTTGGGAGGAGGTTTCAATGGATTTTATCATAGCTTTACCTAAGTCCGAAGGAAAGAGTGTTATCATGGTGCTAGTTGAAAGACTTATCAAGTATGCACAATTTTGTTCATTATCTCATCCATTTAAAGCAAGTACAATTTCTACTACATTTATGGAAATAATTCAAAATCTACATGGAAACCCAAAGATTATTGTAAGCGACAAAGATCCCATTTTCACTGGAAATTTTGGGGCATAATTATTTTCTGGTCTTGGTGCTCAGTTAGATCATAGCTCATCTTATCATCCTCAATTTGATGGATAAACTAAGATAGTAAACAAATGTTTGAAAAGATACCTTCATTTCTTTGTATTTGATAAACAAACACAATGGGTCAAATGGTTACCTCTAGTTTAATGGTGGTATAATACTTCCTTCCATACTGCAACAAAAATGACCCCATTTATGGCACTTTATGGATATCATCCACCATCCATCACATCATATTTAAGACAAAATTCTAAAGTTCAACCAGTGGAAGATCACATCGAGCATAAACAACAAGTTCTCCAACTCTTAAAGGATAACCTCACTTTGGCGCATAATAGAATGAAACAACAAGCATATCAACATCACAGTGAAATAAGTTTTGATGTAGGTGATTGGGTATTCCTACGGCTACAACAATATAAACAAATGTCCCTCAATAAATCTAAGAAGGATAATAATTATTACCAAAGTATTATGGTCCGTACAAGGTGTTGCGAGAGATAGGTACTATGGCATATAAATTGGAGCTTCCTGCAACTTCACGAGTGCACCCGGTTTTCCATGTTTCATGCTTAAAGAAGGTTATAGGTGACAAGCTCCCAGTTCAAACAATATTTCTAGAACTTGATGAGGAAGGAAAAATCATATTGGAACCAGAAGGAGTCACATAAACAAGAACTTGACAACTACAAAATAGATCAACTTCAGATTATATCTTCAAGTGGAAGAACTTACCCGCTGAAGATTCCACATGGGAGGATGATAATTTTATATAGAAGCATCCAAAACTACTCAAGCATTGAGGTCAACACTTTTTTTAAGAAGAGTGGCATGTTAGGTCCCTATAATACTAGTGATTCCCCCATTTTGTTTTTCTAAGTAAAGGTAATATATTAATATGTACAGAAAAATATAGAGAAGACTAAGCCTCGACCAAGTTTAGCACAGAGTATTAGCAAAATCTGGACTGCCCCAACATTGGGGAAACTAGTCCATCGAGATCATAAAAACCAAAAATGGTATCAATTCTTGAGTCCAGAACCCACAAAAGAAACAATAAGATGATGCCCTGACAAATAGTCCAGCTAGGAAACCAGATTCCATCCAAAACTAGCAGAAACAAACATAAAAACCAGATAGAAAACACCTGGGTAGCCACGCTAAGCCACATCCTAACACCAGGCAACCACGTTCGAACCCCTGACAACCTCATCGATTTCTCTGGTTGCCATGTCCAACCACTTGGAAGCCACGTAAGCCTAGATGAAGTCATCCGGGATGGGTTCCTCGATGATTGGGCATGCCCACTCATCCACCTCTTCCCTAGGAATGCTAGCGTGTGGCTCTCCACCTCCAGCGTGAGGATCTTCCCTGTCTCCAGATGCAACCTGCAGAGCAGAACCATCATGAATCGAACCACTAGCAGGGCGCGTGGCCGCAGAGCTGCCTCCTCCACTATGTTGATTTCCACCCAAATTTTGTTCATGCGAGGTGAAGAGGCTCTCGTCCATCTCATTCCTGCCAGTATCTCTGCAATTACTACATCTGAGAGTGTCCTCCTGCGGCAAGTTGGAATTGTCATCTTGAGAGGCCGTCTGAGAGTTTTCTTCAGTGAAGAAGATGGAAATATTAGTGGTGATGACAGGCCTGTTCAGGGAGCTACAGAACCTGAATTGGGCAGTGTGGGGAGTAGGTTGAAGGGGAAAAGGAAGATTAGTAGAGTGGACAACAAAGTCGCCATGAACAACCTCTGAAGAACGAGCCAAACCCTGCCTACTTCTGGTGCAAGGATATCTGCCCGCCCTATGAATTGGAGGATGATGCAGTTCCGGGGAAGGAGAGGAGATGGCATGCTCAGGGTACTACTTAGTCAGAGGGCAAGAACTTCCTCCCTGAGTTCCTCCCCTACGAATTCTCATACGATGTCTCACCATGCTGTTATTGGTGGCAGAGCGCTCAAAGGTAGCAGTGACAAGAGGGACAATGACAGAGGGAGCTCTAGCAGAGGAGTTCTGAGGCGAAATAGGTTGGTTCTGAGTTGAGGTTAAAATGCAAAGACCCGAATGAGAATGGCGAAACCCATTACCAAAGTCCACACAACAAGAAATCCAGCAACGACGACCAGTTGCAGTGTGAAGGCTTGACTCATAGGCCTGAGGTGGATAGTTGCAACGGAGCAGGGAAGACGGTGTAAGAATGAACCAAGGTACCTTCATAACCAAACAATGAATGAATTTTTTCCGATCCGAACCTGCAATGAATGTAAGCTGCGAAGTGTCTTGAAGTCGCCTCAGGGTGGTATGGGGAGGGGCGCCATCAGCCAAGTGGCCTGTCCCCTCGCCACCATCCATCAAGGTGTTCATTAAAGACTTAACGTGTCACCCTCATCCGGGTCTAGTGATTCCCCCATTACTATTGTCACTGTAGCCCTTATTGTTATTGTTGTGCCCCTATTTTCCCCATATTGTTAGTATTGTGCCCTTATATTATTATTGTTATGATGGCTTTGATTATATTGTGACCCATTAGAATCCCATATATAGAAAGGAGGTTTTGTCATTTGTATCATCCAATAATTGTTCATTTGTGTAATGTAAAGGAGGTTTCCCCCTATAAGAGGTTGATTTCTAAGTGGTTGAATACAGGTTAAAAAAAATAAAAATAAAATAAAATAAAATAAAATATTTAGATACTTTTTAACATAGTAACATTGTTTTAATTAAATAGTTCAATATAGCCGTTTCTGGGTCAATTATAGCTGTTTGCCTAGTCCAGTCCAATATAGTCGTTTCTCAGTCAATCCTAGCCGTTGGAGAGTCTAATCTCCCTATTTAAGATATAGCCATGATCTGATTCTTCAACTTGTCCTGATGATGAACCACACTTGCTGGTTCGAAACACATCGACAAATGTACTATCATGTGATTTATGCCTAAATATTTTCTCATAACTTGATATGGATCATAGAAGCCTCAATTCAACTATATTTTCTATATTTTTGTGAGTTGATTTCATAACATACTTCAAGTTGTAAATATTATTGGTGCAATTTATTTTACTAACCTTGGTATTTTAACAAAATGAGGAAGAAAAGCCAAATATTTCGAATAATAATTATAATGAAGAATTACAAAGGAGGTTGGGTAAGAGTTTCATGACTTATGGTTTTGTGTTGTTTTCATTGAAATAGGTAATTAGATACATTTTAGAAAGGGTTTCAAGATATGTTTGCAAATTGTTTGAAAAAATCCTTGAATGAGTAGTGCTATCAATTTATATATTTATGCATGAATAAGTGATAACTTATAACTTACAAGAGAAGTAAGAAAATAGATATATACCCAAAATATACCTTTAGGAATTACAGAATCAACCCTTAAATAAAAATGCAAAAATAATGACAGTTAAAATATGGTTTGGAAGATCAAAGGCTTGCGGTATGTTTAAGATAATTTTTAGTTATGGCTTATGTCTCATTCTTATTAATAATTCAATGTTTTGTTATTCAATTTTTTCGTATAGTACTCTTAGAATTTTGATAGAAAGCCTTAATGGCTACCATGTGTTTGCCAAACTGTAGCAGTGGCTGCAATAAGCTCGTCAAATTATGTCAAAGGAAGTAACTTGCAGATTATAAAACAATTCAAGAACTCATATGGTGGATTTATAAATGTGTAAATTAAATGAACAACTCTTAGTAACATAATGTTGGGTTGTCTTTCCTCATGTAGAGCTGTAGATGAAAGTTTGCATTCCATGTGTTTGACAAAAGTGGTAAATGAGACATTATGGATACAAATTTTTGTTGTTTTAAAGAATATCATCCCTAGGCGTATTGGATGTGATTCAGCTCAATATCACGAGGGTATCCATGCCATATGACTTGCAAACCCCCATTTGATTTTAGAAAAAACACTTTTCAGAATCCAAATCGTAAATCTCGGCGATTTTGCAGATTGTTGTTGCCAACTGTGTGTGCTTGTTGTCAAGTTTTTGGTGAAGGATTAAGATGAATTAGTCCCTATTTTAATATTCCAACATTTGAAGTCTTAATTTATTAATTTTATGAGTTAAATAGGTTGAGTAAGAATCTTAGATTGCATGCTTGCAAAGTGTTTGTCAAAAGGACTTCAATGGTTGTAGATTTCATGCTTGCAAAGTGTTTGTCAAAAGGCATTAATGGTTGTAGATTGCATGCTTGCAAAGTTTTTGTCAAAATTCCTTAATGTATGTAGCTTGTAGATTGTGTGTTTGCAAAGTTTTTGTCAAAAAGCCTTAATGGCTGTATCTTTTGTACATATAAATTGTTAGAGTAAATGTCTTACTTATTGTAGCTTTTATGTGCTAGAAATTTATGAATGGATTATTTAATGGGTGTAGCTTCCTATGTATGCAAGTTTTGGAATGTGAAAATGAATTTAATAATTTTTTTAATTGTGAATAGAGAACATGACAATTGTTACTTTTATTATCTAAAGTTTTCATAAAAAAGGGGGGGTGTTGTTGGAAACAATTTTAGAGTGAATAATTCTATAGGATTTTGTGCAAGTGAGGATAATAAGTTTTGTCTGATCTGCATGTATTCTTGGGTGCATTATTGTGCTTTAATGACTATAACAAACACCTATTGTGCCTAATTTTGGCAAGTTTGTTGTATTACTTAGCACTTTTCGAAGAATAATATGCTTCTGAATTTGTAACAGCAATTGCTCTTGCTACAACATTCACTATACGAGTTGTAAACATTCACTATACGAGTTGTAACAATGGTTGCTCTTAATATAACATTCACTATACGAGTCTCATGATCGAAGAAATGCCATTGGGAATTTTTTTATTAATGATTGATTCAGTTAACGTAGCTATGATACCAAAGAAAAATGCACTTTGAAATTGGTTTTAAGAGATACTATTAATGGTTGGTAAGGTGGGACCTTACAGATATTATTAACTTGTAAATAGGCTTTGGGCCAATACCATTACGCAACAATATAACATGCCCAAAAACGATCTCTCATTTCACAATCAAAATATTTTATAAATATTTTATTTGAATTTAATTTTATAACATTTTTTGATTAAATATATAAAAAATATATATATATAATTACTTTTGAGATATATCTGCACCTCTATTACATTGAAATATATAAGATATAAATAATATCTATATAACTTAAGATTCGTTTTACCATATATATTAAAATAATAACTTTGTAACCATATTTAGATTTCATTAATAAGCACATAAAAACTTAATACTTACAATATAAAAAGATTTTCAACCATAGGTATTCACATCTCTTTACCATGGATATTATTAACCATACCATAACTTGGCCAATACTGTGGCTCATCAATACCACATGCCCAAAAACCATCTCTCATTTCACAATCAATATAATACTTACAATATAACAAGATTTTTAACCATGAATACTCACCCCACTTTACCATGGATATTATTAACCATACCAAACCATAGGCCAATACCATGGTTCATCAATACCACATGCCGAAAAACCATCTCTCATTTCAAATCAAAACATTTTATAAATAATTTTCTTAAACCATCTCTCATTTCACAATCAAAACATTTTGTAAATATTTTCCTTTCAAATTTCATTTTATTGCATTTTTTGGGAGAGAGACACTCCCGATTCCAATATGGATATTATTAACCATACCAAACCATAGGCCAATACCTTGGTTCATCAATACCACATGCCCAAAAACCATCTCTCATTTCACAATCAAAACATTTTATAAATAATGTTCTTAAACCATCTCTCATTTCACAATCAAAACATTTTATAAATAATTTTCTTTCAAATTTAATTTTATCAAATTTTTTGGTAGGGAGACACTCTCCATTCCAATATGGAAGAGATGTTGTCATGTCCTCTCATATTATTTTATGTAAACATTTTGACCATGACAAATTACATAAAAATAAAAATTGAAAATAAAATATAAAATTATTAATTAAAACATTTTGATTACAATTATATATTCTAGAGGTGCAAACCTTTCTTAAATTTATGCACAAAAAGAGGTTTGAACCTCCCTTGATACATCCTCACTTAAGATGGATCTAGCCTGAAGTACACACATTGTTAACTAACCAAAAATAATAAGCATTTGTGAAGTATATGAAGGAAATGGGTAAGTATGGTTATTGTTAACAAGCAAGTTAGAACTATGAATTATGGAGGATGGTATACTACAAGGTGGGGAAGTAGCAAAAAGTCACTAGTATGAATATATGATGAAATTCCAATGGTATACTATAGCAAAAAGTCACTAGTAGGAATATATGGTGAAATTACACCAGCACTTGTATAAAATTTAGATGTTTTTATGGACAATTATTTTGTTTCCTCAAATTTTGTTTAGTCTTTGAATTCTCTTTCAGGTTTCACATTAGGCATTCCTTTTCCCCACTCCCCCTATCCAAAAAATGTAAAACTTATTTCCTTGATAAAAACTGATGTCTTGTAAAACAAACAACTTTAGATTTAGTAGGAAAGTATAGAAAAAAAAACCATTTCAAAACATTTAGAAGTAATGCTTCCATGTGATGTGTAGTTGTCATTGTGAGTCCCTAGGAATCAATCTATACAATTAAGTAAAAATAAAAATTAAGTTAACAAATAATAGTTAGACCATCCTAGATACATTGTAACTCAAGATGTATAAGATCAAATTTCTAGAGGTGCAAACCTTTCTTAAAGTTATGCATGAAAATAGGTTTGCATCTCCCTTGATAGATCCCCAATTAAGACGGATCTAGGTTGAAGTACACACATTTTTAACTAACCAAAAATAATAAGCATTTGTGAAGTGTATGAAGGAAATGGGTCAGTATGTTTATTGTTAACAAGCAAGTTAGAAATATGAATTATGGAGGATGGTATACTACAAGATGGGGAAATAGCAAAAAGTCACTAGTAGGAATATATGATGAAATTCCAATGGTATACTACAAGATGGGGAGAGAGAAAAAAGTCACTATTAGGAATATATGGTGAAATTTCACCCATTTGTGAGGCACTTGTATAAAATTTAGATGTTTTTACGAACAATTATTTTGTTTCCTCAAATTTTGTTTAGTCTTTGAATTCTCTTTCAGGTTTCACATTAGGCATTCCTTTCCCCACTCCTCCTATCCAGAAAATGTAAAACTTATTTCCTTGATAAGAACCAATGTCTTGTAAAACAAACAACTTTAGATTTACTAGGAAAGTATTGAAAAAAAAAAAAACATTTCAAAACATTTGGAAATAATGCTTCCATGTGATGTGTAGTTGTCATTGTGAGTCCCTAGGCATCAATCTAGAAGCTATTGATTCCTATGTAATGAGTTGGAGTCATTGTTTAGAAGTATCAAAGTCAATGTGTAATTTTCTATATATGTAACTGTTATAATGAATAATACTGTGTGAAATTTGTGTTGTGCAAAATCTGTCTCTGCTTAACTCTTTTTATTTTTGTAATATGGAATTATAACTGGTTCAACCCTGACTCTCTCAAGAGATGGGGTATGATCATGCATTTTTAGAAAGGGTTTTTTAGAAAGGGTAATATTGTGTGCATAGAATAATCTATTGTGTAAGATTTCTAGAATTTTTTTGTGATCCTATCTGTGTAGATCCATAGTTCTAAGTGTGTGGAGAATAGATTAGTGTAAAGGTGTATTGTTCTTCTGAGTGTAAGTAGAAAGCTGATCACTGAATGTATGATCCTTCACCTCATATACTTTGGAATTCATTGCTCAAGGCGCTGCAACTGCAACTTGTGATGATCGTCTAATCTCTATTTATACATCTCCTTTGCGGGTGATTTTGACTGTGTGTGATCTTGATTGTAAGAAATTAGATCTTTTAGTGGATGATGGAAATAAAGGCACATTAGAGGTACATTTCTTGTTAGGTTCTTTAATTTCATGATTGTGAAGTGGGGATTCGTTTCAAAGCAAAACCCACATGACTAGTTCCAGATCCATGACAGATCATGGCGAATTATTTGTGATACCTTTTACTATATTTCAAGCATAGACTCAGTGTGGGGGGTGTGAGGTCTGTCAAATTTGTTCAAGAGAGTCACCAAATTTTATGTGAATAAAACCATTAATTTTCTGAAGGAGCCACTCCAGTCTGCTATTTAATTCTCTGAAGGAAGACTCGAAAATTCTTTCCATTTTGACTGTCCAAATTCGTAGGTGGAAGGAATTCCCATGTGCGTTGGCTTGACTTTCAGCCCACAGTGCGTAAGAGCTTCAAATCAGATTTCTGACTGCGTTTGGGAACTCGCTGGATGAGTCATTTAATTGTTTTTCACATGAAATTCATAGGAGCATGCGGGTATGATGAAATGTACCCAGAAACAACTATTTATTCTTCCAAGGATTTCAACCCGTGACTTTGACAAACATATCTCAAGTTAATTAATACAACTAGCACAATCACATTTATCAATGTGGGTGATATATGCCCATAGGCATATATGAAGATATATACAACCACATTTTCCAATGTTTCCAGTGTAGTTGATATAAGCTGATAGGCTATATCAACCACATTAATAATTATTATGTGTATTTTTTTTTCAAACTAACTATATAAATAATAACAATCATATTCTTATATATTTATGATTATTATATTAATATTATAATAATAATATTAACTCATAATAATATTAGTAATATTAATTAATAATAGTAATAATAAGTCATAATAGTATTTATTAGTTTTATTATTATTATGATATTAACTCATAACAATATTAGCAATATTAATTAACAATAATAATCTTCATAACAATAATTATTTTAGTAAATGTGGTTGATATACCCATAAGGCTTCATTTCTATCAATTACACAAATCATTGATAATAATAATAATATATTATTCATTTTTTATAAAATATAAATAAATAATTACTTAATATTGTGTTTGGAAAAAATATAATTTTATTTTATTTTATTTTATTTTATAAGTCATAATAATAATAATAATAATAATAATTTACTCATCAAAAGTAATAAATAATAGTTAAATAGTTCATTATTGTTAAACAATAATAATATTTTCTTAATTAAATATTTTCATTCCCACTTCTTCACCCATGTGAACATCACGCGATTCAATGAGTGCTAAGTGGACACCCGATATAATGAGTGCTAAGTGGACTATTAAAAAATCATGAGAAATGAGTCAATTACAACTACCTCTCATGGAAATGGTCCTAGATGAATGACTTTTTTAATGCAGTTGAATCCCAAAAAATGATATCTAAAAATATAACAATTAATTCATCTCTACATAATAATAATTAATAATAATAATTAATTCTTTGTCACAATGTGACGTTGGACCATAGTTGACTATGATTCACTAATAATTATATTATTATTATTATTATTATATATTATATATTATAACTATTACTATATTATAATACTAATAATATTAACTTCTAATAATATTAATAATATTAATAATAACGAATAATAATATTAGATTATCATTATATTATTATAATAATGTAATTACGTAATTATTACTATCATTATTATTTTTTTTCTCGGTAAAACTAGCTAATCTATTATATTATATACAGGTAAACATTACATGCAGAAAGACTGGCAGTCCAGGGCCAACTGTGGCACCTTGGATAGCATAGCTTGACACAGAATTCTCCCTCGCAGGGGCAGTACCTCCAGGATATGCCAAAACATAAGACACAGTGTTGAGCTCAGACAGTGATGAAACAGCCCGCGCAGGGGCTTCCAACAAAAAACTCATAGTAAACCTTGCCACGACGTATGACAGATAGACACATAAAATGAAAAAGAACTGAAAGTATACAAACATAGAAATGTAGCATAGTCCAGATACCAGCCGAGACCTCTAACTTATACCAGACCCGAGAGAGAGAAAAGTAAGCCGGATAGTGTCTCTGGGGATTAATCTTCAGGCTCTTCCTCAGTGATGTAGCACCAGCCTTGGCCTTCAGGGATGCCTGCCCACATTGCCATAGGATCCTTCGCAATGGCCGGCGGTTCCTGCTCTGGAGGTTGGGGAGGGGCTTGCTGAGGCTCCTTCCGAGAATTACTCTATTCAATTGGTGGCTGCAGCATTGGACTTTCCTCATGTTTGCCTTCTGGAGGTATCTCAGCCAAACCCGGTTGCTGTCCAACTTCATTCTCCTCAGGAACCTTCGTAAAGAGAACTGAGATATGTGCATTAATACCTGCATTTTCCTGTGAGCTGCCCAAGGTGAAAACGACTGAGCCGAATGCTGGAAGCACGGGCTCTCCTCCACTGGAGCTGTCGATTTCCAAGAACTGACTGGCTGGAGTTGGTATGACTCCCACCCTCCTGTAGCAGTAGCAGCAGCAGCAGTGATGGTGTCCATCCGCTGCAGGGGGGCGTGAAGGCGCACCACGCCCAGGTCCCCTCCTACTCGGCTGTCTTTCACGCAGTCGCGCCATATTTTCCGCGTCTCCTTCAACTTGTTCCAGGACCGAGCTTGTGAGCTTGAAGTCACGGCTGTCACTGCCAATTGAGTGCAGTCCCCGAATGGATTCAAGGCAGAGCTCAACTGCCCATAAACCGCGCCCAGGATTAGCCAGCATGAAGCGAACTTTACCCAAGTGAGTGCCTTCACTCTCCGCCTCGATTGCTCTCCATTTGCCCTCAGAATTTTGTTCCCACCTGAGGCGCTCTTCAGAGTCGAAATGGCAATTTGCAACAGCAGTGGCTGCGTTTTGAAGGAGAAGAGCGCCCACCGGCCGAAATTACTCCAAAGCCTGCGCCCCACAGAATTTACCATGCAAATGAACCTGCAATGAACCGTCATTCTTAAAAAATCTTGCAACATTCCCTCGATAAGAGCTCTCCTTAACTGCTCCCTGCAACAACATCGCTTCACCCTTCGTGTTATAGACATTTTTGTGCCTTACAGCATAGAGCATGAAATGTCAATAATCTGAGGGATCCAAAGTCCCTAAACAAGTTGTTCTTACCCTTAGAGGAACAAGGTCAGCAAACCACAGCACTGCAAAATAGTTCTCCACTGAAAAACACTCAAAAACAGGTCAGTTTTGGATCATTGCAGCTGCTCCACTAGGCATCTGCGCTGCATAGCAGGTACAACAAAGGCTACCTGCATTGCATAGCAAGTAGAACAAAGGCTACCTACATTGGGCGTACTTGGACATGTGGAGGAATCTTTTTCTCAAAGTGCCAGTGCCCAGGAAGCTTCTAAAAAGACACTTGATGATAAGATTCGCCTAATGATGAGTTAAGAGCTTCTAAAACTCCAAGTGGAAGATAGAAACTCCGAGTGAAGAACTGAAGAACAACTGGAGTTGAAGAGGACAACAAGTCACACATCAAGCTGACTTATCTTCACTCCAAAACTCTATATAAGGATCTCATCCCATGGGATCTGGGAGGCCGGAATTTAGTGCAAAGAATTGTTGTTGGTTTACAGTTGTGAGCATTGGGTGATTGCTTGAGGGAGGTGAAGATGAGATTTCTCTCTGTCAGGAAGGTGATGCTGGATTGGACCTCTCATGGTTGTATCACCGCCTGAACCTTACTTCCATATATTAATAAAGCTTTTGAGGTTCTTCTATTCGCATGTGTTTCAATGATGTATTGTCTTACTTGCGTATTTGATTTATGCTAATCCTTGAATCAGTTATGCATGCATGCTTCTTGTAGTTTCCTTTTCTTGTCTTATTTGCAGGATCTCGTGTAGCTGGGCCCGTGAAAAGACTTGGAGCTGGGAGCAAGCGGCAATCAAAGGAGATTGGATCGACCATTTGCACAAGACATCGGTAAGTGGATCTCTTCCTTTTATCTCTTGCATGTCATAAAGAAGAAACTTTAGATAGTTTTGCTTTCAGCTGTTGCTAAGGAACTGTCACCCTTAGAGTGGGTTAGGGTCATTCCGAGTTGGATACTTTCCCCCACAACAGACTGGCGACTCCACTGGGGATCGTGTCTTGTTGGTAGCTTGTGTTTCTTGCTATTCTTTTCTTAAACAAAAGGGTACCGAATCGAAAACTGCATTCGAGTTCTTCGAATGCAAAGTAGAGGGCAGCTACTCTAGCCCAGTGCTGGGCATGTTTATGATTTGAAGAGCTGATCCAAAAGGACTCTTTTTAGCTCTTTGTGATAGTGTTCATCTTCCTTTAATCATCCTCTAGAGTATACTTGACTGATAGCAACTGATTTGGCCAAAAACCGCTCATTTTTTAGCAAACTGTGAGCCGGAATCTGAGAGAGACGAGAGTTGTCTCGTTCAGTGCAGCTGCAACAAAGGCTACCTGCACTGCAACGCAGGTCCCGAAGGGGCTACCTGCGCTGCATCTCAGATTGACAGTGCAGCACCTGCGCTGATCCAGTCTTGCCTTGTGCAGCTGGGATTCTCCACTGTCTGTTGCCCAGTTTTCAGTACTGTTTTTGCAGCCTGTTGTCAACCTGTATACCCAGCTGAAACCACTTCTCTTTGCCATCATTCCGCCTCAGTTGTGTGAAGAAACCGTGATTGTTCTTATTGTATTTCTTGTTGTCATTCACAGTTTCCCATAGCGAAGGTGAACTAGTCTTGCTATGACCTCTTGAATCTAGACCTGTGAGAAAGTGTCGTTGTGATTCTAAGAGTTAGTTTATTGCTGTTCATAGCTGCTTGAGCATTTGCTTTCGTTATATGGTTCGAATCTCAGTATTTCTTGTGATTGAAACGAGTAAATCTTAAGGTGTTCTTTTGATTATTGGACAATACTTGTTTGTTTTCGCTTGAAATTGAATTCGAAATCGTACAACAACTTTCTTTTTGTCATACACCAAACATTAAGAAAGAAGAAAAGAAATACTTGCATTGTGCATGTGCATTTTGACAGTTTGCATGTCGATTTCGGAAAAGTGCATCAGTGTGTGCTCTATGATCTGTTTGAAAAGATGATGTCTTTCTTTTCCTTCAGTAGTTAAGGTTTTCATAAGTTGAAAGAATTGAAAAAGCTTGCTTATCATTCTTAGACTGCATTTAGGAGTTGTCTCATACATCACGTGGTGATCCATAAAGGCAAACTGCTAAGCAAGATCAACCTAAAAAGAACTGAATTTATCTAACAACGCTTTGAAACATAACGAAACACAGTAGAGGTCTAGGTAGAGACGTGAACTGGCGTCGTTAAACATAGTGACTGTCGATCTCTACGAAAGTGGGTGATTCCTCCTGAGGGACGATAGCACTAATACGGACTTGTGCCCCCGCGTACCGTCGCGTATATTGGGGGACCCCTATAGGAACAAAGCCTTTATCCATAGGAAGCTGTGTCGGCCGCCCTACTGATCGCGATGCAGTGAACACAGCATTCACGAAGATCGACCACTTGTACCGTAAAACGTATTCTGTGGTTTCGCGAAAGGTTTAGCACACCCTTGCCTAGAACTCCAGAGTAGTTTCTTTTGGCCTTTTTCAAACTCTATAACTGAAAAAGTCCATCCGAGCATTTGTCACTTCGGGCTCGTTAATACATCGAAGGAGACTAGAGTCATCTTTAGCTTTTTCTCGACTCTTAAAAAGTGAAAAAGCAAGTTGTGTCTAAAGCGTCGTCATATAAAATTCATCTTAAACGGAACATAATTACCCTTGATTCCTACGTTGATCTTTAAAGTTGAGAACATGGAACACACCAACCAAGGGATCTCACAGGGGGGGACCCCTAGCCCTTTCTCCTCTTGGGGAGAAGTTGGTGCGCCCCACATGGCCACATTGTCGCTTCCAGGACTGACAATTGGCCTGCCAGTTTGGCTATTCTCAACCGCTGTAGTTCAGACCACCACGGTTCCTGAACAGTCGAGTCAACAGTTAGACCAGTCTAGAACTACCCTCCAGCCTTCCACTTCTTATGAGCCTTCCTCCGATCCTTCTTCTTCGAAAGGTCAAGCCGTCGAAAGCGCGGCTCCCATAGAAAAGAAGAAGGAAAAGAAGAAGAAAGAAAAGAAGCAGAAGGAGCCAAAGGCGCCTTAGGGCAAGCAGAAGGTATCTAACGAAAACCCACACACAGCACGGACCGGGCCCAAGTCACCATGTGTCATATGTAGAGGGAACCACTTCCACAGTGATTGTCCCAGTATTCCCCAGATACTAAGGGACTGGTCCCCTCGCTTGCACAGTTCGGAAGCGTCAACCTCTGACAGTCAGGTTGAATGCTTACCGTCAACCAACGAACGTGAAGGTATTAGACAACGAAGAGGATGGACATCCTCCTGCGAATTGTGTGAAGGCAATCACACCCTCCGCCGTTGTCCCTTTTTAGACGACGCTAAGAGAGTTTTGGAAGATCAACCGGTTGCACCGTTGCTACTTCCTCCTGGATATCAAAAACTCGCGCCAGGTCCTTCGTTGGTCGAAAATACAACTGTCTTGCTTAGAGGGCTAGCTGAAGTGTCAGTCGCTGAAAGTGAACCTATTGAATCCGGACCGGACGGAAGTCCAAAGGTCGAAATGGCAGTTGACCCGGTTCTCCCTTCAGAAGTTTCATCTTCAAACACAACAGTCACTGAGGATTCATCTTCAGTTGACACCCCCGCCGAAGAGAATAAGGATGACACCGTCCATATTCTTTTCGTCAACCCCGATTCTGATGAGCATCTGGGCAAAGCGCCCACTCCTTTATCGCAGGAAGGAGCATCGTCAGGATCATATCCGGTCGTATATTCGGTCCCACCACCAAGAAACCTAGTTGTGTCCTTTGATTGGAACCAACTAGGCAGACCCCGGTTACCAGCCAACATATCATTTAGAATTATAGTCCAAATATACAAAATGGTGATGGCTGGAACTATCATTGATGAAGGGGCATCTGTGAGTATCCTGTCCTATATTGCTTGGAAAGCACTGGGTTGCCCGGCGCTTTTGCCCGAGACAAGGCGTCTCTCGGGTTTTGACAGAGGAACCAGTCGACCATTAGGGATTCTACCTAATGTGCCTATTACACTGAAAGGGAAGGCTGTCAAGATGAATTTGATGGTCGTCCAAGGACCCTTGGATTATAACCTACTCCTTGGACGAGACTACATATATTGCATGGAAGCAATAGTCTCCTCACTCTTTCGAATAATGTGTTTTCCATACGAAGGAAGAATGGTCAAGCTCGTAGACCAACTTTCACTTCCGGGATCACACATCGCAAGTAGTCGCATACATACCCTAAATGATCTATTTGATCAAGAAAGGTCTCTTCCCCTGGTTCTTCTTCCTGATGAATGCGAGTGATTCGGGAAAGGAACGCAGGAGCCCAGGGGGCATGCATCCTGGTCTGCTCTGAAGGGAGAAAAAACCTTGGGTGTAAAGTAGAATTTCCACGGGAGAATATGACTAGTCCGTACCCCGTCACCTCCTTCATCTTTGTGAGCTTCCTCTGAGCCATCTTTAATAGAGAAGAAGGCCAAGAAGACAAAGAGAGACTGGGCATCTCAGAAGGGGTAATTGGGACTGGGGTTGTTCTAGAATAAGATTCTTTTGTCAAAGTTATGTGGGGGACGGGAGAGTCCGTCATTCACCTTTGTCTAAATAGGTAGGCTCTACCAAAGAAGGGGATCCGTTTGTGGCAGCAAGTAGGTACCAGCTTTGGGTAAAAGGCCAGCCTCACCCATTAAAACAAATGTTTTAAAGGATAAGTAGGGGCAGCCCCCAAAGATAGAGACGCTGTTGTTGCCACAGATTGTAACCATCTTTGGATAACCTAATGATAGACATCGCCGAAGAAAGTTTTGTTTGAAAAAAGAAGAAAAACAATCTTTGGGTAACCTGAAAGAGGTAGGCCTCTCCCGGTAAAACAAATGTTTTACCTACAAATTGAGGGGTAACCTTGAAATTCGACTTACACCTGGGGGCATGCAAACCTCTTGGAATGCAAGCGCGGGTGGCTTTTTAGTTTTATGTAGGAACCCGTAGGATGGGCCGATACCTAGCTTGCATAAAGAGAGGATATGGAGCAAAGCGTAGGGAGATGAAGCTCCTTAAAAAATAGGAATCTTCCATGAGACCTTACTACTTTATAACTGGTAAAAACGAGCAGTTTTGGCAAAGTTCATGCTCGTTAAAAAATAAATGCAAGAACCGAGCAGTTTTAGCGCATAGTTCATGCTCGTTAAAAAATAAACATAAGATTGAGCAGTGTTTTGGCGCATTCAAGCTTAAAAAAAAAAAAAAAATGAACCCAGTACCAGTAAATAAACATCTGAGACTGTAAATTCATTAGCCATAAAAGCCTTGGTCGTGTTTGTGCACCGTCACCTCCACTTTTCATTTGGCCGATCATTCACATCCACTTGATTGTTTACCTATTTTGAGGAACAGCTGCGAAGAGTGATTCCACCTAGCCATCCTTGTAATACTGTCGTGATTGGAAAATTCCAACCTATACCTGGAATCTGCTGCTATCCCTGTTTATCACTCGTTCCACAAAAGACGGGTCTTCTTTGAGCTCTTTTCACTGACTCGTAAAATATGAAAAGTTTGCCGAGTTTTGGCCTTCCAGCTCGTTAAAAGGACCGGAAGAGCTATCCCTCCTCTAGATTTTAATCTTTTTGGACCTGAGGGATTATTGCACAAAAAGATCGAGCACTTGTCTAGTTCGGCTCGATAAAGATATTGAACATTCATCCCTTTTGATTTGTTTTATACTTTTTCGGACTTAAGGGATTAGATGACGAAAAAGGACCACTTGGAGTCTACTTTATGTACGCTTTTCAGACTCTCTAAAAATGAAAAGGACCGAGTTGTCTTTGTCGCTGGGCTCGTTAAAAATATTAGATAGCGAAAAACTTGTCCTTAGACAAGAACGAGTTTCCCTATCGCTAGGCTCATTAAAAACATAGCGATGGGCTTGCCCGAAGGGCAGGTTATAGATCAAGCATATGTTATCCTCCTCAAGCTTGTCAAAAAATAAAGAGGTACTGGTCAGAAATGACTGGGGAAAAATTGGGAAGAACCTCAAAGCTTAATGGTAGCAAGTCGCTCTTGAACATGACACTTTTGCCTCCGTAAATATCGGGTTGGGTTATTATCATTCACCGGTCCCTTCACCATGGTCTCGCCATACCATCCATACATGGGGTAATGCTACCGATCCATCACATCAGTGTCGTTACATGTTCAAGAGACGTCATTCAGAATGTGTCAACTGGGTCCCATCCACTACCATACATCATCTTTCATCCTTCCATGACCGCCACCCTGAATCATATTTCACAAATTGTTTTCACCAATCATCACTAGCTCCGTTCCGTGTCACTGATGTGGGATTCATTAGGGCCCTCCTTTGACGGATCACTTCTTGTCGACATCAGCTCATTATCCAAGAAGTTGATCTAGGAACACCCCCTCAGTACTTTGAAGCTTGCATGCCTCAATGGCAAGTTTCTCACTCCCGGCGATAGGTATACATTAATGACCTTCGACCAGGAGACTTTGCGTGGTGTTCGATGTCAGATCCTATATTCACACCACGAGAATTGTGCTGCAGTACCTTGAGGGTCATCATCATTATCGATGATTCCTCTCGTGCTTGTTAACAGTTTACATTATTGACTGGTAATCAAGCGATGTCTTTCCATGTTCGACTTCAAGAAATTCTCACACGGATCGACTTGTACTAATGTGAAGATCGGACAAGTTTGAAGACCCCGGATCTAGTTTCATCCATCCGGGCTGCGATATATATTCAGGAGATAAAGACATAGACATGTGCAGCAGATGATCATCCTACTAAAAGGATGATAATTAAAAGCAGAGAATTATCCGTCTATTATCAGACGATCGTCTGTTTATGTACAGCAAATGTATTTATAAAGCTGAGCATGGGAAATGCCCGCCTGAGCTAGATCATGAAAAGAAAGTATGAAAAGATAATGTATTGTATTGTATTTTGTTACAGGTCACCTCCCGGCGATTGAATGAACTTCGGATCCTCCTAATAAAGCATTTCACCCGATAAACGACCTCATACTTTAGGGGGCAACTGTTATAGACATTTTTGTGCCTTACAGCATAGAGCATGAAATGTCAATAATCTGAGGGATCCAAAGTCCCTAAACAAGTTGTTCTTACCCTTAGAGGAACAAGGTCAGCAAACCACAGCACTGCAAAACAGTTCTCCACTGAAAAACACTCAAAAACAGGTCAGTTTTGGATCATTGCAGCTGCTCCACTAGGCATCTGCGCTGCATAGCAGGTACAACAAAGGCTACCTGCGTTGCATAGCAAGTAGAACAAAGGCTACCTGCGTTGGGCGTACTTGGAGATGTGGAGGAATCTTTTTCTCAAAGTGCCAGTGCCTAGGAAGCTTCTAAAAAGACACTTGATGATAAGATTCGCCTAATGATGAGTTAAGAGCTTCTAAAACTCCAAGTGGAAGATAGAAACTCCGAGTGAAGAACTGAAGAACAACTGGAGTTGAAGAGGACAACAAGTCACACATCAAGCTGACTTATCTTCACTCCAAAACTCTATATAAGGATCTCATCCCATGGGATCTGGGAGGCCGGAATTTAGTGCAAAGAATTGCTGTTGGTTTACAGTTGTGAGCATTGGGTGATTGCTTGAGGGAGGTGAAGAAGAGATTTCTCTCCGTCGGGAAGGTGATGCTGGATTGGACCTCTCATGGTTGTATCACCGCCTGAACCTTACTTCCATATATTAATAAAGCTTTTGAGGTTCTTCTATTCGCATGTGTTTCAATGATGTATTGTCTTACTTGTGTATTTGATTTATGCTAATCCTTGAATCAGTTATGCATGCATGCTTCTTGTAGTTTCCTTTTCTTGTCTTATTTGCAGGATCTCGTGTAGCTGGGACCGTGAAAAGACTTGGAGCTGGGAGCAAGCGGAAATCAAAGGAGATTGGATCGACCATTTGCGCAAGACATCAGTATGTGGATCTCTTCCTTTTATCTCTTGCATGTCATAAAGAAGAAACTTTAGATAGTTTTGCTTTCAGCTGTTGCTAAGGAACTATCACCCTTAGAGTGGGTTAGGGTCATTCCGAGTTGGATACTTTCCCCCACAACACTTCGTAACATTGAATGCCAAGAGCTCGGACTGCTGAGCTTCATACCTCGGCGGTAGTGAGCAATAACTATGCTGCATTAACACGGGGCGGCACATGCTGGGCATGTGGCTCGTCCTTAGCTGGCGTACTAACACCCGGATCCGGGGATTATTACTATCATTATTATTATTATTATTATTATTATTATTATTATTATTATAATATAAAATTATAATAATATTATATCATTATTATAATAATAATATTAACTCATAATAACAACAATGGTTCAATAATAGTTAGAATTGTGATAAAGTGAATAATAAACACAAGGGATTAATACTAAAACCCTAAGGGATTATGAAGCCAAAGGAATAATATTAAACCCAAGGGACTAATATTATAAACACAATGTATATAAACCCTAAGATAAATATTATAAACACTAAAATAAACATGATTCACCATCGTTGATTTTCATATTGAGACAATTCTTATTAGAATTCCATGTTCGACCATGGTTGACCGAGGAATAATAAACCGAAGCGATTGATATTTTAAACCCAAAGGAACAATAAAACCTAGGGATTAATACTAAAAACCCAAGGAATTATGAACCTAAAGGAATAATCTTAAACCCAAGGGACTAATATTATAAATACAAGGTATATAAACCCTATGTGGAGAAAATTTTTGTCATAATGTGAGATCAGACCATGATTGACCACAGTTGACCATTGTTGGTTATGGTTGACCATGGTCTACCATGATTGATATTATAAACCGAAGTTAATAATAAACCCAAGGGATTGATATTATGAACCCAAGGGAAACATAAACCCATGGGATTAATACTAAAACCCCAAGGGATTATGAATGGAAGGGAATGATATTAAACCCAAGGCACTAATATTATAAACCCAACATTGGTAAACCCTAATATAAATATTACAAACACCAAAATAAACATGGTTTATTTTCATGATCACATAATCCTTGTCACAC
The DNA here is from genome assembly GCA_031772625.1 of Pinus tabuliformis. Taxonomy (NCBI): domain Eukaryota; kingdom Viridiplantae; phylum Streptophyta; class Pinopsida; order Pinales; family Pinaceae; genus Pinus; species Pinus tabuliformis. The sequence goes on along the minus strand of CM062818.1, from coordinate 404,224,987 downwards.
CGTGACGTTCAACCATGGTTGACTATGATTGGCAATTGTTGACCATGATTGATATAATAAACCCAAAGGAATAATAAACCCAAAGGATTAATATTAAAACCCGAAGGGATTATGAACCCAAGGGACTAATATTATAAAGCCAATGTATATAAAACCTTAAGATAAATATTATAAACACTAAAATGAACATGATTGACCATCTTTGATTTTAATATTGAGACAATCCTTATCACAATTCCATGTTGGAACATGGATGACCATGGTTCACATCATAATAAACCATGGTTGACTCGGGAATAAGAAACCCAAGCGATTGATATTATAAACCCAAAGGAACAATAAACCCAAGGGATTAATACTAAAACCCCAAGGGATTATGAACCTAAGGGAATAATATTAAACCCAGAGGTCTAATATTATAAACTTAAGGTATAAAAACCCTAATATAAATATAAAAAATACTAAAATAAAGATGGTTGAATTAACAAATCCTAAGAATTAATATTTTAAACTCAAGGGATTAGTAAACCAAAGGGATTATGAACCCAAGGCAATAATATTAAACCCAATAAGCTAATATTATAAACCCAACATTGGTAAACCCTAATATAAATACTACAAACACTAAAATAAACATGTTTTATTTTCATGGTGAGGCAATCCTTGTCACAATGTGACATTCAACCATGGCTAACCATGGTTGGCTATGATTGACAATGGTTTATCATGACTTATATTGCATACCTAAGGGAATAATAAACCCAAGGGATTGATATTATAAACCCAAAGGAATAATAAACCCAAGGGATTAATACTAAAACCCCAAGGGATTATGAAACCAAGGGAATAATATTAAACCCAAGGGACTAATATTATAAACCCAACATATATAAACCCTAAGGAAAATATTATAAACACTAAAATAATCATGATTGACCATCATTTATTTTCATATTGAGACAATCCTTATCACAATCCCATGTTGGACCATGGTTGACCATGGTTGACTTCATAACAAACCATGGTTGGTCGGGAAATAATAAACCCAAGAAATTGATATTATAAAACCAAAGGGACAATTAACCAAGGGATTTTTACTAAAACCCCACAACTAATATTAAACCCAATAATTAAAACCATAATATATAATCCCAATATTAAACTCTAAAATAATAAATCTAATATTAAACACAATATTAGAAACCTAATATTTGAATCCCTAATATTAAACCCAAACTTTCTAATGTCACATTACAACATTGACTAAATTTCAATGCAATATAACATTGGTTGACCATTATTAGATTGATTATCGCATTGAGACAATGTTTGTGACAATGCAATGCTTGACAAATTTTTAGACAAATGTGACATTTGACCATTGTTGACCATGATTTTGTATGCGATGAGTAACAATGGTTTACCATTGTTTACAACACTTGACCATGGTTCATTTTCTTATTAAGACAATATTTTTCGAGGAATATGAACCCTTAAATTAATAAACCCAAGGGATTAATATAAATAGTAGGATTAATATTACAAACCTTAGGATTAATATTAAACCCAATAATAAAAACCCTAATAATATAATCCCGATATTAAACTCTAAAATTATAAATCTAATATTAAACACAATATTAGAAACATAATATTTGAAACCCTAATATTAAACTCCAATTTTCTAATGTCACATTACAACATTGAATAAATTTCAATGAAATATAGCATTGCAACAAACATTATTAGATTTATTATCACATTGAGAGAATGTTTTCCACAATGCAATGCTTGACAATTTTTTTGGCGAATGTGACATTTGACCATGGTTGACCATGATTTACCATGGTTGACAATGACTGACATTGTTTTGCCATTGTGAACAAGAGTTGACCATGGTTCAATTTCATATTAAGACAATATTTGTCTGAATATGAAAATTAACCCAAGGGATTGATATTATAAACCCAATCTGTTAATACAAAAACCTTGAGGGATTATAAACCCAAGGGAATAGTCTTAAACCCAAGGGATTAATATTATAAACCCAAGGTATATAAACACTAAGATAAATATTATAAATCCTAAAATAAACATAGTTAACTATGGTTTACCATAGTTGATTTTTATATTGAGCTAATATTTTCCTCAATGCGATGTGGGACAATCATTGACCATGGTTGATCGTAGCTCATTTTCATATTGAGACAAATTTTGTCATAATGTGACGTTGGACCATGGTTGACCATGTTAAACCATGGTTTATTTTCATATGTAGACAATCTTTCTCACAATGAGAAAGATTGTTTCAATATCATAAACCCAAGTAATTAATCATCCTAAGCGATTGATAAACCTAAGAGATTAATAAAACCAAGGTATTAGTATTATAAACTAGGGTATTGATAAACCCAAGGGATTAATATAAATAGTAGGATTAATATGACGAACCCTAGGATTAATATAAAACCCAATAATGAAAACTCTAATATTATAATCCCAATATTAAACTCTAAAATTATAAACCTAATATTAAACACAATATTAGAAACCTAATATTAAACCCAAATTTTCTAATATCACATTACAACCTTGAATAAATTTCAATGAAATATAACATTGCAACAAACATTATTAGATTGATTATTGAATTGAGACCATGGTTGACCATGATTGACCATAGTTGCCGATGATTCACAATGGTTTACCATTGTTGACAACAGTTGACCATGTTTCAATTTCATACTAAGACAATCTTTGTCTAGGGATATGAACCCTTAAATTAATAAACCCAAGAGATTGATATTATAAACCCAAGGGATTAATACTAAAATCCCAAGGGATTATAAACCCAAGGGATTAATATTATAGACCCAAGGTATATAAGCACTAAGATAAATATTATAAACTCTAAAATAAACATGGTTAACTATGGTTTACCATGGTTGATTTTCATATTGAGCTAATCTTTGGCACAATGCGACATTGGACCATCATTGATCATGATTGATAATGGTTGATTTTGATATTAAGAAATTTTTTGTCAAAATGTGACATTGGACCATGGTTTATTTTTATATTTACACAATATTTCTCACAATGAGGCATTGGACCATGGTTGACCATCATTGATGATGATTATAAACCCAAATGATTTTTATCAGACTTAGGAATATGAACCCTTGGATTAATAAGCCCAAGGTATTAATATTGTGAACCCAAGGAAATCATAAACCCAAGAGATTGATATTATAAACCCAACGAAATAATAAACCCAAGGGGTTAATACTAGAATCCCAAGTGATTATAAACCCAAGGGAATAATATTAAACCCAAGGGATTAATATTATAAACACAAGGTAAATAAAACCTAAAATAAATATTATAAACCCTAAAATAAACATGGTTGACTAAGGTTTACCAAGGTTGATTTTCATATTGAGACAATCTTTGTCACAATGTGATGTTGGACCATGGTTGATTTTCATATTGACACAATGTTTGTCACAATGTGACATAGGAAGATGGCTAACCATGATTTACCATGGTCTACAATGATTGACAATGGTTTACCATTCTTGACAATGGTTTACCATTGATGACCATAGTTAACGATGATTAACAATGTTTCTTTTTCATATTGAGACAATCTTTGTCACAATGTGACATTGGACCATGATTGACTAAGGTTGACACAATGTGACATAAGAAGATGGCTAAACATGATTTACCATGGTCTACAACGATTGACAATGGTTTACCATTTTTGACCATGGTTAACGATGATTAACAATGGTTTCATATTGAGACAATCTTTGTCGCAATGTGACATTGGACCATGATTGACTAAGTTTGAGCATGATTATAAACACGGGGGATTTATATTAAACCTAAGGATTAATATTATAAACCCTATGAATAAACCCAATGGTTTACCATTGTTGACCATGGTTAAATATGGTTGACCATGGTTGATTTTTATATTGAGACAATCTTTGTCATAATGTGACATTGGACTACTGTTGAAAATGATTATAAACCCAAGGGATTTATATTAAACCCCATGTATAATATTATAAACCCTATGAATGATATTATACCCTATGTATATGAACCCTTAGATTAATAAATCCAATATATTGATATTATAAACCCAAGGTGTTAATACTAAAATCCCAAAGGATTACAAAACCATGATTTGCCATGGTCTACAATGATTGAAAATGGTTTACCATTCTTGACAATGGTTTACCATTGTTGACCATGGTTAACAATGATTAACAATGGTTCTTTTTCATATTGAGACAATCTTTGTCACAATGTGACATTGGACCATGATTGACGAAGGTTGACCATGATTATAAACATGAGGGATTTTTATTAAACCTAAGGATTAATATTATAAACCCTATGAATAAACCCAATGGTTTACCATTGTTGACCATGGTTGATTTTTATATTGAGATAATATTTGTCATAATGTGACGTTGGACTACTGTTGAAAATGATTATAAACCCAAGGGATTTATATTAAACCCCATGTATAATATTATAAACCCTATGAATAATATTATACCCTATGTATATGAACCCTTAGATTAATAAACCCAATATATTGATATTATAAACCCAAGGGAATAATAAACCCAAGGTGTTAATACTAAAATCCCAAAGGATTACAAACCCATGTGAATAATATTAAACCCAAGGGATTAATATTATAAACCCAAGGTAAATAAACCCTAACATAAATATCATCGTTGACGATGGTTGATTTTCATATTGAGACAGTCTTTGTCACAATGCGACAATGCAACATGGTTGATCATGATCATGGACCAATTTAATTAATTAAATAAATGAGATTTATATTAAACCCACGTATTAATATTATGAACCATATGAATAAGAGTACACGAGAGGAATATGGGCTCTTATATTAATAAACCCAAAGGATTGATATTGTAAACCCATGGGAAGTAAACCCTAAAATTGTCATGGTTGACCAAGGATATTATATCCAAGGGATTAATATTATAAACCCAAGGTATACAAACCCCAAAATAAATATTATAAACCCTAAAATAAACATGGTTGACTATAGTTCACTATGGTTGACTATTGTTTGGAGCAATATTAAACCAAATGGATGAATATTATCAACCCAATTTAATTAACTAAATCCACGCGTTTTATAGGAAATCCAAGGATTAACATTATTAACCCTATGAATAATAGTACACCCTAGAAATATGAGTTGTTAGATTAATAAACCCAATGGATCAATGCTAAACACCCAAGGTAATAATATTACATACAAGTGATAAACAACCCAAGATATATAAACCCTACGATAAATATTGTAAACTCTAAAATTATCATGGTTAACCATGGTTGATTTTGATGTTCAGACAATGTTTTTCACAATGCAGCGTTGTAACATGGTTGACCATGATTTATTATGCACACAATATTTTGTTAAAATGCAATGTTGGACCATGGTTGATTTTCATATTGAGAAAATCTTTGTCACAATGTGACGTTGGACTATGGTTGACCATGATCATAAACCAAGGGGATTTATATTAGACCCAAGGATTAATATTATAGATCCTATGAATAATATTAAGCCCTAGGAAATTTTTTTTGTTAATTAATACCCAAGGGATAAATACTATAAACCCAATGGATAAATACTATAAACCCAAGGCACATAAAACCTATGATAAATACTATAAAGCAAAAAATAGACATGGTTTACCATGGTTGACCATGCTTTATTTTCATATTGATACAATCTTTGGCACAATGTGACGTTAGACTATGGTTGACCATGGTAGACCATGGTTGATTTTCATATTCAGACAATCTTTGTTACAATGTGACATTGGACCATGGCTGACCATGATTATAAACCCAAGGGAATTATATTAAACCCTAGTATTAATATTATAAACCCTATGAATAATATTATACCCAAGGAATACAAACCCTTACATTAATAAACCTAAGGGATTGATATTATAAACCCAAGGGAATAATAAACCCAAGGGAATAATTCTAAAACCCCAATGTGTTATAAACCCAAGGGAATAATATTAAACCGAAGGGATTGATATTATAAAACTAAGGTATATAAATCCTAAAATAAAAATTATAAACCCTAAAATAAACCTATCTCACTAAAATAAATATGTTTGACTACGCGTTTACCACAATTTTAGAACATCGGTTATGGAATTAATAAACCAAAGAGATTAAAACCTCAGATTTATTTATGAGTTAGGTATATAATATTAATCAAATAAGAGTTGTTATTAAACATGATTAATATTGTATTAACGATGTTATTAATAATTTTTTTAATTAATAATATTGTTTTCAAATTCATTATGATTAATGATAATATATATATATATATATATATATATATATATATATATATATATTATTTATTTATAATAATAACTATTATAAATTTATAACAACTAATATTTAAAATGTTAATTTTTTTAAATATTTAATAACCTAAAATTGTAAATGGTGGAGATCCCATATGAGTTTTTATCCTATTTATGAATTCTTCGTTGCAATTTATATATAAAACCAATAATACATTGGATTTAGTTTTAATATTAAACATTAGGATTAATATTATAAACCCTATGTATAATATTATATCCTAGGAATACAAAACCTTACCTTAATAAATCTAAGGGATTGATACTATAAACCCAAAGGAATAATTCTAAAACCCCAATGTGTTATAAACCAAAGAGAATAATATTAAATCCAAGGGATTGATATTATAAAACTAAGGTATATAAATCCCAAAATAAAAATTATAAAGGCTAAAATAAACCTACTTCACTAAAATAAATATGGTTGACTACCGTTTGACCACAATTTTAAAACATTGCTTATGGTGACTATTGAATTAATAAACCGAAAAGATTAAATCCTTAGATTTATTAATCACTCACATTTATAATAATCAAATAAAAAATGTTATTAAACATGATTAATATTGTATTAACAATATTATAAATAGTTTTTAATTAATAATATTGTTTTCAAATTTATTATTATTAATAATTTTTATTTATATATATTTTTAAAATATATTATTTATTTATAATAATAACTATTATAAATTTATAATAATAGTTATTTAAAATATTATTTTTAATATTTATAATCCCTATTATTTAAATTTTTTTAAATATTTATAATAACTCATATTTAAAATGTTATTTTTAATATTTATAATAAGTCATATTTAAAGTATTATGTTTTAATATTTATAATAACTAATATTTAAAATGTTACTCTAAATACTTTAATAACTAATATTTACCCTCTTTATTTATAATAACTCTAACTTTATTATATTTATTATATTTAATGATTAAGAGATGCAATAAATTTGAAATTTAATTTTACAAGAACGAGGGCGTGTCACCCTATGTTTTATGATATTACTTTCTTCTGATTCTCAACGGTTTACAAAGGAAACTTGGGAGGTTACACTCGACAGATTTGGGAATTTATTTTCCATGTTATTATATTTTGTTAGAGATATGTCTAGCTCATTTGAAATCATTTTATCTAGTTTTTGGGTTTCTAATCATTTCTACACCTTAAATTATTTTCATGATCGTACAATCAAGATCATTTAAGTGTCTTTATTTTAGTGGCCTTAAGAAAATATCACCGAAACATGAATAAGAAATAAAATTAAGACCCTTACGAAATAGGGGATTTGATATATATATATATATATATATATATATATATATATATAAAAGAGGGCAGGCCATGAGGTAGAGATATAGGACTCAATTATTAGGAAAGGACGTGAAAATAAAAAAATAAATTGGATAAAGATCAAATATTTTAAATCGTACAAAAGCATAAATAAATCAAATTTTCAATAAAAAATATAAATTCCCCCACGCTTAAATGTTGGCAAGTCACCACCCATTCCTCTATACATAATGTGAAGAAAATGCATTAATTGGAGTTTTAAATTAAGACAACGAGGAAGCAAAGACAAAAATATAAAAAGATTAACCCTAACACGTTGATGTTAATGAAGAGATTTGAGATACTTAATTCAACTAATACTTAACAAAAATATTTCTATTACATGTTGAAATATAATTTCAACCGCAGAATTTTCCTTCGTTCTGAGACTGCAATGGTGGGATGCCCTCATGCCTCACCTTGTTTTGCACCAAATGCGATTTCGCAATCACAAATCGCATAATTTCAAATGGTTAAAGTACAGGCCTCCACGGAATGAATTTGACTTGAAGTAAAAGTTTCTTTATAGCCAGTTTTATGAGTAAAACACTAAATGTAATTTAGTGTGGGTTGGTAAGTTTTGGTGAAGATTTTAATTTTATTATTTTCTATGAGGGAGAGTAAGGGCACAAGTAAAAGTTGGTAAAACCATTTAAATTTTATTGTTTTTTATTTTACGGCAGCATGGCAAGTGAAAAAGTGAAGTAATTTCTTTTGGTTGTCATATATATATGTAATGTTTTTTTTTGTGTTGTGTATGAATTGTAATGCACATGAGTGCGAAGAAAAATAGGACGCAGCAGCATGAAAAAAATCTATGTGTAATTTCCATACAACAGTGCATTGATCTCTTTAGCAGAGACAAAAGTTTTTTTTGTAATGCAGCAGCGTGATTGAAACAAGAGGATTTTATTTTTGAGAAGAGACAAAGTAAAGTTAAAAACTATATCTGAAACAGTTCTAGTGGTGAAATCCCTCTGTGAGAGAGGAGGACTCTTTTGTAACAATAGTTTTATTAATGAATAGAAATCTGTTGGTGTGTGAAAAACTCTGTCCTCTGCAAATAAATTTTTAGCCTTCCGTTGTGTTAAGATCATGTGTGGAAAAATAGAGGATTGTTCTCTCTTCATTACTTTTGCTTTGGAATTTTATCACAAAAATTCCCAACAGTGGTATGAGAGCTAGTCGAGTCTCTTTGAAGGTGTCAAAGGAGCTGAAAGAAGGTTCTTTTTGTTGCAGTAGCTTCTCCAGCAGAGTGAAAACTCAGTCAAGAAATGATCCAGGTATTTCTCAAAGTTTTTTTGTGTTGCTGCACATTCAAGTATTAGAAGCATAGTTTAGAGTGCAAGAATGCCCAGCACCAGTACCAGCACTAGCATGGGTATTTTTAATACTCAGCTCCCACAGTTTAATGGGAAAAACTATAACTATTGGGCAATAACCATGAGAGCCCTGTTTGCCTCACAAGACTTATGGGAAATAGTTGAAGATGGTTTTAAAGAACCAGAAGATGAAAATGAGTTTAATAATCTAACTCAGGCAGAGAAAGATTTGTTGAAGAGCTACAAGAAGAAGGATTCAAAGGCCCTTGTATTTTTGTATCAAGGAGTGGACCAAAGTGTGTTTCCAAGGATAGCAGCAACAAAGACATCCAAAGAAGCATGGAAATCTCTCAGGACAACCTATCAAGGCATGGAGAAAGTGAAGACAACAAAACTACAGTTGCTAAGGAGAGATTTTGAGAACATGTGCATGAAGGAGTCAGACAATATTGACTCATTCTTCACACATGTGATTGGTCTGGTCACAAAAATAAGGACTCATGGAGAAGTTCTTGAAGAAAGGAGGATTGTGGAGAAACTGTTGAGGATTTTACCCTCAAAGTTTGATGTGATTGTCACCACCATAGAAGAGACAAAGGATCTCTCAAACTTTTTAGTTGATGAACTTCATGCATCACTGATAACACATGAGCAGAGGTTGAGTAGAAATGAAAACTCATCTCTAGAGCAAGCGTTTAAGATCGAGATGTCCTTTGGAAGAGGAAGAGGTCAAGACAGAGGAAGCAAGAGAGGAAGAGGCAGAAGCGAAAACAGAGGTGGAAGGAACAGTCCAGCAAATGCTAAAGGAAGAGGCAGCATTTTCAAATGGTTGAAGTAGAGGCCTACAGCAAATGAATTTGACCTGAAGTAAAAGTTTCTTTACTGCCAGTTTTGTGAGTAAAACAGTAAATGTAATTTACTGTGGGTTTGTAAGTTTTGGTGAAGATTTTAATTTTATTATTTTCTATCAGCGGGAGTATGGACACAAGTAAAAGTTGGTAAAACCATTTAAATTTTATTGTTTTTTATTTCACGGCAGCATGGCAAGTGAAAACGTGAAGTAATTTCTTTTGGGTGTCATATATATACGGAATGTTTTTTTTTGTGTTGTGTATGAATTGTAATGCACAGCAGTGCGAAGAAAAATAGAACGCAGCAGCGTGAGAAAAATCTATGTGGAATTTCCACACAACAGTGTGTTGATCTCTTTAGGAGAGACAAAAGTTTTTTTTGTAATGCAGCAGCGTGATTGAAACAAGAGGATTTTATTTTTGAGAAGAGAGAGAGTAAAGTTAAAAACTGTATCTGAAACAGTTCTAGTGGTGAAATCCCTCTGTGAGAGAGGAAGACTCTTTTGTAACAACAATTTTATTAATGAATAGAAATCTGTCGGTGTGTGAAAAACTCTATCCTCTACAAATAAATTTTTAGCCTTCCGTTGTGTTAAGATCCTGTGTAGAAAAACAGAGCATTGTTCTCTGTTCATTATTTTTGTTTTGGAATTTTAGCACAAAAATTCCCAACAATGGTATGAGAGCTAGTCGAGGGTCTTTGAAGGTGTCAAAGGAGCTGAAGGAAGGTTCTTTTTGTTGCAGTAGCTTCTCCAGCAGAGTGAAAACTTAGTCAAAAAAGGATCCAGGTATTTCTCAAAGTTTTTTTTGTGTTGCTGCTGAAGAAACAGTGATTTTTAATTACACAGTCAAGTATTAGAAGCATAGTTTAGAGTGCAAGAATGGCAAGCACTAGTACCAGCACTAGCATGGGTATTTTTAATACTCGGCTCCCATAGTTTAATGGGAAAAACTATGACTATTGGGCAATAACCATGAGAGCCTTCTTTGCCTTACAAGACTTATGGGAAATAGTTGAAGATGGTTTTCAAGAACCAGCAGATGAAAATTAGTTTAATAATCTAACTCAGGGAGAGAAAGATTTGTTGAAGAGCTACAAGAAGAAGGATTCAAAGGTCTTTGTATTTTTGTATCAAGCAGTGGACCAGAGTGTGTTTCCAAGGATAGCGACAGCAAAGACATCTAAAGAAGCATGGAAAACTCTCAAGACAACCTATCAAGGCATGGAGAAAGTGAAGACAACAAAACTACAGTTGCTAAGGAGAGATTTTGAGAACCTGTGCATGAAGGAGTCACACAGTATTGACTCATTCTTCACACATGTGATTGGTCTCGTCACACAAATAAGGACTCATGGAGAAGTTCTTGAATAAAGGAGGATTGTGGAGAAACTGTTGAGGATCTTACCCTCAAAGTTTGATGTGATTGTCACCACCATAGAAGAGACAAAGGATCTCTCAAACTTTTCAGTTGATGAACTTCATGCATCACTGATAACACATGAGCAGAGGTTGAGTAGAAATGAAAACTCATCTCTAGAGCAAGCCTTTAAGACCGAGATGTCCTTTGGAAGAGGAAGAGGTCAAGGCGGAGGAAGCAAGAGAGGAAGAGGCAGAAGCCAAAACAGAGGTGGAAGGAATAGTCCAGCAAATGCTCAAGGAAGAGGCAACAATCCAAATGAGAACCCAGGCCATGGCAGCAGCCAACAAACTAGACAACATTGTGCTCAAGGACAAAGGTATGAAAAATCCAATGTCCAATGTTATTATTTTAAAAAATATGGGCACTATGCCAATGAATGTAGGAAGAAGCAGCATGATATGAACAATAGATCTAGTGCAAATATCACTAGAGAAAATATCATCCAAGATAATGTGTTGTTAGCTTGTAATATGGCTGAGACAAATAGTGAAGACATATGGTTTCTAGACTCCGGTTGCAGCAACCATATGACAGGAAACATAGCTTTGTTTTCTTCTTTAGATCAACGTGTGAAGTCACAAGTCACACTTGGCACTGATAGCAAAATTTCTGTTATGGGTAAAGGAGAAGTTAAAATATTTACAAAACAAGGTGAAAAGAAAACCATAGCAGATGTCTATTATGTTCGAGGAATGAGATGTAACCTCTTGAGTATTGGACAACTTGTTTAAAAGGGTTACAATGTTTTCTTTGTGAATGATGTATGCACCATCATGGATAGAGCACCTAGCAAAAGATGCAATGCTGAAGTGAAGATGACGAGGAACAGGATGTTCCCTCTTAGAATAAAGGCAGATTTAAGAAACAAAGAAGTAATTGCAGCAGTTACCCAAGAGGCTTTCCAAAGCGTACCAAAGGATGAAAATTGGTTGTGGCACTTGAAATTTAGACATCTCAACTTTGGAGGTCTTAACTTGCTGAGCAAAAAAGGAATGGTAAAAGGATTACCATTGATAGAGAAACCGGACAGCCTTTGTGAAGGTTGTATTTTAGGAAAACAAGATAGAGAAAGTTTTCCATCATGGAAAAGCATAAGGGCAAAGACACCCTTAGAAATTGTCCACTCAGATTTATGTGGACCGATGCAAGCTCCATCACTTGCACGCAGCCAATATTTTCTAACATTCATTGATGATTTCACCAGAAAGACTTGGGTTTATTTCTTGAAGAACAAAAGTGAAGTGTTTGAAAAATTTCGAAATTTCAAGGCACTTGTAGAAAACCAAAGCGGGCTGCATATCAAAGTTCTGAGAACTGAGAGAGGAGGTGAGTATATCTCTAAATATTTTTTACATTTTTGTAGAGAAAATGGAATTCACAAGCAATTTACAGCAAGGTACACTCCACGGCAAAATGGAGTTGCTGAAAGGAAGAATAGGACCATCATGGATATGGCGAGGAGCATGCTAAAGGCAAAGCATTTGCCAAATTATTATTGGGTTGAAACTGTACACTGTGAAGTATATATTTTGAATAGGTGTCCTACAAAAGCTGTGATGAACAAGGTGCCGGAAGAAGCATGGAGTGGGAGAAAGCAAGGAGTCACCCACATGAAAGATTTTGGATGTGTGGCTTATACACACATTCCCGATCAGCTAAGGAGGAAGTTGGACAACAAAGGGGAGAAATGTATCTTCATTGGATACAGTGAGGAATCCAAAGCTTACAGGTTGTATATCTCACCTACCAAGAAGTTTTTTGTCAGCAGAGATGTTTAGTTCAATGAGGAGGAAGCTTGGGATGGAAGCATAGAGAAAAAAGTTAATGTTAAAAACTGTTTGTCTCATGATGAAGATGATGAAGAGCTCGCTGAAACACATCCCCAAACAGCAGCGCCAACACAAGGACAGCAAGGGACACCCTTGAGGAGAAATGAGAGTGCTTCTCCAAGCACACCACAAGGAGGAAATTCAAGTGCGTCTTCAAGCACTTGCACGCCAAATGAAAGAGTTAAGAAATTCAGAAATTTAAGTGATATTTATGATGAAGGAATGAATTCCTTGTTTGCTTTGTATTGTCATGTTGATGACCCTATTCATTTCGAAGATGCAATTAAAGATAAGAAATGGATAGAAGTTATGGATGAGGAGATGAATGCCATAGGAAGAAACAAGACATGGGATTTGGTTGAGCTACCAAAAGGTAAAGAAGTCATTGGAGTTAAATGGGTCTATAAGACCAAGAGTAATTATGAAGGCAAGATAAAAAGACACAAGGCAAGACTTGTTGTCAAGGGATACAAGTAGCAGTATGGAAGATACTATGATGAGACTTTCGCACCGGTTGCAAGAATGGAAACCGTGAGAGCAGTGTCGTCCATAGCAGCACAAAACAAGTGGAAAGTTTACCAAATGAACGTGAAGTCAACATTCTTGAATGGAATGTTAAAGGAAGAGGTTTACATTGAACAACCTCTAGGCTATAAAAAGAATGGCCAAGAGCACAAAGTATGCAGATTGAAGAAAGCTCTTTATGGGCTGAAGCAAACACCAAGAGCATGGTACAGTAGGATAGATTCCTATCTACTGGAAAATGAATTTGCAAAATGCGAGGGAGAACCTACCGTTTACATCAAAGAAAAGGATGGTAAAATTTTAATTGTAGTGTTGTATGTTGATGATGTGATTTTTACAGATAATGATGACTACCTAATTAAAAATTTCAAATCAATCATGAAAGAAGAATTTGAGATGACTCACATGGGTTTGCTAAAATATTTCTTAGGAATAGAAGTAGATCAAAATGAAAATGGGATTTTTATCTCACAGGCAAAATATGTTAATGAAGTATTTGAGAGATCCAATATGCAGGACAACAAGACAACAATCACTCCCACTGTAATGGGATTAAAACTCAGCAAAGAGGACAGCAGCAAGGATTTTGATCCTATTTTGTACAAGAGCATAGTTGGCAGCCTAATATATTTGACTGCAACTAGGCCGGACATAATGTATGGTGTTAGTTTAATTTCCAGATTCATGGAGAGGCCAAAAGAAGCACATTGGGAGGAAGCAAAAAGAATTCTGAGGTATGTTAAAGGTACAAAAAGATTTGGCATTTTGTATACTTTTTCAGAAAGTTTAGATTTAGTTGGCTACACCGATAGTGATTGGGCTGGAAGTGTGGATGATAGGAAAAGCACATCCGGTTATCTCTTTCACATGGGTTCAGGAGCCATTTCATGGGCTTCCAAGAAATAGCCAATTGTGGCGTTGTCTATAGCAGAAGCAGAGTACGTGGCAGCTACAGTAGCAGCGCGTCAAGCGGTTTGGATGAGGAGACTGTTAAGAAGTCTATGCCAAGCGCAGGCAACAACAACGGTGATTTTTTGCGACAATATTTCAGCTATTGCGTTGTCCAAGAATTCTGTGTTTTAAAAACGAACGGAACACATAGAAACAAAGCTTCACTACATCAGAGAATTGGTGAACAATGGAGAAATCATTTTACAGCATTGCAGGACTGAGGAATAGGTTGCAAATATTCTGACCAAGCCATTGGACCAGAAAAGTTTTGAGTTTTTAAGGAAACGTCTCGGTATGATTGATAACCTAGTAGTTGAAATTAAAGGGGAGCGTTGAAATATAATTTAAACTGTATAATTTTCCTTCCTTTGCGATGTGATCTTATCGCATATCGCAAATCGCATTTATGCCCCACCGCCTCTATCACAACCTGTGTCTTCTGCGATTGCGATGGTGCGATGTGGCATATCGCAGATCACACCCATATATGTCATGCCTCACCTTGTTTTGCACCAAATGCGATTTCGCGATGCCATCAAATCACAAATCGCAAATCGCATAATTTCAAATGGTTGAAGTACATCCCTGCAGCAAATGAATTTGACGTGAAGTAAAAGTTTCTTTACCGCCAGTTTTGTCATTAAAATAGTAAATGTAATTTACTGTGGGTTGGTAAGTTTTGGTGAAGATTTTAATTTTATTATTTTCTATCACGGGGAGTATGGGCACAAGTAAAAGTTGGTAAAACCATTTAAATTTTATTGTTTTTTATTTTACGGCAGCATGGAAAATGAAAACGTGAACTAATTTCTTTTGGTTGTCATATATATATGTAATGTTTTTTTTTTGTTGTGTATGAATTGTAATGCACAACAGTGCGCGAAGAAAAATAGAACGCAGCAGCATGAGAAAAATCTATGTGTAATTTCCACACAGCAGTGTGTTGATCTCTTTAGCAGAGAGAGAAGTTTTTTTTGTAATGCAGCAGCATGATTGAAACAATAGGATTTTATTTTTGAGAAGAGACAGAGTAAAGTTAAAAACTATATCTGAAACAGTTCTAGTGGTGAAATCCCTGTGTGAGAGATGAAGACAGATGAAGACTCTTTTGTAACAGCAGTTTTATTAATGAATAGAAATATGTCGGTGTGTGAAAAACTCTATCCTCTACAAATAAATTTTTAGCCTTTGGATGTGTTAAGATTGTGTGTGGAAAAAAAGAGCACTGTTCTCTCTTCATTATTTTTGTTTTAGAATTTTAGCAGAAAAATTCCGAACATTATAAATATCAACTACCCTAAATAAAGACCTTAAGAGGTAAAACATAGAGAGGTGTGTTAAACTAACAATGAAGATTTCCAATTGCAGTAATACCAGTCACCCCTCTTTGGAGATGGAATTACATTAGATATTCGTTGATATTCATTCTTAGCTCTTTTATGGTTTCTTGAGCTGCAACTCTTTCATTGGTTCTTTTATTCCTACCTGCATTTACAAAATGAATATAACCTTAACCTCAAATCTCATAGTTGAAAAAAGAAGGAAAAAAAGTCGGTTACTAATGAAATTCAGATTAGTTAAACTAAATATTAAATCAATATTCTCAATATTCATGGAACGAAGTTATGAAAAAAGAAGAGGACTTCTACCGGCAAACATATTACCAGCATAGATATATCTTATGGACTGATTTAGCAACATAGATTAGCAGTTTCAATTACCGCCAAAAACCAATAAAAATAATATATTTTAGATCTATTTAAATTGCTTCCAATCCAGCCTCGATGCCCTCCTCGTTTAGTCACTGCCTGAAATACGATGACCAGAAAACTGGCCAAAAAACTGCCGAATCCCAGAACACTGAGATTGAAGGCCATACAGAAGCTGCTCTTGCCATCAGGGAATTGATCATAGAAATATTCCTGTAAGGCTACTACAATAAACAATTCGGCTGCTGTGATCAAGAAAACTGAGGAATTAAGCAGAAAACGCTGAGAGGGATTGGGGTTGGTGGAGCAAGTCATGAGATTTTGCAACATGGATCCTAATGTTTTCTGTCAGAGCTGCAGACACGATGGATAGTATAAGTAAAAGGAAGCCGATTCCAATCCATTGAAGAACAGTTATTCGTCTTTCATTGCGTGTTATTCTTCTGGCCAATGGTTCAATACAATGATTAAACATAAACACTGAAACAAGTGCAGAAAGTGGCTGGACTACTAGAAGAGAAGACAATGGCACTTGGAAATGTGGGCCTAGTTTTCTATCCATGGTACTGCCTTGCTTTACTAAGAGCGATATGCTCAGTGAGAATACCATTCTAAAGATTAAGCAAGAGAAATAGATGGGTGCTAGCCTCAAGATAAGCTTGGGTTCCTCCACTTGAGTTACTGGCAAACATACTATGGATTTGGCTCTTTTCTTCTCCCTTTATCAGTATTCCATGCTAGAGAGTCTCTTACCATTATGGCAGCTTTGTCTATAAACCTAATACATTGCCAATGAAAAAAGGAGATATCAAAATAATAATGATTGCTTTTTCTTTCAAATTTTGTCAAAAGCAAGTGAATTGTTTTCATTGAATTTTTATTTTATGAGGTCAACATCCTCATCCTTCCGGTAAAAAAAGATTATGTATGAAGGCATGCTAATATTTCTTTTTCTTATAAAAACCACTACAACAACTTGAGCGATTCCAGTGATGGCACTGAGTCGAGGAGCCTTGTGTCTGTATAATGGAGTCCCACAGAGAAATAGTACAGTTGTCATAGCCATAGCCACTGTCACAATCCGGAACCACAATCAGCAGCTTACATTCTCTTGTATGTAGGAAATAAGTGTGATTTGAATTATTGAATTGAAGTAGTGGATTTGGAGTACTTTGTTCCACGGGTGGAAGAGAATGTGGATTTGGAGTACTTTGTTCCACGGGTGGAAGAGAATGCCAACCTTCAAGGGTTTCATGATTAAATGATGGGATGATTGCATGTGCCAAGTTGTCCAAGGAAAACTGAAGGAAAATTGTAGCGCTATATTGTCTCAAATACCTTTTATTGTCTTTTTTTCATGATTAAATGATGGGATGACTGCATGTGCCAGGTTGCGGAAAATTGTTTTATTTTCTTTTAATATCATTTTTGTTAATCCTTATAGTTGGAGAAGTTTCATGATTAAATAATGCCATAAGTGCATGTGGCACGTTTCCCATATATAAGGAATATTGTCGCTCTATATTGTTTCATATACCTTTTATTGTTGTTTTTAATATCATTTTTGTTAATTCTTATACTTGAGAGGCACACTAAAATTTTAATCATCATTTAGTAAAAAATTAATTTAAGTAGGGTTTAAACAAATAAGTATGCAAGGAAGTTATGGCTTTTAATTTCATCTATTGATGAAGTGACCACTACCAAAATATATTAACACCTTTTAGTTTAAACCATCGTATCAAACGAATTAATTAGCAAAAGGATTAAAATTCCCCATTCCAATAAAAGGAACACCTATTAAAATAACTACGGAAACTATAAAATGTAGTGTCTCATTGGGAGTAAAAATAAAGTGAAAGCCAAAGGGAGTAAAAATAAAGTGAAAGCCAAAGCACATATAGATAGTTGTAGCCTTAATGATTTTGATGATGGGCTAATCGATATCACATGTGGAAACCTAGTGTGGCTCATAATCACTTTAAAGCACCGTGCTTGGTTTTGGCAGCTGTGCAATCACGTGCATGTGAGCAGAGGAAGACTTATGCTGAAGTATTGGTAGACAATAATGGAGGCCATCCTTAACATTGTGCTTACGAATATTCTTTATATGCTATTTTTTTATCAGTTTTTAAATTAGAGCCATGGATGTTGTGGTTTGTGCATGTGTCTAAGTTTGTAGTGTGAAGTTTGTAGTGTGAGTTGAAGTAGTTTTTTATTTTTTTCAATTTTGGTTATAAAAAGGGTTAGTAGTTTTTAAACTAAATTAGTAATTTTGGTTATAAAAAAAAGGTTGGTAGTTTTTAAAGTGCAACCTTGGCATCAATTCTTGTGTGTTGTAAGGTCAAGTTGTTTGATAAACTTTTGAACACATTCAATATCTACACCTCCATCCTAACAACTATATGAGAAATTGAAACATCTGACATATGGTGGTTGGTCCATAGGATCCTTCATTCGCTGAAGCCCCCATGAGGGAGGTGTCAATATTGTTGATCTTGCAAAATTTGGTCAAAGGCTTTTACATTTTAAATGGAGGCCAAGTGGCAACCCTAAGGTGTGGTGGTGAAAGAGCAATGTTTGGGAGTCACACAAATTATATTTGTTGTTGTAATATGTATTTTTCATGTAAACATTAAGGGAGGGTGTTGGAAGTAATGCTTCCATGTCATGTGTAGTTGACATTGTGAGTCCCTATTAGTAAGAAGCTCTTGATTCCTATGTAAGGAGTTTTAGTCATTATCTAGAGGTGTAGAAGTCAGTGTGCAATTTCCTATATATGTAACTGTTGTTGTAATGAATATTACTGTGTGAGAGTTGTGTTGTAGCATACTACAAGATGGGGAGATTGCAAAAAGTCAGTAGTAAGAATAGATGGTGAAATTCGTAAAATTTAGATGTTGTTATGGACAACTATTTTGTTTCCTCAAATTTTGTTTAGTCTCCAAATTCTCTTTCAGGTTTCACATTAGGCCTCCCTTTTCCTCACTCCCCATCTAGAAAATATAAAACTTTTTTCCTGGATAGAAATCAATGTCCTGTAACTGGAAAAGCAAACAGCCTTAGATTTACTAGAAAAGTATTGAAAAAAAAACATTTCAAAACTGGATGGTGTTTTTAATCCATGACTAGGGAAAAGTAATCAGTTAAATATGCTTAATCCTTGTAATGTTCAGATTTAATGGAAAAGAAGTGAAAAGAAAATACATTTCAAAACTAACCATTCTTTCATACAAATTCATGAATCCTATACATGGTGAAAGATGTTCAATCCCTAACTAGTAGAATCTAGTTAGCCTAATATACTTAACAGAAAATCACCCAAACTAACTCACTACTAGAGCTACAAAACCCTTTAAAATTTAGGTTCTTATTATTTCATAACAGAGGCAGTCAAGAAACAAAATCAGTAATATGCATGACACTAATGAAGCAAAGTTTCATGCCATAAGTAATTTGCATGACTGGCACAACAATCAGATTGGAAAGCCATATTTCTTCGTTCAACAAAAACCCTAAAAGTACACACTTTTCTCAACATAGTTTTGATTGGATATTGCAAATACATTTTTCAAAGATTTGAAATTAGTTTGATCCAAACATTGTCAAAGCTAGACAAATACCCTGCATCACTTTTCTCAAAATTTCCAAAAATCCTACTTATATTAGAAAATTTCCAACTTCCTTGGAAGAAAATAAAAATCCTGCGGTCATATTATGCCTATAGATTCATGGAAAGGCACTTCCATAAAGTTATGTAACTTCTGGTACATGATTACAAGCATGGCTCATTTGTCTATAAAGCAATTTGTCTCTAATTTAGACCTCCCTTTAATCAGTTATTAATTGATCTAGGACCTTGAGCACTGAAGGATATTATTTAGTAATGAAGAGCATGTGGGCATCAATACCTTATCTATGTTGCCTGCAGTGTTGCCTCTCTTTCTAACTTTGGGTTCAGTAAGCCTTCCTTTGGGCAACCGATCTGGGGATTCAACGAACATAACAAGTCTCCAACGTCTACATGAAGCAGGTGTATCAGCCCTGCAATTTCCTACGTGCTTTCGTATGACGGATTTGGACAATTTCCTACGTACTTTCCTACGATGGTGGCATTATGAGGGTCAATGTGATTTGCAAAACTTGAAACGGATATTACACGCACTGCACTGAAATTTTCTTCTCATTGTCACGTGCCAACCGAACAATTTTTAGGTGGCTAGGTTGGTATGTGAGCAATTGTATGTTTCCCACAATTTCTCACTGTAAATTTTGAAATTCTGGAGTTGATCCAAATCCATTGTAATACCTTTTGGGTAATCAATAAAAGTGATCAAATATTTATAAAGCTACATTTTCATGATGGTGACATCTGTGTCATTTATAAAGCTACATTTTCATGATGGTGACATCTGTGTCATTTCTACGATATGTTATAATTGTTAAATTTGACAGCCTTGATTCTCTCTATTCTCGAGTAAATACTGCGCATATCCAATGGAGCTATGGTGCCCAATAGGATAATTCAATATGTGTATGATGTAGGAGAATTCGTTTATCTGACGCAGCCATATGTTCGGATGTATACATTTTAGCGTTTTAACAAACATATATGATGGAGCCATGGCAGCAAGGGGGTTATAATTTGTGAGATAATTTGCATGTACAGTAGAGCCATGGTAGCATCAATAATTGAAATATCCTGTTGAGCCATCGATAATATGCATATTGACTTGATAATTCACATATTCGAGCGAGATAACTCACATATCGTTTTGATTGTTTGCATATCTCATATTGTTTTGATCATTGACGGGTTGTATATCGCATGTCGTTTTGATCATTTGTATATTTCATATTTTGTTGATAATTTGCATCATAGAGATTATAATATGCAAATTTAATAGGGTGTAGAGTATGTTTTAAAATTGTGTTTTTTAAGGGATTAGGAAACAGTTAACTGACTAAAACTTAGAGGCATTAGGAGTGAAATCCTGTCACTTTACAGACCACCAACATATTATTTCAGGTGGCTTGGTTTTCTTTGAATAAATGTGATGAGTAAGCCTATATTAGCCTTCTAAAGATTGCTGTCCTCACTGCTAGTTTGACAACTAAGTTATATGCATCAATCTTATGGCTACACATCCATGTTGAAATGTCCTATAACTTCAAATGGTTTCATGGCTTTGGAGACAACTCAAGGCATAAATGCTTGCATTATGGGGTGACTTACAAATAACACAGTGGCTCAACTTGGAAAATATCATGGTAGTTGGGGACTCACTCTAAACTATCAGATGGATACAAAACCGAAATGTCTTAGATGAACCCACTCTATTCAATTGGATTGAGTGAATTAGGGGCTTAAAGTCCCTCTTTTAGGTGATACCTTTCCAGCATGCTTTCATAGAACATAATTTAGAAGCGGACACACTCTCAAAAAGTGTTGTCTCTCTCTTGCAGGGGCTTATGCATCTCTATGAGATAGTGGAGGAGGTTATCCAAAATCAAGGTTTTTTTGTGATAAAATCTCTTCAAAAATTATGCCAAAGGCTACAAGTTTTATAAAGATCAAGCTTATGAGAGATATCCTCGTAACAGTTGCAATTTGTGATTAGTCGAGAGCAACAAGGACCATCCGTCAAACACCCATGGTAAAGTGTGCTGCAACAGGCACTCGACTCGAAGAATCATAAAATGCAACGGATATCATTCTCATTCTGTCAGAAGCGGGGTCCCACAGAAACCCGCAGAGAAGGGCTTCAAGCATTAAGCGGTATGCACTGAGTCTAGCCCGATGCCATACAATGGTTGCCACATGTCAAGAGAAAGAGAAAGAAAACCGCTCACATCAAACGAGTAAACATCATGTTACTTATCCGCCCGATATGGATGATGACAGTAGGATTTGGAGGCTCGAGATCAAAAGCGGAGACGCGTTCCGATGGATGACCAGATTTGATGGGGTCAACAGGGTGAGTTGTATAAGATTTGAAGTCCGATATGGACGATGCGTTGGTAGAAGTTCGTGTTTCACGGGCATTCTTGGAGTTAATGGAATAAACGGTCATTTCGAATATGTCCAAGAAGGATGACACTCATCCGTTATGAAATAGGTAGCCACCTCCCTGTGAGACATTATATAGTGACTGATTACGCAGAACAGAGGGATCAAACAGATAGAGGTAGGGGAACCAGAAAGCACGGAAGTAGAAACTAACAGTTAGAAAGAAGATTGGTTTTAAAGCCACGAACTAACAGAGAGAGAATCAAGCAAGTTAAGAAAGCCAAGAGCAGACAGAAGAAGCCAAGCTGACCTACAGAAGCAAAGGCAACATCGAGCGAGAGTCAAGACAGAGACAGAGAGAGTCAGAGAGTCTGTGTACTCGAGAGAAGGCTTGAGAGGTTCAAGCGCACTCCTCTGTATGATCCAAGTGGATATTGGTGGCCACCTGCCAAGTCCACCTGGACCCCCACCATTGTTTCTCTCAACATTTTTAGTTTCCTTAATTGTAGCACAACTTACTATTTTTAGTAGTTTTTCGGGTCCTAAACTTCCCGAGCTGTTTTGAGGCCCTAAACAACTTTTTTTGAGAAATGTAGGGACAAAATGTGTCCATCGATTGATGTTTCCCTTCAAAAAGTGGTAGTGCTCGGATAGATCTTTCTAACGAGTTATTGTACGCGTCAAACGGAGATCGTATGCCAAAGTTACGACCCCGAGAAGTTGATATACCAATTTACCCAAACAGGGCTCACAATTTGGCGTTTCATCTTCTAGGGTTAGGTTTTGTGATGTTAAGGGCTTTCCATTGTTTCTCAACAATAAGTAGGCCTTCGAGCCTCATTGTAAGAGAATTCAGAGGCATGTAGCCACCACATCTTTTTAGAGATAAGCTACCATCGCCCTAGCTCGTTTATTTCCATCACTGTTTGTAAGCATATTTCAGTATTTTACATTAATGAAATAAAGTATTATTTCCACTGCATATCTGTGTTTATGGTTATGTCTGTAATTTGTTGCATTCCTGTTTAAGTCCGAATCACTGTAATACCTGTCATGTAAGAGTCTCACATTGGGCTCATACTACTGTGATCAATAGAGGTCGAGAGTTAGTAAGGAGAGTCTGTGTACTCCGGAGACTTGGGGGATCCAAGTACAGTTTTGCTTATTTATATCTATTGTGTGAGACTCAAATTGAACTCACTGTTGTAAAAACTTTGCTTTGAAAAAATAATAGAGGCCACCACTCAAGGCTGGACGAGGAAACGTAGCCCAGGAGTGTTGTGTGAACTCCTTATTAAACTTGTTGTGTTATTATGTTTTCATGTTATGTTTTCTTTAACTGCTTCAGTGCCTGTGTATTTCACAATCTTATCGATTCATTGCATAAAATAACATAGGCACATCCGTGCACACGAGTTTGTAATAGCTTATTAATTGTCCTGGATCAATTCTAGATCAAGTGGTATGAGAGCTTTAGGTTACTAAGGTTAGACAAGCTTGTGCTGGATTTTTTTTTTGTTAAATGATAACTAGATCAAAGTTTAAATTGGGAGAAGGAGAGTTGGTTGAAGCTAACCTAGAAATTAGAAGAGTCTGTCCTAAGAGGAAAATTTTATAAGAAAGTCCCTTGGAATCAGACTCTCAGTTTATGGACAATTTCATAACCATGAGAGCCATGGTAGAGGAAATGTATAGAGAATTTAAGAAAGGTCGAAGTGAAGATTCTTCAACTTCCTAGCATGACAAAGGAGTAGAAGAATCTCTTCTAAATGACCGTTCTAAAGCCAAAGGGAAAGAAGAAAAACTTCCCACACCTCCTCATAGTCCCGAAAATAAAAAGAAGAAAGCATCTTTAATTAAATTAGATGTTAAATTTGATTTCCCAATATATGATGGAGAGTTGAATGTAGAGAAGCTGGATAATTGGATTAGATAGATCGATGTATATTGCAGGGTGCAAAGCATTCATTCAGATAGAAGTAAGATTCAGCTGGCTAGCCTATGCCTTGGAGGCATCACCTTGGTATGGTGGGAAGGCAGAACACAAGTTGACATGAAGAAGCATGGTAAAATTCTCTCTCTCTCGAGTGAATTTGTTTCTGCAATTAAAGAACAATTCTATCCACTAGCTTATATGCAGCAAGCTATGATGAGTTGGAAAACTCTTCACCAATTGAAAGGGAAAAGTGTACAAAGCTACACCGAAGAATTTAGAAAAAGAGATTTGATTCCAGGCATTTATTTAGACTCACCTGAAACTTTGTTGAAGTACATAGGTGGTCTACATAATTATTTGAGACATACCATTCTCATGTTTAATCCCACTAGCATAGATAAGATATTTTTTCAGGCTACACATCTAGAGGCTAGAGGCAAGAATGTGAACCCAGAAGTTGGAGGATCATCAAAACCCACTACAAGCAAGAACAAGGAAAAGAGAAAGCAGAAATGGAAAGAGAGGAAGAAAAATACTGTACAAAATGCCAAGCCTTCATGCACTCACTACAAAAAGGATGGACATGATGATGAACACCGTTGGATTCTGCATCCAGAGTTGAGGGTCAAGAAGTACGAGGGCAAAAAGAAGAAGACTGTTGCAGCTATTCAAAAGGATTTGGGGTCAGACTTAGGGAATGAAACAATAGTCACAGCCATAGGTATAAAAGGTTGTCCACTTTAGAGAATGCAGAAATCAAGAAGGAGGTACAGGAGTTGCTCAAAAAAGGGTTCATAAGACCTAGCACATCACCATGTGGGTCTCCAATTATCTTGGTGAGAAAGAAATATGGGTCATGGAGAATGTGCATTGATTACCGAGCACTGAATAAGATAACGATAAAAAAATCGTTATCCCCTTCCTCGCATAAATGATCTATTAGATCAGTTGAAAGAAGTTGTTTACTTTTCAAAGTTGGACTTGCATAGTGGCTATCATCAGGGCAGAGTTGCAGAGCAAGATGCATGGAAGATTGCTTTCAAAACAAAGTAGAGATTGTATAAGTGGTTGGTTATGCCTTTTGGCTTAACTAATGCTCCTGTTACTTTCATGAGAATAATGAATGATGTACTCGGGCCTTTTATTGATGATTTTGTCATTTTATATCTAGATGACATTCTTGTATTTAGTAAAACATGGGAAGAACATTTGAAGCATGTAAAGGAGACTCTAGATATTTTGAAAAGAAAATTTTTTTATGTTAAACTATCAAAATGTGAATTTGGAAAAACATCTTTGAATTATTTGGGTCATATTGTAGGGGTGGTGAATTGAAGATAGATCCCTCTAAAGTTGCAGTCATTGTAAATTAGTCTAAACCCAAATTCGTTACAGAAGTTAGAAACTTCCTAAGAGCAACACAATATTGGAGAAAGTTTATTGCTAACTTTTCCTTGATTGTAGCTCCCTTACATGCTTTAACATAATTGAACAAGGTGTTTCAGTAGGGAGGCAAATAACAGAAAGCCTTCGACACCTTAAAATAAAAGATTAGTATAACACCAATACTAGCACTGCCCGATCTGCAAAGACCCTTTGAGATTGAAACAGATACGAGTGACTATGCCATGGGAGCAATGTTGATGTAGCACGATAAACCCATGTGTTATTATTTTGAGACATTTAATTCTGCAGTAGTTAATTATCTCACATATGATAAAGAATTGTATGCATTAGTACAGAGTGCGAAAAAGTCGGAACATTATTTAATGGGCAAAGAGACAGTTATACATACTGATCATCAACCACTTCAATATTTACACTCACAAACTAAGTTGCAAAAATCAAGACATTATAGGTCGATGGGTTTTTTACAACACTTTTATCTTGTCATCAGATATAAAAAGGGCATACACAATAAAGTTGCAGATATGTTTTCCAAACCAATCATAAATGCATCTTCTATACTTAAGCATAATTCATTATTGCATGAAAGCCACATTGAACAATATGCTCAAGATATAGATTTCAAAGATGTATATGCAACTTTAAGTCATAGCAAATAAGTAGAAGAATTGGATTATCATGTTAAGGACCAATTCTTGTATCGTTTTGGAAAGCTATGCATTCCTCAAACCGAAAGAGTAAAGATAATTTGAGAAGCACACACTTCTTTAATATCAGATCACTTTGGTGTAAGTAAAATAGTTTCACAGCTGCAAAGATTTTATTATTGACCCAAAATGAATGAGACAGTTTCTAGATATAGAAGAGGGTGTACCATGTGCGCTAAAAGCAAGCCCAACAATAAAAAACTAGGCTTGTACACTCCACTACTAGTTCCTCCTCATCCTTGGGAAAGTATTTCCATGGAATTTGTTAGGGGATTGCCTAAATCTAGAAAAGATCATGACTATTTATATGTTGTTATGGATAGGTTCAACAAAATGTGTATTTTAATACCTTGTAACAAATATATTTTAGTTGAACAAACATCAAAGTTGTTCCTTCAGTGTGTATAGGTTCATTTTGGATTACCCACTTCCATTGTATCTCATTGAGATTACCAATTTGTTGGAAAGTTTTGGTCAAGTCTGTGGGAATTGATGGACACCAGACTGAAGAAGAGCAAAGCCTTTCATCCACAAATAGATGGCCAAATAGAGGTGGTTAACAAGACAGTGATCCAGTTGCTCAGAGGCTATTGCAGCAAGCATCCCAAACTTTGGGATGAATATTTGTGTTATGTACAACATGCTTACAAGTGGGCTAAACATTCTCCTACACAGAGATCTACTTTTTAGACCTGTTTTGGTTTCATACCAAGGTCTCTCTTGGATTTTGTCTTTGGTAAATACATAGCGGTTGATGGACACAGTGATGTGGACAAGGAAACCAAGTTCATTGAACAAATTCAAGAGATTCACCAGGCAATACAGGAACAGTTGTAAAAGATCCAAGCCAAGTACAAGGCAAGGCATGATAAGTATCGGAGTGAGCATAGTTTCCAAGTTGGTGATCAAGTCTGGCTATATATCAGAAAAGACAGAGTGCAAGGTGAAAGTAAGAAGCTGAAGCCAATAAGGTATGGATGTTTCAAGATACTTAAGAAAGTTGTTGAGAATGCTTTTTGTCTTGTTTTGCGAGTTTACATGCACATCTATTTAGTTGTTAATGCAGAAAGCTTGAGACTATTTGAACCTTCAATGATTGAAGATCCCAAAGAATAGAGTCAACTTCCTTCTATTGATGATCTGTTGCGTGAATATCTCAATGAAATGTAAGAAGATACATTTCTGGACAGGAACGTGAGAACTATGTGCAGAGGGGATGCTAAGTACCTCATGATTGGACTTAAAGGTTCAAAACCAAGCAGTGCAAGATGGATATAAATTGCGCAAGCGAGAAATCTATATCCTCACTTGATTGATGCTTAAAAACCAACTTTTGATAGTCAAAAAGCTTTTTCAGTAGGAAGGCCATGATCCAAATTGGATCCTAGAACACTCTCTAAGTTTTTATGAACTCTTCAAAAAATATGCCAAAGCCTACAAGTCTTATAAAGATCAATCTTATTGGAGATATCCTCGTAACAGTTGCAATTTGTGATCAGTGCAGAGAAATAAGGACCGTTGATCAAGCGTGCAGACCGTCGGCCCATGGTAACATGCACTATCGCAAATTAGCAAAACCAGAGGTCAATTCAAGAAATGGGGGTAGTCGCTAATCGCATATCGCAGGGAAAATCCCTCAAAGAAGGAAAGGCCGCAAGCACCCGGACTCGAAAAATCATAAAATGCAACACATATCATTTTGATTCCATCAGAAGTGGGATCCCACAAAAACCGGCAGGATATCGGAAGGGCTTCGAGCAGTAAGTGGTTTCAACTGAGTCCCACCTAGTGCCATGCAATGGTTGCCATGCATCGGGCGAAAGAGAGAGAAAATTGCTCACATCGGACGGGTAAACATCATGTTACTTATCCGCCCGATATGGACGATAACCGTAGGATTTGGAGGCTCGAGATCAACGACGGAGACGCGTTCCGATGGATGACCGGATTTGACAGGGTCAACACGCGGAGTTGTATAAAATTTGAAGTCCGATATGGACGATGCATTGGCAGAAGGTCGTGTTTCGCGGGCATTCTTGGAGTTAATGGAATAAACGGTCGTTTCGAATATGTCCAAGAAGGCTGACATTCATCCGTTATGAAATAGGTGGCCACCTCCGTGTGAGGTATTATACAGTGACTAATTACACACAACAGAGGGATCAAATGGATAGACGCAGGGGAACTGGAAACCTGGGAAGTAGAAACGAATAGTTACAAAGCGGATTGGCTTTAAAGCCACGAACTAATAGAGAGAGAAGCAGGGAAATAAGAAAACCAACAACACAGAGAGAAGAAGCGGAGCTGACCTAAGAAGCAAAAACAACATCGAGCTGAAGTCAAGAGAGAGAGAGAGAGAGAGAGTCTGTATACTCCAAAGAATACTTGAGACGTTCAAGCACACTACTATGTAATAACTGTGATGTATGAGTCTCAGATTGGGCTGGTATTACTGTGACCAATAGAGGTGGAGAGTGAGTAAGGAGAATGAGAGTCTGTGTACTCCAAAGATTTGGAAGATTCAAGTACACTCTTGTTGATTCATATCTGTTGTGTGAGACTCAAATTTAACTCATTGTTGTAAAAAATCTGATTTGAAAACATAATAGAGAGAGAGGCCACCACTGAAGGCTCGACCAAGGGAGATAGTCTAAGAGTGTTGGGTGAACTCCTTATTAAACTTGTTGTGTTATTATGTTTGCTTATAATGTTTTCTTTAACTGCTTGAGTGCCTCTGTATTTCGCAATTTTATTGATTGGTTGCATAAAATAACCTAGGCACATCCATGCACATGAGTTGTAATAGCTTATTAATTGTCTTGGATCAATTCCAGATCATTTTTTGTTTTTATTAGTTTTTTTCATCATTTCAGTCTTCATATCCTCTAGGTGCTTGAGAGCTGGGCAATTTTTTTTTTGGATAACTGTGTAAATATCTGCTCTGTTTTAACTACAGGAAGGTAAATTTAGTCTAGCCATGGTGGAAATAGATTTGTTTACACGAATGACAGCAGTATTGTTGCACAGGGTTTATGATTAGTGGAAATAAATTTGTTTACATGAACGACAGCAGTCTATGATTATGAAAAACATTTTATTTATGGAAGTGTTCTGTTTAAAAAAAAACCAAAAACTCGCAACTCGGATAAAGCTGGCGTATAGTTCATAAAAAATGCATTTCCAACGAACATCATTCGCATACAGTGATGATAATTTACGAAGTGCACTTATCATTTTCATATAAGACGCATAAAGCTCGCATGTTCTGCATATCCTGCTCACATTACCTGCATGTGGTGTTGATAGTTCGCAAATAGCATAGTGGGTTGATAATTTGCGTATTTGAAAGAAATAATAGCGTTGATAGTTGGCATATCGGGCAATGAGAAAACGCAGAAAGCTTCACATTTTAAATAAATTAAAATAGTGAACATGTTTATTTGGATTACAAACTGAGAGTATCCCATAGATATGAAGCAAACATCTCCATCACCCATATTAAAAGTGTAAAAACGAAAACAAAAAGGGAGTTTACAAAAATTGAAATGTGTTATTATAAATTATAAGTTTAATTTTAAGATTTTGATAATTAGCGAGCATTCGGCTGACTTAAGACATGGTAGGACCAAGTCCTCAGCCCTGGCTGAGCATGCGGGGAAGACTATGCATCATGTCTGTATAGAAGATGCTCAAGTCATTGCCAAAGCTGCGCAGTTTCACCATCGAAAGTTTAGAGAGGCCTTGGAGATTGAGAAAAGGCCGAACAATCTTAATAGGGATGATGGCTGGAAGATTAGTCGTTGCTGGGTCCCAGCCTTGTCTTCCTAGCCTCCTCATTCCCCTTTTGTTAGGTCTCAGGGTTTCTGTCTTCCCTGTCCTCGAGTTCTATTTTTGGCGGGTTTTGGAGTGCAGGATTTAGTTAATTGTTATTAAGTAATTTCGGGCTAATTATATTATTAACCTTATCCCAGGGGTGATTTTAAATTAGATTAGTTTCTTTGCATAGGTTTTTAATTCTTCTTCATTGCCTTGTACTGATAATTTAATGGATATAAATTACTAAATTAATTATAAGAGGTTCAAATGATAAACAACAAAGTATTAGAAATATATGATATAATATGGATATGCTATTATTAAGAAACATATACTTGAATTATGGTATTTACATAATAATGATTTAACTTGAATACTATTTATAATATTAGAATTATAATTTATTAAGTAAATATAGTTTATTAATAAACTTAAATAATTAGTAAAAATGATGATCTGGTTTACCATTGGACCCTTAAATTTAAATAATTATATACACTGTTACCGATTGTAACTATATTATAATAGTAATTTAATACTATTTATTGTATTTAAATAATTTGGGAATATTAATTAATATAGGTTATATGAAGATATAGTTTATTAGGACCATTATTTTTAGTTTACCATTATTTAGTTTACCATAACTTATATTACTTTATATAACTTAATTTAATGACCATTATATTTAAATAATGAATATGATATATTTTAAAGAACTTACCAATGGACCATTAAGTTATTACATAATTACCTAATGTAACTAAATTATAAAAATAGTAGTGATTTATTACCATATAATAATTGAATAATAATAAATCATTTAATATATATTATATAATGACCATTATAATTAAAATATGAAGTATCATAGTATAGATTCTCTTAATATATAATATTAATAATATATCTATTTTTGAATGAATTTATTATTATTCAATTTTTTAAATAATAAATTATAATAAATCATTTAACCATTTATACTATAGATTCTATTAATAGAAATAATATTAATAATATATCTATTTATTTTAAATTAACAAATGAATTCCTTTTTTTACCAATTTTTAGAAAAATATTAATTAACTTTTTTAGTGATTTGACCATGTTCTTTAGGTCAAATTAGCCGTTAGAATTTTAGCCGTTGGAGTCTCTGCACACTATATTTATTCGAGCTAAGCCAGATTGGTTCTTCAACTTGTCCTGACGATGAACCACACTTGTTGGTTCGAAACGCGTCGACAAAAGGTTGATTATGTGATTTTGCCAAAGATTTCGAGACAATGTTATGGATCACAGAAGTCTAAATTCATTAATTATATTAATATTATAAAATTTAATATTAAATTTTTTATAAATTTAAATAGATATAATTATAGTATAATTTACACCCATATGAAAAGTGTAAAAACGAAAACAAAAAGGGAGTTTACAAAAATCGAAATGTGTTATTATAAATTATAAGTTTAATTTTAAGATTTTGATAATTATATTAATATTATAAAATTTAATATTAAATTTTTTATAAATTTAAATAGATATAATTATAGTATAATTTACAGAGAATTATCTATGAGTTTTTAGATTTATTTATATGTATATTAACATATATTTCAATTAAGGAACAAAAGCTCAATCATGTAATACATAATTGTACAAGCATAAATAATTATCCATACATAAATAATAAAATATTATTATTAAATACTAATTAAAATTATTATTATATATTAAAAACCTTAATATTATACTTTAATAAAACCCTATATTAATGAAAATGCATAAATTTTATTTCTGACAATAACTTTTTAATAATAAAACTTGGTTAAATAGGTACTGTATAAAAAATATGCGGTTAAATAAGTGGATTAATTAAGTTAAATAAATAACTTAACTAGTGAGAAAAAGTCAAATAAATAAGATTGAAGCTGGAAGTTTGGGCAAGTTAAACTAAATATCCGAGTTAGGGTTCACAATTATGATAATAAGGCTATTCCATCCATTCCAATTAGTAAATTAACCCATGTTTTTTCCAAGTCGAAACGCCCATGAAAGTTCTAACCTAAGAAACCGGATTCCCTCCTTGGCCCCACGTGTGGGACACGTGTCCTAGATCTTGTTCCACTTAGACACCTCGGAAATTTTCCCTCCGTGCGTTTTTAAAAGTGTGATTTGACCATTCTTTTCTTCACCAAAGTCACTGTGGGTTTGCTGTGAGTATGTGAGAGCTAAGAAAAAAGGGTGTGAGTGCATTTTGGAGCTGAGTGAAGAAACAAGGAAGTGTATTTTCCCTCCATTTTTTTTTAGTGTTTCACGGGGACGCGTCCCCAGGGTCGGGTGCGGGCACCTCTCGTACCCGGGAGGAGGAGTCTTTTGGGGGTGCGTTTCCCCACTCTCGCGGAGACGCAAGGGGGTGCGTTTCGACTCCCCACGACTCCCCGAAAAGGGTGCTCCTGGGCATCCCCCTTCAGTGTGGGAGTCTAGACTCCCCAAAAAGGATGCGCTTCGCCGTCCCCCCTTTAGATTTGTCTAATAAGACTTAAAAATTAAAAATCAAAAATCAAAACCATTAATTTTTTTTTTTTAAATTAAAATTAAAACTAAAAGCTAAACCTAAAAGTCATGTCATGAAAGGCAAAACGCTCATTTGATTAGTGGCCTTGCATTGCTCCAGCGCCGACTTTGCCTGAACGTTGAAACGCTGAACTGAGGGACAGACCATGGTGAGCAGAGTCATTGTTGTTCAGTGTTGAGAGAGCGTGCTGCATCCCTTTGCAAGTTTGCTGTTGGCAGTTGCTCCAGCGGCTTTAAAAGTTCGACCACAGCTTTAAAGTTTGAGACGCAGCGCAGCATCCTCGGAGCTCCACTGTTCACTGTTTTGCGTCAACTCTCTGTCCCGACTCCCTACGCTGTGCGGCTCCACCTCCAGGTAGACGTTAAAGCCTGCAAGGATAAAAAAATTTAATTTCCATTTTGCTATCAGTCTCGTCCATCTAAGAGTGGTAGCTATCGAGTTGGCCGATAGAATATTTTAACTTCCAACCAATACGTTTTCACAATGAACTTCAAGGGATCTTCAACGATGCATCACAAGGATGTCTAAACTTTATATAAACCTCAATGCTGACTTGTTTTTTGGTTTTTATTTTCGATATTATGGAAACATTGCATGTCTCTTTGTCTCAAATAGCCTGTCATTACCTTGAGTTTCAGTTCTTTTATGATGTTAGCTGACCACGGTCCACCTTCATTAAATTTTAGATTCACTCCATTCCAAAACAGTGAAACACTTAACAGATTTTGGGAATATTTAAGTTGTTTATGTGACAGAAACAAAGGATCTTCTTGTTTAATGTTGCAGCATAATACTTCCTTATGTAACTTTCAAAGGAGACAAGGTGTCAGCCCTAGTTTTCTTCAAGACGAAAAGGAACTTCAGTTTAGTGACTTCCTGAAAATCTGGAAAGAGCCAAGCCTTGACAGTTTCCAGTCAAATTCAACACCATAGAACCATTGCATGTCTCTTTGTCTCAAACAACGTGTTGTTACCTTGAGTTCTTTTATGATGTTAGCTGACCACCTTCATTAAATTTTAGATTCACTCCATTCCAAAACAGTGAAACACTTAACAGATTTTGGGAATATTTTTAAATTTTTTAACTCTTCTTTCAATTCTATTCATTCCGAGGTTCCAGATTGAGAGCCATTTCTTGGAGGTATTTTCCACAAATGAGCAGATTCGTAGAATCATTGAGCTGACCCATTTCTTCTCGTCAATTTTTTTTTCTTCGTTAAATCAATATGTAGAGACTTTTAGTTTTATCTTTCATTTTCTGTTCTTTTCTCGCCATAGCTTTCTGTTGTTTAGTATTTTTAATTTTATAGTATAAAGGGCTTTGAAGTCTGCTTTAACGAGGACTTCAAGATGCTTCAAACAAGTCTTCAATGTTGTCTCCAATAGGACTTCACGAGGGCTGTACTATAAGTTCATAAGTCGACCCATTGAGGCTGCTCCAACCAGTACTTCAACCGCTGCTTCCAAAGAGGGTTCTCCACAGGCTGAGGCTTCCCAAAATTTTTAAATTACTTTAGGTCTACTTCGTGTTTTTAACCTTGTCACATAAGCCACATATTTGAATTGTCCTTTGGCCATAGGTCTTCATTTATGTCTTCAAAATAATTTAAATTTTAATACCAAATGTGTGGACAGTGGACACTAAAGACAGTGGACAGTGGACAGTCACTCAAATTTAATTTTTATTTTTTGTTTATGTTTTTGTTTTTAAATTTTAATAATTTATATTTAATTCTACTATATTTGCATTGTAAATTTTAATTTACATGATGAATATTTTTTTTTTTTAACTCTTTCTGCAGGGCAGAAAAACAAAAAAATATTTGCAAAATAAAGTAAAACAATGACACAACAAGCTGCAAGCCTGCAAGTGTAAATACTAAAATCGTTGATTACAACATGAGCAGCCACAGTGACACTGATCGTGATACTAATAGTGATTATGATGTTCAAATAGAAAGTCCTCTTGGATCTGAAATCCCATCAACAATGAATGAAACCCATGGCAGCAGTGCAGGGAGTGTTTCTCCCAGTGCAACTGCAACTGCAACCCCGTCAAAGGCATTGGCTGAATATGCAAAAGGAACGTTTAATCCACTCAAACCTCTTTTGTTATATGTTGCCAAAATGGCTGACTCTTCAACTCTACCAAAACCCGGAAAACAAAGAGGTGGGACATGCCACTGGAAATGCAATGTTTGCGGTCATTCTTGGGTTGGGAGTTATAGTCGGATCAAGATGCATCTTTTGGGTGTAGGTGGCAAAGCGGTTCATATATGTTCAAAATTAACGATATTGCAAAAATCACAGCTCTTGAGGATGTAAATGGCAGCAGATGCAAAGGGCAACTTCTCAAGTAAAAATGCCATGGCCCAAGCTCACCAAAATGAAAATATTGATGAAGCCACAAGCTCCAAAAAAAAAAATGAAAAATATGCCTCCACCAGGTTCTCGTTTTTGTGCAGTGGGACCAACTCTTACAGGAATGTATGCTAAGTTGAACCGTAATGATACAGATGATGCCATTGGAAAATTTCTTTTTGCCAATGGCATTCCTTTCCATGTTAGTCGTTATCCTTACTATAAGGAGATGCTAAAGGCAATTGCAGCAGCAGGACCTTCATATGGGCCCCCAGGTGAACATAAGTTGAGGACAGTGATATTAGAAAGGCAAGTGGCCAATATTAATGTGCAAAAGGAAAATATGAGGCAGACATGGGTGAGGGAAGATTGTTCTATCGTTATGGATGGGTGGACAAACATTGCCAAACGTCCACTTATCAACATCATAGTTACTTGCCGAGAGGGGCCTTTCTTTCTTAGAGATATTGATTGTTCTGGAAAGCACAAAGATGCAACTTTCCAATTTGAGCTTCTTCGTGATGCTATAGAGGAGGTTGGATCTACAAATGTTGTACAGGTTGTGACAGATGCAGCAGTTGTGTGTAGATCATACAGGCATATTTTCTGGACCCCTTGTTGTGTGCATGCGCTCAATAATGCATTGAAAGACATTGGAAAAATTGAGTGGGTATCTAACTTGGTGATAGCTACAAGAAATGTGCAAATGTTTATTTGCAATCACCATACCTCTTTAGCCATGTACAGGTCTCATGCGAGGAAGGAATTCCTCAAGCCTACTAACACCAGATATGCTAGTTATTTTCTTTTATTAGAAAGGATGTTGGAGGTGCAGTCAGCATTGCACGCCATGGTTGTAACTCCAGATTGGAACAGATGGGCAGAATCCAAGACAGAGGAAGGAAAGAAAATTAGGATTCAGATATTGGATAATGATTGTTGGACAGATTGTGGTTATTTGGTATCACTTTTACGTCCTGTAGTTGAGGTCATTCGCTACACTGACACAGATTCTCCTACTCTTGGAGAAATATATGAGACTTTTGATACTATGTTGGATCAAGTAAGGGTGGCCATTCGTGAGAAAGATCCTTCCTTAGAGTTCTATACGACCCAAATTCGACCCATTATACAGTGTAGGTGGGATCGAATGAATACACCTTTGCACATGGCAGCATATGCACTCAACCCAAAATGGTATGTGTCAAGGACTGGTAGAATTCTTCCCATTGAAGATCGAGAGGTCAAAAAGGGATTTCGAGCTGCCATTACAAAGATGTATAGTTCAGAAGAAGGGAGAAAAATTAGGAGACAGTGGATGCAATTTGCAAGTCTTAGTGGTCCCTTCAACAAGCATGATGCAAGGGAAGATCGCAATGATTTAGGCCAGACTGACCCCATTGGTTGGTGGACCATGCATGGGGATGATGCTCTAGAGATCCAACACCTTGCTATTCGCTTATTGTCTTAGATTGCTAGTTCCTCTGCAGCAGAGAGGAATTGGTCCACATATAGCTTCATCCACTCTATCAAGAGGAATAGACTTTCCTCTAGGAGAGCAGAGAAGCTAGTTGCAGTGCACAGTTCTCTACATCTTGCACATAGGAAGACACCAGAGTATCGGAAGGGACTGGCAACACGATGGGATGTGGATCCAGAGGATAGTGCACAGATAGATGACGAGGATGGATGAGATGAGCTGCGACATGGTTTGGTTGGAGTTTCATTGTTTACTGAAGAGAGTGACTCTGACTCGGATATTGAAATTCCCATTGATGGTCCTGATGACTTCATGCAGCAGATAGATGTAGAGGACCAATCATTGAGATTGAGTCCTTGATGCTGATTTATCATTTTATTTTCAGTGCTGACTATGCATTTTTCATTTTTGAGTTGCGATACTAGATATTGATGAATTGACTCTTCACTCTTAACTATTTTTGAGTTTGAAATTTGAAACTTTGAAGTTTGAGTTATATAAATTTAGTGTTCAAACTTTGAAAATATAGTATATACTATATAGTATATACTAGTATGTTTTGCTTTCAATTTAGATTCTAGAATGATGAATGATGAATTTAGTTTTTAAATCAATGTAGATTACTAGATTGTAGAATGATGAACTATTGAATCAATGAATGATGAATGATATCGATCAATGTATTTCATTATTTGAATATTTTATTACTATTTTTTTTTTTCTTTTTCAAATCTCAATGCTCATGGTATGTATGAATAATAATTAATTCAATAATGAGACTTGTCACTTGAGTATGTCATATGAATGATGTATCATGTATGTATCAAAATGAATGATGAGGATGGATCAATGATTCAAATTTCAATTGTCTATTTAATATTTTTATGCTTTCATTATTGAACAGTGAACAATGAATATGAACTTGAATTTTATATATATATATATATATATATATATATATATATATATACCTCGACGAATCCCCGCACCCCCGAAATTTCATTAAAATTTGAGGGTACTCCCACATGTCCCCCCTATGCGTCTCCCTGCACCCGCGTCTCCCCACACCGGAGTCTTGGTGGAACATTGATTTTTTTTACATTTTTATTACAACAGCTTGCATGTGCATTTGTTTTACAAAATTGTGCATTTTTTCTTTATTGTTTTACAACATTCATGTCTCAATCAAGGACAGTAGGGAAGGGGCAAAGGTATGAGAAGAATCTCCCCATTGGATATGTCCCTCTTCCAATTTCATCAGGGTCTGCAAAAGTTCCTTCTATTTCAAGTGGGGCTGCAACACCAACTTCAAATGTTGAGGGAAGACAACAGCGTCAAGATAAAAAATATCCCTTGTGGAAATATGTCACAAGAGAGCAAAGACCATGCAACAAGATGAAGGGAGGATGTAATGTTGCTTGGAAATGAAACTATTGCAAAAATCATTTCATAAGCACATATTTTGGTGTGAAATCTCATTTATTAGATTTACCAAGTTGTGGAATTGCAGCATGTACACAAGTGTCTTTAACTAAGAGGAGGGAAATGGAAAAAGAGGCCAACCTTGGTATGGCAAAGGTGGCTGTTGTTTGTGAGGTTTTATCACTCCTAAAGTAACTAAACCACAATCATTAATTATCGACCAAGGTATATCTTTTTATTTCAAAGATGTTTGCACTGTATGTGCCAATACATGTAATAATCAGGTAAAACAAAAAATATGTCATTGAACACACTTGCAGAAATTAAAGAACTCTTGTAGAGTGGAAATACACGCTTGTAGGAATTAAAATGCACACCTCAAGAATGAAACACACTCGGCAATGAAAGAATATACACTTCATAAAAACTTCAGAGTAAATATAGGCACGCCATACACTATCAACTAAAGATATAACAACAAATGAATAATATAGAATTGATTAACCTGTGTAACAACACATAATAAATCTTAAATAAAAGTGTATCTATCCCACAATGAAACATGTGCAACAGTAATAAGAGATCTACACTAACACATAAGAAAATATATGCTATTAACACTGCGATCCATGCTAAAGAGGAGAGCCCTTCCTCCCTAGCATAGTGCATGAGTAAAACAAAAAATATTTAAGAATTCAACATGGAAATGGCAGTAACATCACCAAATATATGCTTGTATTAAAATAGTTGAAAGGTAAAAGACCAGAATGTCAATACTATCTCTATTGTCCATTTTCGTCCCCTCCTCATGAGACTAAGCTCTTTTATAAAGTCTTTATAGAGCCCAAAAATTAGGGAATGAATTAGCCATGATTAAGCTAGCAAAAATAATAAAAAGAGAGAAATCGTTACAAAATGCTTTTAATAAATATTTGTTATGGTTACGCCACTCTTGTTTAGATGCAATTGTAACTGCTAAGATCTTATTAACTGTTCACATGGGATTACTTCATGCGGCCCTTGACAATTGTCTTTGAAAATGGC
Organism: Pinus tabuliformis; assembly: GCA_031772625.1. Taxonomy (NCBI): domain Eukaryota; kingdom Viridiplantae; phylum Streptophyta; class Pinopsida; order Pinales; family Pinaceae; genus Pinus; species Pinus tabuliformis. Next base: position 404,185,814 of record CM062818.1, on the reverse strand, counting down.
GCCTACAGTCTTGACAATTCAGATTGTAACAACAACTTCGTGGTGTGACAACAACTTCGTGGTGTGACAACAACTTCATGGTGTAACATTAGGAAATGGAAAACCTAGGGTGTAACAACAAGTAACAACAACTCACACCATGTAACAATAAATAACAACAACAACAACTGTTCACCCATGGTTATCAGTGGTTATGGAAACACCTGAAATAAAAACATTCAAAAGAACTCTTTCAAAGATACCCTCGTTAGTCATCCCAAAGAAAGCATTGTTTCATTCAATACTTGACAAAAAATAACATAATAATAGGTCAAAGAAAAATGTTTCTTCTTTATGAGAGGGAGTGACATTGTACTGGGGAAATTGTAGGTTCAATGAGGAAAAATGGACAAAAATATGGAAAAGGATGCCTAAAATATCCGAAAATATTGCACCCAGCATCCCCCCCAACTGAAGCCACTGCATGTCCTCATGCAGATTCTTCAAAATGTTTAGGGTCATCATCTATTGTGACACTGACATATTGTTGATGTAGTAGTGAAATCATAGGTGTGAACAGTGTCTTCATCGTATTTCCTACACTTGTGGGTAGATAAGAGCCTATTTGTCCAGGGAACATTCATCATACTTGCTCAAGTGGAAATGAGGCTGGTATTTCTAAACCGATATCCAAATCAGAGGAAACTTGAATTTGGTCCCCATCAAGAAAGTTCTCGTCATTTTGATAATTCATACATATTCAGGGACTCGAGTAACAACTATCACGAAATTGGGGTACCTAAAGGGATCCCCTTCCTTTAGTGTTTCACAGCAAGCTTCCCATCGTTTCAAGCTTCAACTAATCCTTTACTTTTTAATTGTTCATAAATATTAAGGAAAAACCCAATAATCCTTCTCCTATAGAGGGACAATTGTTCTTCCATGTCTGATTTACTGAGAAAACTTTTGAATTCACACCTCATAGCAGCGTCCATATGAGGTTCTGGTCTTGTCTTCAGGGTTGCCTTTTCTTCATTCACAACAAATGATTTTATGGCAAGGTGCAGGTTAATTTTATTTCTCATGAAAGATATAAAATCTCGTAGTTGCAAATCTCCAACATAGGTGGAAAGGTCTGCAACCATCTACAAACTAGAATGATCAACAAATATTTCATGCAGGAAGAGGTGGCATAACACCCTCTTCTCATTGAAATCACATGAGGGAAACACATCCAAAAATGTTTGAGTGGAAATGCTCATGTAGGGTCTGTTCTCAAGGATGGATCTCAATTGTAAAAGATAAAATTTCTCTCACAAGAAAATTGGGTAGGACGGAGATGACATCCTGTAACCTAAAAGGTTTAGGGATAACTCATACATCTTACCTTTCTCTTCAGTCAGCTTCTTGACCTCTTGTTGTAGTTGTTGTCTCTATTTTTCCTTTTCCATCTCAACTTTCCTCATTTCCCATTTTATTAGCTCTTTCTTCAGCAATTCGTTGACCCACTAATCCTTAGGGGTATTAATAGCCTTATGATGTTCTTCTAAATAAATAACCCCCCTTTTCACAAAAGGTGCCATTTTCTTCCAATTATCCAATTTTGATATCAACAAAAGTCTTTCTAAATGCCACCCTTCTTGAGGGTCATGTGCTATTTTATGTGCAATAGCAGTAGAGGGTGTAAAAACATCTCATGTTTTGAGCTACTCTGCATCAGCTGCTGGTTCTTATGTATCATCAACTTTGTTGATAGGTTCTTGTGGAACAACTCTCATTTTTTCTTCTTTAAAAACCTTTGTCTCAATTGTTTGTTCTTGTGTACCAATAACATCAATGACACGTTCTCATGCATGGGTTTCTAGGTTAAAATCCATGGGGTGCTATGTTTCAATTGCTGGTTCTTGTGTGTGAGCCTCCCATGTTTTTGTTTGGGTTTCTTCTGAGATGGTGTCTACAATGCAAATATTATATCTTGTTGTTTCCAAACTCTCAAAATATGCTATACATAAAGGCCCTTGTGTGGTTTTTGATCCCAACGTATCAACATCCTCAACTAATGTATCGAGACCCAAAACCTTTGTTTTAATTTTTCTATCTCCTAATTGTCGCTTTAATTCCTTATTTTATTCTTCTAGATTCTTAATTTTAAGCAGAAAAGTTCAGGTTTCGTTCTTACCTAATGAAGAAGTGTCTTGTTCCTTGATCTATTTCTTTTTCTTCTACTTCTTTGTCGCTTCTTGCTTCCCCTTTTGTTCTTTTTGCTCGCCTATTTTCTTCTTGGACAAGGGCGAGGGTTCTTATTGAGTACCAAACTTAACCCTTTTCTTCGGTATTCTACCACCCACAAGTTTCTCAAGTGACCTCTTCTTAACTCTAATTCTTGAAGGCTATCCCTGTTCCTTCACTGTATCAGCTTCCCCTAGAGCATCTGTAGGAGTTTCATCTTGTCTCTGTCGTGGGGTTTCTATTTCTTCACTGATAAAGTCTTCCCAATTTATTCCTTGTTGCTCCAGAGCCTCCATTAGGATCAATTTTATGAGGCCATGATTGGTAATGCAACTCTCTAGATGCATGGCTACCTCTACCGATGCAACTGTGTGTTTCAAATTGTCTAGCAAAAAATGGGGAATATTAACTAGTTTCCCATGTTGAAGATGGCTCAGCAATGGAAAATGATAATTGAAAACTATTGTCGAGTGTCCCTCGCATGTAATGTACTTTATAATGAACAAGTTAACACCGTTCCATAACTGAGTAAGGGAAATTCGATCAATTCCTCTTCCCTTCTTGACCAACTATTCTTCTCCTTGCAAGAGTTTAGCTTTAAGCGATGGGTCATTAATTTTTCGGTTGAACCACCTCTTCCCTTCGGGTTGAAGTATTGTTATTCTGTCAATCACTTCCTTTGTAATATCCAGTATTATGCCTCTGACTTCTGGTCTATTCCTATTCAAATTTCAAGCAAATTCCAAAGTAACACTCTAATCCGACCTGTGAATCGCTCGAAAAACTCAATCCACCTTGCTTCTTTGAAAATTTGATATTCTTCCAGGAATTTTTCAAAATCCTTGGTGGAATTAGGTTCAGGCCTCATTGCTGCTCCTCCCATCCTACGCTGCTACAGACCCTTCACTAATTGATGCAAAAGTCACTCTGAACTTTCACCTGCTTGCCGTCACAATTCTTGAAAAATCTGTGCAATGAGGGTGCAGAGCTACATCGAGGCAGATATTAAGGAAATAGGAAAGGGTATGAAATCAGAAAATTATGTGATACAGGTTATCATTTCATCATTAATTCAAAGGTGTGAAAATATGACTTGGATTCACTTCGAATTAATGAGATGACCAATCATGAAAGATGGTAATGATTAACATGTATTGTCACTTCAAATCGGGTTATGTCATGAATCACAAAATGATTCATCCACCCCCCCGCCAACTTAAATGTAAAGGCTATCCTCGGCCATAAAAATGAGATGGCATATTAACTACCATAATTGCTAAATAAAGAAAAAAAATATTCTTTTTATGAATGACTTAACACAGGGTGATTTAATTGATACCGATAGTGGAGTGCTGGTGATGATGATTATTGAAGCGAACAACTACAACTGGTTCCATGGTATAGTCATCTCCATCGGATCAGCTACTATATATGTAACAACAAAATAAGTTCTCCATGATGGTTGAATACATTTGAAACAATACTTCATTACAACAATGTATTCCTTTGAGGGTATTACAATTTGTTCCTACAAAAGAATTCTGAGAATAATACAATGAAATGAATAAAAATGGGCTTGTAATAGGATGACACCTATGACATATGTGTAACAACATGCTGTTCCAAAATTTATTAAAAAGAAAATGTGTATTAGCTGCCACAAAGTGGTTTTTAGTTGGTACATCTATCTACCCACACCCCACAAAAGGTTTTCACAAGAAGATATATATATCTGTGTGTGTGTGTTTCAGCTACCAATAAACGTTGGCTTCTAGCTGCTACACTTATTGGAATTTAATAATTTGATAGCACAAGAGAATTTTTCCCTACCCTCATAACTTGAAGATTAGATCCCGAGACAATGTTGACAAATGAATCCTTTGAGGTTGGTTTATGATATAATTGAAGATGATGCCCATTGGCAAGCAACGGCAACTATCTATGGTAATTAATCTCGTTGTCCCATTGTCAAAGACTGTATCTACCTCATAAGGGCCTAACAATCTAGTGCAGAGCTTGTCCTTGAAGTCTTTGAATCGCAAATCATATAATAGAGCTCAATCGCTTTTCTGAAACACCTTCTTTTTTATAAACTTTTCATGCCACATAGCCCTCTGCCACTGGATGACGTCTATTCGCTATATGGTAGCCAATCTCTTCTCATCTAGTTCATTTAACTGTTTCAATCGATGTTTCTGAGCTGTAGTAAAATCCAGGTTCACTTGTAATGCTGTTATGAGTGCTTTTATTTCAAGCTCAATGGGAAATAATGGATTTTTACCATACAAAAATTCATATGGTGAAAATCCAATAGTATTTCTCCATGTAGTTATGCATGTCTATAGTGATTCTGGAAGTTTATCAGCCTAGTTCCTCGAGTGACTAGTTACAACCTTAGTGAGAATTCCTTCAATAACCTTATTAGTGCTCTACACTTGACCATTTTCCCATGGATGATATAGTGAGGTAGTTTTGTCACAAATCTTGAATTTATCAAATATCCTCTCGATCAAATGAGATGTGAATTGTGGTCCTCCATCTTTCACTATTTCTTGAGTCACTCCAAAACAAAACAAAAAACGTCTTTAAATAAGAAATCTGAAACAACCTCTTCAGTTTCCCTAGTTAGTGCATTTGCTTCAACCCATTTTGTGACATAATCTGTACAGGCTAGAATGAAGGAATTTTGCTGAAATGAAGGATTAATTGATCCTACGAAGTTTAAGGCCCACATCTCAAATGGTTCCAAGACTATTTGAGGTTGTAACGACATTTCATCTGATCGGAGTGGTTGACCAATTCTCTGACAACTATCACATCTCTTCACAAATTTCTTTGCATCCTAGAATATGGTAGACCAATAATATCCTATTGAAAGAAATTTATTCCCTGTCTTCTTGTCAACAAAGTGTCCTCCACAAGGTTCCTCATGACAGGCTCTTAGAATGTCAAAAATCTCATCCTCTCTCACACAACGCCTGATTTGATGATCTAGCCCTGTGTAATAGAGGTATTCTTCTACCCAAGAGTATCTTGCACTCTACTTAACAATCTTCATGTTTTTGTTTGAGGCCACATATTGTGGAAATATCCCTCGAGCAAGGTAGTTAGCAATGTCTGCATACCACGATGAGTGAATTGAAATAGAAAAAATATATTCATCTCAAAAATAATCCTTAATGGGCATGCAATCACTATTAATAGTTAGCCTAGAAATAAAATCAATCACTACATTAACTTTTCGAGGTTTATCTAAGATTTTTATATCAAATTCTTGTAAAAAAAACAACCAACGTGTAACCCTACCATAAGTAACAAGTTCATTCATTAAGAAATGAATGATAGAGTGCTGAGTGTGCACAGATATTTGATAACATATAGTGTAGTGCCTAAATTTATTAATGGCATGAATTACTGCAAGAAACTCTTTTTTTGTAACTGTATAATTTAACTTTGCTAGAGTCATATTCTTGTTGATATAGTGGATGGTATATGGATTCTTATCTTCTAATTGACCTAACACAACTTCTATAGCAATATTAGACGCATCTGTTGCTTTGTGAAACGACAGATCTGAGTTTGGTCCTCACAAAAAAGGGGTTGCTGATACACACTACTTTAAATCTATAAAGGAAAATGCATATTTCCCTATCCAAACAAATTCCACATCTTTAGTAATCAGAGAAAATATTGGGGATATAATTTTTGAAAATTTTTCTATAATCCTCCTCTAATACCCTGCATGTCCAAAAAAACTACGTACCTCCTTCTATGTTTTGGGAGCTGGAATTTTGAGAATTACTTCTATCTTAGCATGATATACTTTTATTCTTGTAGCAGAAATATAATGCCTAAGCACAATTCGTTCATTCATCATCATGTGACATTTTCCGGTGCTTAAAGCAAGATTAGTTTGCTCACATCGCTCTAGCACTTTTTTGAGATTGTTTAATGGTATTTCAAAACCATCACCATAAGGTGTAAAGTCACCATAAGATTGTTATATCAAATTCTTGTAGCAACAACAAGCAACATGTAACCCTACCATAAGTAACAAGTTCATTCATTAAGAAATGAATGGCAGAGTGGTGAGTGTGCACAAAGATTTGATAACCTATAATGTAGAGCCTAAATTTATTAATGGAATGAATCAATGCAAGAAACTCTTTTTGTGTAATTGTATAATTTAACTCTACTAGAGTCATATTCTTGCTGATGTAGTGGATGGTATATGGCTTCTTGTCTTCTAGTTGACCTAACACAACTCTTATAGCAGTATTAGATGCATCTGTTGCTATGTGAAATGAGATATCCCAGTTTTTTCCTCGCAAAACAGGGGCTGCCGATACACACTACTTTAACTCTGTAAAGGCAAATTCATATTTCCCTATCCAAAAAAATTCCACATCTTTAGTAATCAGAGAAAATATTGGGGATACAAATTTTGAATTTTTTTCTATAATCCTCCTGTAATACCCTACATGTCCCAAAAAACTACATACCTCCTTCTATGTTTTGGTAGCTGGAATTTTCAGAATTACTTCTATCTTATCACGATGTACTTTTATTCTTGTAGTAGAAATATAATGCCTAAGCACAATGCCTTCATTCATCATCATGTGACATTTTTCAATGCATAAACCAAGATTAGTTTGCTCACATCGCTCTAACACTTTTTGAAGATTGATTAATGCTGTTTCAAAACGGTCACCATAAGGTGTAAAGTCATACATGAATAAATATAAACAATCATTTATAAAATGCACAAATATCCCCAATATTTGCCTCTGAAAGGTTGCTGACACATTAGAAAGTCCAAAAGGGAGAACTCTGTATGAAAAATTCCCCCAGGGGCAAGTATGTGTGGTTTTATCTGTTTCTGATTATAACCACTAAACCCATCTAGAAATGGAAAGAACTTTTTTCTAGATAATGCTTTATGGATCTGATCTATAAATGGCAACGGAAAACAATCCTTTTGAGTGGCTTTGTTAAGTTCTTTGTAATCTACATAGACCTGCCACTTGCCATTCTTTTTAGGAACAATAAAAATGGGAGATACCCATTGGCTATTAGGGATGGGATACATGAAGTTGGCATTTAGAAGCTTTCAAAATTCTTCTTTTACTACTTCATTAAGTCTCGGTTTCATGCGTCGTTGTGGATACCTAACTGGATTTTAGTCTCCTTTCAAGTAGATGTGGTGGGTACACAAGTTGGGGTGAATTCCTTTCATGTCTGTGTAATCCCATGCAAATGCCTTTTTATATCTTTATAACAGTTGTAACAACATCCTGTTATATTCTAGAGTCAAATTAGGATTAATATTTATATTTTTCCCTGGCTCTATTTCAAGTGAAATTCTCTTGAGATTAGGGGTGAGTTTCATATGTTTTAGACTCAAGCCTTCTATGGTATCTTCTACCCCTAAATCATCAATAGAAGTAACAACAAGGGAATCATTGATAAATCCATTGGTAATGTCATCGTCTATTTCACTCTTAAAATATTGGGCTTTTCCAAGAGTGAGGAGTGGCTGGGAATGATCTGATTCAAGTTGAAATTCATCCGATAAGGGATTTTCCAAATCCGTGGTTTGCAAGAGGATAGAGGCCTAGGTTCTTTGTGTCTTGTCCATTTGAAATCATCATGAAGCCTAACCTACAACCTATGAATGCATCCATAGTGGCCAACCAAGGCCTTCCTAATATCAGGGGATATCCCCCAAGATTTGAGTTGGTTTGCAAAATAAGAAGGTATGCCTGGTACCTCCAAGAATCTACTATGATGACTACATCCTCTACCACTCCTTCAAGTTTAACACGTGACATGTCTTCTAGTTCTAGCACTGTAGGTGTTTGTCTCAGCCCATGCACTCCTAATGTGGTAAATATTTCCTTAGTCATTACATTGACTTATGCCCCTAAATAATTTGATGTATTCAGAATGGGCTTTTCATCAATATAAACAGTGATTGTAGGACTCCCTAGGTCATTTTCTTTAGCCAAAAGAGGTTAACGAGTCATTAATTCCGATAATTTTCCCATCACATGGATGGTAACACAATCCTTGGGCTTCCTTCTAGGTTTCTTAACACATAGATCTCTTACTATTTTCATATATATGGGGACATCCTTAATGGCTTGCGCGAAGGGAATCCTTATGTGCAGATTCTTTAACTCCATGAGGAAATCTGATTTGGGTTGTGGAATCATCCTAGTTTCAGTTAGTCTATGAGGATATGGAGGGTCCTTTGTCATTATAGCGATTGGATTGGGTGCTACAAATGTGTTAACATTATTTGAATCAGTTGTTACATATGTAAGAGTTCTGTCAGAATCCACAGGATCATCCCTAGGTGATTCACATTCCTATTAAGTAATGACAAGGGAGGTTTATGAGTTTACAACTTTTTGTGATCGAATGTGGATGTTGTTCAATTCAACAGGGGTAATGCAGTAAGTCTGGAAAGAAGTGGGGGCTTCTATATTCCGAGCTCCCTTATTATTTGGGTTAGGGTTAGATTGTACAGGTAATTGGGGATGTATGGGAGGAGTGGTAGGAGATGATGAGAGAGGTAGAAGTTTCAATTGTTGCTGCATTGGTAATGAAGGAGGGACTGGGCCTAAAGAGCTTCCCCTCCAATTCTAAGGCCAAGAGTATGGATGAGATGGAGGATACTAAACAGGTGGAGTTTGAGACCATTGGTTCCATGGTGAAGGAAATTTAGCCAGAGGGGGAGTGGGATACTTCCACGGAAATTTCTGAGTAATATATACATTATTCCACGGATTGAAAGAAAAATCTTGAGACATACATCATGGGTGTGGTTTCCAAGGCTTCTTAGACCCAATAAAGTAGGAAGACTGAGCCTCCTCACTTGATTCCTTGAGGGCTGCCTTCAGTCTTGGGAGCTCTCAACAATATCCTATAGAATGATCTAGGTCACAAAGATTGCACAAGTTAATGTTGTTGACATTAAATTCCTCCAAGGAATGTTTCTCTTTACATTTGGGAAGAACAACGCCAATGCCTTATCAACTTCATCCTATATCTTTTTTGCTTTTTTCAAATAAAGCACTGAGAAGATCAGTCTTGATATTCTCAAACATGTTTCTAATCTCAGCTCCGGTCACACCTCCATTTGCGGATTTTTGTGTTTTAATAGAGGAATCTTGTGGCATGCTTCTCCCTTGTGACGATCCTCGTGAACACCTTAAGCAAAGTTTTATTATGTCATCGTATGGCTCTTGAAATATATGTCCATTTCTTAACAGGTTCAACATGTCAAGGAAGTCATCTCTCATCCCTCAAACCAATATTATTTTCAAAATATTTGGATCCAGATCACTATGTTTGGACCTTTTTAGATTATAATGGAACTGTTCCATGTAATCTTCCAAGTTCTCTTCTTCCTTCTGTGTCATTCTGAATATCTCCTCTCTTAAATATTTGGTTCGACAATAGTTTTGGTATTTTTCCAGAAACATAGTCTTCATATCTCCCCATGTTCAAATAGTGGTAGAACCTAATCCCATAAACCATCTTAATGCTTCTCCTTTCAGAGTGGGAGGAAATAGTTTTAGCTTTTGAGCATCTGAATTGTAGTCATAACTCCTGCACAGAACACCAAACTCAAACAAAAAAGTATCAGGATCCTCTACAATCAATCCTTGGAAATATGGAAGGGTTGATAGTTTTCGTGGGGGCTTCTCCCCTTATATCACTTATTGGAAATTTGAAAGTGGTAATAGTGGCATATGTCCCATTATTGTTGTTGTTATCTCCCATTGGAAATTCTATCGATTCTTGTTCTAGTAAGTATCCTTCTAAATATTTCTCATACGAATGATCTATAGATAGGGATTCTTGTGATGATTCCTCAGATTGTTCTAGGGTTGGTTGTTTTACTGCACTACTTGAGTGTGGGTATTGGAAAGTGAAAGAATGTTCTTCCGATTTTTGTCCTTGATATTTCCCACTGGTCTCCCCTTGCCCTTCTAAAGTAAAATCCTCACCATTAGTTTCTCCTTGTTGTTCCTTCTATCTTGATAGTTTGAGGAGTGGTAATTCCTACCAATGCATTACAAGATATGGTTGGATTCATTTCTTCTTTATCTAGTGTTTGTTCCTCCAGTATATCCTCTTATTTTGACATTTCCTGTTCCTTTTCTTCCTCCTCTTCACAATCCATGTAGAATAATTTCTTCTCAGCACACTTATGACCTTTAGTGTATTTGCTATCACAACTGTAACAAAGCCCTTTTGCTCTTTTTTCTTCCATTGTTGTGGTGTCAGCCTTGTATGTTGTGGAAGGCTATGGGAAACAAGACTTCCATCTTTATAGTTGTGAGTGGTAGGCTTCCTGGTTGCCATAATTTTGCTTTCCATTTTTTTTGCTAACCTGAATGCCTTCTCCAATGAATTGGGTTCCTAAAGGCAAACCTCATGTTGGATATTACCCTTTAAAGCCCGTATGAACCATCAATCCTATGCACCTCTCAAATATATTTTACCCTTATGCTCAATTTTTGGAAGCCCCCAATGAGCTCCATCATTGAACCCTTTTGTTTGAGATTTATCAATTGGCTAAAAAGGGTGTTTCTTTTTGTATCCTTATAATGTGCTACCATTTCTTCCATAAAAATTTCCCAAGTGACAATTTGTTTATGAGAGCAAAGCCATCAATACCATACAAATTGATTTGGTTTCAAATATAAAGTTGCAATATGTACCTTTTGTGTGTTTTGCGCATTATGGAGATCGAAAAATTGCTCCATTTGTAGTATCCATGCTCCGGGATCCTTGCCATCAAACTTCCTCATATTAATTTTTGGAACATGGTGGGTCTTCAATCCAACATTAGAGTCTATGAAATCATGATTAACATTTCTTTTGTTCTCATCATGAGTTTCCTTTACTACCCTTTGACCATTAGTGACCATTTCTTGTAGAAACCTATTCACATTTATCTTGAATTCTTCCATCATATCATCCATGCCATTCATCTTAGCTTCCATGCCATCCATCTTAGCTTCCATCTTAACTTACATGCCATTCATGTTAGCTTCCATGCCATTCATCTTGACTTTATTTACCTTTAGTGAGAATGAAATGTGTTGTACTTGGTTTTGTAATTTTGATATATCATGTTGCATTTCTTCCTCTTCTTCATGAGTCATGCTAGAGCGTTTAGGTTGCTTACTAGGGGTTTCTATTTTCTTTCTTTGGGGCATTAATTAATGCTAATAATTCTCACTATTTCCTTTGAATTCCTTCAAACTAATTTTTCAAACCAATCTTATGAAAAATTAAAAAAAAAAGCTACACACCTTTTTCTTTCACTTTGTAAGAGCTTGATATTGAATCTATTATATCTCTATAACTGCTGATCTCAAATATCTGAAATCGCACGCTACGGTAGCCCTATGAGTCCTCTTTCTAACCCAGTAAGTTTGATCAAGATTAGATTCTCCAAGGAAGAGTTATGCCAAATCTCCCACAATGGCTTGACTATATACTAATTGAGTAGAGAGAACTTGTATGACGTGCCATGTGTCACTGTTTCGACCTTAGTACCTCAAACTGATACACAAAAAACTACAGGTTGTCCTCTTTCTAAAACTTCTTACGAAATTTCAATCTGATGCTCAAAACAAAAGTTATGATGATTTTCCCTAGGTCACCTCTTTGGAATGTAAGTGAGGAGTGTGCAAAAACCCTAACTTCCTCAGATCATATCTCGACAAATATAGCAAGACAAGCTTTGAAATTTGGATCTAAAGTTTAGAACGATTTCAGCTCAAATGGGTTTTTTTTTTTGTAGCTTCTGAAACGTCGCAGAAAAAAAAGTTATAGCGAAAATGCCACGATGACCTATTTGGAGCAGCGAAACCCTAGAATTCAAAGGTGTAATACCAAATGTTAAGAAATGAGCTCACCAAAAGATAGAAAATATATATTAACGCTTGACAATTCAGCCTCTTCGAGGGGGCAACCTCCTTTACATTACATAAATGAACAATTCTTAGATGATACAAATGACTAAATCTCCCTTCTATATATAGGAGTATAAGGGGTCATAATATAATCAAGTCGACATAAGAGTAATAACATAAGGGCAAAAAACTAACAATAGTGGGTTTCTATGGGGCATAATAATAAAAATATGGGACAATAGGGGCACAATAATAACAATAAGGGATACAGTGACAATAGTAATGGGGGAATCACTAGTATTATAGGGGCCTAATACATTTTGAAGAATAATATGCTTCTGAATTTGTAAGAGTGATTGCTCTTGCTACAACATTCACTATAAGAGTTGTAACATTGGCTGCTCTTGCTACAACATTCACTATACAAGTCTCATGATTGAAGCAATGCCATTGGGATTTTTTAATTAATGATTGATTCAATTAAAGTGGTTATGATACCAAAGAGAAATGCATTTTGAAATAGGTTTTAAGAGATACTATTGATGGTTGGTAACGTGGGACTTTATAGATATTAGATATTATTAACTTGTAAATAGGCTTTGGGCCAATACCATGACGGAACAATATAACATGCCCAAAAATCATCTCTGATTTCACAATCAAAATATTTTATAAATACTTTATTTGAATTTAATTTTATAACATTTTTTTGATTAAATATAAAAAAATATTATAATTACTTTTGAGATATATGTACACCTCTATTACATTAAAATATATAAGATATAAATAATATCTATATAACTTAAGATTCATTTTACCATATAGATTAAAATAATAATTTTGTAACCATATTTAGATTTCATTAATAAACACATAAAAACTTAATACTTACAATATAAAAAGATTTTCAACAATAGGTATTCACATCCCTTTACCATGGATATTATTTACCATACCATAACTTGGCCAATACTGTGGCTCATAAATACCACATGCCCAAAATCTATCTCTCATTTCACAATCAATATAATACTTACAATATAACAAGATTTTTAACATGAATACTCACCCCACTTTACCATATATATTATTAATCATACCAAACCATAGGCCAATACCATGGTTCATCAATGCCACATGCCCAAAAACCATCTCTCATTTCACAATCAAAACATTTTATAAATAATTTTCTTAAACCATCTCTCATTCCACATTCAAAACATTTTATAAATAATTTTCTTTCAAATTTAATTTTATGGAAGAGATGTTGTCATCTTCTCCTATATTATGTTATCTAAACATTTTGACCATGACAAATTACATAAAAATAAAAATGAAAATAAAATATAAAATTATTAATTAAAACATTTTGACTACAATTACATAAAAAGAAAATTAAGCTAAAAAAATAATAATTAAACCATTCAAGATCCATTGTAACTCTAGATGTATCAAGATCAAATTTCTCTAGGTGCAAACCATTCTTAAAGTTATGCACTAAAAGAGGTTTGCACCTCCCTTGATAGATCCTTAGTTAAGATGGATCTAGGCTAATAACAATTTGTCAATTACACACATTGTTAACAACTAGTGAATAACCTAAAATAGTAAGCATTTGTGAAGTATATGAAGGAAATGGGTCAGTATGGTTATTGTTAACAAGCAAGTTAGAACTATGAATTATGGAGGATGGTTTACTACAAGATGGGGAAATTGCAAAAAGTCACTAGTAGGAATATATGATGAAATTCCAATGGTATACTACAAGATGGAGAGATAGCAAAAAGTCACTAGTAGGAATATATGGTGAAATTACACCATTATATGAGGCACTTGTATAAAATTTAGATGTTTTTTATGGACAATTGTTTTGTTTCCTCAAATTTTGTTTAGTCTTTGAATTATCTTTGAGGTTTCACATTAAGTCTTACTTTTCCCCACCCCCCATCCAAAAAATGTAAGACTTATTTCCTTATAAAAACCAATGTCTTGTAAAACAAACAACCTTAGGTTTACTAGAGAAAAAAAAACATTTCAAAACATTTGGAAGTAATGTTGTAGTTGTCATTGTGAGTCTCTAGGTATCAATCTAGAAGCTATTGATTCCTATGTAATGAATTAGAGTCATTTTCTAGAAGTATCAAAGTTAGTGTGTAATTTCCTGTAATTTCCTATATATGTAGCTATTGTAATGAATATCACTGTGTGAGATTTGAGTTGTGCAAAATCTCCCTGCTTAACTCTTGTTATTTTTCTAATATGAAATCAGAGCTAGTTCAACCCTCACTCTCTCAAGAGATAAGGTGTGATCATGCATTTTTAGAAAGAGTAATACTGTGTGCATAGAATAGTTTATTGTGTAAAATTTCTATATTTTTTTTTGTGATCCTATATGTGTAGATCCATAGTTCTAAGTGTGAGGAGAATAAATCAGTGTAAAAGTGTATTGTTCTTGTAAGTGTAAGAAGAAAGCTGATCACTGAATGTATGATCCTTGGTCTCATATACTGTGGAATTCGTTGCTCAAGGAGCTGCAACTGCAACTTGTGATGATTGTCTGATCTCTATTTATACATCTCCGTTGAGGGTGATTTTGACGGTGTGATTCTGATGGTAAGAAATTAGATCTTTTAGTGGCTGATGGGAATAAAGGCACATTAAAGGTACATTTCTTATTAGGTTCTTTAATTTCATGATTGTGAAGTGGGGATTCGTTTCAAAGCAGAAACCCACATGACTAGTTCCAGATCCATGACAGATCATGCCGGATTATTTGTGATTCCTTTTACCAGATTTCAAGCATAGACTCAGTGTCACGGGTGTGAGATCTGTCAAATTTGTTCAAGAGAGTCACCAAATTTTATGTGAATAAAACCATTGATTTTCTGAAGGAGCCACTCCAGTCTGCTATTCAATGCGCTGAAGGAAGACCCCGCTTTCCGTTTTGACTATCCAAATTCGTAGGTGTGAGGAATTCCCATGTGCGTTGGCTTCACTTTCAGCCCACAGTGCGTAAGAGCTTCAGATCTGATTGCTGACTGCATTTGGGAACTCGCTGGATGAGTCGTTTAATTGTTTGCCGCATGAAAGTCAGAGGAGCATGCAGGTATGATGAAATGTACCAGAAACAACCATTTATTTTTCCAAGGATTAGAGCCTGCGACTTTGACAGACATATCTCAAGTTAATTAATACAACTACGAAAAGCAGCGTCTCATTGGGAGTAAAAATAAAGCCAAAGCCAAAGCACATATAGATAATGGGCTAATCGATATCACACGTGGAAACCTAGTATGGCTCATAATCACTTTAAAGCACGGTGCTTGGCTTTGGCAGCTGCTGCAATCATGGGAGCCGAGGAAGATTTATGCTTAAGTATTGTTAGACAACAATGGAGGCCATCTTTAACATTGTGCTTACCAATATTTTTTATATGCTATTTTTTACCAGTTTTCAAATTAGGGTCATGGATGTTGTGGTTTGTTGATGTGTTCAAGTTTGTTTGGTTATAAAAAAGGTTGGTAGTTCTTAAACAAGGAACCTTGTGTCTTAAACATGTTGTATGTTAGTAATTCTCTTTATAAAAAGGGTTGGTGGTTCTTAAACTGGTGTGTTGTAAGGTTAAGTTGTTTGATAAACTTTTGAACATCATCAATATCTAGACCTCCATCCTACCAACTAATTGATAACTTAAAAAATGATAACCAAAATTGAAAGAGCTTAATGATGGTGGTTGGTCCATAGGATGGTTGATTAGTTGAAGGCTCTTGGTCCATAGGATGGTTCATTACTTGAAGGCTCTCATAGGTTAAGCCCCTATGAGCAGAGGTGTCAATATTTAGAGATGTCAATATTTATGAGCAGAGGTGTCAATATTGTTGATCTTGCAAAATTTGGTCAGAGGCCATTACATTTTAAATGAAGGTAAAGTGACAACTCTAAGGTGTGGTGGTGAAAGAGTTGTGTTTGCTAGATTCCACAGATGAGATGTGAGTGCTGATGAAGACCAGTCACACAAATTATCTTTGTTGTTGTAGTATGTGTTTTTCATGTAAACATTAAGGGAGGGTGTTGGAAGTATTGCTTCCATGTCATGTGTACAAATTATCTTTGTTGTTGTAGTATGTGTTTTTCATGTAAACATTAAGGGAGGGTGTTGGAAGTATTGCTTCCATGTCATGTGTGGTTGACATTGTGAGTTCCTAATAGTGGAAGCCCTTGATTCCTATGTAATGAGTTGGAGTAATTATCTAGAGATGTGTGTAATTTCCTATATATGTAACTGTTGTTGTAATGAATATTACTGTGTGAAATCTGTATTGTGTAAAGTCTCTCTTTGTACTCAACTCTCTCTATTTTTATAATACAATAAATCACTAGTAAGAATATATGATGAAATTCCAATGGTATACTACAAGATGAGGAGAAAGCAAAAAGTCACTAGTAAGAATAGATAGTGAAATCCAGGAGATAGCAAAAAGTCACTAGTAAGAATAGATAGTGAAATTCATAAAATTTAGATATTGTTATGGATAATTATTTTGTTTCCTCAAATTTTGGTTAGTCTCCAAATTCTCTTTCAGGTTTCACATTTGGCCTTCCTTTTCCTCACTCCCATCTCAAAAATGTAAAACTTCTTTCCTTGATAGAAATCAATGTTGATAGAAATCAATGTCTTGTAACTTGACAAACAAACAGCCTTAGATTTACTAGAAAAGTATTGAAAAATAGAAAAATAATTCAAAGTTACATGTGGATAATGTTTTTAGTCCATGACTAGGGAAATGTAGTCAGTTAAATATTCTTAATCCTTGTAATGCTCAGATTTAATGGAAAGGAAGTGGAAAAAAAAATTCAAAACTACATGTGGATAATGTTTTTAATCCATGACTAGGGAAATGTAATCAGTTAAATATGCTTAATCCTTGTAATGTTCAGACTTAACTGGAAAGAAGTGAAAAGAAAAACACATTTTAAAGCTGACCATTTTTTCCTACAAATTCATGAATCCTATACATGGTGAAAGATGTTCAATCCCTAACTAGTAGAATCTAGTCAGCCTAATATGCTTAACAGAAAATCACCCAAATTAAAGATGTTCAATCCCTAACTAGTAGAATCTAGTCAGCCTAATATGCTTAACAGAAAATCACCCAAGCTAACTCACTAATAGAGCTACAAAACCCTTCAAACCCTCGAAGGTCCTGATTATTTCATACCAGAGGCAGTCATGACCAGAGGCAGTCATGAAACAATATCAGTAATATGCATGACACGAATGAAGCAAAGTCTCATGCCATAAGTAATTTGCATGACTGGCACAACAATCAGATAGGAAAGCCATATTTCTTCACTGAACAAAAACCCTAAAAGTACACACTATTCTCAACATAGTTTTGATTGGCTATTGCAAATACATTTTTCAAAAATTTGAAATTAGTTTGATCCAAACATTGTCAAAGCTAGACAAATACCCTCCATCACTTTTCTCAAAATTTCCAAAAATCCTACTTATATTAGAAAATATCCAACTTCCTTGGAAGAAAATAAAAATCCTGCCAGTCAGCTTATGCCTATAGACTTCATGGAAAGGCACTTCCATAAAGTTATGTAACTGCTGATACATGATTACAATCATGGCTCATTTGTCTATAAAGCAATGTGTCTCTAATTTAGACCTCCATTTAATCAGTCATTGATTGATCTAGGACCCTGAGCACTGAAGGATATTATTTAGTAGTGAAGAGCATGTGGGCATCAATACCTTATCTATGTTGCCTGCAGTGTTGCCTCTCTTTCTAACTTTGGCCTCAGTAAGCCATCCTTTGGGCAGCCAATCTGGGGATTCAACGAACATAACGAGTCTCCAACGTCTATATGAAGCAGGTGTATAAGCCTTGCAATTTCCTACGTGCTTTCTTATGACGGATTTGGACAATTTCCTACGTACTTTCCTACGATGGTGGCATTATGAGGGTCAATGTGATTTGCAAAACTTGAAACAGATATTACACGCACTGCACTGAACTTGTCTTTTCATTGTCATGTGCGAACCTAAGATTTTTTAGGTGGCTAGGTTGGTGTGTGAGCAATTGTATGTTTCCCACAATTTTTCACTGTAAATTCTGAAATTCTGGAGTTTATCCAAATCCATTGCAATACCTTTTGGGTAATCAATAAAAGTGATCAAATATTTATAAAGCTACATTTTCATAATGGTGACATCTGTGTCATTGCTATGATAGGTTGTAATTGTTAAATTTGACAGCCTTGATTCTCTCTATTCTCGAGTAAATACTGCGCATATGCAATGGAGCTATGGTGCCCAATAGGATAATTCAATATGTATATGATGTAGGATAATTCGTTTATCTGACGCAGCCATATGTTCCGATGTATACATTTTAGCGATTTTACAAACATATATGATGGAGCCATGGCAGCAAGGGGGTTATAATTTGCGAGATAACTTGCATATGTGATGGAGGCATCGACAATATGCATATCGACTTGATAATTCACATATTCGAGCGAGATAAATCGCATATCGTTTTGATTGTTTGCATATCCCACATTGTTTTGATAGTCGACTGGTTGCAAATAGCATGTCGTTTTGATCATTTGTATATTATATATTAGGTTGATAATATGCATTACAGAGATTATAATATGTAAATCTAATAGGGTCTGGAATATGTTTTAAAATTGTTTTTGTTTGGTAAGAGTTTATTTTTCTTAAACTCAAGAAAACAGGTTAATGGTCCAAGACTTAAATGCATCTGGCATGAGTGAAATCTGCCCTTTTACAGACCATTAGCAGGTTGTTCTAAGTGGCCTGGTTTTCCTTGAATAACTATGACCAGTCAACCTGCATTAGCCCTTAGCAGCTAGAGATTGCTCACTGGTGGTTTGACAACTGAGTTATCATAAGTTTTCCCACTTGTGAAAAAAATATACATCAATACTAGAATATGGCTACACATCAATGATTAAATGTCTTATAACTTCAGGTGCTTCAGGTGGTTGGGTGAGGACTCAAAGCAAGCTTGAGGTGCCTTACAAGTAGCACAGTTGCTCAACCTTTTACAAGTAGCACAGTGGCTCAGCGTTGACAATATCATGGTAATTGTGGACGCTCTCTCTAAACGATCAGAGGGATACAAAACCAGAATGTCTTACAAGAACTTACTTTATTCAATTGGATTTATTGAATGGGATGCAGTGGATTAAGGGCTTAAAGTCCCTCTTTTAGGTGATGTCTTTCCAGCATGTTTTCAGAGAAGAGAATTCAGAAGCGGACACACTCTCCAAGAGTGCTCTGTCTCTCCTGCGGGGCCTGATGCATTTCTAACAGATAGTGGAGGGGGCTATCCAAAGTCAGGGTTCTTTTGTGATAAATTAAGTTTTCCTGTTTTCCTGTGATCACTTTTTAGATTTTTTCAAGCAAACTGTCATATCTCCGAGATAATCATTTTGGTCTTCATATCCTCTCTGTGCTTGAGAGCTGGTTGTGTACCTTTGGCAAAAGAGTTTTCTTGACAACTCTGTAAATTTCTGCTCTGTTTTAACTACAGGAAGGTAAAGTTAGTCTAGCTATGGTGGAAATAGATTTGTTTAAATGAATGACAGCAGTCTAGTGTTGCACACGATCTATGATTAGTGGAAATAGATTTGTTTACATGAAGGATCTATGATTAGTGGAAATAGATTTGTTTACATGAACGACAGCAGTCTCCTATTCCACAGGATCTATGATTATGTAAAACATTTTTTTAATGGAAGTGTTTTGTTTAAAAAAAAACAAAAAGTGGCAAATGGGATCGATAAAAAATCAGAGAACACAAGACACACTTGATTGAACACAGCATAAGAACAATTACACAATACACTTGCTCATTGGATTCTCAAAGAGGGTTTTTATATACAGTGGAGAAGTTTTTGGAGTGGGTGACAGGCTTTTTCAAGGAGCTATCTAGCTCTCGAAAGTTCCACCTCTAGAAGAAGCTAGACTCTGCATTTAATGTAGGTGCTTGGAATTATTAATGTTTTCCAACACTCCCCGTTAATTCCAACCATACCAGAAATATACTATAGCACAATATATAATACACTCTAAACATACTCTTAATTGTCATCCCTGCTGGTCTAAGTCTCAGGTAGGCTTACAATATAATCTTGATTTTCTACAACACATAACTTACTTCTACAAAACTCAAATTTTGAGTACTGAAGAGGCTTAGTGAATATGTCAGCTACATTCTCATTTGTATTACACTATATTAGAGAAATTTCTTTTGATTGGACCTTTTCTCTTACAAAATGATATTGTGTATCTATATGTTTTGACCTTGCATGACATACACGATTGTTCCGGAGTTCGATGGTGCTTTGATTATCACATCTGATCACTATAGGTTCTTGTTGACCTTCACCAACATGTTCAAGTATTCTTTTGAGCCATATAGCTTCACAAGTGCCACTAGATAATGTTTTATATTCTGCTTTGCTTGTTTCTTATTGCTCCATGATATAGCTCCGGATCCTATATTGAAGAAGTATCTAGTGGTGGATTTCCTGTCATCTCGATTTCCAGCCGAGTGAGAATCAGAATGACCTGTCAATTCAACATTACAAGCATTAGTATATTCAACACCAAAATTGATAGTTCCGTTTAAATATCGAAGAACCCTTTTTCAGCTATCCAATGGCTTTCATGAGGCTTAGCCATGAATTGACTAATTATGCTTACTACATAAGCAATGTATGGTCTAGTGGTAGTGAGATAATTGAGACTTCCCACTAATTGTTTATACAATGTTCCATTCACCTCTTTTGTTCCATCATCACTTCTTAATTTGATATTTTTTTCCAATGGAGTAGTCAATCCTTTACATCCAATCATATGAAATCTCTTTAGTACTTCATTTGTATATTTGTTTTGTGTGATAAAGGTTCTTCCATCATCTCTCCATACTTCAAGACCTAGACAATAGTGCATCTCACCAAGATCCTTCATCTCAAATTTCTATAATAACTTCATTTTTATATCTGTAATCAATTTATCAACACTTCGTGTTATTATTAGATTATCAAAATCTATAGAGAGTAATACTATATCCCCATTTATATCTATCTTGACATACAAATTAGGATCATTTTCATTTTTTTTTAAATCTTTCCTGAAGGAAGAATTTGTTGATTTTCTCATACCAATATCTTGGGGCCTGTTTTACTCCATATAAGGCCTTTTTTAACTTGCATACAAGATGTTCTTGACCCTTCTTTACAAATCCTTCTCGTTGAACAAGATAAATCTATTCTTTTAAGTCACCATTTAGAAAAGCTGACTTTACATCTAATTGATGTAGCTTCCAATCATATTTAGTTGTTAATGCTATCATTATTCTCATTGTATTCATTTTTGCAACTCGAGCAAATGTATCTTCATAATCTATATCTTCCTTTTGTGAATAACCTTTTGCAACCAATCTTGCCTTATACTTGTCTATGCTACCATCTACATTAAATTTTGTCTTGTACAACCATTTGATCCTATAGGGACTTTATTTTCAAGTAATTTTGTTAATTCCCAAGTTTCATTTTTCATTATAGAGTTATATTCTTCTTTCATAGCTTCCATCCATTCTTTATGATTTTTGGCTTGTTCATAATTTAAGGGCTCAAAAATAGTCATTACCTGAGACATTAAAGCATAATCTTTATACTTGATGGGGACTTGAATCTGTCGTGTTGACCTTCTTAGAGGTTCATTACTTTGTAGAGTACCTTCTCCTTTTCTTCCTTGTGGAGTGCCTTCATCACTTATTTGGGGACTTTGATTCCTTGATGTGTCTTTTGGAATGTCCATGTGTTCTTGAACTTGAGTTGATTCCACAGCTTCTTCTTCTTCCTTAAAGCTTTCATAAGGAGACTGCCATATATTATGTTTATCTTCATTTATTTGTTTATCTACTTTCCCATGAAATATAACATCTCTACTTACAAAGACCTTGTGAGTACTTGGATCATACATTTTATATGCTTTTTGATCAGTGCAATATCCAATAAAAATACATTTGATGGCTTTGGCATCTAACTTTCTCCTATCCTCTTTAGGAATATGAGAAAATGCCTTGCATCCAAATATCCTTAAATGACTATCTTTAGGTTTAAAACTATAAAATGCTTCAAATGGTGTTTTTTGCTCAAGATACTTAGTAGGGCTTCTATTTTTAAGATATATAGTTGTATTAATGGCTTCAACCCAAAAACTATTAGAAAGTCCTTTACTTTTTAAGATACTACGAGCACATTCAACTAATGTTCTATTCTTTCTCTCAGCTACTCCATTTTGTTGAGGTGTATGTAGTACTGTAAATTGTTGCATAATTCCATTTCGTTTGCAATATTTGATAAAAGCTCTTGAAGTGTACTCACCACCTTTATCTGATCGAAGAATTTTAATGCTCTTTCATTTTTGCTTTTCAACCATACTCTTGAATTCTTTAAAATATTCAAACACGTCACTTTTGTTTCTTATAAAATACACCCAGGTGTATCTAGTGCTATCATCAATAAACATAAGAAAGTAATATGCTCCACCAAGTGACTTAGTTTGCATTGGACCACATACATTAGTATGCACTAGTTCAAGTATTTCACATTTTCTTCTATTTTCATGCACAGGAAATTCTTCCCTATGTTGTTTTCTTAGTGCACAACCTTCACATTCAAAGTGTTCACCCTTAATAATTGGAAGAGCTTCTACCATCAATTTGTTTTGTAGTATAATTAGGTCATTATGATTTAAGTGTCCATACCTTTGATACCAAAGCTCTATAGTTGACATGCTTGTTGATGCAAAAGCTTGATGCCCATTCTTCATTACATCCAACTTGTATAAGCCTCCAACTCTCGTTCCTTTTGCAACAACCTTGTAGTTGTCGTGCACATCCTTTACCAAACAATGCGATTTCACAAATTCAACTTTTAAATGTTGATATGTGATAGTAGAGACTGAAATTAAGTTCTTCTTTAATCCTGGAACATGCACCACATTTTGAATTTGTTTTTCTTGTCCATTATGCATCATAACACTTATATCACCATATCCTTTAATTTCATGTGATCTATTATCTCCTAAATAGATGTGTCCACCATTATTAATCTCATGATAAGTATCAAACCAATCTCTTTTGCATGACATATGGATTGATGCACCATAATCTATAAACCAAGCATTATCATCATCAGTTTCTGTTGATAAAGCAGTATTGGACACAAACAATTTAAGATTGCTAAAGTCATGACTAATTTCTTCATCTCTATCAACATAATTTCCTAAATGCCTTATTTGTTTAAATTGATCAGACCTTATTTTCATGCAATTCCTAGCAAAATGACCAGGTTTTCTACAATGATAACACACATCATCTCTACTTGATTTGGAATTTGTCCTTGGTAAAGGTGTACCTTGAAATGATTTGACGTGTGGCTTTTTGCCTTTATTTTTCTCCCACTGTTTGTCTTTGAAGGACTGCTTCCCTTTGGCCATCATTGCCAAATCTGAATTGGGAGATTTCTATTTAAGGCTTCTTCTCCGCTCTTCTTCCTGCATAATTATACGTGCCAACTCATCAAAAGTAGGATCCTTCTCTCTAGCTGAAAGACTAGTGATAAAAATTTGATATTCATCAAGCATTCCATTTAATGTCACAGTAACCAAGTCTGTACTAAATATTGATTCACCAATGTCACCTAATTTATTCTTTAGATCTTTAATTCTAGAAATAAAATTACTAACACTTTCATTTTCTTCTATCTTAATTGAAAGAAGGTTACTCTTTAAATACAATATTCGATTTGTAGTCTTCATCTCATACAAATTTTTTAGAGTGTCCCATGTTTCCTTGGATGTTTTGCACTCTCTAATGTGTAGAATAATGTTGTCTTTAACCATCATTTGCAAAAGCAGCTTTGCTTTGTTTTCCTGTCACTCCCAATCTTGAATTGTAGCATATGTGGCTTGAGGGGAAACTTTCTTAACTTCAGCTCTAGACATAATTGTCCATGTATTGTTTCCTTCCATCAAAGTCTGCAACTTAAACTTCCAATTTGCATAATTTTCACCGTCTAACTTGTTAGAGTGAGATAAATAAGATTCTGCCAATATATTAGCCATGTTACTTATTTTCACTCTACCAATCACCAAAAAAATTACCAATTTTCACAAATATAAACCCTCAAGCATAAATCATAAAATTTTGTCCAATATCATTGGATAATATGGCTGCCTTTTTTTTTTTGAACACAACAAATCAAACTCCAAATTCACCACTCCAAAACTTCTATGATTACACTACTCATTTGAAAACTTCAAACAGAAAATTTAGAATATAAATCCACTCACGCACAATCTAACTACTCTTAAAATTTCAAACATGAAGCTTGGGTTAATAAAAATGAAAATCCATTCAAGATTTAACCCTTGCAATATATGGTCAGTATTGAAAATCCACGAGAATCATTCACTATATATATGAAACTATCTAGAAATATACCCCTCTTTTTTTGTTGCAACAAAGACCGTTTCGGCAGGGACAAGAGCTGCAACTACGAACTCTTGGTTCTTGGCCCCTTCGTTTCCTTCAATGTAGACCTCTGTTGATGCAGCGATTTCTCACACAGGCTTCACGCTCTCTCTACAACACAACGAACAGAACGAACTTTTTGAAATTTCTCTGCAATACAAGGTCTCTCTGGTTGCAGTCTCCACCTAGCACCTATTCTCCGTGCAGCAAAACTCTCACAGTCGCACCACTCACATAGCAGTTTTACTCACAACAGTTTCTCATAGACTGCTACACACAACGCTCTCAAACAGCTTCAACAATCTTAGACTCACACTCTCACCTTGCTCTGATACCAAATCAGAGAACACAAGACACAGCTGATTGAACACAGCACAAGCACAATCACACAGAACACTTGCTCATTTGATTGTCAAAGAGGTTTTTTATATACAGTGGAGAAGTTTCTGGAGTCGGTGATAGTGGCTTCTTTAGGAAGCTATCTAGCTCTCAAAACTTCTGTTGAATTCTCAGAAGAAGCTAGACTTTGCATTTAATGTAGGTGGTTGGAATTATTAATGTTTTCCAACATAAAACAGGCATATAGCTCATAAAATCTACATTTCCAACGAACATCATTCGCATATAGTGATGATAATTCACGAAGTGCACTTATAATTCTCATATAAGACACATGAAACTCGCATGTGTTGCATATCCTACTCAGGTAACCCGCATGTGGGGTTGATAGTTCACAAATAGCATAGTGGGTTGATAATTTGCATATTTGAAAGAGATAATAGCGTTGATAGTTGGCATATAGGGCAGAGAGAAAACGTAGAAAGCTTCACATTTTAAATAGCTTAAAATGTTGAACATGTTTATTTGGATTACAAGATGAGAACATCCCATTAATATGGAGCAAACATCTCCATAACCCATATTAAAAGTGTAAAAGCAAAGACAAAAAAAGAGTTTACAAAAATTGAAATGTGTTATTATAAAATTTAAATTTGATTTATATTTATATTTTAAAATTCTGATAATTATATTAATATTATAAAGTTTAATATTAAAATTAATATAAATTTAAATATATATAATTATAGAATAATTTTCAGAGAATTATCTATGAGTTCTTAGACTTATTTATATGTATATTAACAAATGATTTAATTAAGGAACAAAAACTCAATTATGTGTTATTGAATAATTGTATATACATAAACAATTATACATACAGAAATAATTAAATATTATTATTATGTCGGAAGGCATTCCCCTTTGAAAAACACTTTCTTATTGTCCACTTGTCATCACTATGTACCTTTGTATTATATATTAGACGATTAAAGAATCTTAAGCCATTTGATCATTTCACTTGAATATAGTTGGGAGAAATAATTATTGATAACCAATGTAGCGTCCCTTCTTGTTGAGATAGCTTTGATGACACTTAGAGAGGGTGATTTTGATATAATGATATAATATTATGTGTGAAAAGCTTATGTACATGCTTATATGCTATAGACCTAGTTTGAGTCACCTAGTTGTTGTGTGCATAGGATAATATCTATGGTTGTGTGTATAAGAATTGATTTTGGTTAAGAACATATTATCGATGTTTTTTCTTTTGATATGTTAGTTTGGCAACATGTGTGTGCCATGGATGTTTATTCATGATTGAGACACATAGATCCATGGGTGATCATGGTTATGTGGAGTATATAGTTAATTATGATTTATGGGTGATACATGATTTATATGATTATATATGTTTAATCGTGTAATGAGCAATATGTGGGAGGTACATAGTTATTTGCAAACAAGGATGGTCAAATTATAAATGACTGTGGATGTCATGATACATGATTTTTTATGATTTTATATGCTTAATATTGTATTGAGCAGGTTGTGATATGGAATGTGGTTATTTTCAAAAAAGGAAGTTCAAATTTTAAATGGCTGCAAAAGTCATTTCTCTAGAACCAAAATGGTTATGGAAGTCATGCACAATCTTTGGTAAAATGTGAAGAAGTTAATTATGAAATTCATTGATTCCTTTGATCTATGAGATTGTGATGTGTGCAGGTCGTGGAACAAGGCCTTACCAACGAACCATAAGATGGGCATGAGCTTACAATCAGTACCTTAAGGTGAAGTGTGGAGTTTCAAAGCAGAGTAGATGGGAAGCCATGGAAATTAGGGCGGAGAGTCCTAAATCCATGAAAGATAAAGATGTGGAGTCTTGTATATATAATAAAATGTTTAGGGCATAGAGTCCTGAATATAAATATCAAGGTGTGGAATGTTGGATTTTTAGAGTAGATGAGGGCGTGGAGTCCTCAATCTAATAAGGCACGAAGATGCATGTAATAAGGGTACAGAATCCCTATTCTCCTGAAGAAAAATACCACTCATGGGAAGCTCAGGGATGAATTTCCTTAATAAAACCTCTTTTCTAACAATCCTAGAGTGACTTTCTAAAAATAGAAAATCATGTCTAGCATCTCAAGCATGACTTTCCAAAAATAGTAAATCACCTTACATAAATTGGAAATCAAGTATAGTTGAAGGAAAATCACTTAAATTTTCATTAATCAATCATAATCATTGAATATCGAATTAATCCCCAACATTATTATTATCTTTTATGAGACTATGATATTAATATTAAAAGAGAATTACAAGTCACCTTCATCTCCTCAATCACTTCACAGCTCTCTCCTTGATGACTCTCATGGCTCTATGTAAATCTTTCTCTTTTAATAATACATTACACTATTTTATGTACTCATCAAAGAATGGCATATCCTCTTCAACTCATTAAAGACATGTCATAAAAGATTCCTCTTACGCTCTTTTTAATGCATAAGTTACACTATCCTTAACTAAGGCATGCATAACTCTTCTTAATGGCATGAGTTACACTCCTCTAAATGGAATACAATGCATGCATGTTATTTCTCTTTTATGACAAGAATTTGTTGCTCCTCCTATATATGTGTCTCATGTACTCTCAATTAGGGGGGGGAGGTGCATTGTAATACCAAGAGTTGGAGAGATTTGAAAAATATTATGAGAGTGAGAGACTTGGAGAGTAGCCAATTTCTTTCGAAATGATTTTGAAATTCCTAATCTAAATTACTATGTAGCCCTACCAGGTGGAGTTGAGCATGAGTGGTGCTGGGAGGAAGTGAAACTTATCTTCCTCACCTTGACTTGGATATCTCTCTACTGCTATATTTTGGTACTGTTTTTGAGCTCTTGTAGCTCGGGGGTTCCAGGGGGGAAGTTCTCCTTGGATATGGTTGGGAGGAAAACTAGATGGTTTACAATAAGTTGGTAAGGATATTGGAGCAGGAGCAAAATCTCATTGGAGCTGGAGCATATTCCCATCTTTTTGGAATTGTATAAATACACTATAAGGTATATTCATAAGAATTCTTGAAATTTTAGTTTATTATTAACTTAGAAGTGTTGTAGGACTTTAAAATTCATTGGAAATTTCTACTTGTGAATGTTTATGAGATATTTATAGCTTTATTTATGAGCTAACCAATAATGAATGGCAACTGTAGTTGAGAATGTACATGCAAAGGGATTAAAACAATAATGTGTTGCCAAAGTTTTAAGTAATTTTTATAATGAATTTTTGTCCATTGCAGGTTGCCATGAATTGACTACAATACCATATTATCATAAATTTGATTTCTTTTCCATGTATAGCTATAGATGAATTTTGCACACTAAGTGTTTGACAAAGTGATAAATGAGATAGTAGGAATGTTTTTGTTGTTGTTGTTTTAATAAATCACATCTCTAGAACTTTATGTTACTTTTCCGCTCAACATCAGGGGTTATTCGTGCCAATTGGCAATTTAACTCCCCATTTGATTGCAAAAAAGTACTTTTGAGAACCTACATTGAAAATCTAGTTGATTTTACAGATTGTTGCTATCAATTATATGCCTCTGTTTTCGAGTTTTTGATGAAAAACTAAGATTGTTTAGTCCTTGTTTAAGATGCAAACATTTGAAGTTTCAATTTATGAATTTTTTGAGTTGAATAGGTTGAAGAAGAATAAATCAAATTCTTTGTTTCCAAGCATTTGGCAAAATGCCTCAATGGTTGTCGATTGCATGCTTGGAAAGTGTTTGTCAAAATGCCTTAATGGTTGTAGATTGCATGTTTGCAAAGTGTTTGTTAAAAGACATAAATGACTGTAGATTTTGTGCATATAAATTGTTAGATTAGAGGTCCTACTTACCATCATGCAAAGTGTTTGTCAAAAGACATGAATGGTTGTAGTTTTTGTGCATATAAATTGTTAGAGTAAAAGTCTTACTTATCGTCATGCAAAGTGTTTGTCAAAAGACATAAATGGCTGTAGTTTTTGTGTATATAAATTGTTAGAGTAAAATTCCTACTTACCATAGTTTTTATGTATTAGAAATTTATGAATAGACTACTTGATGGATATAGCTTCTTATTTCTGCAAGTTTTTGGTATGAATGTGAAAATTAGTTTAATAGTTTGTTGAAGCCTGAATAGATAATAAGATTGTTGTTACTTTTATTATCTAAATCTTTCATAATAAAAGGGGGATTGTTGTAAACAATTTTATAGTGACTTTCTATAGGCTTTTGTGAAGGTGAGCATAATGAGTTTTGTTTGAGCTACATGTGTTCATGGGTGCATTCTTGTGCTTCAATGACTGCAAAAAACAACTACTTGTGCCCAATTTATGCAATTTCATTGTTTTACATGACACTTTTTGAAAAATAACATGCTTTTGAATTAGTAATAGTAGTTGCTTTTGTTTCAACATTAATTATATAATTCTCATGATTGCACCATTGTGGCCTTAATAATTGGGATTGGGAATATTAATTGATGAATTTGGAAATGTTGTTGGGTGAATATATTTTGTGATTCTATTGCATAAACATATCATATTTATTAAATTTATTGATGAACAGAAACCAATTCTTCCCTCAGTTACCTCGCTATAGGTAGGTTAATACTCATGCACTTACATGTGATTTTTGTAAAAGAAGTATAATACTTTTGTGGTTATGATATCAAGAGTCAATAAATGAAGCTTATTTAGCATAATCTAGGAAATCAAATAGGTTGATCTAGCTTAATGTTTGCACATGGAATTATGGTAGAATTTATTTCCACTTTTACTTAGAGCTCATGTATAAGTATGAAAATAACAAATGTTATGATCTTTTAAACTTGAGAGGAAATGCGTTTTGGAATTGGTCTTAAGGGAAAGCTATCCCCAACTTCTTATGTTATATTCTTACATTTAAATAGTTGAAGGAACATGATTACATGATAGCTAAGTTAGTCATATTATGAGTAAAACAAAAATAAAATAAAAATAAAAATTGAGTAATAGTATTCAATGTGACCTTTACTTCTCTATACTATTGATGGTTGGTAAGGTGGGACCTTACATATGGTATCAGAAACAGGTTAAAACACTAGGGCCTAATAGGCCAACATGCTTGCTTGTAGGTTGATGCATGAAAGGTTATTTTTCATGCATGTTGAATTATTGTGTATGTTGAATTGGAAGCATATTGGTTGCATAAAGGATATTATGATTATTATTATTATGTCATTTAGAAACTTGTGAATGAACAAGAATGACTTCTTATATTACTTTATATTTTTATTAAGACAAATAATAAGAAATATGATAAAGGACTTAAAGACATGTAGGGAAAGGATGTGCTTGAGAAGTTGGGGTTAAACCCAAGCATGTGAATGGTTTGATTTTCAATGGGTGAGTGAGATATGTGGAGTGGATGCATGGTTGCATATATGTTTAATGCATCATTATCAATGTGATATGGGCCTACTATCCATCCCTACTAGTTGAAATTGTATCTACCAAGAAAAATATTAGCCTAATCTAAACTATAGCATGATGGCATTGGTGTGTATTCTTTGGGAATGTGTGTCAAGTGTAAGGCCAATATTCAATTAACATGATGATTGAGTTCATCATGTTAATTTTGACTCTTTTCTTACCTACACTAATGGAAACTTAACAGAAGCTAACTTGAAGGATGTCACTTTTAACTGTGAATGAAGATTCAAGAGTAATGTATGTGCATTAATTTGATGTGTTAAAATATGATTTGGGAATACATTCTTAATGAGTAAGAATGGAATTCCTATGATTTCTTTGACATGACTTTGTGTAGTTTGGGTTGAATTTATGCATCAAATAACTTGAAATTACTCAAATACTAGGTTGAGGTATGACCTTCCTAATAAACAAGAGGCTTAAATGACTGGTGCATGAAGGGTTGTGGAAGCCATTTGAAGGAACACTTGAAGGTTATGTTTTCCCTAAGTTATGTATGGGTGTGGAATCCATACTAGCATATATATATATATATATATATATATATATATATATATATGAGATGATGTATGGGTGTGGAATCCATACTAGCATATATCTATGAGAAAATGTATGGGTGTGGAATCCATACTAACATATATCTATGAGCTAAGTAATGAGGTAAGGTATGGGTGTGGAATCCATACTAACATATATCTATGAGCTAAGTAATTCTTCTCGTTAGAATGAACAAAAATATTTTGATGAAATCTCAGACATGATTAAGGAGGATTGATTATGTGTAATTAAAGTTAAATGGATAGAGATTCATAACATGAATTTGCTTGAGATTTAAATCCATTATTTTATTTTTATTACAAATGAAGATACTAAGATTGGTATACTAAACACCATTAGGTGGTTTAGAATGTTTGGAATAATTGATTTTGATATATGGAGTCAAGTGTGAACTAGGCATCTATCCTTTAGTATTTTAATTATTTTGTATGTGTTGGATTTAAGTAGAATTAAAATGATTTTCAAATGATTGAAATGTAGAAAAATATTATTGTGATAAGTTGATGAAATATCATTTCTATTGGCCTAAGAAAAATTAGGTATAGGAAAGCCATAATAGTCTCTTTAATTATTTTGTGAGTTGAATATTGGTTGAATTCTATTTAACCAAATTAATTAGAGAAATTATGAGGATTTAACTCATGAACTTTTGTAAACTATTGCTAGTTAGGTGATCGAGTCAAAATTCATATTGTTTATGAACTTGATGAACTTCTTTCTTGGAATTTGATTAACTTGTAAATTGTTAAGAGAATAACATGTTTAGAAGATAAACATTTTATGCGCTGAGAACTTTGTTTTATTTGAACTTAAAGAAAAATGTATGTGATTAATGAAAAGCTTAGTTGAGTTCTTGTTTTACAGGAAGTGATATTTTTTGAGGGAGAAATTGAAGGAGAGTGAGATCACATTTTGATGAATTGGAATTCTTGCATGATTTAGAAGCCTAAGATGATTGTATTATATGTGTAATGGAAGAGATTGAAGGATTTAAGACTTTTGTTCTTGGATGTATAGTTGTATGAGTAGTTAGTAATCCTACAAAAGGTTATAATCTTTTGAGAGGTATTAACAAAAAAACTTAAGCTTAGGCTAGAAATGTCTTTATGATGGTCAAAAGCTTGTTTAAAATCAACAAGATTCTTCATAAGTTGAGAAATGTATGGTTTTCATAATTTGTTTTTTTCTTTGTGTGTATGTAGTAATAGTAAGGAATAAAACATGAAACCAAATGGATTGATTAATTATTGAATAGAAATTATGAGTGATTTTATAGTGGGAAAACAAGTTGGCTTATTGTTGTCAATATAGATTCAATAATATAGATATTGTATTTGTATAATTACGAAAGTTGTTCTTGATTACAAGCCACTTTTGAAAATATATATTTAATTATTTTTGGAATGAAGATCTTCTAACTGAATCATTTATAATTGATTCTCAAGAAAGAGAAGTGAATAATAATGAAGATTATGGGAATTAAAGGAATAATATATAATATAAAAGTGGGTCAATGAGAGTTGTATGGAACCTTAGCTTGTTAGTTAAAAAAAAATACGGTGCCTTAAACCTAAAATTGTAATTTTTCCTAAAGATTAAGCATTTAGTAAAAACTATAGGTAGATCCTAAAGATTGTGATTGCAAGAATGTCTTATGGAATGAAAAGGGGAAACTTGGATTGAGAAGACATAAATTAAGTGAGATGTAAGAGTGGGTTTTATATATGACATCATGTTTTGTTGCATGGTTTCACTGGAAATTGTATGTGGATGGTTTTATGCTTCTTGTATGCAAATTTGATTGTCAGATGGGATGGACAACTAATTTTTTTTTTTACAACCAATGTGTGAGCTATTTATAGCTTGGCACGCTCAAAGTAATATAGAACCAAGAAGATGACACATGTAGGATTCATGTAGACTATGAAAAAGAACATGTAGAATATCAAAATAATATAGATATCTTAATTAGATGTCATATCAATTACATAAAATAGTATTTTGATATGGTACTATAAATTGTATGGTTGGTTTTGATATAGAAATATTCAGCATTTTATATAGAAATGTGCCTAATATGGCATGGATATATTTTCTACTTGATTAAGAATGGTATGTTTCAGTTTTCATGGAGTTTCTTCCAATTTAGAAAACATTAAACTATGGTTTGGCATGAAGAAAAATATATCAAATACATAAGGTTAACACCTTAGTGATAGGAGAATCCAAAACAACTAAGTATCTTATGACTGTAGGAAAAACTTTGGGCCAAGTTTAACCCAAGAGGGGGAGTATGTAGTGTCCCTTCTTGGTGAGATAGCTTTGATGACACTTAGAGAGGGTGATTTTGATATAATGATATAATATTATGTGTGAGAAACTTATCTACATGTTTATATGCTATAGACTTGGTTTGGGTCACCTAGTTGTTGTGTGCTTAGTATAATATCTATGGTTGTGTGTATGAGAATTGATTTTGGTTAAGAACATATTATCGGTGTTTTCTCTTTTGGTATCTTAGTTTGGCAATATGTGTATGACATGGATGTTGGTTCAGGATTGAGACACCTACATCCATGGATGATCATGGTTATGTGGAACATATAGTTAATTATGATTCATGGGTGATACATGATTTATATGATTATATATGTTTAATCTTGTAATGAACAATATGTGGCGGGTACATAGTTATTTGCAAACAAGGATGCTCAAATTATAAATGACTGTGGAAGTCATGATAGATGATTTTTATGATTTTATATTCTTAATCTTGTATTGAGTAGGATGTGATATGGAATGTGGTTATTTTCAAATAAGGATGTTCAAATTTTAAATGGATGCAAGAGTCATTTCTCTAGAACCAAAATGGTTGTGGAAGTCATGCACAATCTTTGGTAAAATGTGAATAAGTTAATTATGAAATTCATTGACTCCTTTGATCTATGAGATTGTAATGTGTGTAGGTCATGGAACAAGGCTTTACCAATGAACCATCAGATGGGTATGAGCTCGCAATCAGTACCTTAAGGTGAAGCATGGAGTTTCAAGGTAGTGTAGATGAGAAGCCATGGAAATTAGGGCACAGAGTCCTAAATCCATGAAAGGTAAAGACGTGGAGTCTTGTATATATAATAAAATGTTTAGGGCATGGAGTCCTGAATATTTAAAAAGATCAAGGTGTGCAATCTTGGATCTTTAGAGTAGATCAGGCGTGAAGTCCTCAATCTACTAAGGCACGAAGATGCATGCAATGGGGGTACGGAATCCCTATTTTCCGGAAGAAAAATACCACTCATGGGAAGCTCATGGATGAATTTCCTTCATAAAACCTCTTTTCTAACAATCCTAGAGTGAATTTCTAGAAATAGAAAATCATGTCTAACATCTCAAGCATGAATTTCCAAAAATAGTAAATCACCTTATATAAATTGGCAATCAAGTATAGTTGAAGGAAAAATCACTTAACTTATCGTTAATCAATCATAATCGTTCAATCTCAAATTAATCCTCAATATTATTAATATTATTATTATCTTTTATGAGACTATGATATATTATTAAAATAGAATTACAAGTCACCTTCATCTCCTCAATCACTTCACACCTCTCTCCTTGATGAGTCTCATTGATATATGTAAATCTCTCTATTTTAATAACACATTACACTCTATTTTATGCACTCATCAAAGAATGACATATTCCTCTTTACCTCATTAAAGACATGTCATAAAAGATTGCTCTTATGCTCTCTTTAATGCATAAGTTACACTATCCTTAACTAAGGCATGAATACCTCTCCTTAATGGCACGAGTTACACTCATCTAAATGGAATACAATGCATGCATATTACTCCTCTTTTATGAAAAGAATTTGTTGCTCCTCCTATATATGTGTCTCTTGTATTCTCACTTAGTGGGAGGGAGGTGCATTATGATACCAAGAGTTGGAGAGATTTGAAAAATATTATGAGAGTGAGAGACTTGGAGAGTAGCCAATTGCTTTCGAAATGATTTTGAAATTCCTAATCTAAATTACTATGTAGCTCTACCTGGTGGAGCTGACCATGAGTGGTGTTGGGAGGAAGTGAAACTTATCTTCCTCATCTTGCCTTGGATATCTCTCTACTACTATATTTTGGTACTGTTTGTGATCTCTTACAACTCAAGGGTTCTAGGGGGAGAAGTTCTCTCTCGATATGGTTGGGAGGAAAATGGATGGTTCATAATGAGTTGGTAAGGATATTGGAGTAGGAGAAGAATCTCATTGGAGCTAGAGCATATTCCCATCTTTTTGGAAATGTATAAATACACTGCGAGGTATGTTCATAAGAATTCTTGAAATTTTAGTTTATTATTATTTTAAAAGTGTTGTAGAAATTTAAAATTTATTGGAAATTTTTGCTTGTGAATGTTTATGATATATTTACAGATTTATTTATGAGCTAAGCAATAATGAATGGGAGCTATAGTTGAGAATGTTCATGGAGGGGGATTAAAACAATAATGTGTTGCCAATGTTTTAAGTTCTTTTTATAATGAATTTTTGTCCATTGCAAGTTGCCATGAGTTGACTACAATACCATATTATCATAAATCTGAGTTTTTTTTTCTCCATGTATAGTTGTAGATGAATTTTGCACACTAAGTGTTTGACAAAGTGATAAATGAGATAGTATGAATGTTGTTGTTGTTGTTGTTTTAATAAATAGCATCTCTAGAACTTTTCGTTACTTTTATGCTCAACATCAGGGGGTATCCATGCTAATTGGCCATTTAACACCCCATTGGATTCCAAAAAAGTACTTCTCAAAACCCAGATCAAAAATCTAGGTGATTTTACAAATTGTTGTTGTCAATTATATTTGTTTGTTTTCGAGTTTTTGGTGAAAAACTAAGATTGTTTAGTCCCTGTTTAAGATTCAAACATTTGAAGTTTCAATTTCTGAATTTTCTGAGTTGAATAGGTTGAATAAGAATCCCAAATTCATTATTTCCAAGTGCTTGGAAAAATGACTCAATGGTTGTAGATTGCATGGTTGCAAAGTGTTTGCCAAAATTCCTCAAAGGATGTAGACTGCATGTTTGCAAAGTGTTTGTCAAAAGAAATGAATGGCTGTAGTTTTTGTGCATAAAATTGTTAGATTAAAAGTCCTACTTACCATCATGCAAAGTGTTTGTCAAAAGACATGAATTGTTGTAGTTTTTGTGCATATAAATTGTTAGAGTAAAAGTCCTACTTACCGTCATGCAAAGTGTTTGTCAAAAGACATGAATGGTTGTAGTTTTTGTGCGTATAAATTGTTAGAGTAAAAGTTCTACTTACCATAGCTTTAATGTACTAGAAATTTATGAATAGACTATTGGA
Organism: Pinus tabuliformis; assembly: GCA_031772625.1. Lineage (NCBI taxonomy): Eukaryota > Viridiplantae > Streptophyta > Pinopsida > Pinales > Pinaceae > Pinus > Pinus tabuliformis. The sequence goes on along the minus strand of CM062818.1, from coordinate 404,149,283 downwards.
TGGATGTAGCTTCTTATGTCTATAATTTTTTGGTATGAACGTGAAAATTAATTTAATAATTTGCTGAAGTGTGAATAGAGAATAGGATTTTTGTTACTTTTATTATCTAAATCTTTCATTAAAAAAGGGGGGTTGTTGGAAACAATTTTATAGTGACTTTCGATAGGATTTTGTGCAAGTGAGCATAATGAGTTTTGTGTGAGCTACATGTGTTCATAGGTGCATTCTTGTGCTTCAATGACTGTAGAAAACAACTACTTGTGCCCAATTTATGCAGTTTCATTGTTTTACATGACACTTTTTGAAGAATAACATGCTTCTCAATTAGTAACAATAGTTTCTTTTGTTTCAACATTCATTATATAACTCTCATGATTTCAGCATTGCTTTAATAATTGGGATTGAGAATTTTAATTGATGAATTTGGAAATGTTGTTGGGTGAATATATTTTGTGATTCTATTTCATAAACATATCATATTTATTAGATTTATTGATGAAGAGAGACATATTCTTCCCTTAGTTACCTTGCTATAGGTAAGTTAATACTCATACACTAATATGTGATTTTTGTAAAATAAGCTTAATACTTTTGTGGTTATGATCTAAAGAGTCAATAAATGAAGCTTATTTAGCATAATCTAGTAAATCAAATAGGTTGATCTAGATTATTGTTGGCACATGGAATCATGGTAGAATTTATTTCCACTCTTACTTAAAGCTCATGTATAAGTATGAAAACAACACATGTTATGATCTTTTAAACTTGAGAGGAAATGCTTTTTGGAATTGGTATTAAGGGAAAGTTATCCCTCACTTCTTATGTTATATTCTTACATTGAAACAATTGAAGGAACATGATTACATGAAAGCTAAGTTAGTCATATTATGAGTAAAGCAAAAATAAAATAAAAATAAAAATTGAGTAATAATATTCAATGTGACCTTTACTTCTTTATACTACTGATGATTGGTAAGGTGGGACCTTACAACCAACTTGTCATATCTCTTTTTCCCTGTCTTGTTCGCTACTTCTATCGTTGGAACTTGCAAACTATCACAAGGCGTTGGATAGATATTGGCATCATTGCAAACTCTCATACCGAACAATGTAATGGATTGCATATTCACTGTGGGAACTTGCTTATCTGATCGACACAGCCTAGATATCCTGCCATTATAACTCACATAACGGGTGTGATAACTCTCATATTCAATCCATATAGTTCATAATATCCATGGAGGTAATCCACATATCCTCTATGAGGGCAGGTTTTCATCCACCTGATCCTCCAACGATGGAGAGGGTAGAATAACAACTCAACTCTTCATGTTACTATTGACTAGTGATGCACCAATAATCTGTGGAAGAGGTCACCCTAGCACACCTATGGTTTTTGGTTGGGAGGAGATGCAAATTTCACACACTGTTTCAACATCTTGGCCCTCGATTTCACATCTATGGAAGTTGTGGTGACATCCGCAGGCATCACATAAAATTGGTGTTTATGCTCTTCTTTTCTTTCGTCTTGTACTAGTGACTCACAATGCGAAATCATCATGTTTATGATGTTTTCCGAATGGTTAATTTGTGAATCTCTGAGAAATTTTAATGTACAATGTTAAAATTTATAATGTAGAGTCACAGGGGAAGGTTGGAGCTCCCATGGCATCACTTGCATGAGGAACTTGGCCGCAGGAGAGGATTTCAGGTTGATGCCATGCTTGATCCTCAAGATCTCCTCGACTTCTGCCCGCTTCTCCTCTGCTCATCCATTCTTTATAGGCAAAGGCTGAGGCCATGGCTTAACGTGCACGACAGAGTCATCGTGGGCTTTCTTGATACTTTCTTGATTTTCTTTTCTTCGGCTTTTGAAATGATCAAGACACGTCTTGTCCATTGAAATTGATTTCTTGCATTGGACGTTATTATTTCCTCTATTTTCTTCCATCATCAATTTCTCAGCCTCGATGACACATTTGCTCTTCAAAACTTGAACAGGCGCTATACAAAAACCCTCCTCTTCGGCCTCCAAGGGGAACAAGTACGAATCTTGTCGTGTAAGAAACAATGGATCGATTTCCTTTTGAGGCTCGTTCAAACCATTTTGCATGCAGTCTACATTAGCCTAAAAGAGCTGTATATTAGATATATTCATAGAAGTATACAAATCCCTGCTTAAAAATCCAGGAGGAGGAAATAACACCTTTTATTTCTCTATCACTTACACATAAGAAGGTTAATTTCAGAAAATAAAGTACCATAAAGGAATGAAGACAATTCATGAATATTATAACATTCTTTCCAATAAAGAGTTGGCACAATAGATGAACTCTTTCATATGATTTCTTCATATACATTATGATTAATCCAAATTTTGAATTATTATTAATCTCTGTGAAACCTTCTCAATAAGAACAACATGATGTTTAAGAAAATAAAAACAAAAGTACAATATCGAACACTATTTTTAATTGGGACAAAAATGAAATCTAGTTTCTAATATTAGCATAGACATGTAAACCTTACTTTCCATTTAATCTTCCCATAAAAAATAGTGATTGTTTTCTTTCTAAAAAATTAATGTACTAAACTAAAATTTTAAATGTATTTAATTTAAATGCATTTCTCTATTTTATTTGTTTATGTTTACTATTGATTCAAATATGTTTTCAAAATTGAAATAGTGGGTTTAATTTTTATATAAGAAAAATTATCTTACTTGTGTTTGTATTTAGATTTACCTTTTTATTTTAAGTCACCTTTATATTTTAGTTTATAATGGCATACGTTATATTGTTCTGATTCAAGAAGACAAATGTCTACTAGGAGGAGTCCGAAAGCCAAACACGTCAAGGATAGAATTATATCAAATTTAGGGGGAGTTGGAAAGCCAAACAAGTAAAGAAGAAAATTATAGCAGAGCTGGATTTCACTAACTGTAGTTGATGTTTTGTAAGAAAAAGAGAAGAAAAAAGAAGTGAAAGCAAGGGAGAATCTCTGAAGAAATAGAGGTGCACAGTGCACACCACTGAATGAAATGAAAGTTGTACAAGGGTTGTCATCCTCATCCCTAATACACTATCTTCTTACAATGATGGAAGACAAATGGATGCTAGAGGGAGCTAGAAAGCCAAACTAGTGAAGGAAAAATTATAGCATAGGGTTGGATTTTGCAACATATAGCTATAGTTTTGGAAGAGAAATGAGACAAAAGAAGCTGACAACAACGAAGAATCTTTGGAGAAGTAGAGGAATAGAGTGCTGAATGAAATGAAAGTTTTACAATTGTTGTCATCGTTGTCTCTCATACATAAATTTACAAGGAGAGTGAGGAGCCACTAGTTCTCCTCTCATTTTTCAGTCAGAACAAGCTGACAGTATTATGCCAACAACCAATAATTGTAAGGAGTTGAATTGAAATAGTTCAGGTTTAATCCTCTTATTCACCTGTAAAAACTAGGTAACAATAAATGTCTGATGCATGTTTGTGTCTTCTATCAATTAGTGGGAAGCCATTTGGTGGTTCGAATCTAGTAATAAAAAATATGTAATGGGAACCAATGTCTATGTCGGAAATACCCTGGTTGACATGTACACCAAACGTGGGAGTATAGAAGATGCGTGTCAAGTCTTTGAAGAAATTCCAGAACAAGATGTGATCTCATGGACAATGATTATTTCAGGATATGCCCAATGTGCCTATGGCGAAGAAGCCTTGAAGTGCTTCCTCGAGATTCGATGCACTGGAATGACGCTCGACATGTTTTTTTTCACCAGTATTATCAGATTGTGTGCTCACCTTGCATCTCTAGAGCAAGGAAAGTAGATCCATGCTTACAAAATGAAAAATGGATTTTCCTCAGATGTCTTTGTGGGCAGTGCCTTTGTAAATATGTATGCCAAATGTGGTAACATAGAATATTCACAGAAGGTGTTTGATAAAATGGTTACAAGGGATTTAGTCACATGGAATTCAATGATTGTGGGTTATGCTCAACATGGTCATGAAAAAGATGCACTAGAGCTCTTTGAACATCTTCAACAGGCAGGTGTGAAGCTAGATGACATTACATTTGTTGGTGTGCTCTTCGCATGTAGCCATGTAGGCTTATTGCATGAAGGTTGTCACTACTTTGATTCAATGAGTAGAGAGTATGGCATCTCACCAACAATGGAGCATTATGCTTGCATTGTTGATCTTCTTGGATGTGCAGGACACTTGGACAAGGCTGAGGCTTGCATAAACAACATGCCATTTGAACCCAGTGCTTTAGTTTGGCAAACTTTACTTGGTGCATGCAAAATCCATGGTAACACAGAGATGGGAAAACGTGTGGCAGATCGTTTATTAGAGCTGGAACCCCAAGACTCTGCAACATATGTTCTGCTATCGAATTTATATGTTGCAGCTAGTAGGTGGGATGATAGAACTAAGGTGAGGAAAATGATGGAAAATATGGGGGTGAAAAAGGAACGAGGATATAGTTGGATTGAGGTAAAAAATGCAGTGCATGCATTTGGGGTAGGAGACACATCACATCCACAAACAACTAAGATCTACACCAAGTTGAATGAATTGATCAGACAGATAAAAGAGATGGGATATTTGCCTCAGACAAGCTTTGGAGTTAGAGAAGCAAGAGTACACTCTTACTCATCATAGTGAGAAGTTGGCAATTGCATTTGGGCTAATCAACTTATCTCCTATGACTCAAATTAGAATCATCAAAAACCTTCGTGTATGTGGTGACTTACATACTAACATTCATACGGTTAAGTTTTAGTGAACATGAAGCACTTTTTCATCCACAGAAAATATTATCAGATTTGAGGATGATGACAAGCAGAAAGTTTAAGATGACCCTAATCACAAATCAATAATTTCTCTTGGAATGATTTCACTAATGAAATTAATGGTCGAAGTGATGGAAAAATTCATGCGAATGGATTGCCCACGAAAACTCTACCTATGCGGAACACTTCTTTGGCCTACTTTGCTGAGTATTTAAGCTCGCTAAGACAAAATTGCCTGAATATTACTATTATGAATCATCCAAGATATTCAAATCAAAATTTTGTACTGTTGAAGTTACCTTTGTTACATACTCTTCAGCACAACCTCGATGTATATGATATAAAGTTTTCTTGCACTAAGATATCTTGCCAGTGCAGCTTGTACCATCATTTCTCTGAGTTCTTCCCCCTTCCCCATACTCAGGTGGCTTGCAATGATGTCATGGAAGTTCCAAGCTTGTCCTCAGTTGTGGAGGATTTTACCCCTCCCTGTGTATTTGTGGAGGACAAGTTTGATGATGTTGAGCAATTTGAGGATGCTCGGTCCACCATTTCCTCAAGGACAACCTCTATTACTACATCCATTTCTTGACCAACCATACCTAATTTTGTTTCTCCAATTCCTTCTGTGTACAAAACTAGACATGAGAGTTAGGAGACTATTATTACTTTTCCCATCATTGTAAGAATAATATGTCATTTAATTTTGATAGGACCATACAAGTGTTCCAAGATCCCCAAGATGAGAACAACTCAAGCTCTCTATTGTAACATAGTTTAGGATGTATGGGAGCCTAGAGAGTCATGATTGTCTATTTATCTTCTATTTCCTCTGCTTCTTGTTCATTCTATTTATTTTGTATATATCAAATGAATATGATATACAATGGTTGCTAGCTATTTTCATTTGTTTAGTTGGGCCAACATGAAACATATGTTTGTGGTTGTTTTCTTAGCTTGAAATAGTGTATATTTATGCCCTTTTTTCTGCAATGTTTCTTAGGATTAAGTTAAAGTTGTTATGTTGTGAGTTTGCTTCATCAGTTTGAGGCAATGCTAAAGCATTGTTCACATAAATAAGGCTGAAATTTCCCTGCAATGTTTATTAAGATTAACTTAAAGTTGTTATGTTGTGAATTTTCTTCATTAGTTTGAGGCAATGTTAATGCATTATTCATAGAAATAAGGCTGAATATTTTTATGGGCTGATTTCTTACACCTTCCTTTAATGGTGGAAAATATTTCAAACAAATTTTTTTTGAACTGGCTTCCTCTTATTTACCTTTAGCAACATTCAATTCAGTGACCTTCTGCTTAGAAGTGCTGAGTAGGAGGTGTATATTCTACAAAAGTTGTGAAAGCACAATTACAATCATAAGCATCTCACTCATAATTATTAGCTGACCATTGATGACCAAGATAATTTTAGGCAATAGCTTTATTAGGACTATTTTTCCACTCAAAAAAATCTATAGGAAATTAAAGGTAAAATATTTCTGCGTAGATTATAGAAAAAGATAACATGGTACTTCAATATGCTCCCAAACACACTAATTATTATATATCACTATTATCTAAACTTGATTTCCTTAACAAGGACCTATAAAGACATAAATCAGTTATAAATTTATTTTAATTGAGGGAGACACCTAATATGAACTTTTTCATCTGATTATAGCTCAATCATATGGATCTTTTAATGATACTGGAAATTTTACTGGACATTCTCAGGAAGCATTGCTCTAGGCATAACGCATAGAAGGAAAATAATTCGTTTTATATGGTGTAGAGTTCTTTGCAAAATAACCCTGATAATGGGAATTTGAGGACAACCACCACTATGGAGCTAAAGCTAATTTAAGGACACATCAACTGGATATTTGAAATGGGTGGAGAGTAAGAGCTTGGCTTAGTGCTTAAGGATGAGCACCAAAGGGGGTTTATCAAATCTTTTGAGCCGAGGAATCATTCATTAACTCTCAAGATAAAATAGGCAGTAGTCTAAAGAGGTCATTTTTTTCCCTTTTCTTAGGCTGAATTTTCAGTTGATTTTATTTGAAATTTAGTTAGAATTTGGGAAAATTATAGTTTCAAGTTGTTGAATCTATCCATTTCAACATTTGAAAACACAATTTAATTGACAATGTTACAAGATTAGTATTTCATGATTCCATAAGCATACTAAAATTTTTACTATGATATAGGCTCAATATAGTATCATTCAAGGCCAGTGTACATCGACCTTAAACAAAAGTACCCACACATCCCATGTAAAGTATTAATGTATTAACATGAGGCTTAGGCATCACTGGTGAGGCTACCAACAAAATGGAAATGACACCTTGGATGAATAGTTGATTAATGAGCTACCTCCTAGCTTTCATGGTGAGGATTCATTTATAGTTTTTAGGGATATTTTCCTTCTATAACAAAAATGGAATGGAGGCATGAAATTTGCAATTGAAACTACAAAATTAGTTGTGCTTAATGTTAAGAAATAAAACCTAATGGCAGTGTCACCGCTGAGATAGCAATAACATAGGTTATTGGAGAAACTTTTTTTTGAGATGACACAAATTAAAACTACAAAAGAAGAGCATACAAAATTTCATGAATCAAGACTCTTAGTATAAAGTTTGGAGAAACATAATGTGAATGAATTTGTCCTTTACTTTCAAAATTGTGCGGAACCATTTGTGCCACTTATCATTGACTTCCTAAATGATATTCTCACGAACAAGGATTCTGATGCCAATATCATCATGGTCAAATAACAATTAGAATGGGGAATTTCACAATTGTGAGGAACCAATTTTGCCACTTATCATTGAATTCTTAAATGATATTCTCACGACGAAGATTATGATGCCAATATCATCATGATAAAAAACAATTAGAATGGGGAATTCATAAGTGGCAAGAAAGATTCAATATTTAGATGACATCATCAGATGGAAAGAGAAATACAATTTTACCCCAACCAATGTACACTCCTTTCTACAAAGTGAAATATATTGGTTTTCCACTAACATTTATTAAACCAAATTTATGAAATGCATTTAAGGACATTGAGTGACTATGGAAAGAGAATGATGGTCACCTAGTTGAGGCTATGAAAATGAGTGAGTTAGATAAAATACAATGGTCTTAAGAGACAACAAATAATACCATTCTTTTATAGTTTGGACATTTTACAAAAGTGAAGTAAGGATAAGAAGTAACAAGTAACTAATTAACACCATTTACTTTGTTATGAAACATAACATATGATAAAAGAGAAACATGAGTAAAGAAACAAAATTGCATAAAATTTTGACTTCTTTCTTCTATGGTATTGTTTCTTATGTCACTCCCTTATGTTGTTTCCTTTGCAACATGTGGTGCAAATGCTACTTTAGCCCTAATTAAAATTATTGTTATATATAAAAAACCATAATATTATACCTTAATTAATAAAACCCTATATTAATGAAAATGCATAAATTTTTATTTCTAACCATAACTTTTTAATAATAAAACTCGCTTAAATAGGTGCTATATTAAAAATATGTGGTTACATAAGTAGATTAATTAGGTTAAATAAGTAGGTTAACTAATAAATAATTAATTTAAATAAATAGCTTAGTCAGTGAGAATAAGTCAAATAAATAAGATTGAAGTTGGAAGTTTGGGAAAGTTAAACTAAATATCCAAGTCGAGATTCACAATTCTAATAATAACATCCATAAAAGGTTACTTCATCCATTCAAACTAGTAAATTAACCCATGTTCTTTCCAAATAAAAACACCCATCAAAGAGTTCTAACCTAGGAAATGAATTCGCTCCCCTCTCCCCACCTGTCCCAAATCAGATGAATTAGACATGATTCAGTGGGACACATGTCCTTTGGATAATTTTTGATCGTGTCCCATTAGGGTACGATTGTGTCTCGATCGTGTCCCGATTCTAGGATACGTGTCACGGAAATTTTCCTTCCGCGCGCCTTTAAAGGTGTGATTTGGCCATTATTTTCTTCACCAAAGTAATTGTGGGTTTATTGTGGGTGTGTAAGAGCCAGGGAAAATTTTAAGAACCCCCCCTAAATTTATAAATATAATAAATGGGCGAATCTCCATGGTATATAGGAAAAATGGAAGGCGATTTGATCAATAATATAATATGTATATATAATTTTTTGGCGAATCTCTCACACCAGGCATGGCGAATATTTTACTCAATTATAAAATCTTGTAAGATCTTGGCGAGTCTTTCACTAAATAATAAAACTTTGTAAAGTCCTAGTGAATCTTAGCATAGGTTACATACTGGTTTAATTCCCCCACTTAAATAGGCTACATTCCAGGTGAATATCATGGGTCAATACCATGTGCCATTTTGGTGAATACCATGGGTCAATACCATGTGCCATTTTTATTTTTATTAATTCCAATATTAGGGTTAATAATGGTTTTTTGCATGGTATTAATAACAATCTAGTCCATAGTATTTGTCCCATAGTATTTTGGCCATAGGTTTCACCTAAATATAACCCATTTTTTGAGTGTTCTTAAATATAAGGTGACTTATGGAGTAAATATAAAAAAATGTTTTATTTGTTTACCATACCTCTCGTTTATTTATATTTTTATTAATTTACCATACCTCTTTTACAAATATGGTATTTGGCCCATAGGATTCACTTAAATAAAACCTCTTTCTTGAGCCTTCATAAATAGAACGAGGGTTATGGACTAAATATAAAAAGAGGTTTTATTTATTTACGATACGTCTAGTTTATTTATATTTTTATTTATTTACCATACCTTTTGAGTAAGTATAAAAAGATGTTTTATTTATTTACCATACCTCCACTTTACTTATATTTTTATTTGTTTACACCCTTACATGTATATAAGGTGACTTATGGAGTAAATATAAAAAATGTTTTATTTATTTACCATACCTCTCATTTATTTATATATTTATTAATTTACCATACCTATTTTATAAATATGGTATTTGGCCCATAAGATTCACTTAAATAAAACCTATTCTTGAAAATGGGCGAATGGATTCACTTAAATAAAACCTATTCTTGAAAATGGGCGAATGAAAGGTTGTAAGTCCTAATTTCAAGGGCTAAATTTACCTTTTTTACCCTCTCCCTTAAAATAAGGTGGGCTATTTGAGGTGATTTGTAAAAATGTACTATGATACAAAATATTCGCCCACTAAAAATTTAAAACCCCTTAATTTCACCAAAGGGCGAACATTCGCCCCTAAAATTATCCTTGGTAAGAGCTAAGAGCAAAGGGTTTGGGAGCATTTTGGAGGTGATTCAAGCAACAAGTAAGTACATTTTCTCTCTATTATTTTTGAATTTTTATTACAAGAGTTTGCATGTGCATTTGTTTTACAAATTTGTGCATTTTTTCTTTATTTTTTACAACATTCATGTCTCAATCAAGAGCAGTAGAGAAGGGGCAAAGGAAGGGGAATAATGTCCCCGTTGGAGATGTCCCTCCTCTTCCAATTTCATCAAGGTCTTCAAGTGTTCCCTCTATTGGAAGTGGGGCTGCAACAACAACTTCAAATGTTGAGTTAAGACAACAATCTAAGATAAGAAATATCCCTTGTGGAAATATGTCACAAGAGAACAAGGGGCCAGGCAACAAGATGAAGGGAGGGGGCAATGTTGCTTGGAATGCAACTATTGCAAAACTCATTTCATGAGCACATATTTTTGGGTGAAATCTCATTTGTTGGCTTTACCAAGTTGTGGAATTGCAACATGTACAGAGATGTCTTTAACTAAGACAAAGGAAATGGAAAAAGAGGCCAACCTTGGTATGGCAAAGGTGGTTGTTGTTTGTGAGGTTTTATCAACCCTAAAGTAAATAAACCACAATCATTAATTATCAACTAGGGTAGGTATTTTTATTTCAAAGACATCTACACTGTTTGTTCCAATACATGTAACAACCAAGTAAAACAAAAAACATGTCGTTAAGCACACTTGCAAAAATTAAACACTCTTGTAGAATGGAAATACATGCTTGCAAGAATTAAAAGGCACATTGCAGGAATGAAACACACTCGGAAAGGAAATAAAACACACTTCATAAAAAATTTAGAATAAAGACAGGTGCTCCATACACTATCAGCTAAAGATATGACAACAATTGAATAGTATAGAATAGATTAACCTATGTAACAACACACAATAAATCTGAAAGAAGAAGTGTATTCATCCCACAATGAAATGTGTGCAACTTTAATAAGAAATCCACACTGACACATAAAAAACAAATATCCTATTAACATTGTGATCCCTACTAAAGAGGAGGTCCCTTCCTCCCTAGCAGTGTGCAGGAGTAAAACGAAAAATATTTAAGAATTCAACACGGAAATTGCAGTAATATCACGAGATATATGCTTGTATTAAAACAATTGAAAGGTACAAGATTAGAATGTAGGTACTATCTTTGTTGTCCATTGTCGTCCCCTTCTCATGAGACTAAGCTCTTTTATAAATTTTTTACAAAGCCCCAAAATTAGGGAAACGAATCAGTCATGATAATCCTTGCGATTCTCATGCTGATTAAGCTAACAGAAATAATAAAAAGATAGAAATCGTTAGAAACTTCTTTTAATAAATATTTGTTATGGTTAAGACGGAATTGTAACTGCTTAGATATTCCTAACTGTCTGCATGGTATTACTTCATGTGGCCCTTGACAACTATCTTTGAAAATGGCGGCTACAGTCTTGAAAATTTGCAGTGTAACAACAACTTCATGGTGTAACACCAGGAATTGGAAAACCCAGAGTGTAACAAAAACTAACAACAACTCATACTGTGTAACAAAAAATAACATCAACAACTATTCATCCATGGATCTGAGTAGTTATGGCAACACCTAAAAGAAAAAATTCAAAAGAAATCTTTGAAAGATACCCTGGTTATTCATCCCAAAGAAAGCATTGTTTCGTTCAATACTTAGCAGAAAATAGCATAATAATATGCCAAAGAAACATTTTTCTTCTTTATCATAGGGAGTGACACTGTACTGGAGAAATTGTAAGTTCAATGAGGGAAAATGGCCAAAAAAGGGGAAAAGGACGCATGAAATATCCTCAAATATTGCACCAAACATCTCTCCCCAATTGAAGGCATTGCATGTCCTTATGGATATTCTTAATAATGTTTAGGGTCCCGATCTATTGTGACATTGGCATGTTGCTAATGTAGTTTCATGAAATCATAGGTGCCAGTAGTGTCTTCACTGTCTTTCCTATAACCCTGGGTAGACACAAAGGGATGTGTCGAGGGAATGTTCATCATACTTGCTTAGGTGGAAGTAACGATGGTATTTCTCAACTGAGAGCCAAATTAGAGGAAAATTAAATTTGAGCCCCATCCATAAATCACTTTGACAATTTGTTCATATTGATGGATTCGAGTAACAACTATCACGAAATTGGGGTACCCAAAAGGATCCTCTACTTTTAGTGTTTCATTACAAGCTTACCATCGTTTTAGGCTTCCAACTAATGCTTTACTTTTCAATTGTTCATAAATATTAAGGAGAAACCCAACAACCCTTCTCCTATGTGTTTCCAGGAAAACTAGTGTCTTTTCGATCTACTAGTCCCACTAGCATTGGCAGCTATCCTAGAAACAAACAATCAAAGAAATTTGTGATTTACTTTATGTATAATAGATAAGAGAGGAGAAAAGGGACCAACCTCGATCTTTCGATTGACTCCTTGCTTGATTTCTTTCTCCCTTGATAGAGCTTGCACCTCCTCTCCTAATTATCCCGCTCAATAAAGACCTGTAGAGACAAAGTAACAAAACACCATCAAACCAACTCGATCTATTATATCATAAACAATGTAGAATCAAAAATACATTGATCATACAATGGCATTCACAAACGATAACATTCACAAATACAAGATTGTATGGAGGAAAACTCAAAGAACTTTATTAATAGTAGAAGGGAGAATTACAACCCAATTGTCTGATCTAGCATCATCCTCCCAGCATCAAAGCCCTCTTCACCTCATGAAAATCAATATCACCCAACAATACAATGCTCTTTCTCAAAGACAAACTATCAGCACCTCCTTACAAATTACAAAATTCCAGCCTCTAGATCTATCAGATGAGGGATCCATTTATAGATGTTTGCAAGGTTGTGAGTCATCTCTCTATTTTTTATTAGTGTCATTCCACTTGTTGTTCTTGGTTCCACTTGGAGATTTCTTGGATCTCTTACTCATCCCTGGGCGAATACAGAGAGGCAAGTTTCATAGGAGAAGTTTCTGGAGGATTCCATGAGCATCCACTTAACAAATTGTCTCGGACATTTTTCCATCCGCTCTCATCACACCCTACCGAAGGCCTCTTTAGAATGCATCACAGCTGGCTAGTGTAGAAGTCAATATGCATCGCACCTTGACAGTGGGGCAGTCAGTATGGTCCAGTTTTGGCCAATTTTGAGTGGTTGTTTCAGGTGGAACTTTTGGGGAATGATGTAATCAGTTGACCATGATCCTTTAGGGTATGAAACAACACTTTTAGGGGTTAAATAGCCCTTGGTTTATTGACATATATGATTGGGGTTGCAGTGCCCAAATATGTCTATAACAGTTGCCCCCTAAAGCATGAAGTCGTAAATCTTTTAATGTCGGGTGAAATGCTTTATCATGAGGATCCGAGGTATTCGAATTGGAAGGTGACTTGTATAAGATAAAATAAAATACATCATCATCATATTAGTTTCATGATCTAGCTGAGGCATGCATTCCCATGCTCAACTTTATAAATTCATTTTCATGTACATAGGACAGACAATCGTCTGTAGTTGCAGATTGGTGATTCTTCATATGAATAGTCATCTTCGCTGGCTTATATGAATATCTTTGTAGCTTCTTTGTACACTTTATATTCTTGAATATATCGCAACTCGGCTGGATGAAACTAGATCCGAGGTCTTCGAAACTTGTTCAATCTTTGCCCGATGTACAAGTCGATCCAGGTGAAAAAATGTCCTGAAGTCGAACATGGAAAGACATTACCTGATTACTAGCCAATAATGTAAGCTATTAACAGGTGTGAGAGGAATCATAGATAATGATGATGACCCTCAAGATACTACAGTACAATTCACGTGGTGTGAATATATGATCTGATGTCAAACACCACGCAAAATCTTTCGGTCGAAGGCCATTGATGTAAACCTGTCGCTGGAAGTGAGAAACTTTCCATTGAGGCATGCAAGCTTCAAAGTATTGAAAGGGTTGTCTCTAAGTCAAATTCTTGGATAATTAGCTGATGTCAACAAGAAGTGACTTGTCGTAGGAGGGCCTTAATGTATCCCACATCTATGACACGAAACGAAGCAAATGATTTTCTGGAGGTGAAAACGATCTGATGATACAAGGTTTAGGAATGGCGGTCATGAAAAATGGAGGGTGAAGGTATTGCAGTGGATGAGGCATTAATTGGATGGTGAATTCTCTGAATGACTTATCTTGAACATATCGGCGACACTGAGTGATCTGATAATCACCTTATGAGTGACCTTAGTAAATATTTATTGAACAAAGGTATTATAGACTCATGTGCTGGTGTGTGTGCCTATGTTATTTAAGCAATGGATCGATCAGATTTCCAATACATAGACATTTGAAATGGAAAGATAGCAGAGAAACATAGTAATCAAATACAAGAACACAAGAAGTTAATAAGCAGTTCACCCTATTCTCCAGGGCTACATCTCCAGTCTAGCTCTCAGTGGTGGCCTTATTTTATTCTGTTTTAAGCAGAGACTTACAATACAGGAGCTCAATGTGAGTCACTTGAAGCAGATTTGCTTGGCAGGGTGGTTCTTGGATTCCCTAAGCCACTGGAGTGCACAGACTCTGTTGCCTACTAGCTCTGTTACCTTTTGGTCTACAATAGAGAGAGCCCAATGTGATGCTCAGTTCGGACAGATCCTCTTTGGGATGGATTAAATCTCTCAAGCTCTCTAGTGCCCGATGCTGCCTTTGGTTAGCTTGGCCCTCTATCCTCCATTTTACTTTTGCTTCATTGTCTTCTTCTCTCTGTGTTTCATCCTCCTCTCGGGGTTCTGGTTCCTCTATCTCTCTCTCTCTATCTCTGCCTGTGTCTTTTGTCTTCTATTCATTGCTTTGAAGCCATTCATTCCCATGTCTGTTCAGTTCATCTTCCACCTCTGTCGAATCGCCTTCTGCAGCTGTGCTTGGAGTTCCCTGTTCAGCGTCATCATTAGGCTCACAGGGAGTGGCCATGTGTCCTCCTATAACCCGCCAGCCTGCTTTATCGGTTCAATTCTTCAGTTACGTCATGGAATGAGTTTTCCTCCACCATGACGGTCAAACAGACCTCAAATACTTCTAAATCACGGTTTAATCCTTCGTCGATTCCACTTCCCCATTGGGTGTGATCTCAGCCGTTTGATCTGGATCCCTTAGATCTAATGCCGTTTGCTCATTTCATGCGATTGACTTGCTTGACCGTTACTGCATGATCAATGGCGGTTTTCTCTCTCCTCCACCTACCACGCGTCGATCATTGAGTGGAATTTCTCTGCTTCCATCCAAAACCGCTTACTATTTGAGGGCACCCCAGTTAATACCGTTGGTTTCCAGAGTGTGGGTCCCACTTTCTCCTTTAGCCTTTTAGCCTTTATTCCCGCGGTTCTCTGGCTCCGCACGTGGTGGAGTGCTCAGGGCTACTCCATTTTTAGCCCTTTTGTCCACCTCCATTTCCTGATTTGGGCCTCCCAAGGGCTGATTCGGCCTCCCACACAATCTCCATGGGCCTTGGTCAGCATGCTTTGACCAAGGTCCTCGTCGTTCCATGCTAGCTCCCATTGCCATTGGTTCAAGGTGTTTTTGATCGTTGTTTTGGAATTCTTTGATGTTCGTCCCGACCTAATTCAGTCATGGTTCTTTTGATATTTCTTTATGGATCCAATTCAGATCATGGCCTTCCCACTGAAGAAGCTTTGCACCACCAAAAGTTGGTTTTCAAGCATTTAATAAGTGAGGATATTTTTTTCTCACTTGTCCATTCTCAATCCACTTCGCACTGCTTGGCTTTGAACCTTTGAGCCTAATCATGAGGTACTCCACATCTCCCCTGTGCATTATCCTCACCTTCTTATCCAACACTGTGTCTTCTTGCAATTCACTAAGATATTCAGGTAGCATGTCATTAATAGAAGGCAATTGAATCTGCTCTTCAGGGTCCTCAATCATTGAAGGTTTAAACAATCTCAAGCAATCTGCATTTATGAGTGAGTAGATGTGCATGTAAGCTGGTAAATCAAGGCAAAAATCATTTTCTCCAATCTTCTCAAGTATCCTGAAGGGTCCATACCTGATAGGCTTTAGCTTTTTACCTTCAGCTTGCATCCTGTCCTTACTGATATATAGCCAGACTTGCTCACCAACTTGAAAACTATGCTCCATCCGATGCTTGTCATGCCTAGCCTTGTACTTGGCTTGGCTCTTTTCCAGCTATTCCTGTACTGCCTGGTGGATCTCCTAGATCTGTTCAATGAACCTAATTTCCTTGTCCACATCAGTGTGTCCATCAACCATGGTATCTTTATCAAAGACAAAATCCAAAGGAGACCTTGGTGTGAAACCAAAATAGGTCTCAAAAGGAGATTTCTGTGTAGAAGAATTCTTTGCTCTGTTGTAAGCATGTTGCACATAACACAAGTGTTCATCCCAAAGCATAGGATATTTGCTACAATAACCTCTTAGTAACTAGATCACTGTCTTTTTAACTACTGTCTGGCCATCTGTTTGTGGATGAAAAGTTGTGCATTTCTTTAGTTTAGTGTCCATCAGTTCCCACAGACTTGACCAAAACTTCCCCACAAATCGGGTTTCTCGATCAGATACAATGGAAGTGGGTAATCTAAAATGAACCCATACATGTTCACAGAACAATTTTGCAGTCTATTCAACTGTAATATGTTTATTACAAGGTATCAAAATAAACATTTTGCTGAACCTATCCATAACAACATATAGATAATCATGACATTTCCTAGATTTAGGTAGTCCTCCAACAAAATCCATGGAAACACTTTCCCAAGGGTGAGAAGGAACTAGCAACGGAGTGTACAAGCCTAGTTTTCTGTTGCTGGGCTTGCTTTTAGCAAACATAGCACACCCTCTTACATATCTAGAAACTGTCTCATTCACTTTCGGCCAATAGCAGAACCTTTGCAGCTGTGCAACTGTTTTACTTACCCAAAAGTGACTTGATATCATAGAAGTGTGTGCTTCTCTAATTATCTTTACTCTCTCAATTTGTGGAATGCAGAGTTTCCCACAATGGTATAAGAGTCGGTCGTTCACATGATAGTCCAATTCTTCTACTCTTTTGCTTTGACTCAAAGTTGCATATATGTTATAGACATTTTTGTGCCTTACAGCATTGAGCATGAAATGTCCATAATCTAAGGGATCGAAATTCCCTAAACATGTTGTTCCTACCCCTAGAGGAACAAGGCTAACAAACCACAGCAATTCACAGAAGTTCTCCACCAGAAACTGCTCAAAAAACAAGTCAATTCAGGATCATTTCAGTGGCTACACTAGCTGTTTGCGCTGAATGTCAAATGGAACACTGGCTACCTGCGCTGAACGAGAATGGACATGTGGCAAGCTCATTTCTCAAGGTGTCAAAACCCAGGAAGCTTCCAAAATGACACTTGCCTCAGGGAATTCGACTGGTGATGAGTAAGAGGTTCCAAATCTCCAAGTGGAAGCAAGAACCTCCAAGTGGAATCAGGAACTGACAGAGGGAGAGGACACTAGTCAGATCTCAAGCTGACTCGTCCTCTCTCCAAACATCTATATATGGATCTCTCCTCCATGAGATCTAGAGGCTGGAATTTTATTATTGCAAAGAATTGTTGTTGGTTTGAGATTGGAATCATTGGGTGCTTAATGCTTTGAAGGGGGTGAATATAGGAATTCCATTTGCTGGGAAGGAGATGCTGGATTGGAGCCCTCTGGGTTGTATCTCTTCCTGAACCTTGTTATTCATCAATAAAGCTATTTTGGTTTCTCCTATATGCTGATGTATTTTTGATGTATGAATGCATTTAGTATGTTTAGTTTATTTCTAATCCTGAACTAGTTATGAATATGAATCCATGTCTTGTGTAGTGTTCTCTTCTTGTGATCTTGCAGAAACCTCTTGAAGCTGGGCGAGCGAGAAGGCAAGTAGCTGGGAACTCTCCAAGAGAAGAGAAGCCGGATCGAGGGACAAACGGAAGACACCGGTTAGTCCATCCATCTCTCTCTCTTCATTCTTAATTCATAAAGGAAGAATACTAGAATAGCTGTCTATGTTTGTTGCTAAGGCACTGTCACACCTTAGGTGGATAGGATCGTCCTGCATAGGCATTTTTCCCCACAACAAATTGGCGACTCCACTGGGGATCGAACCCAGAATCTCTGGTTTCGTAGACCAGCCTTATGTACCTTTTCAGACTCTCTAAAAATGAAAAGGACCGAGTTATCCTTGTCGTTAGACTCGTTAAAATCATTAAATAGCGACAAAATTGTCTTTAGACGAGAACGAGTTTCACTATCGCTAGGCTCGTTAAAACATAGCGATGGGCTTGCCCGAAGGGCAGGTTATAGAACAAGCATATGTTATCCTCCTCAAGCTTGACAAAAATAAAGAGGTACTGGTTAGCAATGACTGGGGAAAATTGGGAGAAACTAAAGAAAACTTTGATGGTAGCAAGTCGCTCTTGAACATGACACTTTTCCTCTGTACCACAATCGGGTTGGGTTGTTTCATTCACCGGTCACATCCATGGTCTCGCCATACCATCCATCTTTGGGGTAATGCTACCAATCCATCACATCAGTGTCACCATATGTTCAAGAGAAGTCATTCAGAAAAGTCAACTGTGTCCCATCCACTGCCATACATTATCCTTCATCCTTTCATGACCGCCACCCTGAATCATATGTCACAAATCGTTTTCACCTCCATTAAAATCATTAACTCCGTTTTGTGTCATTGATGTGGGATTCATTAAGGCCCTCCTTTGACAGATCGCTTCTTGTCGACATCAGCTCATTATCCAAGAAGTTGATCTACGAACAACCCCTTCAGTACTTTGAAGCTTGCATGCCTCAATGGCAAGTTTCTCACTTCCGGCGACAGGTATACATCAATGACCTTCGACCGAAAGATTTTGCATGGTGTTCGACGCCAAGTCCTTTATTCACACCATGTGAATTGTACTGCAGTACCTTGAGGGTCATTATCATTATCGGTGATTCCTCTCGCGCTTGTTAACGGTTTACCTCATTGACCGGTAATCAAGCGATGTCTTTCCATGTTCGACTTCAGAACAATTCTCACATGGATCGACTTGTACTTAGAGTGAAGATCGAACGAGTTTGAAGACCGCGGATCTAGTTTCATCCATCTGGGCTGCGATATATATTCAGGAAAGATAAAGACATTGACATGTACATCATTGCAGCAGATAATCATCCTACTCAAAGGATGATAATTTCATCAAAATTATCAGTCTACCATCAGACGATTGTCTGTTCTATGTACAGAAAAATGAATTTATAAAGATGAGCATGGGAATGCCCGCCTCAGCTAGATCATGAAAGCAGTATGAAAAATAATGTATTGTATTGTATCTTATTACAGGTCTCCTCCCAGCATTGGATGAACTTCAGATCCCCCTAATAAAGAATTTCACCCGATAAACAGCCTCATACTTTAGGGGGCAACTGTTATAGACATTTTTGTGCCTTACAGCATTAAGCATGAAATTTCCATAATCTAAGGGATCCAAAGTCCCTAAACATGTTGTTCCTACCCCTAGAGGAACAAGGCTAACAAACCACAGCAATTCACAGAAGTTCTCCACCAGAAACTGCTCAAAAACAAGTCAATTCAGGATCATTTCAGTGGCTACACTAGCTGTTTGCGCTGAATGTCAAAGCCAACACTGAATACCTGCATTGAATGTCAAAGGGAACACTGGCTACCTGCGCTGAACGAGAATGGACATGTGGCAAGCTCATTTCTCAAGGTGTCAAGACCCAGGAAGCTTCCAAAATGACACTTGCCTCAGGAAATTCGACTGGTGATGAGTAAGAGGTTCCAAATCTCCAAGTGGAAGCAAGAACCTCCAAGTGGAATCAAGAACTGACAGAGGGAGAGGACACTAGTCAGATCTCAAGCTGACTCATCCTCTCTCCAGACATCTATATATGGATCTCTCCTCCATGAGATCTAGAGGCTGGAATTTTATTATTGCAAAGAATTGCTGTTGGTTTGAGATTGGAATCATTGGGTGCTTAATGCTTTGAAGGGGGTGAAGATAGGAATTCCATTTGCTGGGAAGGAGATGCTGGATTGGAGCCCTCCGGGTTGTATCTCTTCCTGAACCTTGTTATTCATCAATAAAGCTATCTTGGTTTCTCCTATATACTGATGTATTTTTGATGTATGATTGCATTAGTGTATTTGGTTCATTTCTAATCCTGAACTAGTTATGAATGTGAATATCTGTCTTTGTGTAGTGTTCTTCTCTTGTCGCAAGTAGTTGTTCTCTTGTCGCAAGTAGTTTTTCTCTTGTGATCTTGCAGGAATTCATTGAAGCTGGGCTAGCGAGAAGGCAAGTAGTTGTTCTCTTGTGATCTCGTATGAACCCGTTGAAGTTGGGCGAGCAAGAAGGCAAGTAGCTGTGAACACCCAAAGGGAAGAGAGACCGGATCGAGGGACAAACAGAAGACACCGGTTAGTCCATCTATCTCTCTTCATTCTAAATTCATAAAGGAAGAATACTAGAATAGTTGTCTCTGTTTGTTGCTAAGGCACTGTCACACCTTAGGTGGATAGGATCGTCCTGCATAGGCATTTTTCCCTAGATGTTGGTGCGCCCCACATGGCCACATTGTCGCTTCCAGGGCTGAAAATTGGCCTGCCGGTCTGGCTCTTTTCAACCAATGTCGTTCAGAACACCACTATTCCTGAACAGTCGAGTCAACAGTTAGACCTGACCAGAGTTGCCAACCAGCCTTCTACTTCATCTAACTCTTCCTCTCATCCTTCCTCTTCGCTTGACGGAACTGGTAAAACAATAAACCAAGTTCCTAAGGAGAAGAAGGAAAATGAGAAGAAAGAGAAGAAGAAGAAGGAGCCAAAAGCGACTGGGGGCAAACAAGTGTCGTCTGACAAAAATCCACACACAGCACTAACAAGGCCTAAATCGCCATGTTTCATATGCAAGGGAGACCACTTCCACAGAGATTGTCCCTGCATCCCTCGGATACTAAGGGACTGGTCTCCCCGTTTGCACAATTCGGTAGCGTCGACCTCTGATAGCCATGTTGACAGCTCACCGTCGACTAGTGAAAGTGAAGTCCCAGGACAGAGAGGGAAGGCTAGATTTCCCTGCAAACTGTGTGAAGGCGACCATGCCATCCACCGTTGTTGATCCAGGTGGATGTTGGTGGCCACCCACTAACCCATTTGGCCCCCCACAACTGTCTCTTTCAGCTTTTTCAGTTTCCTAAATTGTAGCACAGTTTACTATTTTTAGCAGTTTTTCGGGTCCTGAACTTCCGGAGCCGTTTTGAGGCCCTAAACGACGTTTTTTTTGGAATTCTGGGGCAACCGAGTCCTATTGTTGCCTCCCAAAGTGGTAGTACTCGGATAGATCTTTCTAACGAGCTATCGTACGCGTCAAACGGAGATCGTATGCCAAAGTTACGACCCCGGGAAATTGATGTACCAATTTACCCAAACGGGGCCCACAAATTGGCGTTTCATCTTCTAGGGTTAGGTTTCGGTATGTGAAGGGTTTTCCATTGTTTCTCAACAATAAATAGGCCTTCGAGCCTCATTGCAATACAGTTCGGAACAGTTCAGAGGCATGTAGCCGCACATCTCTTCTCAGAGATAGCTACCATCGCCCTAGCTGGTTTATTTCCATTTCTGGTTGTATTCAGTATTTTCCATTAATGAAATGAATCATTATTTCCGCTGCATATATGTGTTTATGGTTATTGCATCTCCGTATTTATGGTTATCTCTGTAATCTATTGCGTTCCTGTTTAAATCCGGATCAGTGGTATCAGAGCGGTCTGCTTTTTCTCTGTTTTTCTTCGCATGTCCCCAACGAGGTCGGGATATAAGGAGTTAGGGCTTGAACTGGTCGAACCTTTGCAAGACCAGCCTCGCAAATCCCGACGGCCTCCCATGGCGGATGAGAAGAAAGACGAGGGGGCAGGAGATCCTATCAAAATCTTGCTCGAAGAAGCGCTCGAGCGGCAAAGGAACGCGATGATGGATAGCTTTGCGCAGATCCTTCAGCGGCTACCCAGAGGCGACACATCGACTTCCAACAGCGACTCTAGAAACGCCACGCCGTTTAAGGTACAAGTTAATTTTGAAATCCCCATATTCGAGGGTCAGATAGACGCAGATGCCGTAGATAAATGGTTAAATCTGCTAGAGGGTTATTTTTCTGTTCATGAATTTTCGAGCCAGGAAAAGATTGTTTTCGCTCTTCTCAAAGCAGCCCCCCACGTCAAGGACTGGTGGGAAACCTACTGCGAGCAGAAGGATGAAAGTACAGGCTCACTATTTTCAGCCGCACCCACTTGGAATGACTTCCGGGATGCCATCAAGGAGCAGTACTACCCTGTCGGAAGCTATGAGGACAAATACATCAAATGGACCACACTGCGACAGGGACGAGACCAAGATGTGCCAGAGTTCACAAACATTTTTCATACCCTTCGCACACAGTTGGGTATCAAAGATTCTGAGCTGCATCTGGTACTCAAATACCGCGGCTGCCTGCACAGATACATCCAGGAAGAGATGGTGTTCTTGAACATCTCCCCACTCGGCACAGCATACCGATACGCTGTCAAAATCGAGCAAAAGTTCAAACAGAAGAAGCGAGACTTTGGATCTGCAAATCCGAAGCCCAAAGGACAAAGCCAAGGCGGGGTGACCCAAGACAACCCGTCGAAGCCGCAAGAAAAGAACAACACCACGAAGCCGAAGAAGGACACAGGAAAGTGGTGTGAGTTCCACAAGAGTCCCACTCATAACACAAGTGAGTGTCGGACCAAGCAGTCGCTCGTGGCGGAGTTGAAGGCTTCCGAATCAGATGCATGTTCCGACCCTGAGCCAGAACTCGACAAAGGGAATGGCAAAGGGAAGCAGATCATTGATGCGGATCCTAGCGCCATTGTTGCCACCGCCAAGATCCAGAAAGATGAACCCGAAAATCCAGAGGAAGGCGAGCGTCTTTTCCACTCACAGATGTGGGTGAAGGGTTCACCACTGCGATTCATTGTCGACGGTGGTAGCCAAAAGAACCTGGTTTCAGCAGAGGTCGTGAAGCAGTTGGGCCTACCGACTACACCGCACCCGCAGCCGTACAGTATAGGGTGGCTTCACGAAGGACGAGATCTGAAAGTTCGCCAGCAGTGCCGCCTTCCCTACAGCATCAAGCCCTTCACTGACGAGGTATTATGTGATGTTACACCTCTGGATGTTTGTGATGTATTATTAGGCCAAACATACTTGTGGAGGCGACATGCTGTGTATGAGTCCAGGCCTCGTGCTGTCATTATTTCTTTGAATAATTCATTATACAGGATACCGGAGGTAGCCCCACCTACCGCCACATCTTTGATTACTACCAAGAAAGGCAGTAAGCTCATATCACAGACCAGGAAATTCATCTGTCTGGTTCACTCCCAAAGTAAGGGGAAGATCGTTGCTACATCCATGACTCCTACAAAGGGTTCCTCCACGCAGCAGCAGCAGCAAAAGGATACGGTCATGACAAAACACAGGAACAACTTCTCCTCACCCACATGGGTACCACACAAGTTTCAGGTGGGCAACAAAGTCTGGTTGCATCGATAGAAAGAACGCCTTACCAGAACCCATCAGAAGCTCAGATCACTCGGACATGGTCTTTACAACAGTACCAAGGCTATGGGGAACAATGCTTTGGAGCACATCATTCCTCCATTCCTTCACTGGCACCAAATGTTCAATGTGGACCATCGTCAACCATGCTTCCCACCATCACTGGACACATCAGAGATTGCAGGACAAGTTCAGCAGATGGAGGAACTCAACGCAATGGGGACCATTGCTTCCTAAGGGGGGAGGAATGATCCAGGTGGATGTTGGTGGCCACCCACTAACCCATTTGGCCCCCCACAACTGTCTCTTTCAGCTTTTTCAGTCTCCTAAATTGTAGCACAGTTTACTATTTTTAGCAGTTTTTCGGGTCCTGAACTTCCGGAGCCGTTTTGAGGCCCTAAACGACGTTTTTTTGGAATTCTGGGGCGATCGAGCCCTATTGTTGCCTCCCAAAGTGGTAGTACTCAGATAGATCTTTCTAACGAGCTATCGTACACGTCAAACGGAGATCGTATGCCAAAGTTATGACCCCGGGAAATTGATGTACCAATTTACCCAAACGGGGCCCACAATTTGGCGTTTCATCTTCTAGGGTTAGGTTTCGGTATGTGAAGGGTTTTCCATTGTTTCTCAACAATAAATAGGCCTTCGAGCCTCATTGCAATACAGTTCGGAACAGTTCAGAGGCATGTAGCCGCACATCTCTTCTCAGAGATAGCTACCATCGCCCTAGCTGGTTTATTTCCATTTCTGGTTGTATTCAGTATTTTCCATTAATGAAATGAATCATTATTTCCGCTGCATATATGTGTTTATGGTTATTGCATCTCCGTATTTATGGTTATCTCTGTAATCTATTGCGTTCCTGTTTAAATCCGGATCAGTTGTCCCTTCTTAGATGAGGCGAAAAGAGTTTTGGAAGATCGCCCGATTTTACGAGCGCAACTTCCTCCTGGATATCAAAAACTCCTGCCAAGTCCTTCGCTAGTTGAGAAACCGGTTGGCCCACCTAGGTGGAGCCGAAACACCTATCATTGAAGATGAACCGTCTGGATCCATGCCTAACGAAAGTCAAAAGGTTGAGACGGCAGTTGACCCGATTTTGCCTCCAGAGGCTCTATCTTCGAATGATACCATCACAAAGGAGAATAAAGATGACACCGTCCAAATTCTCTTCATCAACACAGACTCCGACGAACAAGGGGGCAATTTGCCCATTCCTTTATCGCAGGAAGGAACTTCGTCAGAGTCATATCCGGCCGTCTATTCGGTCCCACCACCAAGAAACCTAGTTGTCTCGTTCGACTGGAACCAACTAGGCAGACCCCGGTTGCCAGCAAGCATACCATTCAGAATTATCATTCAAATATACAGAATGGTAATGGCTGGAACTATCATTGATGAGGGGGCATCTGTGAGTATCCTTTCCTCTATTGCTTGGAAAGCGCTTGGTTCGCCAGCACTTTTGCCTGAAATGAGAAATCTATCAGGCTTTGATAAAGGAACCAGTCGACCTTTAGGGATCCTCTCCAATGTGCCCATAACATTGAAAGGGAAGACCGTTCAAATGAACGTGATGGTCATTCAAGGACCCTTGGATTATAACCTACTCCTTAGACAAGACTATATATATTGCATGGGGGCCCTCATCTCCTCACTCTTTAGAGTAATGTGTTTTCCGCATGAAGGAAGAGTGGTCAAGCTCGTGGACCAACTTTCATTTCCTGGATCACGCATCGCAAATAGTCATATGTAACCATCCCTAAATGGTCTATTCACACAAGAAGTGTCTCAACCCACGGTCCGTCCTCCTGATGAGCACGAGTAACCCGGGAGGATATGACTAGAACCCAGGGGGCATGCGTCCGGGTCTGCTTCGGCAGGAAAACTTTGGATATAGAGTAGGTTTCCGCGGGAGAATATGACTAGTCTGTACCCCGTCCGTCTAGGAAGAGGGTTATTCTAGAATAAGATTCTCTTGTAAAAGTTATGTGAGTTGGCGGGCTACGTCACTCACCTTTGTCTACTTTAGTAGACATTGCCGAGGAAGTGTTTTGTTTGAAAGATAAACGAGACAATCTTTGGGTAACCTGAAAGAGGTAAGCCTCTCTCGTTAAAACAAATGTTTTGATGGAATAGAAGTAGAGGTAACCTTGAAACTCTGTTTTATGCCTGGGGGCATGCAAACCTTTTGGAGTGCAAGAAAAGAGCGGTTATTTATCTGTTTTTTGGGTTAGCCGTTTCCTAACTTGCATAAAGAAAGGATGCAGAGCAAAGCTTAGTGAGATGAAGCTCCATAAAAAATAGAATCTTGATGAGACACTCTTATCATATGACTGGTATAATTGAGCAGTTTTAGCACACAGTTCATGCTCGTTAAAAAATAAACGCAAGATCCGAGCAGTTTTAGCGCATAGTTCATGGTCGTTAAAAAATAAACATAAGATCGAGCAAATGTTTCCACCCGCGTTTAAGCTCGTTAAAAAATGAACTATCCCGGTAAATAACCACTGTGAATGTAATATCATCAGCCATTAAAGCCTTGGTCGTGTTTGCCCGTCACCTCCACTTTTCATTTGGCCGATCGTTCACCTCCTTATGATTGTTTACCCATTTTGAGGAACAGCTGCGAAGAGTGATTTCACCTAGCCATCCTTGTGACACTGCCGTGATTGGAAAATTCCAACTTGTACCTGGAATCAGCTGCTAACCCTGTTTATCACTCATTCCTCAAAAGAGGAGTCTTCTTTAAGCTCTTTTCATCTGACTCGTAAAATATGAAAAGATTGCCGAGTTTTGGCCTTCCAGCTCGTTAAAGCAACCAGAAGAGCTATCCTTCCTCTAGATTTTAATCTTTTTGGACCTGAGGGATTATTGCACAAAATGATCGAGCGCTTGTTTTATTCGGCTCGTTAAAACTATCGAAAACTCATCCCTTCTGTATTGTTTTATACTTTTTCGGACTTAAGGGATTAGATGACGAAAAAGGACTTTTGGAGTTAACTTTATGTACCTTTTCAGACTCTCTAAAAATGAAAAGGACCGAGTTATCCTTGTCGTTAGACTCGTTAAAATCATTAAATAGCGACAAACTTGTCTTTAGACGAGAACGAGTTTCACTATCACTAGGCTCGTTAAAACATAGCGATGGGCTTGCCCGAAGGGCAGGTTATAGAACAAGCATATGTTATCCTCCTCAAGCTTGACAAAAATAAAGAGGTATAAGTCAGCAATGACTGGGGAAAATTGGGAGAAACTAAAGAAAACTTTGATGGTAGCAAGTCGCTCTTGAACATGACACTTTTCCTCCGTACCACAATCGGGTTGGGTTGTTTCATTCACCGGTCACATCCATGGTCTCGCCATACCATCCATCTTTGGGGTAATGCTACCAATCCATCGCATCAGTGTCGCCATATGTTCAAGAGAAGTCGTTCAGAAAAGTCAACCGTGTCCCATCCACTGCCATACATTATCCTTCATCCTTTCATGACCGCCACCCTGAATCATATGTCACAGATCGTTTTTACCTCCATTAAAATCATTAGCTCCGTTCCGTGTCATTGATGTGGGATTCATTAAGGCCCTCCTTTGACGGATCGCTTCTTGTCAACATCAGCTCATTATCCAAGAAGTTGATCTAGGAACAACCCCTTCAGTACTTTGAAGCTTGCATGCCTCAATGGCAAGTTTCTCACTTCCGGTGACAGGTATACATCAATGACCTTCGACCAAAAATTTTTGCATGGTGTTCGACGCCAAGTCCTTTATTCACACCACGTGAATTGTACTGCAGTACCTTGAGGGTCATTATCATTATCGGTGATTCCTCTCGCGCTTGTTAACGGTTTACCTCATTGACCGATAATCAAGCGATGTCTTTCCATGTTCGACTTCAGAACAATTCTCACATGGATCGACTTGTACTTAGAGTGAAGATCGAACAAGTTTGAAGACCCCGGATCTAGTTTCATCCATCCGGGCTGCGATATATATTCAGGAAAGATAAAGACATTGACATGTACATCATTGCAGCAGATAATCATCCTACTCAAAGGATGATAATTTCATCAAAATTATCAGTCTACCATCAGACGATTGTCTGTTCTATGTACAGAAAAATGAATTTATAAAGCTGAGCATGGGAATGCCCGCCTCAGCTAGATCATGAAAGCAGTATGAAAAATAATGTATTGTATTGTATCTTATTACAGGTCTCCTCCCAGCATTGGATGAACTTCGGATCCCCTTGATAAAGCATTTCACCCGATAAACAACCTCATACTTTAGGGGGCAACTGTTATATACATTTTTGTGCCTTACAGCATTGAGCATGAAATGTCCATAATCTAAGGGATCCAAAGTTCCTAAACATGTTGTTCCTACCCCTATAGGAACAAGGCTAACAAACCACAGCAATTCACAGAAGTTCTCCACCAGAAACTGCTCAAAAAACAAGTCAATTCAGGATCATTTCAGTGGCTACACTAGCTGTTTGCGCTGAATGTCAAAGCCAGCACTGGCTACCTGCGTTGAATGTCAAATGGAACACTAGCTACCTGCGCTGAATGAGAATGGACATGTGGCAAGCTCATTTCTCAAGGTGTCAAAACCCAGGAAGCTTCCAAAATGACACTTGCCTCAGGGAATTCGACTGGTGATGAGTAAGAGGTTCCAAATCTCCAAGTGGAAGCAAGAACCTCCAAGTGGAATCAAGAACTGACAGAGGGAGAGGACACTAGTCAGATCTCAAGCTGACTCATCCTCTCTCCAAACATCTATATATGGATCTCTCCTCCATGAGATCTAGAGGCTGGAATTTTATTATTGCAAAGAATTGTTGTTGGTTTGAGATTGGAATCATTAGGTGCTTAATTCCTTGAAGGGGGTGAAGATAGGAATTCCATTTGCTGGGAAGGAGATGTTGGATTGGAGCCCTCTGGGTTGTATCTCTTCCTGAACCTTGTTATTCATCAATAAAGCTATTTTGGTTTTTCCTATATGCTGATGTATTTTTGATGTATGAATGCATTTAGTATGTTTAGTTTATTTCTAATCCTGAACTAGTTATGAATATGAATCCATGTCTTGTGTAGTGTTCTCTTCTTGTGATCTTGCAGAAACCTCTTGAAGCTGGGCGAGTGAGAAGGCAAGTAGCTGGGAACTCTCCAAGAGAAGAGAATCCGGATCGAGGGACAAACGGAAGACATCGGTTAGTCCATCCATCTCTCTCTCTTCATTCTTAATTCATAAAGGAAGAATACTAGAATAGTTGTCTCTGTTTGTTGCTAAGGCACTGTCACACCTTAGGTGGATAGGATCGTCCTGCATAGGCATTTTTCCCCACAACAATATACATCTTTAAAGTCCATATCTTGAGCATATTGTTCCATGTAGCTTTCATGTAGTACAGAATTATGCTTAAGTATAGTAGATGCATTTATAATGGGTCTAAATAACATGTCTGCAACCTTGTTATGTATGCCCTTTTATACCTGATGGCTAAATGAAACTGTTGTAGAAAACCCATCCATCTGTAATGTCTTGATTGCTACAACTTAGATTGGGAGTGTAGATATTGATGTGGTTGATGATCAATATGTATTACTATCTCTTTGCCCATTAGGTAATGTTTCCACTTTTTCACACTATGAACTAATGCATATAATTGTTTATCATATGTAGGATAGTTAACTACTGCAGGATTAAAAGTCTCAAAATGATAACATATGGGTTTACCATGCTGTGTCAACACTGCTCCCATGGCATAGTCACTAGCATCAATTTGGATCTCAAATGGTCTTTGTAGATCTGGCAGTGCTAGTACAGGTGCTATACTAATCTTTTCCTTCGAGGTGTCGAAGTATTTTTGATATTTGACTCCCCACTGAAGCACGGTCTTATTCAATCTTGTTAAAGCATGTAAGAGAGCTGCAATTGAGGAAAAGTTAGAAATGAACTTCCTCCAATATTGTGTTGCTCCTAAGAAGCTTCTCACTTCTGTAGCAGACCTGGGTTTAGGCCAGTTCACAATGACTGCCACTTTAGAGGGATCTATTTTCAATTCACCTCCCCCTACTATATGACTGAAGTAGTTTAGAGATGTTTTGCCAAATTCACATTTTGAGAGTTTAACATAATTTTTTTCTCATTTCAAAACATCTAATGTCTACTTAACATGCTTTAAATGTTCTTCCCATGTTTTACTAAAAATCAGAATGTCATCCAGGTACACAATAACAAAATCATCAAGAAAAGGTCCGAGTACGTCATTCATTAATCTCATGAAAGTAGCAGGAGCATTGGTCAATCCAAAAGGCATAACCAGCCATTCATACAATCCCTGCTTTGTTTTGAAAGAAGTCTTCCATGCATCTTGCTCTGCAACCCTGACCTGATGGTATCCATTGTGCAAATCTAGCTTGGTGAAATAAACAACTTCCTTTAATTGATCTAAAATATCATCTATGCGAGGAAGGGGATAACGATTTTTGATGGTTATCTTATTCAGTGCTCGATAATCAATGCACATTCTCCACGAGCCATCCTTCTTTCCCACCAAAACGATTGGTGACAGGCCTAATGAACCCTCTCTCGAGCAACTCTTGATTTCAGCATTCTCTAAAGTAGACAACCTGTACATCCCAATGTTAGGCAATGGAACATCTTTTTGGAAAATAATTTCATGTACTATTCCCTTTTTGGGTGGCAGAACTTTAGGTTATTGAAATAAGACATCATACTCTGAAACAACCTTTTCTATATCAGCTTGTTGTTTAGCATTACAACCCTCAAGTACATTGGTTTTATCAAGTTTCATTTCCTTTACAACCATGAGTAAGAATTTTTTACATGAATTTATCATTCTTTTCATCTGCCCTGAGTTTATGAGAGCATAATTATTCTTGAGCTTATGAGCTCATACAAAGTATTCGATTCCATCTTTAACAAGTAGATACTTGTTCTTAGCTCTATAGAAGATAACCTTTCTATCATACAAGTAAGGGCTTCCTAAAACAATTCCACATATATCCAAAGGAATTATGTCTAACTCAACCTCATCTACAAATGCTGACCCAAAAGAAAACTTGAGTTTGCATTGTCTAATCACTTGTAGTTGTGCTTTATCATTCAACCATCCTAATGGGTATGGTTTCTTATGAGGTGTAGTTGCTAATCCCAAATTATTAGCAATTGCTTCAGAAATTAGATTTACTTGTGAGCCACTATCAAACAAAGTATCAATCTTTTGATTTTTGGATACAACTCGAATATGGAAAAGCTCATGTTTTTTTCTCTCATTTTCTTCATCAATAATAGATTGAGCAGAATTACTGGTAGATGCTTCAGAATTCTTACCTTTTATACCTGTGGCTACAATAGTTGTTTCATCTCCTGATTCTGACCCCAAATCTTTCTGAATAGTTGCAACAGTCTTCTTCTTCTTGCCTTCGGACTTCCTAGGTCTCAGCTCTGGATGCAGAATCGAACAATGCTCATCAACATGCCCATCCTTTTTACAGTGAGTGCATGAAACTTTGCTTTTATGTGCAGTGTTAGCCTTCCTTGCTTTCCACTTTTGCTTTCTTTTCTCCTTTCTCTTGCTTACAGTGGGTTGGGATGGCCCCCCAACTTCTAGATTTCCATTCTTTCCTCTAGCTTCTAGATGAGTAGCTTGTACAAATACCTCATCTATACTAGTGGGATTAAACATGAAGATGGTATGCCTCATGTAGCTATGTGGACCACCAATATACTTCAACAGAGTCTCTGGTGAGTCTAATGAGATACCCAACATCAATGCTCTCTTTCTAAATTCTTGAGTGTACCCTTGCACACTTTTCCCTTTCAACTGTTGAAGAGTTTGCCAACTCATCATGGCTTGTTGCATGTAGGTCAATGGATAGCACTACTTTTTGATTGTAGAAACAAATTCACTCCAGATAGAGATAGTCTTACCATGTCTTTTCATATCAGCTTGGGTTCTGCCTTCCCACCAAACCAAGGTAGTGCCTCCTAGGCATAGGCTTGCCAGCTGAATCTTACTCTTGTCTGAGTCTATGTTTTGTACCCTGCAATACACATCAATTTGTCTAATCCAATTGTCCAATTTTTTAGCATTTAGCTCTCCATCATATATAGGCAAATCAAATTTAACATCTAACTTGATCAAAGATGCTTTCTTACTATGCACAGGGCTATTAGGAGGTGTGAGAAAGATTTCCTCTTTCCCTTTTCCTTTGGAGTGGTCATGGAAATGAGACTCATCTTCTTATTTATCTTGTTTAAAACCTGAGGAGTCTTCAACCTTATGCTTTCTAAAGTCCCTATACATTTCTTCTACCATAGACTTTATAGCTAGGAAACTTTCTATGAATTGAGGGTCTGGCCCCATAGAACCTTCCTTTGACATTTTCTTCCAAGGATAGACTCTCCCAATTTCAGGATTAGTTTCCACCAACTCTCCTTCTCCTAATTTGAGCATTGATCTAGTGAACATTCAACAACTAAACCAACACAAGCTTGTCTAACCTTACAACCTCGTTGTCATACCACTTGATCTGATAATCACCCTATGAGTGACCTCAGTGAATATTTATTCAACAAAGGTATTATAGACTCATGTGCTGGTGTGTGTGTCTATGTTATTTGAAATAAAAAGACATCAGAGAAACACGGTAAGCAAATACAAGAACACAATAAGTTAATAAGGAGTTCACCCTATTCTCCAGGGCTACATCTCTCGTCCAACTCTCAGTGGTGGTCTTATTTTATTGTGTTTTAAGCAGATAATTACAATGCAGGAGCTCAGTATGAGTCACCTGAAGTAGATTTGCTTAGCAGGGTGGTTCTTGGATTCCCCAAGTCACTGGAGTGCACAGACTCTGTTGCCTACCAACTCTGTGACCTTCTGGTCTACAATGGAGAGAGCCCAATGTGGTGCTCAATCCAGACGGATCCTGTCTGGGATGGTTTGAATCTCTCAAGCTCTCTGGTGCTCGATGTTGCCTTTGGTGATCTCGGTCCTCTATCCTCTATTCTTCTTTTACTTCATTGTCTTCTACTCTCTTTGTTCCATCCTCCTCTCAGGCTTCTAGTTCCTCTGTCTCTCTCTCTCTCTGTCTTAGTCTGTGTCTTCTATCTTCTGCTCATGGCTTTGAAGCCATTCGTTCCCATGTCTGTTCAATTCCTCCTTCGCCTCCGCCGAATCACCTTCTGCAGCTCTGCTTGGAGTTCCTTGTTCGCCGTCATCATTAGGCTCACAGGGAGTGGTCACATGTCCTCCTGTAATTCGCCAGCCTGCTTCGTCGGTTCAATTCTTCAATTACGTCATGGAATGAGTTTTCCTCCACTATGGTGGTCAAATGGACCTAAGTCCTTCTAAATCATGGTTTAATCCTTCGTCGATTCTACTTCCCCATTGGGCGCGATCTTAGTGGTCCGATCTAGATCCCCCAGATCCAACGTCGTTTGCTCATTTTGTGCGGTTGACTTGCTCGATCGTTAGTGTACGATCAACGATGGTTTTCTCTCTCCTCTACCTGCCATGTGTTGATTGTTGAGTGGGATTGCTCTGCTTCCATCCAAAACCGCTTACTATTTGAGGGTGCCCCAATCAATACCGCCAGTTTCCAGAGCGCAGGTCCCACCTTATCCTTTAGCCCTTTTTCCTTTTGTCCCATGGTTCTCTGGCTCCCCACGCGACTGAGTTCTTGGGGCTACTCCTTTTCGAGCCCTTTTGTCCACCTCTGTTTCCCGATCCGGGCCTCCCAGGGGATGTTTCAGCCTCCCGCGCAGTCTCCATGGGCCTCGGTCAGTGCGATTTGACCGAGTTCCTTGTCGTTCCACACTAGCTACCATTGCCACTGGTTCAAGGTGTTTCTGATCGTTGTTTTGGAATTCTTTGATGTTCGTCTCGACCTGATTCATTCATGGTTCTTTTGACAGTTCTTTATGGATCCGGTTTGGATCACTGAGATGGATTGGTAGCGTTAACCCCAAAATATGGATGGTATGGAGGACAAATGGTGATATGACCAGTGAATAGAATAACCCAACCCGACTCAATCATGGTGATGGAGTGAAAGTGTCATGTTCCAGAGCGACCTGCTACCATAAAATTCTTCAAGTTTTCTTCCTCTTTTCCCCAGTCATTGCTGACCAGTACCTCTTTATTTTTGTCAAACTTGAGGAGGATGACATATGCTTGTTCTATAATTTTCCCTTCGGGCAAACCTGTCGCTATGTTTTAGTGAGTCTAGTGACAATGAAACTCGTTCTTGTCTAGGTGGACAAATTTGTCGCTATTTTTTTAACAAGTTTAACAACAAATATAACTTGGTCCTTTTTATGTTTAGAGAGTTTGAAGAGGGACAAAAAGAGAACTCTGGTAGTTCTTTTTCGTAGCATAATCCCTTAAGTCCAAAAAAGATTAAAATAATACAAAAGGGATGAATTTTTGATCACTTTAGTGAGCTGAAAAAGACACGCGCTTGAAATTTTTATGAAATAATCCCTCAGGCTTGAAAAGTCTAAAATACACAGGAAGGATGGCACTTCAAATCACTTTAGTGAGTTGAGAGGCCAATGGCTCGACAATGTTTCCATATTTAGCAAGTCTAGAAAGGGTTTAGAGTGGACTCATTTTTTGAGGAACGAGTGCTATCTGGGGTAGCAACTGGTTCTAGCTAATCTTGGAACTTCTCAAAACATGGTGATGTGAAGAGGGTGGCTAACAAGACCACTCGTCGCAGTTGTTCCTCAAAATGGTAAACAACCAAGGCTCAAAAGGTTGATGTAGTGGCAATCACAAAGGTTATTTACCGAAGGTAGGTTCATTTTTTAATGCGCTTGAACTCTGGGGGAACATATGCTCAGTGGTAGGTTTATTTTTTAACGAGCTTGAACCATACGATAACATTGCTCATGGAAGTGGTCAAAGATTTTTACCGTTTAGCACATGATATTCTTTCGACGGTCATTTAACCTGCTCCATCACTCCATCCAATTGCTTAGAAATACATATATATGTACGATAAAATGAACTAACACTACCATTTTACTTGAAGTACGTGAATAGTAACATAAAAAGTAGTTTACCTTTCATTTTCATCATTTCATTTCAAATTTGGGACTTTGGAGCTCTGGAGTGGTTTTCCCACTTAAATATCACCAACTGATTTCGGGAGATCTGGTGGACTATTTTCCACGCTGTCAGGATTAGGTAGGAGCTAACCTTGAGCTCTTCATTTTCAGTCCATCCTTTTTAATTTTTGAGAAAGTTTTCCCATTCTTCTAGGCCCCTGGGGTTTGAAGAACTCGTTCTCCCATCATCGCACCTATCCCACATCGAAAGGAGTGATGCATACTGAGTTGTACACTGGCCAGTCAGTATGCATCTCACCTTGTTCAAAGGTAGGGTGCGATGGGCACAAAAGGGAAACTTTGCACAGTGATTTCTCATGAAATTTTTGCCTGTTTTTGCTCAAATTTGGATCCTAACTTATCTTTTGTTTTTGTTTCAGATATTTGTTGGATCAATATGGTTGTTACATGGTGTGAACATGAACATGAAGAAGAGGACATGATTGCCTTACACGATCAGGGCACAATTATTGCATTACGAAACTGTGGTTTTCTCAAATTCTTCTGCATATCCAACATGAGGCAACAAATCAGTTTGTTGTAATATTTTCTCGATGCTTGGGATCCGATCAACTAGGTATTCCAGATTAGAGCCAAATCTATTCCATTTATAGTTGAGGATATTTACCTTTTGACGAGGTTGTCAAGACAGGGTGCCCCTCTTTCACTATCAGGATCCGCCCATGTGGGTGAATCAGTGAGAGATTATATTTGTCAGTTTTGTAGATATGGATCTTAGCCTAGCAGAGATGGAAAGATCAATATCCATGATTTCACAGATCGGCCCTTGAGGATCATCTTATTTACCTTTGCTAGATTGGCTGGTAGCACGACTCTTCATTTAGCAAACATATATTATATGTAGTATGCCCTGGAATTCCTGGAACCAAATGTGTTCAACTGGTGTGAGGCAGTACTTCCTGTTATAAAAGAACATCTCTCCAAGGTAAAGAATGGAAGATCCAAGAATTTTGGTTATGGTTCCATACTGACTGCGTTTCCCTGGGAGAGGATTCCACTGATGCAGCCTCAATACATTTCACTAGGATTGCCAGCGCCGAGGGAACCACAGATGCAAAGATGGGTTGATATTATGGCTATACATGCTGGTCAGTCACATATTTATTTCTCTGATGCCTTCTTTGAGTGGTTTGGCCGTTAGGAGATGGTCTTTGCGGAGTATCCATATGTTGGGATGGATTTCGGAGGCAACCCGGATTTGGCGTTACCGGCTGGCGAGCAGTGGGGTGCAATAGGTAAAATGATTTGAACATATCTTTGTTTATCAGTTTTATAACATTTTTGTGTTTTTAAAATATTATCAAGACTAATTGAACTCATATGCGTATGCAGATATTGGGCAAGTGCGACCAACGGCATGCCCACGGGCAACAACTGATGCTCCAGCAGGAGAGGTTGTAGGGAGGGCCATCCTTAGAGATCTGGACATTTCGGAGACCCTGACAATACTGCATGATCAGGTCAAGGGCCTTACTCTCGGTATTCAGGGTGTTAGGATCGGCGAGTTACCCCTGAGGTTATAGCGCCACACCACTGGTGTGCTGAGTTGATGGACCTGTCTCTTGCGCATGATTGCACAAGTGGTGACATGTTATCACCAACATCATTAGTCTAGGATGCTTTTCTGTATTCATTTTGAGTTTCTTGGTCATGTGACCGATTTTGTCTTGGACACAAAACATTTTGTAAAAACTATAAACAGTTATATATTTTTGATTTTCAGAGTTTTATTTTGGTTAAGTTATGCATTCCTGATGCAAATATTAATGTAAAATGTTTTCTTTACAAATGTTTCAAATGTCTATCTAACACATAGTTTGCTAATGAATCAGTTAATGTGTTTAAATTTCTAGAAATATTTTGATATTGAATGGAATCAAACTGTCTTTCCAAAATCTTGACTCTTAGGAACATGCGATAAATAGCTGGGTTCCAAACAGAATAAATTCCAGTAAGCTGTAGAATGACGAGTTGTGAATCTAGCATGACAACGAGTCGGCATATACCACATGAAATGGAATCAGAGAGAAGTTCAATCAACGTGCTATATTCAGCAATGTTGTTCATCGACCGACCAATACATATCCCCCTGAAACTCACTAACTCACTGCTTGGAGTGAAAATGGCCAAGGCCACAGAAGAGAGATTCCGCGTACTACGACTAGCTCTGTCGGCATACCCAAAAAATGGTTCCAAAAGGTCTAACATCTGCAATCAAATGTAAATTGGATTAGCTAACCAAAATGATAACTCTTAAAAGAAAACAAAAATGTAACAAAAGTATATATACAAAGCATGTACTACACTTAATCAAGCATAATATTGCTTAAGATACAACCCGTTTCGGGGTTGTGATAGTGGAATCCCACCATAATCGACTAGATTGTAGGCTCCTTTTGTCAATACTCATTTAACAATGTAGGGGCCCATCCATAACGGTTCGAATTTTCCTGCTCCTAATTTGTCAGAGTCTTGATCGTAAAGCAGGACTAGGTCACCTTCTGAGAAGACACGAGGCTTGACATTTTTGTCAAATTGCGCCTTGACACGTTTCTTATGTGCTTCGTTAGCTAGTTCATCGTCACGACGGGTTTCATCCAAGTGGATTAGTTTCAAGAAACGAGCCTCTTCCTTCAAAGGTTCGGGAAGCAGATCAATTTCGAGCTTGAGAGATGAAATTTTGCACTGAATTGGTAAGACAGCTTCTAGACCATACACCAACTGAAAAGGTGTAAATCCAGTCACATTTCTCACCAAAGTCCTATATGGCCATAGAGCTGAGTATAGGATTAAATGCCAATTCCGTTTGTGGACTCCAATCATTCTTTGCAGCATGTGCTTAAGGAATTTGTTGATCGCCTCAACCTATCCGTTAGCCTATGGATAATATGGAGTAGAACTATCATGGGACAGTCCTAATTTGGCAGTCAATTCAACCATCATATGATTCCAAAAATCTGATCCATGATCTGTGACTATAGCCTGTGGAACACCGAATCTAGAGACTGCATGATTGAAGAAGAAAAGAGCAGTGGTTTTCATTGTTGTTGTTTAATGTAGGCACCGCCTCGGCCCATTTTGTAAAATAGTTGACATCGACTATAACATACCCATGCCCCCCAGCCGAGGTGGGGTTACATGTGATAAAATGAATGCCCCATTTAGCGAATGGCCCAACAACAACTACTGGATGCAGTGGTGCAGGTGGTAATTTGGTTTTGCGATAAAAAATCTGACAAGCATGGCAACTTCTTACTACAATTACGCAATCTTTGAATATAGTGGGCCATAAGTAACTTGCTCGTAAGATATTTTTTGTAGTAGCGTAACCAGATAGATGCCCCCCACATGCACCTGAATGATAGTCATTTAGAACTTTTTCGGCCTCCTCATGCGTGAGGCACCTTCACAGAACTGTATCGACACCACGATGATAAAGTGTATCACCGATGATCATGTAGTCTTTTTCTTGGTATTGAATACATCGTTGTTCTGAGCGAGATGTGTTTGGCCTAAAAGTTTGGGTTTGGAGATAGATCAATATATCTCCATACCACGGATCGCTTGACGATATCATAAACAAAGTCTCATCCACGATTGATGCTTTACATGTTAAATTGTTGGATGACGATGGAAGGTCACAAAGGAGCTTCGCAAAGACGAGAGACTTCTTTGATTTGGATTTGGTGAATTCCATATCAAACTCTTGCAAAATGGCTATCCATTTGGAATATTTGCCCCCCATTAATTGATGTGACATAATGTAGGTCATAGGGTTGCAATCTGACACAATGGTAGTTTTGCGAAAGAGTATATAGTGTTGAAATATCTGTACTTCTTGAATAGCTACTAAAGCAAGATTTTCAACATAGGAGTATTTTCTTTCTGTATCATTTAAGTTTGACTTAAATAATATATAGGATGGTCTATTCCACCATTTTCTTGCACTAAAACCATAGCGATGGTTGTATCTGTGGCAACGAGATACAGGTTAAAGTCATTTTGATAGTTAGCAGCATACATTAATGATGGTTTTATTAGGGAATCTTTTAAAGCATCAAAGGAAGCTTGCACAACCTAATCACAGTTGAAGGGTACTTCTTTTTTCAAAAGACGCATATAAACTTTAGCAAGTTTGGAGTAATGTGGAATGAATCTCCTCAGAAAGTTAACTTTCTCTTGGAGTTTCTGAATCTGAAGCAAATTTGAAGGTGGAGGCATGTCAAGGATAGCCTGAACCTTACATGGGTCGAGATGAATTCCGTCCTTAGAAACTACAAAACCTAGTAATCGACCAGAACCAACACAAAACACACACTTGTGTGGATTGAGTCGTATCTTGTAGTGTCGACAATGTAGAAATATGGCTCTCAAATGCTGCGGATGATCAGTCCACTTTTGTGAATGGGTTGGTAAATCATTGAGATATGGTTGAATGATGTGCTTGATGTCATGGAAGGCATAGTTCATTGCCCTCTGAAAATTTTCCCCTGTTTTCTTCAAACCGAAAGGTAATTTATGATATGCGAATGTGCCCCACGGACATATAAATGCAGTCTTTGACTGGTCCTGTGGGCGGATATTGATTTGATTGTATCAGGAAAAGCCATCCATAAATGAAAAGATTTCACATCCGGCACATCCATCAATTATCTGGTTGATGAAGGGTGTAGGATAGTTGTCCTTTGGACAAGCTTGATTTACATCCCTATAATTGATGCACACTCTAATTTTTCCTTGTTTTTTCATTACAAGAACAATGTTCGATACCCAATCAGTGAGTGGAACAGGGTAAATGAAACCAGCATGCAAAAGTTTTTCAACTTCTGCCTTAATGGTAGTGGCTTTCTTCGGATGAACAGGTCGAAGCTATTGTCTTACTGGTTTGACATATGGATACATCTTTATTTCATGTTCAACAATTCTTGAGTCAATGCCTGGCATTTCTTCATATGACCATACAAAGACATCTCTGAATTTGCAAAAGAGAGCGCAGTAAATTTCCAATTATGATGAAGAACATGATTTGCCAACATTAATATTCTCTACAACATTAGGTTTGGTTGAGATATTAATGGCTATATTTTCTTCAATATTGGACAGATTTTGCTCAGAATCACTGTATTTACAGTATTTGATAGAAAATCAAAGATTGAAGGATGTTTGAGGTCGCTTGAATAATCTTCATTGTTACCTTGATGGTGGGAATGATGGTGGTAATCTTCCCACGATGTCTCTTATATCATCATAGATTGAATCATTCCTTCATCTGTAGAATGTATATAAGACCAAGGATCGGAAGAGGTACCATACTCTAGAGACCTATCTATCCAAACACTCGCTGAGTGTTGATTTGTGTTCGCTACCTAGGGCCAGAAAATTGATTACTACAAAGATTCTATGGGACTTGGGGGCAACACTTCGAGATGATCCACACAATCAAAATGGTCAGAGTTCTTCTTAATCTTTGATGATGTAGAAGATATCATATGACAAGTTTCCATTGCGGCCACTTCCTCCAGATTACTTGGAGGCGGGAGGGCAAAAGTACCCATTAAGGAAGGGTCCTTTAGGAGACCTACTCCAACATGTTGAAGTGATTGAGAATTCCCATGGATCAATGGAATGCTTCCAGTAGCTTGTGAACTGTTGGGGAAAAATGTTAGTTGGTCAACGATTGTAATTCGACCTTGAAAGGGAAATGCAATATTTCTAAAATATGTTGACACAACAACTACCATAGCATAAATCCAGGGCCTTCCTAGCAAGATATTGTAGTCAAGGTTTCCATCAATGACCTCGACTTCAATTTCTACTGTCTTTCCCCCCAGTTCAACTTGCAAGTTACCTAATGTCCCATACAGCATGTATGTTCTTCCATCGAACGCTTTTAATGTCATTGATGATCGTGACAAGGGTGGTGAGCCTAAAGTTTTCTAGCAACTCATTGACATAATACAGGTAGATGCCCCCTCATCAATGATTATTTGTTGAACAGTTTTATTGAGGGATTTTACCTGTATAAGGAAAACGAGTTGGGTCGGTAACTGAGGTTCATACCCTTTATGGTTGAAGGCCACAAGATTGGAATCCGTTGGGTCAATCCCACCTATTGTTGATAGCAAAGCTTGCTTTTGGGAGGGGAAATTTTGCAGTACTTCCAGTGTCGACATAATGGATGGCGATTGAACCAAATCCTCCACTATATTATAATTCTGTGCTGCTCGAGCATGAGGATTAAATGTTGATCTATGTACTAGTCCCTTTGGAGGATTTATAGTTAGTTCAGGAATGATGGGCAGAACAACTTAAGGAAAATTTGTTGTCGAACTATTGTTTTGATCTGTAGCCTTGTTGTTTGATGACTGTGGATTCCCATAATCTTTATTACTTGTCGATATCAAAGCATCATTTTGTCGTTTCGAGATGGATAAAATAAGCACTTGGGATGGGGAAGCATGATCAATAACAACCGAATTGGTTTCTGGGCTCGGAAATGGATCAGTCAACACTGTTGAGGTACTTGAAGTTTTTAAAAATTTCATAACCTCATCTTTATGTGGAAAATCTTTCATGAAATGCTTGTCATCACATATGTAACATGGATAACGAGGTTTTTTTTGCCCAGTTTGGTTTTGAGAATATTTTTTTAGAAGGTGACTTTTACTGTTTCTTCTTATTATTTTTCTCTTTCTTCTTGCCCCCTGGTTGCATTGAATTCTTGCCCTTGTTAGATGACACGAGATTAATCTCTAAGGCAAGAAGTTCTTAATTTTCTTTTTTACTAGAAACTACAAGGGATTTTTTAGATGTAGCCTTTGCAGTTTTCGTGCTTGTGGCACCGATTACACCATCACTGGTGTGAGAGTCCTTGTTTGATTTAGGAGGGGGAGGAACGAAAAGTTCTAGTCTAGGAGTGTCACGAATTTTTTCATAGAGCATGTCGGACTGAGTATAGATCAAGTATAAATATTGTGCATGAGCAATGACTTGTTGTTCAGTGACAACTCCTCCCTTAGCGACATCCTCAGTAATAGAAGGAAATAATGACTTAATAAGCCACTCAGCTAGAATCTGATCAGGAACATACATCTTTACCATTCGATGATGGTGGTTCCACTCATGAATATGATCATAGATGTGAGTGGTTGTGGTCTGTTTAAAGTTGGTAAGAAGTTCTATCCCCATTTCATACCTTATTGGTAATGAAAGTGGGTTAGAAAAGTAGTGGCGAGGACGCTGAAGTTATCAAACGAAGCTCTCGGAAATTTAATATACCATTTTGCTGTCGGGCGAGTTAGCATTCTTTGAAAAGGGCGAAGCCTAATCAAATCATCATTCAGGGTGTTAGATGAGCACCACAAGTGATAGGTCATTACATGATTCGATGGATCTTCACCTGGATTTCCATTAAATTTAGGAATATCATAGGGAAGTTTATGAGGAATCGTTGGCCACCAAGGCGCGTATGCAATTGGATCATTTGTCAACTGGTTCAAATTAGGTAATTCTAGAGTTGCTACAAAAGGCAACTATTGATTCAGGTTAGGTGGAGCATACCCAGGATAAGATGGAATTGCCTGAGCAGTAGGTCTTTGCATACCAGTGTAATGTATTTGTTGCTAGTAACTTTGATAAGGTTGTTGGACATAACCATTATAGTATGGTTGTTGATAACCATTTTGAAAATGTGGTTGACCATTACCTACAAAGCCTTGTTGCTCAGGTCCTTGGTAGGTTTGCTGGAATTTCGGTTGTTGGTATTGTACTAGCCATGGTTGTTGGACCATTTGTTGTTGCTCAATACTAGAAGATTGACCAAGATATGGAGTAATCATACCCATTTGAGCCTGAGTCGTTCCGGGTAAAGAAGCACCAACCTGAGGTTGTGATTGAGCCGTAGAGATGAGGCTGTTGTATTGCAACATGAGAGACTTGAGGTTGACACACAATAGGCAGTGCTTGTACTTACGACATAGTCACAATAGCAGGTGTAGTGGGAATATTCGTCACAGGTTGGGCTGGTTGTATTGAATATACAACCCTTGGTTGTTGAGGCAGTATTGGTACCCAACCGGTGGATGTAATTCCAGTTTGACCTAAATTTTGTTGTAAACTCTCATATGGTTGTTCTGCAGGAGGGAACAATGAAAAAGCATATTGTCCTCCACATGGTGGCAGTCCAGTGTTCAAAGGATATATCAGTCTTTGAAGACTAGATTGCCCAAATTGATATTAGCATGCAAGATCAATTTTTTGAGTTTCAACATAAGAAATACCAGATGGGATTGAGGATGAACAAATAGGGACAAACCATGTCGTCGAAACAGCCCCTGAATGGACTCCAGCTAGAGATTGGTAACTAGCCGGGACAGATGGTATATCATCAAACATTGTAGGAATGGTAGTAGGAAGCTCTACTGTAGATGTATCAGATGATACAATCCTAGATGTTGATGGTTGTTCAGACATGTTTAGTCTATCCAAAAGATTTTCTAGCGATTTGACAGGAACTTGCGATGAGGGATGATTAGAAGAACTAACTTCAGGATTAGAAGGATATAAGTGAATCCCAGTTCCAAAATGTAATGGGGTACTAGATGGAAGATCCTCTATTATCTCTT
The DNA here is from genome assembly GCA_031772625.1 of Pinus tabuliformis. NCBI lineage: Eukaryota > Viridiplantae > Streptophyta > Pinopsida > Pinales > Pinaceae > Pinus > Pinus tabuliformis. Next base: position 404,105,713 of record CM062818.1, on the reverse strand, counting down.
CTATTGCAATCAGTCTAGGTGGAAGAGGTAGACTGTCAGGTCTGTTAAATACTTCTAGAGCCGAAGAAGGTATTGCTTTTGCAGTGATAGGTTCTGGAGGGGTGACACCTTCTGAATTTTGGAAATCAACTTCCAGATGTTTAGGTAAGTGAACTTCAGTCTCTAGATTAGCTCTATCTGGAGTTGTTTTAGGTATAGAAGTTTTTACCATTACACTAGGATCAGTTCTAATGTCCTCTTGCAACTGCGGAATTCCTTCTCTAAAGGCAGATGTATCAGAAATGATCGGAGTAACTGTAGTCTATGATGATGTTGAAATACAAGTTTCAAATAAATTAGGTGAATTGGACTCAGTTAAATGAGACCGTTTTCCCAGAATGGTTTCGTTTTCGGAGTCAAATACGGTTGACTCACTTGTCTCTATGAACAATAGGGTTTTGATTGACTTTCCTCCATGATTGTGGATTACTAGATCAACTCAAAATTAAGGGGAAAAATGTTATTCCAAATTTAAATAAATTTTAATGATGCTTTGACACAACTTTTCTTTTTCAATTTTTAAGAGTCGAGAAAAAGCTAAAGATGACTCTAGTGTCCTTCGATTTTTAATGAGCCTGAAGTGACAAGTGCTCAAATGGACCTTTTCTTTTAAGGAGTCGAAAAGAAATGAAAGTGACTACTCTAGAAATCTAGACAAAGGGATTACGAAACCAATTGCAAAATGCAAAATACACCTTGGTGATAAATTAAAGAGAAATTACCAAGGACTTATGTACATTAGTCAATCTTCCTGAATGTTGTGTTCAGTGCATTGCGATCGATAGGGCGGCATACACAGCTTCCTATGGATAAAGGATTAAGCATATTGTGGTCTCCCAATATATACTCAACGGTACGGGAACACAAGTCTGTGCTAGTACTTGTCGTATCAAAGACGGGGAATCACCCAACCTTTGATGAAAACGATAGTTACTAGATTTTATGACGCCGGAACACGTCTCTAGCCTAGACCTCTAGATGTGTTGCTTTAGGTTCCAAAGTGTTGTTAAATTCATTGAAATTTGTTTTAGAGTTGATCTTGCTTAGAAGTTTTCCTTTCAAGGTTCACCGCGTGATGTAGATGTAAAATTCCTAAATATGCAATCTAAAATGATAAATAATCATTGTTTATTTTTCTAGCAATGAAAATCCTAGCTACTAAGGAAAGAAGATTACGATTCTTTCAAATAGAGAGCAAACAACAAACACTAAATGCACTTTTCCTAAATCATTTTTTGCACACAGTCTAAATGCAAATGCAAATGCATGTATTTGTTTTTCGTTCCCTTAATGTGAGAAATGCCAAAAAGGAAAACTGAGTATAGATCTGAAATATTTTCTTTAAAGCGACATTTCGACAATTTCTTTTTCAAAATGAAAGGAAGACTTAAATGACAATTTTCAATTTCGAATAGAAAATTCTTTCGACACTTCAAATACCAACAAATCAAATCAAATACATGAAAAAAATTTTAATCGATCACCAAGGAAGGAAGACTCAGTGACACTTCAATTTTTGATACAAAACGATAGTTACGACACTTTTCTGCACCAAAACGATAGTTCTATTTGAGCAACTTTTCAGCAAAGGATTGCAAATGATGGACAAATACAAAAAAAAATTACTAATCCTAATTAATGGAGGCAGAACTATATAAAGCAAGGAAGCTTAAAAAATGAGATATTGTTCATAAGCAGCAAAACAACTAAAGAGAGTTGAAAACAAGGACAAAAAAACCAAATTTCAAGGAAAGAAATAGGATTACTTAGTCATCGCACCTGTGCTTCACAGAAACATGGATGCATCTCACCTGCTACACTCGGGAGGGGCAATACATATTGGTTTCTAGTGCTGGACAGTGCGATGGGCCAGGGAGCGCAACTGAGGTGGGTTTTGGCTCAAATTTGCAGCTGAATTCAGTGAGTTGAGCTGAGCTATTATGGAAAGTAAAGAACAAAGTACAGGGGTATGATATTGGGAGGTTATTGAGCTACCAACATGGCATCTAGAATGTTTGTAAGTTAAATGTTCAAATCATAAACTAAACTGGAGATTGACTGAAGCAACATTCATCTACTTTGCAATTTGCAGAGCAAGAGCAGTTCGAAGGTTATCTGGCTAACTTTAGGCTCCATCTATAGTTTATAAAACAAAAAATTGACAACAAACAAACAAACTATTCGATCCCCAGTGGAGTCACCATTTTGTTTCTGGGAAAACTAGTGTCTTTTCGATTTGCTAGTCCCACTAGGATTGGCAGCTATCCTAGAAACAAATAATCAAAGAAATTTGTGATTTCCTTTATGTATAATAGACAAGAGAGGAGCAAAGGGACCATCCTGGATCTTCCGCTTGACTCCTTTCTTGATTTCTCTCTCCCTTGATAGAGCTTGCACCTCTTCTCCTACTTATCCTGTTGAATGAAGACCTGTAGAGACAAAGTAACAAAACACCATCAAAGCACCTCGAACTATTATATCATAAACAATGCGGAATCATAAATACATTGATCATACAATGGAATTCACAAACAACAACATTCACAAATACACGATTGTATGGAGGAAAACTCAAAGAACTTTATTAATAGTATAGGGGAGAATTACAAACCATTTTTCTGATCCAACATCATCCTCCCAGCATCAAAGCCCTCTTCAACTCATGAAAAGCAAGATCACCCAACAATGAAATGCTCTTTCTCAAAGACAAACTATCAGCACTTCCTTACAAATTACAAAATTCTAGCCTCTAGATCTCTCAGATGAGGGATCCATTTATAGATGTCTGCAAGGGTGTGAGTCATCTCTAGGTTATTGATTAGTGTCATTCCACTTGTTGTTCTTGGTTCCGCTTGGAGATTTCTTGGATCTCTTACTCATCCCTAGGAGAATTCAGAGAGGCAAGTGTCATAGGAGAAGTTTCTGGAAGATTCCATGAGCATCCACTTAGAAAACTATCTCAGACATTTGCCCATCCTCGCTCATCACACCCTACAGAAGGCCTCTTCAGTATGCATCGCACTTGGCTAGTGTACAAGTCAGTATGCATCACACCATGACAGTGGGGCAGTTAGTATGGTCCAGTTTTGGCCAGTTCGGAGTGGTGTTTGAGGTGGAACTTTTGGGGAATTATGTAATGAGTTGACCATGTTCCTTTAAGGTATGAAACAACACTTTCAGGGGTTAAAGAGCCCTTGGTTTATCGACATATAAGATTAGGGTTGCAGTGCCCAAATATGTCTATAACACTATAGAGGGATAATTGTTCTACCATGTCAAGTTTACTAAGAAATTTTTTGAATTCATGCCTCATAGAAATGACCATACCAAGTTCTGGTCTTATCTTCAGGGTTTCCTTTTCTTCATTCATAGCAGATGATTTTATGGAGAGATGCTAGTTAATTTGATTTATGAAAGATATAAAAGCCCGTAGCTACAAATATCCAACGTAGGGGGAAATGTATGCAACCATCTTCAAACTAGAATGACCAACAAATATAGCATGCAGGAAGAGTTAGCATAAGAAACTTTTCTCATCGAAATCGTATCAGTGAAATATATCCAAAAAAGTTTTAGTGGAAATGCTCATGTAGGGTCTGTTCTCATGGATGACTCTTAACTAGAAAAGATAAAATTTCTCCCACAAGGAAATTGGGTAGGATGGAGATGGCATCCTAAAACTTAAAAGGTTTAGGCCTAACTCAACAATGTAAACTTTGAAATGGGAACTGATACTGTTACCTATTTTGTAGAGATAGCAAAAAAGTGACCCGATTTTGGAATGGGGTGATGCAGAACACACATGTTTGTTTTAGAGCATAGTTTTTGACACTATAAATTTTTTATGTACATTGAGTTTTAGAATGGTAGTCATTTTGGTGTTGATTTAAAAAAGTGGCAATTCTACACCATGACCCTTTTTTAAAAGGCAATATTTTATTTTTTTTACTTCTAATTTTATAATGTATGAAATGTAAATAATTATTTTGTAAATTTAATAACTTTGGAAGTGGTCTTCTTCTTCATATTTTCTTGTTTTTATTTTTTTATGTAGTGAGGTTTTTATTGTTTTGCATATTTAAAGAAGGTGGTCTATATTTTGCATTTTTTATATTCTACATATTTATACATAGTTAATTAAATTTTCAATCCACATGTAATAATTGTCTCTAAAAAACATATATAAAAATATGTATAAAAAGACAAAAATAAAAAATAAAAAATGTAAAAAAAATTATCTTATAAACCATAAAAGAATTTGAAAAAAAAAAAAAACTATAAATATAAAATTATGTAAAAAATAAAGAATTAAAAAAAAACATTAGCAAAAACAATGAAAAAAATTAAAAACAAGCTAGTTTAAAAAAAACAAGAAAATTAATGAAAAAAATTTAAAAAACTAGTAAAATTAATATTAAAAAAAACAAAAATTAACTCAAAAAAAAAAAAAAAGATATTAAAATTATTTAGAAAAAACCAAAAAATATTAAAATATAAAAAAACCCAAAAAAAAAATTTAACATTTAATTTTTTTTAAACAAAATTTTTTTATTCAAAAAAAAAATTAGTATTATTAACTTTTTTTTATCTAAAAAAATCATTAAGAAAGTTTTATATTTTTTTTAAATGAATTAAAATTTTTAATTTAAAATTTAAAAAAAAAATTGAATTTTTTTTTTTTTTAGATTTTTTGAAAACAATTTTATTTATTTATTTTTTAAATAATTATTATATTATTTAAAAAAAAAAACATTTACTTTTTCTTATTAAAAAAAAAAAATTAAAAATTTAAAATATATAATTATTATTTAAATAAAATTTAACTTATAAACATTTTTAACTTAAAATTTTAAAAATTATAATTATTATTTAATAGAATAAAAAATAAAAAATTTACTTTCTCCTGCCGGTTGTGGGGAATCGGACGCGCGCCCCATGGCCCTCGTGGTGGCTCCCTCGAGGGTCCTCCGGCCACTGGCGGGCGATAAAGAGGCAATTTGTAATTATAATTTTTAAAATTTATAATTAAAAGTGTTTATACGTGAAATTTTATTTAAATAATAATTATATATTTCAAAATTTATGCATAAATTTTTTTTAGTGATTTTTTTTTTAAATAAGAAAAAAAAATGTTTTAAAAGAAAAAATATAATAACTGTTTTTTATATAAAAAAAGAAAAGAAAAAGGAAGACAAAAAAATGTTTTTAGAAAATCTATAAATAACTTTCTAAACTTTTTTTTTTAATAATTTTTAAAAATTTTTAATTTTAAAAAAAAATTAAATTTTTTTTAATGAAATTTTTTTTTAAATAAGAAAAAAAATTGTTTGAAAAAAAAATTAATAATAATAATTTTTTTTTAATAAAATAAAATTGTTAAAAAAAAATTAAATGTTAAATTTTTTTTTGTTTTTTTTTTAAATAATTTTAATATCTTTTTGCTTCTTTTTTTGAGTTATTTTTTGTTTTTTTTTTAATATTAATTTTACTAGTTTTTTTAATTTTTTTGGTTTTTTTTTTTTTTTTTTTAACTAGTTTGTTTTTAAATTTATTTTTTTCCTAGTTTTTGCTAATGTTGTTTTGTTTTTTAATTTCTCTATTTTTTATTTACTTATATATATATATATATATATATATATATATATTTTTTTGGAAATTCTTTTATAGTTTATGAGATAATTTTTTTTAACATTTTTTTTTTTTGGTTTTTGTCCTTTTTTATATATATTTATATATTTGCTTTTTTAAGTAATCAACATTTTAATCTTAATTTTAGTAGTTTTTAATTTAATTTAATTTAATTTCATTTTTTATTTTTTATTTTTTTTAAATCTAGTTTGTTTTTACTTTTTACTTTTAATTTTTAATTTATTTATTTATTTTTCTATTTTTACCTACTTAATTTTTAGTTTATTTTAAATAATGTTTTTTCTTTTCCATTTTTTTGTTTTTGTTTTTTTTTTTCTTTTTGCCATATAGTTTTTTTTTTTTTTTCAATTTATTTTTTTAATATTTTTTTTACTATTTATTTGTTTATAATGTTTTTATTTATTTATTTTATTTTTTTCTTAATTTTGTTTTGTTTTGTTTGTTTGTTTGTTTGTTTTTTTTTAATTTCTATTTTATGTTTTGTTTTTAGTACATATTTTAATTTATGTTTTGTTATTGTTTTTAACTTTTTTTTGTTTTGTGTTTTTTAAGTGTTTTAATTTTTATTTTATTTAATGTTTTCATTGTTTCTTTTAAATTTTAATGTTTTTCGGGGTCATGATAAAATATTTTATGTCATTATTTCGAAATGTTGAAATTTTACTTTTGAAAAAAAAAGTATTTTCCCAACGTTAACACCTTTTGTTTTGAGGGTGTTTTTGGGATAATTTTTGCGCAAAATTTTGTTTTTTCACCACCATTTTTAAACATGTTGAAAATTTACCCAAGAAAAAAAAAATGTTATTCCAGCATCAACACTTTTCGTTTTTAACACTATTTTTGATGTTTTTTTAAGGTTTTTTGGCCAAAGTTCTAGTTTTGAGTTTATAGTTCCCGTTTCAAAGTTTACATTGTTACTCATACATCTTACCTTTCTCTTCAGTTGACTTCTTGATCTCTTGTTGTAGTTGTTGTCTTTGTTCTTCCTTTTTCATCTCAGCTTTCCTTGTTTCCCACTTTATGAGCTCTTCCATCATCAATTTTTCAGCCCACTAATCCTTAAGGGTATGAATAGCCTTTGGTGTTCTCCGAGATAAATCACTCCCTTTTTCATGGAAAGTGCCATTTGCTTCCAATTCTCCAATTCCGATATCAACAAAAGTCTTTCTGAATGCTACGTCCTGTGCTATTTTATGTGCAATAGCAGTAGAGGGTGTAACAACATCTCGTGTTTTGAGCTTCTCTGCCTCAGCTGTTGGTTCTTGTGTATCAACAACTTCGTTGACAAGTTCTTGTGGAACAACTCTCAATTTTTCTTCCTTAAAAACCTCTGTCTCAACTGTTGGTTCTTGTGTATCAACAACATCATTGACAGGTTCTTGTGTATCAGTTTCTAGGTTAAAATCCATGGGGTGCTCTGTTTCAACTGTTGGTTCTTGTGTGTCAGTAGCATCGTCAACAGGTTCTTGTGTGTCAGCCTCCCATGGTTCTATTTGGGTTTCTTCTGAGATGGTGTCTGTAACGCAAAAATTATATCCTGTTATTGCCAAACCCTCAGCACATGTTATACATGAAAGTCCTTGTATGGTTTTTTATCCCAACTTATCAATAGACTCAACCAATGTATCGAGACCTGAAACCTTTGTTTTCATTTTTCTACCTCCTAATTGTCGCTTTAATTCCTTATTTTCTGCTTCTAGCTTCTCAATTTTAAGAAACAAATTTCGGGTTTCATTCTTACCTCATGAAGAAGTATCTTCCTACTTGGTCTATTTATTCTTCTTCTGCTTCTTTGTCTCTCTTGCTTCCCCTTTTGTTCTTTTTTCTTGCTTGGTTTCTTCTTGGACGGTGGTGAGGGTTTTGGTTGAGCACCAAATGTAACACCCTCCTCCAACATCTACCCAAGAAACTGGCCAACCAGAGTAAACATGCAACGAGAGGCCACTATGATATGAATCAACCATCTAAGTCACATTAAGGAAGTGGTACCGACATAAACGCACCATACAGACATCCAACATCATCAACAGAACCCTCGGAAGGCAAGTCAGCCACTCAGACATCCTGTCTGTGGGTCCCACAATTTTTTTAGGTCTCTTGGTCCATCGTCACTCTAATTCTATGGGCAAGGGAGCGACCAACAACCTAAAGTGACTCTCACAAGCCATCTTGTCAGTGATTGTGGACCAGAATTGTCAGTGTTGTGCGAGCGACTCCGAGATTTGAGCCACCTTTTAAGGCCCAGAGCCTAGGTCACTTCCTAGAACTGAATCATCTCTTCAGATAAGTAATTTAAGATGGAAATGACAACATTTTACATAACTAATTTTTTAAGACCTTGACTGGATCCCTCCTAGCCATGGGAGGAATTTTGTTAAACATATCATCCACATGTAACCTATAGGTGTAAACAACAAAGTCAAGTGTAGGGATTTCATACTTATATGAGAATCACTATGAACCATTATTACCTCATGCAATTTTTTGCATTATCATCTATTAGGTTATAGGCACATTATCCATTCACATACAAGTAAAAATATGCTGAGAGTCATACATAATAGGAACATAACTACAATAAACATATCAACCATAAAATCCATAAATACATCAGTACCTTTACACATGAAAATCAAGGAAATTGATTTCTCATTAATGAATGCAATGAACCAACTGGAGATGGGACTAACACATTCCACTCGACTGTAGAATGGTTGAGCCAAATCTCTCTTTGGGCATTCACCCCTGTGCCATATTCCAATCATGAATATGGAATCTCATAGAACACATCAATCAAAACTCATGTAGGGCTTCGAGAGGTGATCCAACTCAACCCATAAAATAGTGATTCCACCTCATGATTGGACATCACCAAAACCATCATCGGATTGGTTTCCGTTCAAGCCTTCCAGAGCTTCCAAAGCATTTGTCCAACCAAGGCTTCTAGAACTAGTAACTCAACCTGCATCTTATACAGGGCTTCTAGACCTTTTGTCCAACCAAGGCTTCCAAGACTAGTAACTCAACCCACCAAGGGCTTCTAGAGCATTTTTCAAACCAAAGCTTCCAGGACTAGTAACTCAACCCAAGTTGTTACAGGGCTTCCAAAGCATTTGTTCAACCAGGGCTTCTAGGACTAATAACTCAACCCAAGCTAAAGAAACATGAGAACCAACCAAAACAAAATAATGAGAATAAACCCTCAATCACCATGGCTATCCAAGAAATGGAAAGGCTAGGCCATCCAGTATCGATTCAAGCAATCCTCCATGCCAACTGTTGTTGCTTCCAGAGATAGCCTCAGATTTCTTACAAGGCCAGTGCCTAGAACATCTAGATTTTGCATGTCTCATATGATTCTCAGGGGGTTGGAGACATCACCAATATTTTTTTATGTATGTCTTTATATATATATTAAACAACATGGGTTGGTTCATTTATGTAAAGGCATACACAATGTATTTATGGTACTTATTCACATATACAACCAGCAAAAATATATGTATAAATTAGTAGAGGCCAAGTGATTCAAGGACCTAGGATTTAATCAGCTTTGAAAGAGCAATGAGAGAGGATAAGGAGATAGAGTAACTCATCACATAGAACTTGAAGCGTGAGGAATTCTACACTTATCAAATAGAGCTTGAAGCCTCCAAATTTCTACACTTATCTGAGTTAAAGGTCAACATAATCGATGATTCATGGAGAACAATTTTAAAGATATAATATCAAAGATCCATACAGGCACATGCATTAACAAGTGAATACAAATGAATCTGTAATAACATATGAAACATTTCAAGTAGCAAGGATTACATGAATTTAGAGAGGAAAAATGAACATAATGGAATTTAACAAAGGGATAACATACTGCAGCACTCGAATGATGAATCACCACCATTTCCTTAATACTCTGAAAGATCCATATCATAAAGTCATATAGTCTTGAAAATAACATGTAGTTTTTTCATTAGGATTTTGAACCTTTGTGAAGTGTTGCTTACCCCTATTTATCTGGAGAGAAAAGCATTGAACATTAATTATAAAAAAATATCTCAGCCAAGCCTAAGCTGTCAAATTGACTGGTTGTCTCAGCTTGGGATGGCTTTGGGGCCAAAAAATGACTTACAAAAATTAATTGCTTCAATAAATGGCGACACATTATAGGATAATAAAACAAGTCAATCAAGAAGATGAAAACACCATTAATATCTCCAAGCCCATCCCTATGATTTCCTTTGTTTCAGGTTGTTTCTCACCCACATCTAGCCTCCTGTGTCACTGAGTTGATTCTGGTCAGTTCTGCCTTTACTACTTGAATTACTTGTTCTTCAAAACTGGGAGCGGTAAACTATTAGTTCAATGCCATAGTACAAAAGTAGATGATGCATGGGCGATACTTCATCTTCCCTCTACATGGAGCACCATGTTGAATAATTAAGTCCCCCCGAGCTTCCATGTCTTCATTTACTCTATCAGCGTCGACCCTAGTTTTGTGTAACAAGGGGACATTTTGGGTCAGCCCATGCCGATTTTGAATGTTGCATCTCCTTTCTTAAATGCCTCAGTTGCCAACCCACCATGCCTTTAAATTTTTGCATTACTTTTTCACAAATTTTTTGCATTGGGGTTTTCCATTAAGGGTTCTCATGGGACGAGACATTCTGGTCTATTTTAGCCCCTTTTGCTTCATGTGACTGGGGGATATGACCAAGCTTTTAGTTCTTGGGTACTAGGTCCTTTGGGCTTGTGTCTTTGAGGCTCGACACTTTGTTAAGTAGAATCCCATATATCGGTGATTTTCGATGCTCACCTTTGGTGCCTCTGCTTGACACTTGCGATTGCCGATATGTGGGACTGGGCCCACCCGGGATATCATAATCAACCATTTCATAGTATTACCTCTACTTGCTCTATTTTGTGACCGTGTTGTTGGATATATGCCGAAAACTACCCTCGCCATCCCACTGAGCGGAACTGAAATATACATTCTAATGTTCGTTGATCTAGGTCTATTAGTATTGCAACCAAAATACAAAAGAGGGCCTTTTTACGATATTTCATAGTGCTTTCCTATTGTTTGGATGCGAAAATTCAATAAAGAATGACACACATAAAATATGACATCGAGAGGCAAGACTTATATATTGCCATCGTAAAGTGAAAAGGGGCTTTAACACTGATTTTATGGTGATTTCCCAATATGTTAGACCTGAAATTTCTCAAAACCATAATACATAACCTTTCAGGTTCATCGTAATTGCAAGTCAAAAGGGAGTTCAACAAAGGAGGGAGTTATGTTTTGTGCGATTCCTAATTGCAATATCGCAATTGATGGGGGTAGGGTTCATTGTGATCGGCGGAGAGAACCTTATAGCGAGTGGAGAGAAGGTGGAAATATAACAATTAGTGGGGAGGACCTTATCGCAATCAACAGACAGTGAATGAACTTAGATATGACAATCGGTGGGGAATTTGCAATATGCAATATTAGTGAAGAATTTGTGATATCGCAATCAGCGGGGGAAAGAATTTTATTGATGTAGGTGGGAAACCTTGCGATATGCGATATCGCAATCTCAAAAGGAAAAGGGAGATGTGTGGATATGTATTGCAAAGGAAAATAGGATGAGAGCGATAAAGTTTTGTGGAATAGAGCCTTTTAAAATGCCTTCGGTATGTTTTATGATTTTTTAAAGATATTTCAAAGGGGAAAGGGGAAGCATGGCTAGAGTTGGAAATACAAATGGATTTCATCTAGAGTTAAAAATGGGTCACTGCGGCTAGAGTTTAGAAAACAAAGGAAAACATGGAGTTTGTGAAAGAAATGGTTTTAGGAGAATATGGAAGATTTCCAAAACAATTTAAACTAGATTTGTTCTTCCTCCTTTTATACCCAATTTGCAAATGACAACAATCTCTTTGTACAACTCGAACTCTCTTTTTAGAAGGGGAGAACATTGGCTCCACTTGGGGATGGGGCATTGGATTGCAATGCATCGAGACCGTGCAGACTATGAACTTCTCTTTTGGGCATGGAGTCTTTTCTAAACTAATGATAATTTTATGAAAGTGGAATTTTCAACAGAAACTAGAAATTTCATATAATAATTACAATACACGCACCAGTATTTGCAATGGGTGCAATACAAGTACCTCTAATTCTGGAAATAGAGTTTGAGGAATTGACCATTTACTAGCAGCTCCAATGATTCACTGTCTAGATTTTCGAGCAGGTACTCATTATTTCCTTTCTCTTCTGAAATTTGGAAAGGACTAAACCAAAGTGTGACAAATTTTCCATGCTTTCCTTTTTCTTCCCACTCAACGTCCCATGGGAGAACTGAATCTCCTGGTTGAAGAGGTTGATCCTCGGCCTTCTTGTCAAACAAGGATTTCATCTTTTGTTGGTAATTTTCCAATTTAGCCCCCACCTATTCTCGGTTTTCATGAAGCTCGACGAGTTGGTTTATCCTTCGTGTCAAGTCACTTGGCTCTTCCTTAGCTTCATTCAATAACTTTTCCACTCGCATTGACAATTGGATTGGGAAGATTGCAACCTTTCCATACACTAGCTCAAAAGACGATTTTCGAGTGGATCATATAGGATTTACTCGGTTAGCGCAGAGGGAAACTTCAATTGGGAGTCCCAGCTCTTCTGATTCTTGGTGATGATCTTCTTCATTACTCTCTCCACAGTTTTGTTCGAGGATGCAACCAATTCGTTACCTTGAGGATAGTAGATAGTGGAGTGCTTGATGACGATATTGAACTTTTGATAGGAGCCAATGAATTTTGTGGATTTGAACACTTGATCATTTCCAGTGATGATTTTGATAAGGAAACCAGAATGAGATAATATGTTTTCCTCCATAAACTTAATTACCACTAAGTGAGTAGCGTTTTTGGCATGAATAGCCTCTACCCACCTCGTGAAATAATCCATGGCTATTAATATCCACTTATGTTGGCCACTGGAAGGAGGCTTTATTTCTCCTATGAAGTATAGTCCCCACTGTCTAAAGCGTTCTTGCACATCCACTGGAATGAAGGGAAGAGGAGAAAGTTCTTGTCTCTCAGCAAATAATTGGCACTTTAGACATGACCTAACCTAGGAATGAACATTTCCAAACAATCTAGGCCAGTAGAATCCAGCATTGAGAATTTTGTGAGTTGTGGTATTCCAGCTATAATGACCTCCACAAAATCCTCCATGAAATTCCTCAATCACTTTATGAGTTTCGCCTTCTACCAAGCATAACAACAAAACTCCCACTAGGTCCTTCTAGTAGAGTTGACCATTGGATATGATATACTTTTGAGCTTGCAGTCTCAGAGTTCTGTATTTGTATTTATCCAACCCTAGTGGGCACCTTAGGATTAAGAGATAATGGATGATATTCTTATATGAGGGTGATCCCTCATATTTAGCATAGATATTTTGCTCTGATTTGTTAATCGTGTTCTGTTGAACCTCTGTTCTGCCTTCCTCTCTTATCAAGTTATCCCTAAAGCTTGGAAATTAGATTATGAATAAACCTTGGCCAACCCCTGGCCTTTTATGAGCTTAGTAGTATTTATGTCTAACTCATATTATTGTATCTTTTCTATCCACCTACCCCTTTTGCCTGCACTATCTCCTTGGATAAGGATTTCCTTGACCGTTATCATTGGGACAAATGTTGTGTTTTACGATTGTAGCACATACATTCAAAATCTCTTCAAAGCCTTGACTACTGCATACGCTTGTTTCTCCAAGATGTTATATTTTAGATGAGAATCCATCGAGACTTGGATGAATAAGGTGATGGGATGTTCATAATCATCTTTATTCTTCTGTAGTAGAAGTGCGGCAATAGTATGCAGAGAAGCAAAATAAAATATATCAAAACACGCTAAGTAGACAGGGCTGACTAGTACCGAGGCTTTAACCAAATTTTCTTTAATTCTAGTAAAACAATCTTGGGGGGTAGGGCTCCGTCTGACTTCATTTTCCTTTTTTAGCATATTTCTAATACCCTTTACTATTTTTGCATAGTTGGGTGTGAACCTCCTCAAGAAATTGATTATCCCCAGAAAGGCTTGGACCTCTTTCTTATTTCTGGGTAGATGAATATGAATGATAGCTTTGACTTGCTTAGGATCAATTTTCACTCCTTCTTGTGCTAATATGTGTCCTAGTAGCTTCCCCTCACTTAGGGCGAACTGAGATTTCTTGGGATTCAAAGAAAGACCATACCTCCTGCATTTCTCAAAGGTGAGTGTTGAGCATTAGAAAAGGTATGTAATTGTCACTTATTTCGATATCTTTTCCTTTAATTCATAACTTCTTTACATTATGAAATGGGCATATGATGAAGGATTATGATAAAGTTTAAGGGATTTGTGAGTAATGTAAAATTAATAATTATTACCTTTTTCTGTGCAGAAAATGAAGAAAATGGAAGATCGCCATTTCAGAAGAAAAGACAAGACAAAATCAACTGTTGTCCCTTTGACAGGGAATCACATCGAGACAAGGCAATCCACATCAGAGTGCATGAGCCAGGAAAAGGAAGAAGAAATACCATATCAACGCAAGAGGACGAAGAGATAACTGAAGGATAACGATATGGTGAATCCCTTAGGATCCTTTGATATTGAGGGATCGCTACCTTAACAATATCTGTATCTTCGGTCTTTCCACCTGGCCGCTATAAAAAGGGACAACATTGCTAGCTCAGGGGGTGGATTATTTTGTTTTATAGAACTTTCTATTGCAAATTGAACTTTGATCATCAAATGTATTTAAAGAGCGATTACTGTAACTTTGTTTTCATGATTAATATATAAACTTTGTTGTTGTTTCGTCTTTGATTCTGGAGTAACCGCAGCAAGGCATCCTTGGAGGCTAAGGGCCCAGCCCTAGTGGATCACTTGCTTCCTTTAGCATTATTTCCCAATTCCAAGTCGTGTTTGGTTTGATTTCTTTTACTTTCTTCATTCAGTAATTTTCCATTCCTTATCATTTCGTTTGCTAGCTCTATTATATTTAATTCATATTTGAATAGTAAGGTTATCTTCTGCAACTAAAATGTTATGTTGTTCATTCTGAAATCTATCGCATTGTTGTTCCCTTATAGATTGACATTACTGTGTAACATTGTTGTTCCTTTACAGATCAACATTATTGTTCGTTTATAGAGTAACGTTGTTGTGCATTTATAGATCGGTATTGTTATTTATTTAGCTACGGTGTATATCTAATTGTGATTGATGTTCATTTGGATTATCATTCCATTGAAATTGTAATTGCTGTTTCTTTATAACCGTGGTTAATATTTATTATTCAACTCAGATTACTGATTCCATCATTATAGATCTGCTATGTGTTAATATTTGATTTAGTTTGTTCTGCATTTTCACTTGATTTAGTTCGTTGTTCAATATTTTGTGGATTTACTTAAGCTTGTTGTTTCATTCTTAGTTTTCTGTTCGATTCAATTACTAGTTAAAGATTGCTGCTCAATTCCTTTAAATTAGGATTGCTACTTGATTCATTCTTGTAAGATAAAGCTTTGATGTTCAATATTTTCAAATAGATTAGTTGTTGTTCCCTTTTATGTTAATTGAATTATCATTTCAAGTAATTTCTTTGGTGTGAACAGAACGATCTACAACTGTAGTGAACATTGACTATTGTTGTCTAGTTCCCAGATTGGAGATCTTCTCTTTGATTGCTTTTCATTTGCATCAGTTTACAAAGGGAAGAGTTATCATTACTGCACCCTTGACTGATGAATGTTGTAGTTTCTTAAATGAATGATTTAGTTACAAAGCATTTCAATTTCTTTCCATTACATTTAGAGTTTGTTTCCAACATTTGTTTACTTTTGTAACAACACTATACTACTAGCATTACTCTTGACAAGTGACCGCCTCAGACTGAGTACACTCTTGAGATAACAAATCGTACCTAGATTGATAATTAATGTAAGGTAAATAGAGGTTAAAAAGACCCTTTTTACTGCTCTACATTTGGCATCATTGCTGGGGAAGAGTGTAGCCATATGTTTGTTTTGAGAGTAGTGTAAGTACCTACTAGGAGAGAATTGGGTTTTAAAAACGGAAGATAAGAACCTATGTACAGAGCATGTAACAGCCCTGCTCCCCTGCCTACTTTCCTATAGATTTTTTGTTATTTTGGGTAGAAACCAGCATTTGATTTGTGTGCATGACTAAACAGAAAAAACCTGAAAAGAATCCTAAACCACTACCCAAACCTGATAAAGCTAAGGGGCCGATGACGCTTGGTCAATCAACCTTTATAGACAAAATCCTTAAGAAAGAAAAATATCAGCCTTCAGTAGGACCTAGAAAAGCTGCTTCGAGACAACCTACTAGTTCCCTTTAGGCCACAGGATCACCATCTGTAGCCTTTGCTGAGGTGCATAGTCAAACTGAGGAGAACGATTTTCAAGAAATTGAGAATTCTAGCCCAAAACCATTGCAAGAAGGGAACCTTAGTAATCTCCCTGAAGGGAGAGGAGAAACAGGGGAAACTAAAGAACCAAAATGTCCTTTTGGAATAATTCAACCATTAAGCAGCCCAGATAAGGGAAGTGCTGTAAAAATCATCCAGAATCATGTTGAAGAACTTGAAGAGCTAAAATCCCCCCAAACATCAATTCAGCAAGAACTCTCATCATCCCAGACAAAGGAATTGTTGTTAAGGCCATTCTTGCTCCTTCTAGCCAGCCTAAGAATACCCTCCTAGAAATCCCAGAAGGTTATTGGCACATATTTGACCAAATGGCCCACAACCAGCAAACTCCCCAAACCTCTACACTGCAATATCCCATTGTAGATACTGTAGTTAATGCACCTATGAAGGCAATTCCTCTCCAGCATTTCCCTACATTTCATGGCCTAACATCGGAAGACCCAAATGCATTTTTGTTTGAATTCGATGTGTTGTGCAGAGGATATGACTATACCACCGATCCCCAAAAGTTGAAATTATTTTCCTCTACATTAAAAGGAGCTACTTTACGATGGTTTATGGGGTTGGGTGGAGGTGTTATAAATGATTGGGATCAGATGAAAGGTGTTTTCCTGAAGAAATATTAGCATTATTGTAGGTTCAGAGAGTTAAAGGATGAAATATTTCAGATGCTAGCTAGACCTAATGAGACATTAGAATAATATGTTGAAATTTTTCAGTATAATCTTCAAAGATCTCCTTATGCATCATTACCTTTACCTGATAATGTATTGAAAACAACACTAATTGAAGGCATGAAGGAACAATGGATTGAAACACTAAATATTATGGGAAAAGGAGATATCTATCAAAAATATTTTGCTAACATCATTGATTTATGTATCAGGAGCTCACGAGGCAACACAAGGCTAAAACCAGTGGAACATGACAAGTTTACATGGGACAACAAGATCTCTGGAGGAGTAACTCGCACAGAAATTGGACATTTACTAGAAAATTTTAAAACTGATATATTGGGGACTCTGACAACGCAGCTCAATATTATGCAAGAGAAATAGAAACAAGAAGAAGCAGAGCAAAATCTAGCAATATTCTATCCCAGATGCAGAAAGAAACATAACCACAAATAATTCCCCTTAGATGTAGTTCACATTTGCGCCATTTGTACAAAAGACCACTCTACGGAGAGCTGCCCCTCACTTCCTGGTTTGAAATCAGTATATAAAGAAGTGGAAGAAGAACCAGAATTGTTGTACCTACTTAATCAGTGTCGTCAATGGCAGCCACGATAGTCAGGTATGTTCCCTGATCCATCTTATTTCCAGCCTCCGCAATATCATGCTCAGCAATATAATACAATGTGGCAAAATCAACCTCCCTTCTGAAATTGGTCACAACAACCATTTCCTTCACCATCTCCATGGCCGAACCAAACAAGCCAATCTGATTGGCCTAATTTTCCCTACGCTCCACTAGACTGGCAAAATAATGCATATCCAACACAATGGTCCCCTCCCACTTCGCAGAGTCAAGCCTGGCAGACAAACTGGCAAAGAGCGATGAATCAACCAGTAGGAACCAGGAAGTGAGAACTCTGTGTAAAAAATCCAAGGAGGAGAATAACAAATAATCGAATAGTCCAAGCAGTTGGCACCCTATCTGATCTATTATCAAGAAGAGAAGCACCTTTTAAATATGAAGACACAGGAAATCCAATAATGACAGTACAAATTGATGGAAAAACCTTTTCAAATGCCTTAGTTGATTTAGGGGCTGCAATTAATATTTTAACAACCACCACTTGTCAAAAACTAGGCATTACATCAATAGAACGAACCTTCAACTTATTAGAACTGGTTGACCGATCAGTGGTTAGGCCAGAAGGTACACTACATGATGTCATGGTATCTGTTGATTCCTGGGAATATCTTGCCGAATTTCTAATAATAAACCCCAAAAACCGACTTGATGGACATTCGTTAATTTTAGGCAGACCTTGGCTTGCAACTGCTGATGCTTACATTGGTTTCTGACAAGGCAATATGACCATAACTAGAGGGAGTAACATCAAGAATCTAGCCCTATACCCCCTATCCCAGCCAAGTGTAACAATAATAAAAACTAACAAACATCCAGTATCATACCTCACTGAAAATATTAGAACCCCATTAACCATAGAAGATGCCCTCGATTTCAAAGATCAAACAGAGGATGATGTTATTAACATCTTCATTAACCAAGCTGAATCAAGATCCCATGTACAATGTCACATGATACAGGCAACATTTGACAATGAACTAGATGAAGATCCTCTCAAAGACACCCACGATCAGAAAATACCCACTACCTTTGTTTCAAATAGCAAAACTATAGAGATTGAGCCAGGAAAAACCTTGAACATCAATAATAACTTGACTCTTAAACAAGAAGAGAAGCTGGTCCAACTACTAAGAAAATAGAAGGAATCTTTTCCATGGGATTATCCAGACATGAAAGGAATCAATCCCTAGCTATGTACACACCACATTTATACAGAAAAGGATGCAAGACCTGTTCGCTAACCTCAACGGAGACTCAACCCTCACCTGAAAGACATCATGAAAGATAAATTACAAAAACTTTTGGATGTAAAATTTATTTATCTGATCTCTGATAGAAAATGGGTCTCTTCGCTAGTAGTGGTGCCAAAGAAGAATGGAAAGTGGAGGATTTGTGTAGATTATAGAGAATTAAACAAAGCAACCTAGAAAGACTACTTTCCCATTCCATTCATTGATCAGATATTAGATACATTACCATGAAATAAATTTTTTTCTTTCTTGGATGGTTTCAGTGGATACAATTAGATTCAGATTGCCCCTGAAGACCAGGACAAAACCACTTTTACCTGTCCTTGGGGAAAATTTTCCTACAGACTCCTACCCTTTGGCCTATGCAATGTCCCTGCCACATTTCAAAGGGCCATCCTCAGCATATTTTCAGATTTAATAAATGAAGGGCTCGAAGTATACATCGCTGATTTCACACCATACAGAGATGATTTCGACCCAGCATTAGACACATTGGAAAAGATGTTGCAGCAATGTATCGCCACCACGCTCTGCTTGAGCCATGAAAATTGTCATATGATGATGACTGAAGGAATTATCCTAGGTCATTATATCTCAGCAACTGGAATACAGGTAGATCCAACCAAAATTCAAATAATTTTATTAATACCTACTCCTACCACACAGACAGAGGTATGTAGTTTTCTTGGATTTTCTGGTTATTATAGGAGATTTATAGAACATTTTTCTCAAATAGTCGCACCTCTATATGCACTGATAGGAAATGTCGATTTTGTTTGGACAGATAAATGTGACCGTGCTTTTGAGGATTTGAGAAAGCTTGTGTCAATAGCCCCAGTGGTCAGAGGCCCAAATTGGGACCTACCATTTCAAATTTCATCAGACACTTCAGACACAACTATTGGAGCAGTCCTTGGGTAGGAAGAAGACAAAAAACCATATGTAATATATTATATCAACAAGAGTTTGTCTCCTACGGAATTAAATTAAACTGTTACTGAAAAAGAATTCTTAGTTGTAATACATGATGTAAATAAATTTAGGCATTATATCACTAGATATCCTATTGTTCTATATACAAATCACTCTGCCATAAAACATTTAGCAAATAAACCTATTACAAATGGTAGGTTAACAAAATGGTTGATTTTATTGCAGGAATTCGACATCACAATGAAAGATCGACCTAGGAAAGAAAATCCTGCAGCTGATTTTCTTTCATGAATGCCGAAATCAGTGGACGCAGCAGCAGTGGAAGATCAATTTCTAGATGAACATTTATTTGCTGTTACTGTCAAAACACCCTAGTATGTTGATGTTGCAAATTATTTAGCAGTAGGTAAATTACCAAAGCATCTGAACCCTAATGAATGAAAAAAGATCATGCAACATAGTACTCGATTTTCTTGGATTGGGGGCTACCTATTTCATACAGCAGTAGATATGCATATCAGGAGATGCATCCGTGAAGACAAAATATTTGACATCTTGAAAGCCTGTCATGATGGACCATATGGTGGACATTTCGTAGATCGGAGAACTGGTCACAAAGTTTTGCAAACAGGTTATTATTGACCCACAATATTCAAAGATGCAAAAAAATTTGTTCAAGCTTGTGACAGTTGCCAAAGAGCATGACACCCTGGATAGTCCAACGAAATGCCTTTAAACCCGCAGCTAGTAATTGAACCATTTGAGCGTTGGGCAATCGATTTTTTTGGTCCAATGAACCCATCTTCAAACCAGAAAACATATATTCTGGTAGAAACTGAGTATGTGACCAAATGGGTTGAAGCAGAGGCACTTTCAAGAGCTACAGAGGACTCTGTCATTCTTTTTTTGTTCCAAATATTTGTGTGATATGGCCTCTCAAGAGACATAATCATGAACGGAGGACCACAGTTTATAGGTAATAAAATAACTGCAACATTAAAAAACTATCATATTCAGCACAAGATTACCACTCCGTATCACCCACAGGCAAATGGCCAAGTAGAGAGCATGAATAAAGTCATAGAGGCAATATTAATAAAAACCGTTGCATCACACAGACGCAATTGGGCTACAAGATTGCCAGAATCCTTCTGGGCATACCAAACAACATGAAGAAACACCACCAGTTATTCCCCATATCAACTAGTATTTGGAAAGGAACCCATCTTTCCAATAGAATTCGAAATACAAATGTTGAGAACAACATAGGAGGTCGGTCTAGATTTAAATGAGGCCCAGACCAATAGATTACAACAAATCAATGAGCTAGATGAAATCAGGCTCTTGGAACTTCAACATATCGCATTAATCCAACAACAAAGAGCAAAATGGCACGATGCCCTCATCAAAAACAAATTCTTCCACGAAGGAGACTGGGCACTTCTATATGATTTCAGGTTTCAGGATTTCTCGGGAAACTTCAAACTCGCTGGCTGGGACCATTTGAAATCCAGAAAGTGCATGATAATGGTACCATTACTTTAACTACCATTGATGGATCTGGACATACCTTTAAAGCAAATGGCCACCAAGTTTGATTGTACCACAAATCGCTTACTCGGGAATCCTTCTACCAGCAACTCTGCAAAGACTCTGACATGCAAATTCTAGCCGAGGAAGAGAACTCTTCCTTGCCTTTGGTTCACTAAGTAAGTTTATTGCTTTTAATTTTGTACATAATTTTTTTTGTTCTATTTGTGTATATTACTTTCTATACAGATTTCTGCATTTCTGCAATTTTTCTTACATTTTGTTGTTCCTTTTTGAAGGAACAACACTTTTGCCATTTTGATGTTCCTTTCCAAAGGAATAGCATTTTCACCATTTTGCTGTTCCTTTTCAAACGAACAAAACTTTTGCATTTTTTGTTCCTTTCCAAAGGAACAACAATTTCACCATTTTGCTGTTCCTTTTCGAAGTAACAACACTTTTGCATTTTGTTGTTCCTTTCCGAAGGAACAACATTTCCGCCTTTTTGCTGTTCTTTTCTGAAGGAACAACACTTTCGCATTCTTGCTGTTCCTTTCTGAAGGAACAACACTTTCGTTTTTGCTGTTATTTTCCGAAGGAACAACACTTTCTTTTTCCTTTTGTTCCTTTTCGAAGGAACAACACTTTCATTTTTGTTGTTCCCTTCCAAAGGAACAACACTTTCATTTTTCTGTTGTTCCTTTCCAAAGGAACAACACTTTTGTTTTTGCTGTTCCTTTTTGAAGGAACAACACTTTCATTTTTCTGCTGTTTTTCCGAAGGAACAACATTTTCACTTTTTCGTTGTTCCTTTTCAAAGGAATAGCACTTTCGTTTTTCTGTTGTTCCTTTCTGAAGGAACAACACTTTCATTTTTTTTTTGTTTCTTTCCAAAGGAACAACATTTCCACATAGTTTGTTTGCGGTTGCTTAATTTGCTGTTCCTCTCAAGGAACAGTGGTTCCGAGCATTTTTTTTTTCCTTTTTGTTGTTGGGAAAAGTATCCAATACGGAATGACCCTATCCCACTCTAAGGGTGATAGTACCTCAGCAACAATCAAAGCAAAGCTATTCAAGATTACTTCTTTATGAGATGTAAGAGAGAGGAGAAAGAGATCCACTAACCGTTATCTTCCGCTTAATGATTGATCCAATCTTCCCTCTTTGCTGCTTGCTCCCAGCTCCTTGCTCTTTCACTGGCCCAGCTACACAAAGATCCTGCAAAATGACAAGAGAGGGAAACTACAAGAATCATACATTCATAATTGATTCAAGGATTAGAATAAATCAAATATACAAGTATCAATACGCCATTGAGACACATG
Organism: Pinus tabuliformis; assembly: GCA_031772625.1. Taxonomy (NCBI): domain Eukaryota; kingdom Viridiplantae; phylum Streptophyta; class Pinopsida; order Pinales; family Pinaceae; genus Pinus; species Pinus tabuliformis. Next base: position 404,083,184 of record CM062818.1, on the reverse strand, counting down.
CATATAGAAGAACCTCAAATGCTTTATTAATGGAAGAAGTAAAGTTCCGAGAGTGTTACAACCATAAGAGGCCCAATCCAGCAACACCTCCCAGTAGATAGAAATCTCCTCTTCACCTCCTTCAAGCAAATCACCCAATAGTTCTATACTCAAACCAACAACACTTCCTTACATTCACAAGATTCCAGCCTCCTTAGACCTCATGAGAGAGCTCTATATATAGGAGTTTTGGAGAAAGGATGAGTCAGCTTGAGGCTGGCATGAAGCTGACTAGTGTCCTCTCCCACTTCAGTTATTCTTCAGTTCTTGAGTCCACTTGGAGGTTCTTGCTTCCACTTGGAGATCTAGACCCTCTTACTCATCACTAGGCGAATTCCCTGATCCAAGTGTCATTTTGGAAGCTTCCTGGGCATTGACACCTTGAGGAATGACTCTGCCACTTGGCCAATCTCGCCCAGCGCAGGTACAGAGTGGAGCAGTTGACATTCAGCGCAGATGCTCAGTGGAGCAGTTGACATGATCCAGAATTAGCTTGTTTTTGAGTGTTTTCAGGTGGAGAACTGATATTCAGTGCTGTGGTTTGCTGACCTTGTTCCTCTAGGGGTAGGAACAACATGTTTAGGGACTTTGGATCCCTTAGATTATTGACATTTCATGCTTCATGCTGTAAGGCACAAAAATGTCTATAACAGTTGCCCCCTAAAGTATGAGGTCGTTTATCGGGTGAAATGCTTTATTAGGAGGATCCGAAGTTCATTCAATCGCTGAGAGGTGACCTGTAATAAAATACAATACAATACATTATTTTTCATTCTGCTTTCATGATCTAGCTGAGGCGGGCATTCCCATGCTCAGCTTTATAAATTCATTTTGGTACATAGAACAGACGATCGTCTGATGGTAGACTGATAATTCTCTGCTGAAATTATCATCCTTTGAGTAGGATGATCATCTGCTGCAATGATGTACATATCAAATGTCTTTATATTTCCTGAATATATATCGCAGCCCGGATGGATGAAACTAGATCCGGGGTCTTCAAACTCGTTCGATCTTCACTCTAAGTACAAGTCGATCCATGTGAGAATTGCGCTGAAGTCGAACATGGAAAGACATCGCTTGATTACCGGTCAATAATGTAAACCGTTAACAAGCGCGAGAGGAATCACCGATAATGATAATGACCCTCAAGGTACTGCAGTACAATTCGCGTGGTGTGAATAAAGGACTTGGCGTCGAACACCACGCAAAATCTTCTGGTCGAAGGTCATTAATGTATACCTGTCGCCGGAAGTGAGAAACTTGCCATTAAGGCATGCAAGCTTCAAAGTACTGGGGGGTTTGTCCCTAGATCAACTTCTTGGATAATGAGCTGAAGTCGACAAGAAGCGATCCGTCAAAGGAGGGCCTTAATGAATCCCACATCAGTGACACGGAACGGAGCTAATGATTTTAGTGGAGGTGAAAACAATCTGTGAAATATGATTCAGGGTGGCGATCATGGGTGGATGAAGGATAATGTATGGCAGTGGATGGGACACGGTTGACTCTTTCTGAACAACATCTCTTGAACATATAACGACACTGATGTGATGGATCGGTAGCATTACCCCAAATGTGGATGGTTTGGCGAAGACCATGGTGATGAGACCGGTGAATGAAACAACCCAACCCGATGTGATACGGAGGAAAAGTGTCATGTTCAAGAGCGACTTGCTACCATTAAAGCTTTGAGGTTCTCCCAATTTTTCCCCAGTCATTTCTGACCAGTACCTCTTTATTTTTGTCAAGCTTGAGGAGGATAACATATGCTTGTTCTATAACCTGCCCTTCGGGCAAGCCCATCGCTATGTTTTAACGAGCCTAGCGATAGGGAAACTCGTTCTCGTCTAAAGACAAGTTTGTCACTATTTAATCATTTTAACGAGTCTAACGACAAGGAAAACTCGGTCCTTTTCATTTTTAGAGAGTCTGAAAAGGTACAGAAAGTCAACTCCAAAATTCCTTTTTTGTCATCTAATCCCTTAAGTCCGAAAAAGTATAAAACAATACAGAAGGGATGAGTTTTCGATAACTTTAACGAGCCGAATAAAACAAGCGCTCGACCTTTTTGTGCAATAATCCCTCAGGTCCAAAAAGATTAAAATCTAGAAGAGGGATAGCTCTTCCGGTCACTTTTAACGAGCTGGAAGGCCAAAACTCGGCAAAATTTTCATATTTTACGAGTCAGGAGAAAAGAGCTCAAAGAAGACTCGTCTTTTGAGGAACGAGTGATAAACAGGGATAGCAGCAGATTCCAGGTACAGGTTGGAATTTTCCAATCACGGCAGTGTCACAAGGATGGCTAGGTGAAATCACTCTTCGCAGCTGTTCCTCAAAATAGGTAAACAATCATATGGAGGTGAACGATCGGCCAAATGAAATGGAGGTGGCGGGTGCAAACACGACCAAGGCTTTTTATGGCTAATAAATTTACGATCACAGTGGTTATTTACCAAGATGGGTTCATTTTTTAATGAGCTTGACTGCTCAACCTTATGTTTATTTTTTAACGAGCATGAACTATGTACTAAAACTGCTCGGATCTTCGCTTTTCTATTTTTTAACGAGCATAAATTCCACAGTAAAACTGCTCGATTAATACCAGTCATAAGATAAGAAATGTCTCCTGTGAGATAGCTATTTTTTATGGAGCTTTATCTCACGAAGCTATGCTCCTAATTTGGCAAATTTTGACTTTTGCCCCACATCCTTTCTTTATGCAAGTTAGGAAACGACTAATCCAAAAAACAGATAAATAACCGCTCTTGGCTTGCACTCCAAAAGGTTTGCATGCCCCTAGGTATAAAGTACAATTTCAAGGCTGCCCCTACTTATCCGATAAAACATTTGTTTTAAAAGGGTGAGGCTTGCCTCTTTCTGGTTACCCAAAGATTGTTTTGTTAACACCATCAAACGAAAACATTTCCTCGGCACTGTCTACCGAAGTAGACAATGGTGAATGACCTTTGTCAAACAAGTAACCTTGACAAAAGAATCCTGTTCCAGAACAACCCCTCTTCCTCTACGGACGGGGTACGGACTAGTCATATTCTCCCGCGGAAATTCTATTTTATACCTAAGGTTTTTTCTGCCCGAAGCAGACCAGGATGCATGCCCCCTGGGTTCCAGTCCCATCTTTTCGAATCACTCGCACTCATCGGGAAGGAGGACTGGGGGTGGAGACATTTCTTGGGTGAATAGACCATTGAGGGTTGGTATGTGACTATTTGCGATGCGTGATCCCGGAAATGAAAGTTGGTCTACGAGCTTGACCATTCTTCCTTCGTGTGGAAAACACATTACTCTAAAGAGTGAGGAGACTATAGCTCCCATGCAATATATATAGTCTCGTCCAAGGAGTAGGTTATAATCCAAGGGTCCTTGAACGACCATCACGTTCATTTGAACGGTCTTCCCTTTCAATGTAACAGGTACATTGGGGAGGATCCCTAATGGTCGACTGGTTCCTTTATCAAAACCCGAGAGATTTCTTATCTCAGGCAAAAGCGCCGGGGAACCCAGTGCTTTCCAAGCAATAGAGGAAAGGATACTCACAGATGCCCCTTCATCAATGATAGTTCCAGCCATTACCATTCTGTAAATTTGGACAATGATTCTGAATGGTATACTGGCTGGTAACCGGGGTCTGCCTAGTTGGTTCCAATCAAAGGACACAACCAGGTTGCTTGGTGGTGGGACCGAATACACGGCCGGATATGACCCTGACGATGTTCCTTCCTGCGATAAAGGAATGGGTGCATTGCCCTGATGCTCATCAGAATCTGTGTTGATGAAAAGAATCTGGATGGTGTCATCCTTATTCTCTTCAGTGAGGGTGTCATTTGAAGATGAATCTTCAGTGACGGTGTCATTTGAGGATGAAACCTCTGAAGGAAGAACCGGGTCAACTGTCGTATCGACCTTTAGACTTTCGTCTGGTCTGGATTCAGTAGGTTCATTTTCAATGACTGACGCTTCAGCTGACCACTTGAGCGGGCCAGCTGTATTTTCAACCAACGAAGGACTTGGCACGAGTTTTTTGTATCCAGGAGGAAGTCTCAACGGTGAAACCGGGCGATCTTCCAAAACTCTCTTCGCTTCATCTAAGAAGGGACAACGGTGGATGGCGTGATCGCCTTCACACAGTCTGCAGGGGAATCTTGCTCCCTCTCTTTGTCTTGAACCTTCACTTTCGCTGGTTGATGGTAAGCAATCAACATGGCTATCAGAGGTTGATGCTCCCGAATTGTGCAACCGAGGGGACCAGTCCCTTAGTATCCGGGGAATACAGGGACAATCTCTATGGAAGTGGTCTTCTCTACATATGACACATGGCGATTTAGGCCCGGTCTGTGCTGTGTGTGGATTTTTGTCAGATGTCTTTTGCTTGCCCCCAGTCGCCTTAGGCTCCTTCTTCTTCTTCTCTCTCTTCTTCTTCTCCTTCTTCTCCATGGGAGCTTGGCTTTTGCCGGCTCTACCTTGCGAAGATGAAGGATTGGAGGAAGAGTTATAGCAAGTAGAAGGCTGGTGGGCAGCTCTAGACTCATCTAACTGTTGACTCGACTGTTCAGGAACCATGGTGTTCTGAACTACATTGGTTGAGAATAGCCAAATTGGCAGGCCAATTGTCAGTCCTGGAAGCGACAATGTGGCCATGTGGGGCGCACCAACTTCTCCCCAAGAGGAGAAAGGACTAGGATTTCCATCATGTGGAATTCCTTGGTTGGGGCGTTCCATGTTCTCAACCTACAGATCAACGCAGGAATAGGAGGTGATTATGTTCCGTTTAAAATAAATTTTATAACGACGCTTTAGACACAACTTGCTTTTTCACTTTTTAAGAGTCGAGAAAAAGCTAAAGATGACTCTAGTCTCCTTCGATGTTTTAACGAGCCCGAAGTGACAAATGCTCGGATGGACTTTTTCAGTTATAGAGTTTGAAAAAGGCCAAAAGAAACTGCTCTGGAGTTCTAGGCAGAGGGTGTGCCAAACTTTTCGCAAAACCACAGAATACGTTTTACGGTACGAGTGGTCGATCTTCGTGAATGCTGTGTTCACTGCATTGCGATCAGTAGGGCGGCCGACACAGTTTCCTATGGATAAAGGCTTTGTTCCTATAGGGGTCTCCCAATATATACGCGACGGTACGTGGGAGCACAAGTCCGTATTGATACTTATCGCTTCACCGTGGAGGAATCACCCAACCACTCAACGCTAAGATATCACGTTTAACGACGCCGGAACACGTCTCTAGCTTAGACCTCTATGTGTTTGCGTTATGTTTCAATGCGTTGTTATGTAAATTCAATTTATTTTAAGGTTGATCTTGTTTAGCAGTTTGCCTTTATGGATCACCACGAGATGTATAGTAACACTCCTAAATGCAGTCTAAGATGATAAGCAAGCTTTTCAATCTTTCAACTTTGAAAATCTTAACTACTGAGGGAAAAGAAAGACAACATCTTTTCACACAGATCATAGAGCACACACTAATGCACTTTTTCCTAAATCAACATGCAAACTGTCATAATGCACATGCACAATGCAGATATTTCTTTTCTCTTTCTTAATGTTTGTGCGATACAAAAAGAAAGCTGTTGTATAACTTTGAATTCAATTTCAAGTGAAAGCAAACAAGTTTGTCCAAAATCAAAAGACACCTTAAGATTTACTTGTTTCGACACTAGAAATATGTAAACTCAAACCATATGACGAAAGCAAAAGCTCAATCAGTTATGAACAGCAAACAAACTAACTCTTAAGATCAAAACGACACTTTATCACAGGTCTAGATCTAAGAGGCCACAACAAGACTAGTTCACTTTCGTTATGGGAAACTGCAAATGATATAAGAAATACACAAAGAACAAATACAGTTTCTTTATACAACTGAGGCAGAATAGTGGCAAGGAAAGTTGGTTTCAGATAGGTACATTGACTGGTAACAGGCTGCAAAAACAAGGGTGAAAACAGGGCAAGAAACAGCAGGAAACCCCAGTAGCACAAGGCAAGACTGGTTCAGCGCAGGTGGTACACTGTCACTTTGACATTCAGCGCAGGTAGCCCCTTCGGGAACTGTGCTGAAATGCAGACAGCCTTCACACAGCCTGCACTGAAGAACGAAACTTTCGTTTCTCTTGGTTTCCGGGTCACAGATTGCTCAAAAATTCACAGTTTTTGGCCAAATCAGAAGCTATCAGTCAAGTACACACTAAGGGATGAGAAGGAGGATGAAAAGCTATCACTAAGAGCTATTTAGAGTCCTTGTGGATCAGCTCTTCAAATCATAAACTTGCCCAGAAACTGAGCTAGAGTAGCTGCCCTCTACTTTGCATTTGAAAGATCCAAATGCAGTTCGATTCGGTACTCCCTTTGTTTATGAAATGAATAGCAAAAAACACAAACAACCAACAAGATACGATCCCCAGTGGAGTCGCCAATTTGTTGTTGGGAAAAGTATCCAATACGGAATGACCCTATCCCACTCTAAGGGTGATAGTACCTCAGCAACAATCAAAGCAAAGCTATTCGAGATTACTTCTTTATGAGATGTAAGAGAGAGGAGAAAGAGATCCACTAACCGTTATCTTCCGCTTAATGATTGATCCAATCTTCCCTCTTTGCTGCTTGCTCCCAGCTCCTTGCTCTTTCACTGGCCCAGCTACACAAAGATCCTGCAAAATGACAAGAGAGGGAAACTACAAGAAGCATACATTCATAATTGATTCAAGGATTAGAATAAATCAAATATACAAGTATCAATACGCCATTGAGACACATGCATATAGAAGAACCTCAAATTCTTTATTAATGGAAGAAGTAAAGTTCCGAGAGTGTTACAACCATAAGAGGCCCAATCCAGCAACACCTCCCAGCAGATAGAAATCTCCTCTTCACCTCCTTCAAGCAAATCACCCAATAGTTCTATACTCAAACCAACAACACTTCCTTACATTCACAATATTTCAGCCTCCTTAGACCTCATGAGAGAGCTCTATATATAGGAGTTTTGGAGAAAGGATGAGTCAGCTTGAGGCTGGCATGAAGCTGACTAGTGTCCTCTCCCACTTCAGTTATTCTTCAGTTCTTGAGTCCACTTGGAGGTTCTTGCTTCCACTTGGAGATCTAGACCCTCTTACTCATCACTAGGCGAATTCCCTGATCCAAGTGTCATTTTGGAAGCTTCCTGGGCATTGACACCTTGAGGAATGACTCTGCCACTTGGCCAATCTCGCCCAACGCAGGTAGCCTTCATTAAAGTTGACATTCAGCGCAGGTACAGAGTGGAGCAGTTGACATTCAGCGCAGATGCTCAGTGGAGCAGTTGACATGATCCAGAATTAGCTTGTTTTTGAGTGTTTTCAGGTGGAGAACTGATATTCAGTGCTGTGGTTTGCTGACCTTGTTCCTCTAGGGGTAGGAACAACATGTTTAGGGACTTTGGATCCCTTAGATTATTGACATTTCATGCTTCATGCTGTAAGGCACAAAAATGTCTATAACACTTTTTACTTGCATTTTTTGTGTGCAAATATTCTTTTGCTGTCCCTCTAAAGAAACATCAATTGTTCCATCTAAATAACAGCACCTTTTGAGTGCACTTTTCTTCTTTTTGTGTTTATGTGTGTTTCATCATTTAGAGGATTTTTTTTAGTGATGGTCATTTGAGGCACATCTATACATGTATGCAAGAATAAAAAAACTAGAGGATACTGAAATCAGAAAATAAAAAAAAGATCATTATCCTTAAAAGAAATTGCTTTGAATTGATAAGAGAAAATACGGAAGGACACAACTATTTATATCACTTTGCTTTCTCTATTTTCACTAATATCAATGTGGTTGATTATTTTTATCATGATGGTTCTTTCTAAATCCCCATAATTCTCCTTGATGATTATTATTGAATAAGAATAAGGGCATATTTTACTCTTGTGAGATGTTCATACTTCTTCCACCATCCCTACTCTTAAGGAGTGTTGAGCCACCCTCTGTATATAAATAGCAAAAGTGTTAGATAAAAGAAAAGAAGAAAAACAAAAGATGTATATCTATATGATTACTAATATGATTTGCCAGATGAAGGATAGGGGATCTCATTAAGAGCCAACCTACCATGATCATAAGGAAGAAAGTGAAGTGGCGTTCCCACTATGGCCATGCCACCAGGGATATGATCCAAGAGGCACATCAGAAAAATAAAAATTCCTTGGAACAAGAGGTCTCATCACAAGTCGACCTGCCCACCTTTCACTCCTTCCTGGTGAATGGCATTGTGATTCATCTGGTTACCAAGCTAGCACAATTGCTTCCATTTTGACATTGCACAACACTTTCCTAGGCATACACAAAGGATTATGGTTCCAAGGGTGAAATAAACAACTCTGTCAAGGTTATGGACACCTGTGGGTAGCAGAGCTCTGTTGATGGTATTGAAGTCATATTTTTTTATACACCAATAGACATTATAAACCCTTCTTCTTATATCTTTATAGTGATTTCAAATGAGATTGTGTCATATAACCCTTTTGAACCTTTGATACATAAAAATTATTTATAAATCAATCATAACGGTTAAAGTGGATAATGACCACATAAGAACTTTTATTCATGTCAGCTATCTTATCCTCCATTTTTCGCATTATATCACGACATTTCTAATATTTATTAGTGATTTTATCATACACCTCGATTTCGGTAATCTGCTCATTTTTGTAAACATGCAATATATCTATACATTTTTCCTTTATTCCACTATAAGATTGCAGTTCAGCATGCTGCTCCTTTATTTGACGGCCAAGGATGGCCTATCACATTACAGGGGGGTGCGGGTAATCTCCATAATTCGCTAGCATATGTTTCACCCCATTATTCGGAGGTATTATGACTTCACCAAAACTTGGGAATAACAAGTCTAACAATATTTTGTTTGCCAATATGCATGGCTTGCTATTACAACACGATTTTCATGTTTTGCTCTGCAAAAATTAGCAGTAAGTAAAAATTTGAATAGCTTGCTATTCCATCATCTTCTCTGTGTTTTCTTAACAGTGAGCTAAAAATTTGAACAGCCTGTTGTTCCATCGTCGTCTCTGTGTTTTTACAGTGTGCTAAGCATGAATAAGATGGGAGGAAGATCAATTTACAGTGAGCCACAGGTGTTAATGGTCTCTAATTCCACATGAGAAATCTTAGCAAGGGCAGGATGGATAGCTTACCTTAACCGTCTGTAGCAATCTAACGAGATGGTGGCAATTGAGTTTCTGCAGAATTTGCAGGAAAATCATTCCATGGTGAAAGGGAGACAGATAGCAGTCACATATGACATAATTTCTGAAGTTTAGGGACTGGCAGCCACAAGACCTATATGGACTCTGAAAAAGGTGAGACTGCGAGACACCATAAACATCTTCCGGGACGAAGGGCAGAACCTTACTATCAAAGGGAAAGGAGTCCTGTTGGCAACCTTGGGAGGGTCTTGGGCAGAATTGACGAGAATTATCCAAAGCTACATCACTTGCAATCGTAGAAAAGACGTGGTAAGACCACACCATCTCAAACTTTTAGTCATGTTAAAGTAGAAATGTGCTCTAAATTTGCCTGCGTTCTTAAATTTTTTATTACATGATGTCGCCCGAAGCATGATAAAATCTCGCCATATAGAGTCAGTGGTAAGCCATCATGGGTTAATTCGATTAATAGTCAGTTACAATCTTGCCCAACAACAAAGTGGTTTGGAAGAATTGATTTTCTCGATAGATGTGGGACTGGCATTACCAGCCTCAAAACGAACACATATTGCTAGCACATCGAGCAGACCACCGAAGCAAAGACAACTTGTCAGATTGGCAAGGAGTAGAGGAATGCTGGGAAATTCCCAAGGGAACAATAGCCAGCCTATGGAAATACATGATTCAGAAGACAAACAACCCCCACAACTTGAAGGTGCAGAGAACAAAGAAGAATTAGAAGGAAACGAAGAAGAAGAACCAGAGGAAGAGACTGAGCAATCCAGTCAGGAAGAAGGGGAGGAAACAGAGCAACATAGTGAAATTCTAGTGCAAAACCCTCTGTAAGAAGATGAATTGGCCCAAATTTTCGCCAATATGGGTGAGTTTGTCCAACCTCATAGCCCACTCAACCCCCATACTGAAGAAGGGTCGCAGGAGCACTTTGATCATAATAAAAGTGCATCCGAGGAAATGTGTGATGAGGAGGAGGAAGAAGAGGATCACTCTGCTCATGATAAGAGTGTATATGGGGAAAAGAGTGTCGAAGAGGAGGAAGAAGAACAATCTGTTCCTAGTCAAAATACATACGAAGAACTGCATGATGAAGAAGAGGCAGAAGAAGAAGCTTCCCAAGAGATAGCAGAAAAAATTAGGGTTTCTACCTCTGAAAAAGCTAATCAATAGAACATTGAAAAAGTGTCCCAAGAAGGAAACATGGAAATTAGCCAAGGCAAGGGTATAATTCCTGAACTACAAAGCCCAGGCCCAAGAAAATAAATGACTATTTTTGCTAAGGAAATAGGCAAAATTAAAAAGTTGTGAAAGTAATAGCAGAGACTGTTAAATATAGTTAAGCAACTTCGACAACAAATAAGAGTCTTAAAAATGGGGAAGAACTCAAAAGGAACCTCTGGGGAAAAGCGTGCAACTACCAAGGCAAAACCCCATAAGAAAAAGACCAAGAGGACTCAAGTCAAACCTGTTATTCAGAATCGCAAAGAACAACATTTGGTTGTTGCAAATACAAAAGCACAAATGGACAACACACCAGTCTGTGATAAGGAAGTCCAAATAGAGGTACTGACAGTTCGTGAGAAAGAAAAATAGACCATAAAAGCTAGATGTCGCAATAAGGAGATCCAAGTAGATCTCCAGCCCAAAATTGTCATGATGGATAATGACCCAAGGATAATAACTTTGCAAAAAGATTTGGCACATGCCCAACAAACGATAGAGAAACTCAGAGAGGAAATTGTCCCTCAAGAAAAATACCAGAAGTTACAACAACAACTAAAGAACATTAATGCATCAAAAAGCCAGGCCTTCGATGGATGGAGGAAGGCAGAGGAAAGAGTCAAAAAGGTAACCCATAGACTAGACACAGTTATGAAGCAAATGGATACCTTATGTTCTATGTATACTGATGTTCCAGCATGTAGGGCACCTGCCAAAAACTATGCTTTGTTTTTTATGGAAAGATATTTACAGTTGAAAATAAAGGTTGTCAAGGCAAGGGTGCCTATAGAGATAAAAACCATTGATGATTTCATAAACTGTTGTAAGCATTATGGGGTGAAATCTCAAAGATTGTTATGTGAGTTTTATTTACATAATCTTGTGTTAGATGGAGAAATAGAAAAGAACCCTAGCCCTTTTCTCGGTGATATCCACCTTCAGGCATTTATTTCTTTCGGTGTTAATCAGATAAAGTGGCTTAAAAACTACAATGTCTTCCAAATATGGGAGAATGGATTAGATCTATGGGTAAGCGGTGAACCTAGAGAACCATTGTAATTATGGAATAAACATAGGAGCATAATGAGAACTCAGGATGTGATCCAGAAATTGGGACCTATTCACACAACAGTCATCCGGCAAGGGGTAGAATACTTCATAACCATCAAAGACCTTGCAATAGCAGCAACCAAATTTCAATACCAGACTTCTAATCGGAATATCCAAAATAGAGAACCATTCAACTATGAGAATTTTAGGCTAGCTGCTGACCTCTTGGTTATCTATGGCAACCTCATCTTGAGAGAAGGCCCATCTTGGTTAGGTTGTAGGTTCCAAAGTCCAATCATCTGGTATCCTGCACCAGGGTATACAACCTTATATGAATTGCCTGAAGGTCAAACAGGGCATATTTTTGAAATCCTATCTAGGAATCATGGTTGTAGACCACTGACTAAGAATCCTTCTCCAGCCTATTCCCTAACTTCCTTGCATGTCAATTACAATGTTTTCATGATGGCATGAAAAAGGGAAAGCAGGAGGGTGTGTTGAGCATTAGAAAAGGTATGTAATTGTCACTTATTTCGTTATCTTTTCCTTTAACTCATAACTTCTTTATATTATGAAATGGGCATATGATGAAGGATTATGATAAAGTTTAAGAGATTTGTGAGTAACGTAAAATGACTAATTATTACCTTTTTCTATGTAGAAAATGAAGAAAATGGAAGATCACCTTTTCAAAAGAAAAGACAAGACAAAATTAACTGTTGTCCCTTTGACAGGGAACTGCTTCCTGATAAGGCAATCCAGATCAGAGAACATGAGCCAGGAAAAGGAAGAAGAAATAACATATTAGTGCAAGAGGACGAAGAGATAACTGAAGGATAACAATATGGCGAATCCCTCAGGATCCTTTGATCCTGAGGGATCGCTACCTTAAGAATATCTGTATCTTTGGTTTTCCACCTGACTGCTATAAAAAGGGACAACACTGCTAGCCCACGGGGGAAAATTATTGTTGTTTTATAGAACTTGCTATTACAGACTGAACTTTGATCATCAACTCTCTTTAAAGAGTGATTAATGTAACTCTGTTTTCATGATTAATATATAAACTTTGTTGTTGTTTTGTCTTTGATTCTAGAGTAACCGCAGCAGTGTGTCCCTGGAGGCTAAGGGCCCAGCCCTAGTGGATCACTTGCTTCCTGTACCATTATTTCCCAATTCCAAGTCATGTGTGGTTTGATTTCTTTTACTTACTTCATTCAATAATCTGTCACTCATCATTTTGTTTATTGCCTCTGTCATATTTAATTCGTATTTGAATAGTAAGTTTATCTTCTACAACTGAAATGTTATGTTGTTCATTCTGAAATCATATCGCATGGTTGTTCCCTTACAGATTGACATTACTGTGTAACATTATTGTTCGTTTATAGATCAACATTACTGTTCGTTTACAGAGCAACATTGTTGTGCATTTAGAGATCGATATTGTTATTTATTTAGCTACGGTGTATCTCTAATTGTGATTGTTGTTCATTTGGATTACATTCCATTGCAATTGTAAACATTGTTTCTTTATAAACGTGCTTAGTATTTATTATGCTAAACTCAAATTACTGATTCCATCATTATAGATCTGCTATGTGTTAACATTTGATTTAGTTCGTTGTGCGTTTGCACTTGATTTAGTTTAATATTCAATATTTTGTGGATTTACTTAAGCTTGTTGTTTCATTCTTGGTTTTCTATTCAATTCAATTACTAGTTAAATATTGTTGTTCAATTCCTTTAGATTACGATTGCTGCTTAATTCATTCCTGTAAGATAAAGCTTTGTTGTTCAATCTTTTCAAATAGATTAGTTGTTGTTCCATTTTATGTTAATTGAATTATCATTTCAAGTAATTTCTTTGGTGTGAACAGAATGATCTGCAACTGTAGTGAACATTGACTATTGCTATCTAGTTCCCATATTGGAGATATTCTCTTTGATTGCTTTTCATTTACATCAGTTTACAAAGGGAAGAGTTATCATTACTGCACCCTTGACTGATGAATGCTGTAGTTTCTTAAACAAATGATTTAGTTACAAAGCATTTCACTTTCTTGCCCTTACATTTAGAGTTTGTTTCCAGCATTTGTTTACTTTTGTAAAAACACTATAATACTATCATTACTCTTTACAAGTGACCGCCTCAGACTGAGTACACTCTTGAGATAGCAAATCGTACCTAGATTGATAATTAATGTAGGGTAAATAGAGGTTAAAAAGACCCTTTTTATTGCTCGATAGTGAGCTTCAAGTGGAGGATGTGTTCTTCATCGGTCTTAGAGAATACTGTGATATCATCCAAATATACCACTACAAACTTGTCTTTATCCCCTACAAAAGCTATATCCACCGCTGTCTGAAACGTGGCCCCTACATTAATAAGATTTAAATGCATGCGAGCATACATGAATGTTCCCCATGGGGTGGTGAAAGCATTGTTCTTCTTCTCATCAGGGTGGATTACCACTTGGTTGTAACCAGAGAACCCATCCATCATGGACATTCTAATTCACCCAATCACCTTCTTCAATATGTAATCCATCTTAGGCAGCAGTTAGTTGTCTTTCAATGATGCCCTGTCAAGGTTCTATAAATATACACATAACCTTATTTCTCCATTCTTTTTCTAGACTGGGACTAAGTTGGCCACCCACTTCAAATTCCTTAAAGGCACTATGATTTTAGCTTGTAGAAGTTTCCTCACTTCTTTTTCAATGGAGGGGAGTAAGAGTGGATTAATATTCCTGAGCTTCTGCTTGCATGGATTTATTCCACCATTTAAAGGAACCTTATGTTATATGATGTTAGTATCAAATGCTTTTAAGTCCTCATAAGACGAAGCAAAAAAATCTTTATAGGTTTTGAAGAGATTTAAATATTTTTTTTTTATATTGTGAAGGGATTCCTTTTGATAGTCTGATTATCTGGGGTTCATCCTCTGAGTCAATATTGCGATCTTCTACTTGTTCATCCATCTAAGGAGCCATTGGCTTGGAGGCTACATCATCCTTATTAAATAATATTTCTAGTGGGACTAGCCCATGAGGAATGGTATTCCCTTTTATTTATAGAATTTTTTGTCCAACCACTGTGTCTTCCCACAAAGTGGGTTCTTAATCTGCCCCTTTTTCCTCTCCTTGATCAATGTTTGAGTTAGAAAACTCCCCAACTACTTCTATAAATTGTTTGATCTGCTCATCATCCTTGAATACCTTCCAGTGCTTGCCATTATCAGGTATAGAGGGTTTGTATCTCACATCCACCTTGTACCTAAGTAGAGGATTTTGAGGGGGTTTGAAATTGCTTGCTGCTACAACAAGGGGATCAACCATTATGTTTCCTTTTCTGCATAAAAATTGGATATTAAAGGCTAGGAAGAAGTCATCAATCAAATCCCATACTTCATTCTAGTAAGTCCTCAATTTGGGGTGTTTAGCGTGGCACTGATTTATGATTTTCATTGCAATTAGCTCGGAGTCTCCATGTGTTAATTTTAGGTATGTTCTATGCCTAGAGAAATTTATTTCAATTTTCACAGTTAGCTCAATATATTTTCTAGATTAGCAATTACATTAGCATTAAGGTAAACTATAGATAGAACATAAACATAAATCGTAGAAGACAAGCCAAGACAAGAGGACACAAGATGTGGCACTAGCCAGATATAAACACAAATTTGGGGAAACCCTTGATCAATTCTTCTTATATGTTCTTCAATAGTTCAAAAGAGAGAGAGATATAGTATATTTACAACAAAAGTCATCACTTTGACTTATCTAGATAAGAGTAATAAGATGACCCACATGGAGTTTGGCCCTAGTTTCTAATTTTAACACTCCTCTCAACTAGGGTGAACTCCATCTGCTGATCTATATGTCCGATTGTACTATCTCTACCATCAGTGCCTTGCATTTCTCTGCTCTGTTGAGCTCTGCTTTTCTTTGCTCTTCTCTACTCTACTAAACCATGAAAAAGAAGAATTGATCGAGAATGTCTTATACCATTCTCTACTGACTTGAAGTCAGTTTCATCTGAGGAGAGTGTGTCACATCACTCTTACTGACCCGAAGTCAGTTTTATTGATCCTAAATCAATATCAAAAGAGAGTGTCTCAAACAACTCATATTGATCCCAGATCAATGGAGGTCATCCTAGCATAGGGAGTATGGTAGATACAATGATGCATCCATCGATAGTACGACTATGGTCCCTAACCTCATTTCCCTGCTCATTGATAAGATGAGAGGTACTTCCCATGAGTCCTAGACTGCATGGGTAGGATGCCTCGACAAAAGAACTAATCATCATATCCACAGGAGAACGAATCACCCTACCCCATAGTCACCATGGGAGAAATAATCATCCTGTTTCACAGTTTCCATGGGAGAACTAATCATCTCGGCCCACAAGAGAACTAATCATCATGTTCCACAGTTTCCATGGGATAACCAATCATCCCGGCCCACGGGAGAACTAATCATCCTGTTTCACAGTTTCCACGAGAGAACTAATCATCCCAGCCCACAGGAGAACTAATCATCATGTTCCATAGTTGCCACGAGAGAACTAATCATCCCGTTTCACAGTTTCCATGGGAGAACTAATCATCCTGGCCTATAGGAGAACTAATCATCCTGTTCTATAGTCGCCACAGAGTATCACAGGGGAAGGTTGAACCTATCATCTTGTACATACCGCACCACCAGGGGAGGGTGAGTCGCCCTGTGGTCATATGTTGCTCCAGTAATTACCCCAATCCCCCTAGAGCTCCCAAAGCTCAATGCATGCAAAATGCAGGACCCTTACAAGAAGGTCCCTCAACGACTCCAAGTCATTCGGGAAGGTCACATATTTGACCTTTCCAGAGGCTTTGACAAAATGTCTATGACTTGTACATTAGTCTCAATGTGATGGCGCCTCCTCGCTCATTAACTTACCATATCCTAGAAAAGGCAGTATTTGATGTCTATCTATTGGAGCAATCATTGAATATGCAATTCCTCAATAATCGAATTCCCCCTCTAGTTGTCACAGAGAATCACAGTGGTATTCATCATGTGTACAAAGAGCTCACTTAAGAGCTTCTGCAACAATGTAGCTTCACACGAGATCATACTCATAGCTATGTATTTGGTCTTGGTGGTGCTTATAGTAACCGACTTCTGCTTCCTACTCATCCATGATATCGAAGTAGAATCCAAAGAGAACCAGCACTGAGAAGTGCTTTAGTGATCCTCCACACTGCCTGCCCAGTCAGCATTTGAATAATCATGTAGTTTCATATTTCCGACAGTTTATCTCAGTCCATGAGAGATTGTGCCCCGATGATATCTCAGAAGATTCTTGGCACCAATCCAATGAGGCTCAACCAATTATGAGCTCACAATGCTAATTGAAAAACATATGTCCAGACGGAAGTTCACCAAGAACATCAGCACGAATGAGTTTATGAAACTTCGAGGCATTTCCCAAATCTGGTCCGACATCACTACCATATAACTTTTGAATGTTAAGATCCTCAAGGTAGTCACAGGCTTGCAGTTTATCATTCCACATTCAGAATCCGACTCCCTCTTACTTCTACAAATGAGAGGGTCTACACCTGTCAGAAATAGGTCGTCCTCATAAGGTGCTGGTATCAGAGGAATATCATCCAAAACCTTCAAACAATGGTTTGGATCGGCTTCACTGTCAGTGAATCTCAGCCTCATTTGACAGTTATCAATCCTCTCATACTACGCCCGAGGAATTTTGCTTCAATCCATATAGGGCTTTCTTCCACCCACATACGTGAGATTCCCGATCATGAATCTCAAACTCCTTGGGTTGTTCCAAACTTATGGACCTACTGCATGAGGGGAATGGTCCCCTTATAATATTTTCATTCGATACATCTCAGACATGTACCTTCATTCTCTTCTCGAATTCAGGCATCCCTATCACCATATGACTCACATTGAGTAGGGCCCCATAGGCAAGTTGCAGACATCTATACAAAGGCTCTCATAGAGGTGAAGTTTACTAAACTTCAATTTATGGTTGGAGTTCAGGAAGTTTTCATTAAGGGGGGATAGGTTCTAATGCCTCCTTCCTTCTCCTATTGTGTCATATTTGTACATCCTTCAATCCTATCCCAAGTTGTTCTTAAGGTGGGATGTTAGGATATTCCGACACATAGGAAATAGTCAAGTATAACTTGGTCTAGTGTAGAGTTAGGTAAAGTGTGTTTCTTTACTATTTACTTTTGTAACTTACAATTTGACGATCATGATATGTAGTGATCCGACAGTTCATTCTCTCCTCAGTATTACTGACACCTGATCTATGTCTTAACACCCGATTGGTCCATGATCTCTATTTAAAGAGCATGGAGGGTCATCTGTAGGGTAACCGTTCATGAGAGAAGCTTATGTAAATTTTCATTCTTTTATTAATAAATTTTCTAAAGTGGCCATGTTGGCTCAGGCCATGGACTATTTCCCTCTTTGAGGGTTTTAACCATGTCAAGAATACTCGTGTGTTAATTTGTGATCTGTTTGTCAGAAGTGTCCTTCAGTGTTGTGTCTGAGGAACTTACCCTGTAAATTCCTACAGGTGTTATAGATGTGATATGTCAATTGACATGATCACCAATGGACCATCCTACTGGTGGGCTCCAGTATTGCAGTAGTAATGTTGCAACTCTTGGGACTCCCTTCTTTACTTTTATCAACCTGGTAGTTCATAACAAACTTGGAAGCGACGATTCTATATGCACAAGTACTAGCTCTTGCTGCAGCTCTCACTTGGTCAGCTGGCACAAGTCCAATAGGAGCTTAAGGAAACTTCTATGAGATCTAAACAGAAGCTTTCTAACTGATGGACAAAAGCTAACTCAAATAAGGCTGATCTACTTGCAGAAAGAAACTGGAAAGCTGAAAGGAAAGGTAAACCCTAGCAAACCCTAATTTTACCAGCTAGCCCTATTGATGCAAGAAAGAGGATGAAATCTACCAAAAGAGATGCCATTGACTTCTAGGAAGGTAAAATACATGTTTCTAAGCTAATTCTACAATAACATCTGAAAAAAACATCTTTTTGTATTTTTGAATAAGTTGCCAGAATTATCATGCATGTGATTTAACTGTTTTTGACTGTGGAGAGGTGGATTGGTGAGAGGAAATGCTTGGAGGAGGCTGAGAAGGTTCAAACAGGGCCTAAGGGGTCCCTAACACCCTTCTAGAGAGTTTCACAGAGTTTTGCTATCAAGAAACCTCATTCGTGAGCCTCTACAAGAAGTCTGCAGGGGTTCTGCAGGATGTTCTGGAACTTCCACAGGATGTCTGTAATTTTCTACAGGTTGTTCAGAAATGGGATTTTGGAGGATGGATGGAGAGAGAAAGGTGAAGGAGTGAGTATGGAGGTAGGACAGGGGTGTAAGGAGGTCTAGGACTTGGTGGATGGAGTTGAGGAAAGATGAAGATGGCTGGATTTGTTCAAGGAGGAATGAAGCAATGTTGCACAAAAATTAGGGTTATGTGAGGAAATGGCAAACATGAGGCAAGAATCTGTGTTAGGGGATGGAGCAGATGGGATTGATGGAGTATGGGTAGATAGAGAAGTGGTACAGGTGCTCTGCAAGTTTTTTTTCCAACTGAAACAATGAAGACTTGTAAAATCAGAGACCTAGTTATGTTGACCTAATCTGATCTAGCTAACAGTAAAGAGAATGAACATAAGTTTTAATTGCAATGAAACCATGTATACTAACTATGCAATGAAGTAATCAAGAATCTAAACATGTAACCACCTTCTGCAAATAAAAATCAAACACTAATGATTGCATGGTGAAGCAAAGTCAGTGTTTTTGTGGCAGCAAGGTCACCTTGATCTCAGCTCCTGATCCCACTGAGGGAGAGGTGAAATCAAAGGTGCTTGACGACTCTTTTCTGAAGCTTATCCCTGTTAATATCCTATCAACTCAATCTAAACATCAAAATTCTTTCTCATCATCAACAGTGACCTAGTTAATCAGCAAGATTTTAATATACTTAACAGAATTGATTTTGCAAAGACATAAAGAAAAATAACAATACATAAAGGAGGCCTTGGCACTCGGGTTGGGCCCAACCCCAAGAGCTGCCAGCTCCTATAAATAACTCATATCTGATGCCAAGTAAAGCTGCTTTTCATTACTCAAAAATAATCATCACAAGAAATTTATACAACAATAGATACAAGAAAACAAGCTGAGAAAGTGACAACACTATAGTGCAAATACCAACAGTTCCAAAAAGTAAACTACGAAGGCTGAGGCCTTCCTATTTATACACTACGAGGGGCCTAGAAGCCCTCCTTAATTCAAGGACTCAGTTGTTCAAACTGCCAGTAAGCAATCACTCTTCCCAAAGCTGCTCGACTGCCTTTAGGATTCGTTTTGGTGGCCTATTGAGCTCGGAGTTGAGGGTGGCGATTTCGAGGAAGGGCCATTTAATGCTAGAGGCAACCTCCCTACGAATCCTCACCTCAAGCTTGGCTATCACCTGGCCCATAATTGCTTGGTTTTGCTCCAAAATTTGTCCAAAAAACCTGAAATAACCATGTATTAGCCTCCTTGGTAGAGTGACCACCCTTATTCGTTCAAATAACATAAACATACAAAAAAAACATGCATAATCCATGAAAAATGGTGGATTGATCAAGGAAAATTAGGCAAAATGAGCCCAATAAGTTACCCAATTCAGGGCTCATCATCACCCCCTGCTAAATGGGTTTCTCATCCTCTGAGCAACTAGTCCAGCTCATCATCCTTTATAGCTTTGATCGCCTCCCTCACGTCCCAGGCCTCTGCGGTGATATCTTCTTCCCGGTCATGGAATCCTGCTTTCCTTTCCACTTCCTCCCACTGTCTATCTTCCTCCTCCTCCTTATCTCCTTCTAGCAATTCCAAAAGAAAAGGAGGACTGAATTTCAGGCCAATCCAATTGGCCTGCAGATTCTGCATCAACTGTTTGTAGAGAGGTACCCTTGCGAAGGCCTACCTCATCTTAGTGGGAGAGTGGCATTCCTTTATCTTCAAGCTGTGAGGCAGTGTGTTCCACCGCCTTGTGCAGGCATGCAGGAAGTTTTCTCCCAAGAGTCTCTCCATGTCCTCAAAGTGGGAAATAGCTTGAGCCTGTTGCTCAATGTATTCTGGTAAATCCTGAGGGCTGTTGGCCAAGTGCTGGTGGGTGCTTATCACTACTGAGGGGTCATCCGGCTCTGCTCTGATCATTAATGGCTCACTGAGTTCTCTGCCTATGATATTGAAAACCTCTGCTGCTCTCTTTTCCTCATGATTCATCCAAGAGGCCATGGCCATAAGTTGGACATCTCCTATCATAGTGTTGGGATCCCATGCATTCATGTTGAGAAGCGCAAAGTTGTGCAAGTAAAACTCTGATAATTTGGCCCTGTCCTCTGATGAACTACTACCACATAGAGCTGCAAATTTATGATAATTTTGGAATGGGGTGATGCCCCTTTCATCCAAGGTGTTGATCTGAAAATGTAACCACTGATCGTATAGGGCGTACGATTTGGCAGGCTACCTACACTGCAGATCTTCCATTGCCCAGCTGGCCATGCAGGCCAGTTGGGCCTCCTTTTCTTGTACCTGTTGTTTCAGAGACTGTATCTCTAGGCCTGCTTGCAATTCCTTTTCTTGTAGTTTTCGATTCAGTGTCTCAATTTCAGCCTGCATCCCTTCCCTTCTCTGCTGTTCATCAGGGGTATCTCTGGCTATTGTGGGCTCCTCCTGTTGTTGCTTTTCTCCCAAGATGTGAGGCGTGTCTTCCTTCTTCTGTCCTTGTAACTGTAGTTGTTGTTTAAGCAGCTCAATTTCTTCCTGTAGCTTGACCCGCTGGCTACTCTCCACATGTCGTAACATAGCCAATTCCCTTCTTACCTCTTTGAGTTGTTCCTCCAGAGGACCTATATCTGCCACACCCTTGGACTTAGCGATCTTCATCCAAGTGTGGGTCCTCACTCTCTCTTCTTCTAGTGCAAGGAAAAGTGGCACTGTGATTTTTTGGGGAATGATATTTTCGGCCTCTAAGAAGTTATAGTAGGAGCCCAAACTAGGCTGGGGGCTAGGTTCCACAATGTTCTCCACCTTTTCTTCCTCCTGTGGTGATTCAGCTGCCTCGCCTTCCATTTCTTCAGTATCCTTTAGCCTAGCCAGTGTTTCCTATAGAACAGTCTCATCATCCTGTAGAGAGGCCTTTGTGTCCAACATTTTCATTCTTTCTCTCCACGTGGATGTCTTCGAGCTTCCCCGTTCATAAGTGATAGATGCCTTTGAGGGAGACCTCTCCTTTTGTGTAGTTGGGGTGTCTACAATCGTGATTGGTTCTTTTGACGGTGGCTGGGGTCTACCAGTCTTTATCCTTACGCTCCTTCTTTCCTTAAAATACATGGAAGGCTCCCTCTTTCGCTTCCCTTTCTGCTTTGGAGATGTGCTTAGGGTGGCCAACACAGCTGCTGCCTCCCTGGCTAAAATCTCAGCCAATTTTTCCTTCTGTTGCCCTGTTTCTAGACTTCCTGTAGAAAGTCCTATGCTGATTGTTTTCTGGCTTCCTGTAGAAACAGTTTTCTCGCTCCTTGTAGAAACAGTTTTTTGGCTTCCTATAGAAACGGTTTTCACTATTTTGGCCTACTTGGCTGGGGGTGCCTTCCTTTTTAATTTTGCTATGGTTGCCTTGGGTGTATCCTCACTTTCTTGGACTTTTTTAGTCTTCTCTACCCTGATTTGCAATCGTTTCTCCCTTGGTGTTTGTGCCTTTATTCCTCCCACAGTTTTGGGCTCAGCAACTTGGCCTTTCTCTTGTTTCTCTTCTTGTTCTTTCTGTGGTGGTCTGTCCTGGGTTTCCTTACCCTTGGCTTTCTCTTCTGCCTCAATATGCTCCCTTTCCTCACTGCTGGATGAAG
Organism: Pinus tabuliformis; assembly: GCA_031772625.1. Classification (NCBI taxonomy): domain Eukaryota; kingdom Viridiplantae; phylum Streptophyta; class Pinopsida; order Pinales; family Pinaceae; genus Pinus; species Pinus tabuliformis. Next base: position 404,060,670 of record CM062818.1, on the reverse strand, counting down.
TGAGTTCCTTAGCCAGAATCCGAATATCATCATCCTTGGGCGTATTGCGGAAAATCTCCTAGGAGAGAGGGATAGTGTAGGTATGGAGGGCATCTTCCACTAGAAGCTTGATATGCCCATGATGGGCCAGCTGATCGAGTGTCCCTTCCTTGAATTTTGTGCCACACTCAATTAATGATTGTAGGAGGAAATAGGGGATGCTTAACTTTTGTTATGGGGGTAAATCCATCTTATGTCTGAGATCACTTAGAAACTGGAAGTGATAACCGTAAACAATACTGAACCGCTCCTCACAGGTAATGTATTTCATGATCTGAAGGCTGACCTCACTCCAAAAATGGTGTAGGCTGGCTCTCCGGACCCCATTCTTATCTTCTGAAAACTATTCTTCTGGTAGGAAGAATTCTTTCTCGGCTTTTTGGCCCAATGTTCTCTCCTCTTTGCTCCAGGGTATCCCCAATGGCAGATCAGTGACTCGACTAATGAGTTGTGGGGTAAGATTTAAGGTAAACCCTCTGAAATTTACAGTGGCCAGTGTCTTTGACTTAGGCTGCAGGGACATTAAGAATTCTTCTGTTACCTCACGTCATGGCCTTGAAGCCTGTCAAGTAAGGTCATCCAATTGGCACGGGTGAATAGGTCCACCACCTTGGGAGTTTCTCGCAATTTTCTGGAATCCGAGGGTTCCTTCCTGATAAACCCTCCTAGCATGGTGAGAGTGCCTTGTTTCAATGCTCCGAGCAGAAAGGGACTGCTTTTTTACGGGTTCCTCTTTTTATTCTCAGGATAGGGTTTCTCAGGTCTTTGTATTTTACTTTGCACCAATTCCCTCGTTATAATGTTGTTGCTGCCCAAAACTCGGCTGTCAAAAGGGAATTAGGCTCCCAAAAACAGAGTGCAGAGCTCAATTTTCACCCCCAGCATGCATACAACCACATAAAAGTCACATTCTTCATGCACAGGTTAGACCTCACAGTGGTTTATCGTTTCTATAGGAGGAATTTCTTAACAGGAACTGTGGAGGAGAATTTGACGCAGAACCAACTGAGACATTCCATGTATTACACAGGCAAACTGATATTCTTGACCCACAGGCAGACTTGCTTCTAATTCTCCTACTCCAGACAGTTTAATTCATCACCTTTCGAAATATCATGCATGGGAATGGTGCTTTCGAGCCTACCTCTCTCCAAAACACCAATTTCGACACAGAAAGTCCAGGCTATGCCATTTTTCCTGTAGAGCTCCTTCCTGTAGAAAGCTTTGCCCACTTCTGGAGGATGTCACGGTGCTTATGAACGAGCCTGGGACACAGGAGGATTTTGAAATGGGCAGAGGAGCTCGGGCTAACAAACTACAGAGGAGAAGGATGCGTACTTTGTTGAGAACAGTTGCAAGTGTAAATGACAGTGGTTCATCGTGAGTTCTTCGGCTGAGCAATTTTGAATTACGGCACAATTCATGGTGAGGGGGCGAGGTGTCCAGGCCGATCCATTAGCCAACGTCACGACCATCATTCCTTGGCGTGTCTCTGACCGCCACTTCCTTTCTCTGCCATTAACCGCCGCCACCCTACCAATCCCGCTGATTCTCCCTGACTAGACACTTCCCACGTGTTGGCTGCATGTCTCTTTGGCGTAACTAAGCTCGTTCGGATCCCATGAGGCCATTCGACTGACTGTGGGTGGCCAGTTGATTGGCCACTGAATTCGTTCAATCCACACCATTTCACAGACATGCAGTTTTCAGAGTATAGTCTATGTAATTTGACAAATAAGGTTAGAAAGTTACCTGTGTGGCCGTGGACGTGTTCTGCAGGCTTTGGGATGTGGAATGATGGCTTTTCTCACTGTTACTTCGTGCACTGGTGCTGGAACTCCTTCTTTCATTGGCTGATGCTGTATGCACGGCTTCGGGACCCGATCCTCTGGTTGTAAATGCTGCATGCACAAGCTCCGTCCGATTTCAGCTGTCGAGGAGGTGTTCACGTCCAAGCAAAGCTTGTTACATGTCGCCTGTGTCGATTTTTTCTGCTACCGACTCCATAGCATGTGCTCCAAATGAATCAGCTGCTACAGGATTCCTATAGGACATCCTGTAGTTGCTTCTCCTCCTGGGATGCATGCTTAAACGAGCAAGGTTGTATTGGCGGATGAAGAGTCCTGATGGAGCTTTGACAGGTAGAGTGTGTGAGCCTTTGTGTGCTTGATTTTTCACTTGGGAAAAAAAGATTCAATCTCAGGAAAACAAGACTCTTTGTATGACTATGCAGGAATACATAACCAGTTTGTTGCAATGGCAGTGGAAAGAGATGAAACAGGTGATGGGTGGAAGACAGGGGTGGCTGCAGGCCTAATCAACAGACTTCAAGCTTCAAATCCCCTTCCAAAACCAAATTTGGCCTGCCCGAAGGCTCTACAAGATGTTTCCTGTAGAAATACACAACTTCCTGTAGAAAGCCCCAAAACTCCATGTAGAAAGCTCAGAACTTCCTGTAGGAGGTTTAATCGCGACTCGAATGTGTTCAAATCATGGAAAATGTGAGTAGCCATGGAGGGAGTGTCTGTGAGGATGTCTGGTAGCCTGGTACAGACCCCTTTCCTCGTTTTGCGTGACCTTCTTTATCTGCACTGTATTCCCTGCAACCTGCAATAATTCCAGAGATTAGACCTGTTTTTTTTTTTTTTTTTTGAGAGACAGTAGGGGCGCCTCCATGAGATTTTCACCCCTACTATCTGCCCTGGGAACCTCAGAGAGGTTTTCACCCAAGGATCTTTTTTATTCCATTTCTTTATTTCCTGAGAGACACCTGGGGAGCCTCCATGAGGTTTTCACCCTCACTGCTTACCTTGGGCGCCTCAGAGAGGTTTTCACCCAGGGATATTTTTATTCCCTTTTTTCTTTTCTTTTTATTGATGCTCAAGGTGTGGCCGGAATAGAGGTGGAACCCTGCTCTACTACCAGCACTAATTTTTCCATAGTTTCAATGAACTCCTGCCTTGAAAGGGGTTTCTTGTAGATTTTCAATCGATGCCCGTTGACAAGCATGGGGATGGCTTCTTCATCAATGGTCCTGATAAGGAATGAACCATTGTCATTACATTTCTCCACTATATATGGTCCTAACCATCTTGTTCTCGGATTTCCTTTGAAATCCTTGTATCTTGAGTCATACAGCAACGCCCAATCTCCCGGCTGGAATTGATTTTCATTAAGGTGCCAGTCATGCCATATCTTCCTCTGGAGTTGAACTACTTCTGAGTGGAGGAGGGCCTGCAATCGATGTTCATCTAATCCATTCAGCTGCAATAATATTTCATGTTGAGCATGGTTGAGATCTAAGTCCAGCTGAGCTTCCACCCTCAATGTATTGTACTCGAACTCTATGGACAGAAAAGCTTTCTTCCCGTAGACCAGCTCATAAGGTGTGAAACCTGTTGTAGTCTTCCAAGTGGTGTTGTAGGCCTAGGTGGCCTCAACCAGGCAATCTTCCCAATCCTTTCTGCTGCTACTCACCACCTTAGTAAAAATCCCTTCCAATGCTCTATTAGTGACTTCCACCTGCCCATTTGCTTGAGGATGATATGGGGTAGAAGTCTTGTGCTTGATCTTGTGATGAGCGAGCAAATCTTCAATCAGGTTGGAGGTGAACTGGCTTCCTTGATCGGTGACTAACTCTCTTGGGTAGCCAAACTTGTAGAAAATATTTTCCCTTAAAAACTCAGCCACCTTTTCTTCTGTTGCTGCATTGATTGCCTTTGTTTCTGCCCACTTTGTCAGATAGTTGGTGCACACAATGATGTAAGACCTTTGCTTTGAAGGAGGGTTGATAGGACCCATAAAGTCCATGCCCCACTTCTCAAATGGCTCGAAGGTCACTTGAGGTTGGAGAGGCATTTCATCCCTTGGAGTCGGTTTCCCCATCCTCTGACATCGGTCACACTCGCTGATGTATCCTCTGACATATTGATGAAGAGTAGGCCAATAGTAGCCTGCCTGTAGAATTTTGAAGGCAATCCTTTTTGCTGCAAAGTGGTCTCCACAAGGTCCGTCATGATAGGTTAGGAGGATGTCAAAGACTTCCTCCTCCATAACACAATGCCTCAAGATTTGATCTGGGCCAAGTTTAAATAGGTCCCCTGATCAAAGTGAATAGGGCGCTCTTCCTTACAATTCTGCTCTTCTCCTTTGAGGATAGATGCGAAGGGAACTATGTTGAGACCAAGTAATTTGCTATATCAGCAAACCATGGAGAGAGTATTGAGATAGCAAACAAATGTTCATCTCGCATCTGGTCATCCATCGTTCCTTCTTCACCTGCAGGCAAAATTTCCAATCTAGAAAAGAAGTCAGCAACAACATTTTCCTTACTTGGCTTGTCGACAATAGTCAAATCAAATTGCTGCAACAAAAGTAACCATCTAATGATACGAGAATTTACATCAGGCTTATTCATTAAATATCTAATCGCAACATGATTGGTGTGTACAAATGTTTGATAACCAGTGATTTAGTGTCTGAACTTGTTTAGGGAATGGACTACAGCCAAGAACTCTTTCTCGGTTACAGTATAGTTCATTTCTGCCTTGGAAAAGTTTTTGTTGATGAAGTATATGGCGTATGGTAGTTTCTCCTCAACTTGTCCTAAGGCTACCCCTATGGCTTTGTTCAAGGCATCACTGTGGATGTGGGAAGGTAGGGCCTAGTTTGGACCTCTGAAGATTGGGGCGGACACCAGGTTATCTTTCAACTCTTCCATAGCCCCTTGATAGTCGTCAGTCCATTTAAACTCAACATCTTTCCCTAAGAGGCCAAAAAATGGTGAGGCTAGCTTACTGAAATCTTTAATGAATCTTCGATAATATCCTGCCAGGCCTAGGAAACTCCAAACATCTCTTACCTTTTGAGAAGGTGGGACCTTTTGGATGATAGAAATATTATTAGGATCCACCTGTAATCCTTGCCGAGAAATGGTATGACCTAGCACGGTCCCTTCAGTCATCAGGAATTCACATTTTTCGGGACTAAGGGACAGGTTCATGTCAATGCACTTAGTTAGGACTTTTCCTAGATTAGTCAATCCTTCTTGGAATTTGGACCCATAAGGAGTAAAGTCATCCATATAGATTTCTACCGAATCATGGACCAACTCAGAAAATATGCTCAATACTGCTCTCTGGAAAGTGGCAGGAGTATTGCATAGCCCAAAGGGAAGGACTTGGTAGGCACGATACCCCATGGACAAGTGAAGGTGGTTTTATCTTGGTCCTCCGGGCTTATTTGGATCTGGTTATACCCGTTGAACCCATCTAGGAAAGAGAAGAACTTCTTCCCTGCCAGTCCATCCAACACTTGATCTATGAAAGGCAAAGGAAAATGGTCTTTCTTGGTGGCTTTGTTAAGTTCTCGGTAATCTACACAGATTATCCACTTCTGTTCTTCTTGGGCACAAGCACTAGAGGTGAGACCACTCACTATCGGAGATAGGGTAGATGAATTCTGCATCCGACAGTTTTTGCAATTCTTCTTTGAAAATGTCTTTAAGGGCTGGATTCATTCTCCTCTGAGGCTGCCTGACTGGTTTACAATCCTCTTTAATGTAAATGTGATGGGTACAGATCGAAGGATGGACTCCTTTCATCTCCTTATAGCTCCAAGAGAAAGCATCTAAATGATTGTTTAGTAAGCTACACAACTCCTTCTGCTTGGAGCGAGATAGGGGGGAACTGATATTTAAATTTCTTTCGGGACCAAACTCCACATTATTAACTCTAGGAGAGGTTGGATCAGTCACACAGAGGTCCACTAAGGTGCTGCCTTGGGTATCTTTCACCAATTCCTCTAAGGACAGTGCACTGGGAGGTGGATTTTGAATCAAATTCTCAATCAAATCATCCTTGGTTTGAGGGCCTCCCCTAGTGGTTTCTACTATGCACAATGGTGAAGAGTAGACCTCATCCTCATCTCCTTCTTCCAACCAGAGTGGTAAGTCATGTTCTAGCAGAGGTTGGGCAGAAGGATATAGGACTAGCTGCTTGGACATGGGCCCATTCTTGATGGTCATGCTTCCAGCTCGAAAACTGATGTAAGCATCCGCAGTGGCTAACCAAGGCCTTCCCAAAATGAGGGGGTATCCAGTGAGCTTTTCCTTTGGCTGAAGGACCAAGAAGTCCGCAGGGTACTCCCAAGAGTCAACAGAGACCAATACATCTTCCACAATCCCTTCGGGAGTCATGGTGGAGTGATCTGCCAACTGCAGCACTGTTGAGGTCTTCCTTAAGGAAATCTGAAGGTTGAGTTTAAGCATGGTGTCCCTGGTCATCAAATTAATGGTAGCCCCTAGATCAATCAAGGTATGGGGGATTATAGTGCCATTGATGTGGACATCAACTATAGGACTCCCAGGGTCCAAATACTTTGGACAAATTACTTTCCCCAACATTAGATCGGACAATTGTCCTATGACATTGATAGTCGAGGCATCTCTCTTTCGCCTGCCTGGGTGCCTAAAACACTTCTCCTTAATCGATTTGTTGTATATCGGTACATATTTTATGGCTTGGAGAAGTGGTATTTTCAAACACAACTATTTAAGTTCTCCCAGAAGTTCAGTCTCCTCTAGGTTTGGCTGTGTGGTTACTCTTAGTCGCTCAGGAAAGAGTGGAATGGATTTGGGTTCACTTTCCTATTTCTCTTCCTCGTCCTCTGAGGGAGGAGGTTGGCAATCTCGAAGGGTCTTCCCAGATCGCAAGTTGATCTCCTGGATCTCCACAGCATAGGTAGGGCATGTTGTCTCCCCAGTGTATACCTGTTGGGCCTGTCGGTTGTTAGGGTTCGGGTTCGGTTGAGCAGGCATCTGGTGTTGTCTTGGAGGAGCAGGAGGTAATGGTTGTGGCTGAGCCGGTGGTGGAGGCAGAATGGCAGGAGGAGAGTTGTATTGGGGCCTCCACCCCAGTTGAGGTGCATTCCACTGAGGTTGTGGCTAGACATGTGAGTGAAACAAATGAGTAGTGGGTTGAGCATGGTATTGAGGTGGATAAGACCATGGAGGAGGTGCGGACCAGGAAGGATGAGCATGGGGATCCCAAGAATGCATGTGAGCAGATTGGTTGGGGCTATAATAAGCTTGGGATGTCCCTTTCATCCCCTGCTGGTAAGGTCTGGGCCCATGCGGCCTCCTTTGGTTGAGGAAGTAAAGAGGTTCAGTGGTTGCCTCAGTCCCTTGGTACATGGCTTTAAATCCAGGCAAGGTTGGGCATTGGTTTGTGGGGTAGTTTTCCTCACAAACGAAACATACTTCTATTGAGTGCAATGGAAACTCGTTCTTAGGGTGCTTCCTCATACATCTAGGACAAAAAATGGCCAAAGCCCTCTCATCTTCCTCTTTCTTTTGTTGGATTCGGAAAGTATCAAGTTGCATGGCAATGGTCTGTCTCATCTCACTTTTGAGGTCTTCCATCTAATTAACAAACTCATGCTTGGAGAAGGTGGTACTAGCTGAAAGTGGATTCCCCCTACCTCTTTTCCGGGCTGCCCTAGAATGGTTTCTAAACACAGTCTTTATGTCCTCATAAGGTAGTTGGTTGATGTCTCCTCCAGCTAACATGTGAAGGGCATCTAGAAGGTTTTCAGGGACTCCTCAGAGTAGAACCAGCTTTAGAGATTCAGGGTCAAGTGTGCACCTGACCCGTTTATAATTAAGTTGGAACCTTTCCTCGTAGTCTTCTAAAGACTCATCATTTCCCATGGTCATCCGAAAGATTTCTCCCTTTGTTTCCTTTGACCTATAGTAGTCCCGGTATTTGTTGTTAAAGGCTTGCTACATCTGAGCCCAAGTGGTGATATTGTTTCTAGGTAACCCCATGAACCGGCGTAATGCTACATCCTTGAGTGTAGAGGGAAATACTTTCAACTTTTGCTCGTCTTTTGCATAGTCATAAGTCCAAAAAAGGACAATAAACTCAAACAGGAAGGTATAAAGGTCTTCAGTGGTCAATCCATGGAAATGAGGTAAGGCTGAGCGACTTATGTTCTTCATATTCATGTCTCGTTGGTCTCTTGGATGGGGAAGGTACCTTCTATTCTCTCATCCTCTTCTCTATCGTTTCTGTTTCTGGCCATGGTCTCAAAAGGAATGTTTTCTTTCTCTTCTTCTGTTATAGGATCTTCGTATATCTCAGGAGGTTCACCTATAGGTTCTTCTGGGTCACTGCCACCAAAGAAGAGAGAAGGGTGACTTAGTGAAGTGGTGGGGGTGTTGGGTAGGAATTTTTCGGTATTATCTCTGTTCCTACGAGGCATGAAAAGGTTTTTGGTTTCTTTTGCTTTTTTCTGCTTGTACCTGCAAAACTAAAATAGATGGAATTGCAACTAACTAAAATCTATCTTGCGAAAATGAAAATGCAGAATTGAAGGAAAGCAGGAAAGGACTAATCTATTTTGCCCAAATGAAATTGCAAGAATGAAATGCTAGTCTACGCTTGCGGAATTGAAATTCTAATATACGCTTGCAGAATTGAAATTTCGGAATTGAAATGCTAATCTGTGAAAGCAGGAAATATCTACTCTAATTTTGCGGAAATGAAATAAAGTAAACTACTTAGCAGAAGGTTTTAGTGGAAAATAGAAGAAAAGCAGCAATCACCAATACTCTGACGCTTCCCCAGCAACGGCGCCAAAAAGAATGGTGGGCTCCAGTATTGCAGCAATAATGCTGCAACTCCTGGGACTCCCTTCTTTACTTTTATCAACCCAGTAGTTTGTGACAAACTTGGAAGCGACGGTGCTGTATGCACAAGTACTAGCTCTTGCCGCAGCTATCACTTGGTCATCTGACACAAGTCCGATAGGAGCTTAAGCCAACTTCTATGAGCTCTGAGAAGAATATTTTTAATTGATGGATGAAAGCTAACTCAAAGAAGGCTGATCTACTTGCAGAAAGAAACTCGAAAGATGAAAGGAAACGTAAACCCTAGCAAACCCTAATTTTACCAGCTAGCCCTACTGATGCAAGAAAGAGGATGCAAGCAACTGAAAGAGATGCCATTGACTTCTAGGAAGGTAAAATACATGTGTCTAAGCTACTTCTACAGTAACATCTGAAAAAAACATCATTTTGTATTTTTGAGTAACTTGCCAAAATTATCATGCATGTGATTTAACTGTTTTTGACTGTGCAGAGGTGGATTGGCGAGAGGAAATTCTTGGAGGAGGTTGGGAAGATTTAGAGAGGGCCTAAGGGGTCCCTAACACCCTTCTAGAGAGTTTCATAGAGCTTGTCTATCAAGAAACCTCATTCATGAGCCTCTACAGGAAGTCTACATGGGTTCTACAGGATGTTCTCGAATTTCTACAGGATGTCTATAATTTTCTACAGGTTTTTCAAAAATGGGATTTTGGAGGATGGATGGAGAGAGAAAGGTGAAGGAGTGAGTATGGAGGTAGGACAGGGGTGTAAGGAGGTCTAGGACTTGGTGGATGGAGTTGAGGAAAGATGAAGATGGTTGGATTTGTTCAAGGAGGAATGAAGCAATGTTGCACAAAAATTAGGGTTATGTGAGCAAATGTCAAACGTGAGGCAAGAATCAATGTTAGGGGATGGAGAAGATGGGATTGATGGAGTATGGGAAGATAGAGAAGTGGTACAGGTGCTCTGCAAGTTGTTTTTCCAACTAAACCAACGAAGACTTGTAAAATCAAAGACCTAGTTATGTTGACCTAATCTGATCTAGCTAACAGTAAAGAGAATGAACAAAAGTTTTAATTGCAATGAAACCATGTATACTAACTATGCAACGAAGTAATCAAGAATCTGAATATGTAATCAACTTCCGCAAATAAAAATCAAACACTAATGATTGCATGGTGAAGCCAAGTCATTTTTTTTGTGGCAGCAAGGTCACCTTGATCCCAGCTCCTGATCCCACTGAGGGAAAGGTGATATTAGAGGTGCTTGATGGCCCTTTTCTAAAGCTTATCCCTGTTAATAACCTATCAACTCAATCTGAACATCAAAAATCTTTCTAATCATCAACAATGACCTAGTTAATCAGCAAGATTTTAATCTACTTAACATAACTAATTTTGCAAAGACATAAAGAAAAAATAACAATACATAAAGGAGGCCTTGGCACTCGGGTTGGGCCCAACCCCAAGAGTTGTTGGCTCCTATAGAGAACTCAGATCTAATGCCAAGTAAATCTGTTTTTCATTACTCAAAAATAATCATCACAAGAAAGTTATACAGCAGTAGATACAAGAAAACGAGTTGAGAAAGTGATAGCACTATAGTGAAAATACCAATAGTTCCGAAAAGTAAACTACGAAGGTTGAGGCCTTCCTATTTGTACGCTACGAGGGGCCTAGCAGCCCTCCTTAATTCAATGGACTTGGCTGTTCAAACTGCCAGTAAGCAGTCCCTCTTCCCAAAGCTACTTGGCTGCCTTTAGGATTCAATTTGGTGGCTTGTTGAGCTCGGAGTTGAGGGTGGAGATTTTGAGGAAGGGCCATTTAATGCCAGAGACAACCTCCCTATGAATCCTCACCTCAAGCTTGGCTGTCACCTGGCCCATAATTTCTTTGTTTTGCTCCAAAATTTGTCCAAAAAACTTGAAATAACCACGTATTAGCCTCCTTGGTAGAGTGACCACCCTTATTCGTTCAAATAACATAAACATACTAAAAAAACATACATAATCTATGAAAAATGGTGGATTGATCAAGGACAATTAGGCAAAATGAGCCCAATAAGTTACCCAATTCGAGGCTCATCACCTGCAACTTGATACAAATTGGCAACCATGAACTCATGAGCAAAAGAATCTTTGAAAATTCTATTTTTTAACACGTACCTTTCCATTGATGAATGCCACCTTAAACCTTTGACTTCCATTTCTGAGATGGACACTAGGTTCTTCTTGCGATTAGGTACATAAAAGAGATTCTTGTAGATGAATAGAGTTACCCTCATTCAATTGAGGGGTAACATTCCCTACACCCTTTCCAAGATATGTGGCATCGAATTCAAGTATAATCCCACGGTTGTTTCCATCTCTACCAAATTCAAGAGAGCACCCTTCTATCTGATGAGGTGCCTTGAAGCATTATGATCAGTAAGCCAGGTTCCCAAAGAATCTAAAGGAGAGGGCCAATACAAGATAATGCTTCTTTATCTTATCAGAAACAACATTTGATTCTTCATACCTAGGGTTCCTTGCTTTCTCTAAAGAGTCGGTTGTTTCCTTGGTGACTTTCATAACTTGTCATTCCTCTGATCATTGAAGATGTCCCTAGAATGATTGTTATCACCATCAAGTGATGTGTCCCTACCTCAGACACTCCACATAATGGCCTAACTTATTACAACCAAGGCATTTGCCTTTCCTTCCACCCTTAGATTTGGACTTCCCATTGAAGTGATATTTAGGTAGGATGTAAGAAACTTTTGCTACACCAATTTGATAATATTCTCTGCTTCGACTTCACCCTTGGTGAATTTGAAGAGGTATGAGGAATCCAATGATCCTTTTTTTCCTTTCCCAACTGTCTTCGGTGGTTACTCTTTCACTCTTTCTTGGGCATTTCCTTCACCTTAGCTTTGATACCATGTTAATTTTAGGTATGTTCTATGCTTAGGGAAATTTATTTCAATTTTCATATTTAGCTCAATATATTTTCTAGATTAGCAATCACATCAGCATCAAATTAAACTACAGATAGAAAATAAACATAAATCGCAGAAGACAAGCCAAGATAAGAGGACACAAGATGTGGCTCTATCCATGGACAAACCACAATGTGGGGAAACCCTTGATCAATTCTTCTTATATGCTCTTCCATAGTTCAAAACAGAGAGAGAGATAGTATGTTTACAACAAAAGTCAACGATTTGACTTATCTAGATAATAGTAATAAGATGAGCCACATAGAGTTTGGTCCTAGTTGCCAATTTTAACACCATGCATAGTTAAGCATTTAATATTCATATTCCTTTCTATTTGTAGCCCAAGGAGCAATGCTTAATACTCTACCACATTGTTGGTTGCCTCAAAATCTAGATTGAATGAGAGGGGTATCAGGCTTCCCTCAGGAGATAGCAACAATAATACTACTCCATTTCCATATTTGAAATTCACTTCATCAAAGTATAATTTCCAAACTTTGTTTTCATCTCTATGCTGGTGTTCTAACTACATCGTTAGGTGTACTGGTGTTTCTTTTAAGATGGTCTCATCTTCTTCTAGGAATAGGAAGGAGAGGTCACTTTCGTTTCCATACACTCAGGAATTTGTAGAACCTTCAACTGCGGTCACAGGCTTTACAAATCTAGACTCTCTATAAAACCTCCTTTCTTTGCCACCAAAAGTGGGAATAGTGGCATAAGTTAGATCTAACTTGATAAAGCCCCCCACCTTGGAAGACCAAGACCTAGATAGGAGCATACTGAATCGAGGGGGAATATTTGCCACTACGATGTCCATCACTACACTCCTCATAGGGATTTGAGCCATGTTTACCACGAGATCTTTTATCATTCCCAAGCATTTAACTCTCTTAGAGTCAAAGGAGGATAGGTCCTTGTAGGGCCTAGTGATCTGCAAGCCAAGTTGTTCCATCACGGCTAAAGGCATGCGGTTATGTGAGGCTACAGAGTCGAACATGCAGTTATGGAATAAAAGGTCATGAATTACCAAGATGATATAGAAGGGTGCAGTGGAAGAATCAAGTTCTTCAACATGAGGACCAAAAACAACCATTGGTATTTCTTCTTAAAGGTTTAAACCCTCATGGGTCAGTGCTGAGGTGGATGGAAGCGTGAACTGAGATACTTGAGCTATATAAGTGGACTGGTTTAGAAGTTCAATTAGAGGAAAATGAATCTTTACCTTGTCAAGTTCCTTCTGAAGATTGAATGTAGGTTGACCTTTTTCTACACATCCTACCTTTGCTTCTCTTTCCTTATCATTGGTAGTTTTTATTAGGAAAGGTGTCTTCTTTTCTGTGTATTCCTCTAAGCTATTCCATTCCTTATTTTAGGAGAAGGTTATCTGGAATGCGTCAGGATTCATCTTACCTTTCCCTTTATCTGGAATTGGGTAATATCTTGGGGAGCAGTTCCCTCTTTTTGTTCTGGTTTGTTATAGACATTTTTGTGCCTTGCATCGCTGAGCATGAAATGTCAATAATCAAGGGATCCAAAGTCCCTAAACATGTTGTTCCTACCCCTAGAGGAACAAGGCCAAGTAACCGCAGCAATTCAAAAAAGTTCTCCACCTGAAAACACTCAAAAACAAGGCAATTCTGGATCATGTCAACTGCTCCACTGAGCATCTGCGCTGAATGTCAACTGCTCCACTGTCTACCTGCGTTGAATGTCAACTGCAAAGAAGGCTACCTGCGCTGAGCGAGTTTGGACAAGTGGTAGAGTCATTTCTCAAGGTGTCAATGCCCAGGAAGCTTCCAAAATGACACTTGGATTAGGGAATTCGACTGGTGATGAGTAAGAGGTTCCAAATCTCCAAGTGGAAGCAAGAACCTCCAAGTGGACTCAAGAACTGAAGTGGGAGAGGAAACTAGTCAGCTTCATGCCAGCCTAAAGCTGACTCATCCTCTCTCCAAAACTCCTATATATAGATCTCTCTCATGAGGTCTGAGGGGGCTGGAATTGGGTATTTGCAAAGAATTGTTGTTGGTTTGTGGCTAGAAACATTGGGTGTGTTATGCTTTGAAAGGAGCTGAAGAAGGAATTCCATTCTGCTGGGAAGGAGATGCTGGATTGGAGCCCTATGGGTTGTATCACTTCCTGAACCCTGTTACTTTCAATAAAGCTATCTTGATTCTTTTCTATATGCTAGTGTATTTTGTATGATTGCATTGGTATATTTGATTTACTTCTAATCCTGAATCATTTATGAATATGTGTATTTACCTTTGTATTGTGTTCTTCTCTTGTTGCAAGTAGCTGTTCTCTTGTCACAGGTAGTTGTTCTCTTATGATCTCGTGGAGGCAATTAGCTGTGGACACACAAAGGAAAGAGGATCTAGTTTGAGGGACAACCAGAAGACAACGGTAAGTCTGCTGATCTCCTCTCTTTCGAATTTCATAAAGGAAGAAATCATGATAGTTGTATTCTTTTGTTGCTAAGGCGCTGTCACACCTTAGGTGGATAGGATCGTCCTAAATAGGCATTTTTCCCCACAAGAAAATTGGCGACTCTGCTGGGGAAGAATTTGTTTATTCATTTCATTTGTGTTTCCGTCATTTGTTTACCTCATAGACTTGACAGCAATTCTTGAACTGCATCTTTCCCGGATGAAAAGTAAAAGTTGCTGCTTTGATCTAGTATGTTGGACTTGTCTATGATCTAAACTAGATCGACAAATGATTTGATTGATCCTTGTGATAGTCTTTAGTACCCTCTCAAAGCATCCCTCTGTTTATACCTTGCTTGTGTTTCTGATTTGGCCTGAAACAGTGTATTTTTGAGCATTTTGTGACCCAGAAACCAAGGGAAACGAGAGTTTTCCCTTTCAGTGCAGACACTGTGAAGGCAGTCTGCATTTCAACGCAGGTCCCGAAGGGGCTACCTGCGCTGAATGTCAAACTGACAGTGTTGTACCTGCGCTGAACCAGTGTGGCCTTGTGCAGCTGGGGGTCTTTGTCCTTTTTTGCCCTGTTTTGATCTCTGTTTTTGCAGCCTTTAACCAAGTATAGGTGTTGGTCTGATACCCCTTTTCTTTGCCTGAATTCCGCCCCATTTTTGTAAAAAAAGATTGTGAATGTTTTTATGTGTTTGTGGCGTCATTTACAGTCTTCCTTTGCATGAGTAAAGTAGTCTTTCTGTAGCCTTCGATTCAGATCTGATTGAGAGTGATCTTAGAAGAGAGTTCATTGGCTGTTTGTTCAGATTGATTATAGTTTTACTTTTGCTTATTGGTTTGAATTTGTGTCTTTTAAGTGTCAGAAAAAGTCTTTATTTCGAAAAATAGCAAAGTGATTGTAATCTCTTCTACCCTTGTTGTTTTCGAAAAGAGTGAGCTTGTTTGTATTGATCATTTTAAAAGAAAATTCAGATTTGTGCAAAAAGCTTTCTTTGTAGGCATTTATACTAAGAAAGTGAAAACAAACACCTGCATTGTGCATTTTGCATTTGATAAGTTTGCATGTTGGATTTAGGAAAACTACATTAGAGTGTGCTGATTGCTCTTTGAGAAAAGATAGTCGCTCTTTTTTCCCTTAGTAGCTAGGATTTTCAAAGTTGAAAGATTGTAAAGCTTGCTTATCATCTTAGACTACATTTAGGAATTTGTATCATACATCTCGTGGTGAACCTTGAAAGGAAAAATTTAAAAAGATCAACCTAAAATAAACTGAATGAACCTAACAACGCTTTGTAACATAACGCAAAACATAGAGGTCTAAGCTAGAGACGTGTTCCGGCGTCGTTAAACATAGTGACTGTCGATCTCGAAGAAGGTGGGTGATTCCTCCTGAGAGTCGGTGGCGCTAATACGGATTTGTGCTCCCACGTACCATCGCGTATATATTGGGAGACCCCTATAGGCATATATCCTTTATCCTTAGGAAGCCGTGTCGGCCGCCCTACTGATCGCAATGCCGTGAACACAGCATTCACGAAGATTGACCACCCGTACCGTAAACGTATTCTGTGGTTTTGCGAAAATTTTGCCATACCCTCTGCCTAGATCTCCAGAGCAGTTTCTTTTGGCCTTTTTCAGACTCTATAACAGAAAAAGTCCATCCGAGCATTTGTCACTTTGGGCTCGTTAAAACATCGAAGGAGACTAGAGTCATCTTTAGCTTTTTCTCGACTCTTTAAAACTGAAAAAGCAAGTTGTGTCTAAAAAGCGTCGTTAACAATTTATTTTAAACGGAACAATCACCCTTTAATCATGCGTTGATCTTTAGGTTGAAAAGATGGAGCACACCAACCAAGGAGTTCCCTTGGGTGGAAATCCTAGTCCCTTCTCCTCTTGGGGAGATGTTGGTGCGCGCCACATGGCCACATTGTCACTTCCACGACTGACAATTGGCCTACCAGTTTGGCTCTTTTCAACCAATGTCGTTCAGAATACCACCATTCCTGAACAGTTGAGTCAACAGTTAGATCAGACAAGAGTTGCCCCCCAGCCTTCCACTTCATCTTCCTCCCCTCCTTCCTCTTCGCTTGATGGAACTGGTCGATCAAAAAATCGGGTTCCTAAGGAGAAGAAGGAGAAGAAGAAGAAAGAAAAGAAGAAGAAGGAGCCTAAGGCGACTGGGGGCAAACAAATGTCGTCTAACAAAAATCCACACACCGCACTCGTAAGGCCTAAATCGCCATGCGTCATCTGCAGGGGAGACCACTTCCATAGAGATTGTCCCTGTATCCCACGGATACTAAGAGACTGGTCCCCCCGTTTGCACAATTCGGGAGAATCGACCTCTGATAGCCATGTCGATTGCTCACCGTCGACTAGTGGGAGTGAAGCTCCAGGACAGAGCGGGAAAGCTAAATTTCCCTACAGACTATGTGAAGGCGATCACGCCATGCACCGTTGTCCCTTCTTAGATGAGGCAAAAAGAGTTCTGGAAGGTCGCCCGATTTTACGAGCGAATCTTCCTCCTGGATATCAAAGACTCTTGCCAAGTCCCTCACTAGTTGAAAATCCAGCTGAACCACTCAGGTGGTGAGCTGAAGCACCTGTCATTGAAGATGAACCGTCTGGATCCATGCTTGACGAAAGTCAAAAGGTTGATACGGCAGTTGACCCGGTTTTGCCTTCAGAGGCTCCATCTTCGAATGACACCATCACAGAGGAGAATCAAGACGACACCGTCCAGATTCTCTTCATCAGCACTGACTCTGATGATCAAGTGGGCAATGCCACCATTCCTTTGTCACAGGAAGGAAGTTCATCAGAGCGCTATCCGGCTGTATATTTGGTCCCACCACCAAGAAACCTAGTTATGTCGTTTGATTGGAACCAACTAGGCAGACCCCGGTTGCTAGCCAGTGTGCCATTCAGAATTATTTGTCAAATATACAGAATGGTAATAGCTGGCACTATCATTGATGAGGGGGCATCTGTGAGTATCCTTTCCTCTATTGCTTGGAAAGCACTTGGTTCGCCGGCGCTTTTACCTAAGATGAGAAATCTATCAGGTTTTGATAAGGGAACCAGTCGACCTTTAGGGATCCTCCCCAATGTGCCTATAACATTGAAAGGGAAGACCGTTCAAATGAACGTGATGGTCGTTCAAGGACTCTTGGATTATAACCTACTCCTTGGACGAGACTATATATATTGCATGGGAGTTGTAGTCTCCTCACTCTTTAGAGTAATGTGTTTTCCGCATGAAGGAAGAATGGTCAAGCTCGTAGACCAACTTTCATTTCCCAGATCACACATCGCAAATAGTCATGTACCATCCCTAAATGGTCTA
Organism: Pinus tabuliformis; assembly: GCA_031772625.1. Taxonomy (NCBI): domain Eukaryota; kingdom Viridiplantae; phylum Streptophyta; class Pinopsida; order Pinales; family Pinaceae; genus Pinus; species Pinus tabuliformis. The sequence goes on along the minus strand of CM062818.1, from coordinate 404,043,224 downwards.
TACACGCAAGAAGTGTCTCAGCCAACGGTCCGTCCTCCTGATGAGCGCGAGTAATCTGGGAGGATATGACCGGAACCCAAGGGGCATGCATCCTGGCCTGCTTCGGCAGGAAAACTTCGGGTATAGGGTAGGTTTCCGCGGGAGAATATGACTAGTCCGTACCCCATCCGTGGATGGAAGAGGGGTTGTTCTAGAATAAGATTCTTTTGTCAAAGTTACGTGTTTGACAATGGTCATTCACCCTTGTCTATTTCGGTAGACATTGCCGAGGAAGTGTTCTGTTGAAAGAATAACAGAACAATCTTTGGGTAGCCTGAAAGGGGTAGGCCTCTCCCGGTAAAACAAATGTTTTATCTGCAAATTGAGGGGTAACCTTGAAACTCTGTTTTATACCTGGGGGCATGCAAACCTTTTGGAGTGCAAGCAAGGGGTGACTATTTATTTTTTAAATTTTTAGGTCCTCCCTTTAAACCTGTAGGTCTAACCCTTTAAACTCGTAGGATTAGCCGTTTCCGAACTTGCATAAAGAAAGGAGAGTGAGCATAGCTTTGGTAAGGCGCAAGCTCTATAAAAAATGGGATCTTTCATGAGACACTCTTATCTTATGACAGGGTATTCGAGCAGTTTTAGCATAAATTTCATGCTCGTTAAAAAATAAACGCAAGATCCGAGCAGTTTTAACGCGGTCTTCATGCTCGTTAAAAAATAAATAAAAGCAGTGAGCAGAGTTTCTTCCAGTGTTTAAGCTCATTTTTATCTAAAAAATGAACCTATCCCGGTAAATAACCACAGTGATCGTAAATTTATCAGCCATAAAAGCCTTGGTCGTATGTGCACCTACCACCTCCACTTTTCATTTGGCCGATCGTTCACCTCCATATGATTGTTTACCCATTTTGAGGAATAGCTGCGAAGAGTGATTTCACCTAGCCATCCTTGTGACACTTCCGTGATTGGAAAATTCCAACCTGTACCTGGAATCAGCTGCTATCCCTGTTTATCACTCGTTCCTCAAAAGACGAGTCTTCTTTAATCTCTTTTCAACTGACTCGTAAAATATGAAAATATTGCCGAGTTTTGGCCTTCCAGCTCGTTAAAGTGACCGGAAGAGCTAGCCCTCCTCTAGATTTTAATCTTTTTGGACCTGAGGGATTATTGCACAAAAAGGTCGAGCGCTTGTTTTATTCGGCTCGTTAAAGTTATCGAAAACTCATCCCTTCTGTATTGTTTTATACTTTTTCAGACTTAAGGGATTAGATGACAAAAAAGGAATTTTGGAGTTAACTTTATGTACCTTTTCAGACTCTCTAAAAATGAAAAGGACTGAGTTATCCTTGTCGTTAGACTCGTTAAAATGATTAAATAGCGACAAACTTGTCTTTAGACGAGAACGAGTTTCCCTATCGCTAGGCTCGTTAAAACATAGCGATGGGCTTGCCCGAAGGGCAGGTTATAGAAAAAGCATATGTTATCCTCCTCAAGCTTGACAAAAATAAAGAGGTACTGGTCAGCAATGACTGGGGAAAAATTGGGAAAGATCAAGAAAACTTTGATGGTAGCAGGTCGCTCTTGAACATGACACTTTTCCTCCGTATCACAATCGGGTTGGGTTGTTTCATTCACCGGTCACATCACCATGGTCTTGCCATACCATCCATATTTGGGGTAATGCTACCGATCCATCTTATCAGTGTCACCATATGTTCAAGAGAAGTCATTCAGAAAGAGTCAACCGGGTCCCATCCACTGCCATACATTATCCTTCATCCATTCATGACCGCCACCCTGAATCATATGTCACAGATTGTTTTCACCTCCATTAAAATCATTAGTTCCGTTCCATGTCACTGATGTGGGATTCATTAAGGCCCTCCTTTGACGGATCGCTCCTTGTCGACATCAGCTCATTATCCAAGGAGTTGATCTAGGAACAACCCCTTCAGTACTTTGAAGCTTGCATGCCTCAATGGCAAGTTTCTCACTTCCGGCGACAGGTATACATCAATGACCTTCGACCAGAAGATTTTGCGTGGTGTTCGACGCCAAGTCCTTTATTCACACCACGTGAATTGTACTGCAGTACCTTGAGGGTCATTATCATTATCGGTGATTCCTCTCGCGCTTGTTAACGGTCTACATCATTGACCGGTAATGAAGCGATGTCTTTCCATGTTCAACTTCAGCGCAATTCTCACATGGATCGACTTGTACTTAGGGTGAAGATCGAACGAGTTTGAAGACCCCGGATCTAGTTTCATCCATCCGGGCTACGATATATATTCAGGAAAAATAAAGACATTTGACATGTACATCATTGCAGCAGATGATCATCCTATTCAAAGGATGATAATTTCACCAAAATTATCAGTCTACCATCAGACGATCGTCTGTTCTATGTACAAAAGTGAATTTATAAAGCTGAGCATGGGAATGCCCGCCTCAGCTAGATCATGAAAGCAGTATGAATCATAATGAATTGCATTGTATTTTATTACAGGTCTCCTCCCAGCAGATGGATGAACTTCGGACCCTCCTGGATAAAGCATTTCACCCGATAAACAGCCTCATACTTTAGGGGGCAACTGTTATAGACATTTTTGTGCCTTGCATCACTGAGCATGAAATGTCAATAATCAAGGGATCCAAAGTCCCTAAACATGTTGTTCCTACCCCTAGAGGAACAAGGCCAAGTAACCACAGCAATTCACAAAAGTTCTCCACCTGAAAACACTAAAAAACAAGGCAATTCTGGATCATGTCAACTGCTCCACTGAGCATCTGCGCTGAATGTCAACTGCTCCACTGTCTACCTACGTTGAATGTCAACTGCAAAGAAGGCTACCTGCACTGAGCGAGTTTGGACAAGTGGCAGAGTCATTTCTCAAGGTGTCAATGCCCATGAAGCTTCCAAAATGACACTTGGATTAGGGAATTCGACTGGTGATGAGTAAGAGGTTCCAAATCTCCAAGTGGAAGCAAGAACCTCCAAGTGGACTCAAGAACTGAAGTGGGAGAGGACACTAGTCAGCTTCATGCCAGCCTCAAGCTGACTCATCCTCTGTCCAAAACTCCTATATATAGATCTCTCTCATGAGGTCTGAGGGGGCTGGAATTGGGTATTTGCAAAGAATTGTTGTTGGTTTGTGGCTAGAAACATTGGGTGTGTTATGCTTTGAAAGGAGCTGAAGAAGGAATTCCATTCTGCATGGAAGGAGATGCTGGATTGGAGCCCTATGGGTTGTATCACTTCCTGAACCCTGTTACTTTCAATAAAGCTATCTTGATTCTTTCCTATATGCTAGTGTATTTTGTATGATTGCATTGGTATATTTTATTTACTTCTAATCCTGAATCATTTATGAATATGTGTATTTACCTTTGTATTGTGTTCTTCTCTTGTTGCAAGTAGCTGTTCTCTTGTCATAAGTAGTTGTTCTCTTGTGATCTCGTGGAGGCAAGTAGCTGTGGACACACAAAGGAAAGAGGATCTAGTTCGAGGGACAACCAGAAGACAACGGTAAGTCTGCCGATCTCCTCTCTTTCGTATTTCGTAAAGGAAGAAATCATGATAGATGTATTCTTTTGTTGCTAAGGCACTGTCACACCTTAGGTGGATAGGATCGTCCTAAATAGGCATTTTTCCCCACAACATGGTTCCCTTGACATCTTTCTTGAAGATCTTAGATCATACCTTTCGTGTAGCTATCCTTGCATGAAATCTACAATCTATTTACAATAGTCACTTATGTCCTCCTCATTTTCTACTGCTTCTCTATCATGACTTGTCTCCTAGTGAGCCATATTTTCATGTTGTTCTTCAGAGAAAGAGGAATACAAGTTTCCCTGCATCTCATGTGTATCTGATAATTTTTCATTGAGATCATATTCTAAATATAATGGATGAGGGATCTCATCAAGTGGGTCCTTTCTTTCCCTTGGAAGTATCTATAATGGTGGCCTTCTGTACTATGGGTTATAACCTTAGTTGTTACCTTGAGTATTTAGTTTCGGGAGACCCTTGTTCTCCAACTCAAGCTTCACCACCTCATGCGATAAACTCTTGATGAGTTTATCCATTTCTTCCCACTTTAGATCTGGTGATTCTTTAGCTTGACCAAGGTTGGATGTTTCATATTTCCTCCTTTTCTTCTCAATAGGTTCATACTTACCTCTTGACTTCCTTGCCAAGGTGAAATTTTCTTCTATCTAAAGAGCATCAACTTGGAGTTGATCCAAAGTGAGAGACTTCCTTTCTCTTAGGGTAAAACCAAAGTTTGATTCAAAGGCTCCCACAGAAACTACGTGAGCAGCAGCTTGAGGAGGCTTTATCTCACTAGGGAGGTTATTATACTGCTTATTGAACCATTTTATGATTTATGAAATGTACGCTTCTCGCTTCTTCCTTATATCATTGAACTCTGTGAGGAAATACTCATGATTTCTCTTTTCACCCCACTTTTGTGTGAAAGAGTTTTCAAGTTTCTCCGAGATAGTGATGGAGGCATTGGTAGGGCTTTAAACCATTTTGTAGCTTCTCCATCAAGGGATTGTACAAAGAGTTTCAGGACCACATCCAGTTGTTCTACATTTAGATTCTCAACAAAAGCATAGAAGTTTTTAATGTGTCTTTATGGAGTGTTTTCATCCTCCCCATTGAACCTAGGCAAAAGCTTTAGGTAGTCCTGAGGCATAACACTTGGAGGTTGAGGTAAATCAAGAGGGGCATATTTATTTGGTAAGAAACCCAAAAAAACATCTGAATCAATGGAAGGGGGTTGATATTTTCTAGAGGAACTTGGGCCGAAACCACAGTGGTTGGAGTGGCAAGACTCACAGCAGGGTATGTAAGGATCTTAGGAGTAAATTATGAGCAGTGAATGACAACAGGTTGGGAGCTGGATGAGGAGGATTCAAGGAATGATGAGATAGTAACATAGGTAGTAGGACTTTTCTCTTTCCAGACTCTCTTGAAAATTAATTTCTCTGGGTCAGATACAGATGGGTTTTACTACTGAGAGGTATCTCAGCGAGTGTGAGGCTTTCTAAAAGCCAGGATGAAAAATGATAATGGGATTTTTGGAGTCACCAAGGTGATGAGGGTGAAATCAGAAAGTCTTTGGTCACCTACACAAAGAGTTCTTAAGTTGTCGTTCCCAGGGGAAAAATACTTCAATACGTTCCCAGTAACGACGCCAGAAGATGTTGTCACTTGTAGACACGAACTTAGATTTCTTACAAGACCAGTGCCTGGAACATCTAGATTTTGTGTGTCTCATATGATTCTCAAGGGGCTGGATACATCACCAATATTTTTGTATGTATGTCTTTATATATATATATATATATATTAAACAACATGGGTTGGTTCATTCATTTAAAAGGTGTAAGCCATGTATTTCTAGTACTTCTTCAAATATACAAACTGCATAAATATATGTATAAACTAGTGGAGGCTAAGTAGTTCAAGGACCTACAGTTTAATAAGCATTGGCAAATCAATGAGAGAGGATAAGGAGATAGAGTAACTCATCAAATAGATCTTGAAGCATCAGGAATTATACGCTTCTCATATAGAGCTTGAAGCCTCCAGAATTCTACACTTATCTAAGATAAAGGTTGGCATAATGGATGAAAGAGGATGGGTGCGATGATTCATGGAGCACAATTTTAACGATATAATATTAAAGATCCATACATGAACATCAATTAATGAGTCAATACAAATGAATCTTTAAGAACATATGAAACATTTCTAGCAACTAAGATTACATGAATTCAGAGAGGAAACATGAACATAATGGAATTTAACAGAGGGATAACATAGTGTAGTACTCGAAGGAAGAATCACCACCATTTACTTAATATTCTGAAAGATGCATATCATAAAGTCATATAGTCTTGAAAATTACATGTAGTTTTTTCTTTAGGATTCTGAACCATTGTGAAGTGTTGGTTCCCCCTATTTATCTAGAGAGGCTAGCGTTGAATAGTAATTACAACAAAATATCTCAGCCAAGCCTCAGCTGTCAGATCGACTAGCTGTCACATGATGGGATGGCTCTATGGCCTAAAAATTACATACAAAAATTAATTGCTTCAATAAATGGTGACACATTACAGGATAACAAAACAAGTCAATCAAGCAGATGAAAACACCAATAATATATCCATGCCCATCCTTGTGTTTGTCTTTGCTTTAGGTTGTTTCTCATCCACGGTCTGGCCTCCTGTGTCACTCAGCCAATTCCCATTACTTCTGCCTTTACTGTTTAAATCATTTGTTCTTCAAAACTAGGAGCGGTCAACTATCAGTTCAATGCCATAGTACAAAAGTAGAGGATGCATGGGCGATACTTCATTTTCCCTCTACATGGAGCAGCATGCTGGATAATAAAGTTGTCCTGAGCTTCCATCTCTTCGTTTACTCTGTCAAAGTCAGCCTTGGTTTCCTGTCACAAAGGGGCCATTATCGGTTAGCCCATGTTGATTTTGAATGTTGCATCTCCTTTCTTAAGTGCCTCAGCTACCGACCCACCATGCCTTTAAAGTTTTACGTTACTTTATCGTAGAGTTTTTGCATCTGGATTTTCCATTAAAGGTTTTTATGGGATGGGACATTCCAGTCTACTTTAGCCCTTTTTGCTTCATGTGACGGGGGTTATGACCAAGATTTTAGTCCTTGGGTACTAGGGCCTTTGGGCTCATGTTTGTGACGCGTGGCCCTTTGTTAAAAAAATTCCTGCATATCGACGATTTCTGATGCTTGCCCTCGGTGCCTCCCCTTAACACTTGATATTTCCAATATGTGATCTCCATTTCATAGTATTACCTGTGCTTGCTCTATTTGATGACCGTGTTGTTGGATATATGCCAAAAAATACACTCTCCATCCCATTGAACGGAAGCGAAATACACGTTTTAATGTTCATTGATCTGGGTCGTTGATCTAGGTCGATTCAATCTAGGTTATTGATTCGGGCCTGTTGGTATTGCAATGACGATATAAGAGAGGGATTTTTTACCATATTTCATAGTGCTTGTCTATTGTCCAGGCACGAAACTTCAATAAAGCAGGACACACATAAAATATCGCATTCGGAAACAAGACTCGCATATCACCATTAGAAAGCGAAAAGGTGCTTTAACACTGATTTTATGGTGATTTCCCAATATGTTGGACGTGAAATTTCCAAAAACCATAATACATAGCCTTTCGGGTTCATCATAATCACAAGTTGGAAGGGAGTTCATTAGAGGAGGGAGTTATGTTTTGTGCGATCCCCGATTGAGATATCTCAATCGGTCGGGGGAGGATTTATCGTGATCGACAGGAAGGTGGAAATATCACAATCGACGGGGAGGACCTTATCACAATCAGCAAGTGGAGAAGGGACTTAGATATGACCATTAGTGGGGAATTTGCGATATGCGATATCAATGGATAATTTGCGATATCGCAGTCAGTGGGGGGAGGAAATTTATTGCGGTAGGCAGGAAACTTTGTGATATGAGATATCTCAATTGCAAAAGGAAAAGGGAGATGAGAAAATATGTATTACATAGGAAAATAGGCTGATAATGATAAATTGTTGCGGGTCCCAGCGTTTTAAAATGCATTTGGTATGTTTTATGAATGCTTTTAAGATATCTAAAAGGGGAAAGGGGAAACATGGTTAGAGTTGGAAATACAAAGGGATTTCAACTAGAGTTAAAAATGGGTCACTACTGCTAGAGTTTAGAAAACAAAGGAAAAAATGGGGTTTGTGAAATAAATGGTTGTAAGAGAATATGGAAGATTCTCCAAAATAGTTTAAATTGGACATGTTCTTCCTCCTTCTATATCCAATTTGCAAATGACAACAACCCTTTGTATAACTGGAACTCTCTTTTCAGAAGGTGACAACATTGGCTCCACATGGAGATGAGGCATTAGATAGTAATGAATCGAGAACCTGTAGACTGTGAACTTCTCTTTTGGGCATGGAGTCTTTTCTAAAATAATGATAATTTTGTGAAAGTGGAATTTTCAAGAGAAACTAGAAATTTCATGTAATAATTACAATACACACACCGGTATTTATAATGGGTGCAAAATAGGTACCTCTAATTCTGGAAATAGAGTTTGAGGAAATGACCATTTACTAGAAGCTCCAATGATTCACTGTCCAAATTTTTGAGTAGGTATGTATTATTTCCTTTCTCTTCTGAAATTTTGAAAGGGTCGGACTAAAGTGGATATAATTTTCTGTGTTTTCCTTTTTCTTCCCATTGGACATCCCATCAAACAACAAAATCTCCTAGTTGAAGATGTTAATCCTCTACCTTCTTGCCAAACAAGGATTTCATCTTTTTTTGGTAATTTTCCAATTTATTCCCAACCTGTTCTCTGCTTTCATGAAGCTCGACTAGTTGGTTTATCCTTCGTGTCAAGGTAGTTTCCTCTTCCTTAGCTTCCTACATTTATTTTTCCACTAGAATTGCTAATTGGATTGGGAAGATTGCAAACTTTCAATAGACTAGCTCGAAAGGTGATTTTCCAGTGGATCATTTAGGAGTTACTCGGTTAGCCCAAAGGTAAAACTTCAATTGGGAGTCCTAGTTCCTCTGGTTCTCGGTGATGGTCTTCTTCAACACTATCACAACAGTTTTGTTTGAGGATGCAGCCAAGCCGTTACCTTGAGGATAATAGGTAGTGGAGTGCCCGATGATGATATTGAATTTTTGATAGGAGCCAATGAATTTTATGGATTTTAAGACTTGAGAATTATCAGTGATGATTTTGATAGGGCAACCAAAACTAAATAATATTTTTTCCTACACAAACTTAATTACCACTGAGTGAGTAGCATTTATGGCTGGGATAACCTCTACCCACTTGGTGAAATAATTTGTGGCTCTTAATATCAACTTATGTTGGCCACCAGAAGGTGGGTTTATTTCTCCTATGAAGTATAGTCCTCACTGTCTGAAGGGTTCTTCCACATGCACTGGAATCAAGGGAAGAGGAGAAATTTTTTGTCTCTCAGCAAATACTTGGCACTTTTGACATGACCTGACCTAGGAAAGAACATTTCCAAACAATGTAGGCCAGTACAATCCATCCTTGAGGATTTTGTGAGCTGTGGTCTTCTAGCTGTAATGAACTCCACAAACTCCTGCATGAAATTTCTCAATCACTTTATGAGTTTCGCCTTCTACCAAACATAACAACAAAACTCCCACTAGGTCCTTCTAGTAGAGTTGACCATTGGATATGATATACTTTTGAGATTGCAGTCTCAGAGTTCTATATTTGGATTTATCCAACCCTAGTTGGAACCTCAAGGATAAGAGATAATGGATGATATTCTTATACCAAGGTGATCCCTCATATTTAGCATAGATATTCTTCTCTAATGTTTTAATCTCATTCTATTGAACCTATGTTTTGCCTTCCTCTCGTATCAGGATAATCCCTAAAGCTTGGCAATTAGATTCGGATAAAACCTTGGCCAACCCCTGACCTTTTATGAGCTTAGTAGGCTTTATTTCTAACTCATATCCCTGTAAATCCACCTACCCCTTTTTCCTTCACTGTCTCCTTGAACAAGGATGTCCTTGACTGCTGTCGTTGGGACAAATGCTGTGATTTCTGATTGTAGCACATACATTCGAGATGCCTACAAAGGCTTGACTAGTGCATAGGCTTGTTTCTCCAAGATGTTATATTTTAGCTGAGCATCGATCAGGACTTGGCTGAAGAAGGTGATGGGTTGTTCATAACCATATTTATTCTTCTATAGCAGAACTATGACAATAGTACGCACAAAAGAATATAAAAGATATAGAAAGGCGCTGAGTAGTCAGGGTTGACTAGTATTAGGGCTTCAACCAAAGCGTCTTTATTTGTAGTAAAAGAATATCGGTGGGTAGGGCTCCACTTGAATTCATTTTCCTTTTTTAGCATATCCATAATATCCTTTACTATTTTTGCATAGTTGGGTATGAACCTCATCAAGAAATTGGTTCTCCCCAAAAAGGCTTGGCCCTCTTTCTTACTTCTAGGTAGTGGAATATGACTGATAGCTTCGACCTGCTTAGGATTGATTTTCACTCCTTCTTTTGCTAATATGTGTCCTAGTAGATTGCTCTCACTAAGGGTGAACTGAGATTTCTTGGGATTCAAAGAAAGACCATACCTCCTGCATTTCTCAAAGGTGAGCTTCAAGTGGAGGATGTGTTCTTCATCAGTCTTAGAGAAGATTGTGATATCTTCCAAATATACCACTATGAACTTGTATTACTCCCCTACAAAATCTATATACATAGCTCTCTTAAACATGGCCCCTGCATTAATAAGATTGAAAGGCATGCGAGCATACATGAATGTTCCCCATGGGGTGGTGAAAGTAGTCCTCCTCTAATCATTAGGGTGGACTCCCACTTGGTTGTAACCAGAGAAACCATCCATCATGGACACTCTAACTAACCCAACCACCTTCTACAATATGTAGTCCATCTTAGGCAACGAGTAGTTGTCTTTCAACAATGCCCTATCAAGGTTTGAGAAATCTACAAATAGCCTTATTTCTCCATTCTTTTTCTAGACTGGGACAAGACGGCCACCCACTCCGAATATCTTAAAGGCACTATGGTTTTAGACAGTAGAAGTTTCCTCACTTCTTTTCCAATGGAGGGGAGTAAGAGTGGACTAATTTCCACCCTTTAAAGGAATATTATTCTCTATGATGTTAGTATCAAATTCTTTTAAGTCCTCATAAGACCAAGAGAAAACATCCTTATAGGTTTTGAAGAGATTTAAATACATTTGTTTAGATTGTAAAGGGATTCATTTTGATAGTCTGCCAATTCGAGGTTCATCCTATGAGCTGATATTGTAATCTTCTACTTGTTCGTCCATCTACGGAGCCATTGGTTTGGAGGCTACATCATCCTTATTAAATAATATTTCCAGTGGGACTAGCCCACTAGGAATGCTATTTCCTTTTAGTTGTAAAATTTTTTGTCCATCCACTATGTCTTCCCACGGAGTGGGTTCTTGATCTACCTATTTTTCCTCTCCTTCATCAATGGTTTAGTTAGCAAACTCCCAACTACTTCTATAAATTTTTTGAACTTCTCATCGTTCTTGAATACTTGCGAGTGCTTGACATTATCAGGTATACGAGGTCTGTATCTGACCTCCACCTTGTACCTAAGAAGTGGATTTTGAGGGGGTTTGAAATTGTTTTCTTCTATAACAAGATAATAATCCATTATAATTCCTTATTTGGGTAGAAATTGGATATTAAAGGCCAGGAAGAAGTTATCAATCAAATCCCATACTTCATTCTGGTAAGTTTCCAATCTAGGGTGTTTAGCTTGGCACTGATTTTTGATCTTCTTTACTATTAGCTAGGAGTCTCCATGCACAGTTAAGCATTCAATATTCATATTCCTTACTGTTTGTATCCCAAGGAGCAATGCTTCATACTCTGCCACATTGTTGGTTGCCTCAAACTCTAGCTTAAATGAGAGGGGTATGAGGCTATTGATGGGCCTCTAAATTAGACATTAATTGAGGCCCATGCCTCTAATTTAAAACATAAATTAAGGCCTATGACCATCCTTCAGCACATTACAACTCTCTTTTTGCATTAGATAATTTATTTTTAACTTTAATAATTGAATATTTGTGCCTAATATTATTTATTTTTTGTGGAATATTATGAGAATATTGGGCAGATTATGAAGAGTTGGAGGAGGAGATAATTTAGGGAGTGGTTCCCTACTACTAGAGGATAAACAATAAAAATAACTCAACAATATATTATGGAACTATGGCATAAATTGTGGAACTCCAATGATTGAGAAAATCTAGGAATGTGTTCCACTAATCAAGGGATTTTGGTGGGGAAAGCTTCCTCCATTCATGGGGAATGATTCCTAATCATTTTTTATAAGAAAAAAATCGAATTTTCCTCTAGGGGGAGATTTTCATTAGTGTTATTGTGGAGAAATCTTGTATTTTTGCAACTCCATTGTATTTTCTTGCAGGGATGTAATTCTATTGATGAAAATAATGAAGATTGGTGTCATGTTCAGCTTCTAAATCTTGTTCTCCTCCATATCTCTCTGATTTTACTTGGGTTTTTCTATCCCATGAGCCTTAGATCTCTTGTGCATCATTTTCTTTCCTTATTTTCATTGCTTATTCACATGCATCTCTAGTTTTTATTTCTTTCTATTTCTTCATTTAGTATTAATGATTTCTTGTTGTAGGATTGAGTTAAATGGGTGATGTAAGTTCTTTTTTAGGATCACAAGCATTATTTCATCCTTGGAAAGGCTTTGGAAGTTCATAGTAATCATTGAGCTGCTTGGATTAATTTTCTTATTCCCAAGTCTAGATTGTTGGACGTCCTTTCTAGCAAAGAATAATAAATTTCTGCTATTTTTTAGAGCATGCTAACAAGCTTCAATTGAATTCATTCCACTTGCATTGGATCAAAAAAACATTCTAGTTCATAACAAAAATTACCCCATTGCATTTACACTTGATTTGGTTAGTCATTTCTTATATTTACTAGCTCACTAGTTCTCGAATTTCTAGATTTTCAACTAGTAATGTTTTCTTGTTTTTTTAGAATGGGTTAATAGAGATATTTTCAAGTGATTTCATTTGGAAAGGGGACCTAAGACATCCTATTTAATAAAAAAATTCGTCCCATCCAATTTGGATTTGATTTTCTTGGTCATTCGATGAATTATATTGAATCTGTAGATCCTGTAGGAAACTTCTCCAAGATTTTTGAGCAAATCCATCCATCTCCCAAATTTGGTTTTGAGTTCTAAGTGATCCTAGGAATTTTCTCACTCCATTCCATCCATATACCACCTTCCCTAAGCCTTCCATCACCTCCAACACCTTCCATTTTTCTCTCGGCTGTATCGTGTAGGTTTTCAGGGGATCTTGTAGGTTTTTAGTACATCTTGTAGGTTTTCCTGAAATGGCTTGTTTTGAGGCTGAATTGAGAGAAAACCTCCAGGAAGTCATGAAAATACTCCCAAGGGTCTCCCACACCATCCAACTATCTCCTAACCCTTCCAACCATCGTCCAAAATTCTTAATTCACTTGCCACATCACCAAAAGTAATTAGTTTGCATACTTGATTTTACATGGAAAGACAAAAAGACAAAAACAAATTTATTTCAGTCCCTTTACTTGCACATTAGTGATGTTTGATGCTTATTACTTCCATGCTTAGACAGTAGCATTTGGTTCATGATAATTTAGCATTATTTCAAATCATAGCTTCTTGGAAGTTACTTAGGAAATGGTGTGATTTAACATTGAATTTTCGTCTCTTTCCTTGTACTTTCTTGCAATAGGTTAAGGTTCCATTTCAAACATTTCATTTTCTGCAATTAGTTTAGGATTTTACTTCAGTACATATTATATCATGATAACAGAGGAAGGACATATTGTATGTTGCACATATAGTGCCGGCACCTCTTAAGTTCGTATGAACCCCGAGTTGATAATTAAAGTCGATAGCCTTGGGAATTGCAACATTCTTGTTGCAATACCAAGGCTCATCACTTTTTGGCGGCATTGCTGGGGAGGTGTCAAAGTATGCATTGTTTTCTTCCCTAGTTGATTCATTTCTTTTTAATTTTTGCGAAAGCAAAAAAATAATTGCATTAGGCATATCTCATTTCAAAAATATAAAAGTGCGTTGTGTTAGTGCTTTCATTCAATCATAACAACTAAAAAATCTCCAACACCAACCCACCCCCCCAATTGATTATGTGGTGCAGTAAGAGCTACATCACCATTCACTTTTGCAGGTAGAAGAAGAAAATGACAAAGAATCTAGAAAAAATGGATGGAGACGATGACAATGAGGAAGATCCTCTCAGATTTCCCATTCAAGATACTGATGGTAGTGTGTACATGAAGAACATCCCTCCCTCTTTTCTTCCAAAATTTCATGGTCTAAGGTCAGAGGATCCAGAAACCTTTTGCTTTGAATTTGAGATTGTTTGTAGATCTTATGGTTACTAATTAAAAACTCAAAAATTGAGATTGTTTTCGGAAACTTTGAACGATAGAGCTCTTAAATGGTTCATGAGTTTAGGGAACAATTCAATAAGATCATGGAATGATATGCAAAAGATATTTATACATCATGATGTTAAAGAAGAAATATTTAGAACGAATCAAAGAGAAGTTGAGAGTCTAGAGGATCTAATAGAGAGGTTCATGTATAATGTTAAGAGTGAAAAACTACATCATTTAGGGTCTGACACACTAAAAACCCTCTTACTTAGAACAATTAGAGATTAATGGATTGATCTCCTTAATATCATGAGTAGAGGTGATGTATACCAATTATTGTTTGATGAAATTTGTGAAACATGTAAACAAAACAAGTAGAAATGTTAAGAATGCAAGATCAAGGAAAAGAAAATGCTGATATATGTGTTGCAAAATCACACGATGTTAAATGTTGCTCCTCATTACCAAGGTTGAAGGAAGTTTGCCAAGAGGACAATGGAGGAATTCAATTGCTAATGCAACAATGTTATGTAGCTCCAAGAGGACCATGGCAACCTATTCAACCTGATATGATGCAAGAGCCTAATTCACAATTTTGAGCTTATGCTCATCCAACTCAAAGTAATTGGAACACACCCTTTCCTTGGAAACATTGGCCATCTCAACCCCAAAACCAATCTTGGCAACAAGGTTGGCAAGGAACTTATGGGAGCCATCCAAAATATCCTGAGTATTTTCCTCAATATCCTCCATACCGAACTCCAAGTTATCCTTACCATTCACCTCCACCACATACACAACCCCATCCACATCCATCTCAAATATACACTCCCACTCAATTACCTGTACCACCATTTCCAAACCCACACATTGAAGTAGCTCAGCCCACTTACAATGCTGAGGTACAACACTTCCAAACATCTCCTCTTGAGCTCAATGGTATTCACCATAGCTCAGGAAGAGTATTGAAAAAAAGATATTCTCTTGATATCATTGAAGGACTACATCCAGAAGAAGAAGATTCGAAAGAAAAGATCAAATAAACATGGGTTACAATTGATGAAGAACAAACATCAAAATTAGAGATTGAGAAAGCTCCCTCATGGTTACCTTTAAATCCTCCATGTATTCAAGAGAACAATCAACAGAAAGGGGAAGATTTGAAGGTCATCATAGAAGAAGACATGAAGAATGATCCAAATCTGTAAAAGGACCCGAGGCATCACAACTATATTGAAATATGGTTCTAGACAGTCACTAAGTTGTAGCACCACTCTCTTCCTCAACTATTCTTGATCCTTTCAAAGTCAAATCATTTGGTCTCTGAAATCCAGGTACATGTCAAAGCATACATTTCAAGCCTCCACATCATTTTGTATGTCATCTTGATGTCCACATGGCTCCATTGGAAATATTCTTATACTTGAAATTGATTTTGTTTTTCAAGTACGGTAGGGTAGAAAAAATAAATTTGAAAAATAAGAGAAAAAAAAAATCTCAGGTGAAGACCTCCTTGGAGGCGCCTCAGATTGGCTCATTGATTGAAAACCTCCATGAGGCGTTCAATGGATTGGGAGAAAAAAAGAGAGAAAAAAGAAAATATCCTAGGTGAAAACCTCCTTCGAGGTGCCTAGGCAGACCTACTAGTTGAAAACCTCATTGAGGCGACTAGTAGGCCTAGAAGAAAAAAAAAAGAAAAATAAAAGAATCCTTGCTCCATGCATGCATGTATTCTCCAACATCTACAAGCAACAAGAAAAAGTTGGTACCAAAAGGAAAATTGGTCAAGCCTAGTCAAAAAAAGTCAAATTTTGACTTTCTCCTACTTCGTTCAAATGCTCTAACAAGGCCAAGATCATGCCAATCCATCACCCTCATCTATTCTCACCATCCACCCATCATTCTCAAGCTTCTACTACTCATTTTCCTTGTTGTCCTAAAAAACTAGAAGATGCTCTGTTTTACTACACCATACAAAAATACATAGAGCAGAAATTTGTTTTTGCCATAACTTTCAAACCATGCATTCATTTGCCAAGCTGTTTTAGGGGGATGATTTAGGGGGAAAAGTCAAATTATGAAGGGTGATGATTTCAAGGAAAGAGGACAACAATTAAAAGAAGAAATTTTTGTAAAAGCCAAGGTCAGCAAGAAGGATGGTCAAAGAGAAAAGTAGGATCACAAAGAGACTCATGTCACTCACATTTTTATTTTACAACTCATTATCATTCATTCCTCCACCATTTCTGTCATTTTTTCCACTCCTTTACTTCAATTTACAAAGGGACTGTGTTTTCTATAGGATGATCCTGTAGGAGTTACAGTGACCCAGAAATCCTACAGGAGGTAGTCCTAAGGAAAATAAATGACTTTCTACGCCAGTAAAATGCACCCCCTTCATCATTACATCACCATACCTTGTCCTCCATCATCACCCTTGCATTCACCCCTAAAAACAAAATCAGTTTCAAAAAAAATAAAAAAACCACTCTTCGAAAAGAAAGGAAACAAGAGGAATATAGAGCATCACCTGAGTATTCCTTGTCCTCCACACTCCTAGTCTTTCTCTCCATCCATGTCACCATCTCAACAAAGTGTATGATTAAGAGTTCTGAGGGAGAAGCAACTATAGGACATCTTGTAGGAAATCCTATAGCAGCCTATCCTACAGAATACAAATCATAACAGCAGCACGCCTCCAGCATGATGATCCAAGAGAAGAAGGAGCTCCAAATAAGTAATAACACCACCATCTTCAACCACAGGTACCTGCACAAACAAAGGAGTCATCAGAAAACAACAAGAAAGGGAAGAAGACTCTCATACAATTAGAAGACCCTGAAAGAGGAGGAATGACTACTACAGGAAGGCAGAATGTTGCTACAAGAAGGAAAAAATGAACAAATTATGCTAAACCCCAAGATGGAAAAGATTTTTTAGAGAAATCCAAGGTGATTAGGGAGTCATCTAGGCCATAAAAGAGAAGAAGAAGGCAACAAAAGGAAGGGGGCATTCGCCATGAAAACAAAATTCAAACTACAGTGATAAAAAGAGGGTTTCCAAGACATCTCTAATCTCTTTCTAGATTTTGTCCAAGGTCTAAAGATGTTATAAAAGTGGGAGAAAGGCATGGAAGTCAACTAAGGGCCTTCCCTAACCTTAGAATATCATTTATGCTGAAAATTGGTATCTTGTAGTTTTAACAGGGTTTGCTGTAGGTTTCCTATAGTTTTGACAGGAATTACTACAGGATATCCTAGTTCTCATATAAAGGCAGTTTGAAGGTTTTAGAGGTGCTCAAATGGTGGAACAAGGTAGAAAAAGGTTGATAAGGATATGGAAGACCTTTCTAAACAAAGAAATATTCGAGAACTCATCTTGAATAAGGGAAAGAAAGCAAGCTAATGGTCTCAAGAAACAATGATTTTTCTTTAAAAAAATATGTTTTTGAGCTTGTCCATGTAGAGCTTACAACCAAGATTCTTAATGCACAAGAGAGAGGCCACCGGGGCCATGGATGAGGCACAATGAGGTCACTAAGTTGCTAAGAGGATGAGAAACACTTTCAGCAGGGGGTATGATGGACCTCTAAATTAAACATAAATTAAGGCCCATGCCTCTAATTTAAAACATAAATTAAGCCCTATGACCATCCTTCAACACATTAAACCTCTCTTCTTGCATTAGATAATTTATTTTTAACTTTAATATATTCATTAGAAAAGTTTATGAATAATTGAATATTTCTACTTAATATTATTTATTTTTTGTGGAATATTATGAGAATATTGGGCAGATTATGAAGAATTGGAGGAGGAGATAATTTAGGGACTTGCTCCCTACTACTGGAGGATCAATAATAAATAATAAGTCAACAAGATATTATGGAATTATGGCACAAATTGTGGAACTCCAATGATTAATAAAACCTAGGAATGTGTTCCACTAATCAAGGGAGCAGATCCACCAATCAAGGGAGCATATCCACTAATCAAGGGATTTTGGTGGGGAAAGCTTCCCCCATCCATCGGGAATGATTATAAATCCTTTTGTATAAGTGCAAAGTCGAATTTTCCTCTAGGGAATGATTGAGAAAATCTAGGATTGTGTTCCGTGCCATTTAATGCAAATTCATAGTATTGGGGACTAGATCCACTAATCAAGGGATTTTGGTGGGGAAAGCTTCCTCCATTCATGGGGAATGATTCCTAATCATTTTGTATAAGTACCAAGTCAAATTTTCCTCTAGGGGGAGATTTTCATTAGTGTTATTGTGGAGAGAGCTTGTATTCTTGTAGCTCCATTGTATTTTCTTGCAGGGATGTAATTCTATTGATGAAAATAATGAAGATTGGTGTCATGTTTAACATCTAAATCTTGTTCTCCTTGATATGTCTCTGAGTTTCCTTGTGCTTGGCCATCCCAAGAGCCTCAAAGCCCTTTTGTATCATTTCATTTCCTTCTTTTCATTGCTTATTCACATGCATCTCTACTTTTTATTTCTTTGTATTTCTACATTTAGTCTTAATGATTTCTTGTTGAAGGATTGAGTTAAATGGTTGATGTAAGTTCTTTTTCGAGATCAAAATAATTATTTCATCCTTGGAAAAGCTTTGGAAGTTCATAGTAATCACTGAGCTGCTTCGATTAGTCTTCTTATTCCCAAATCAAGATTGTTGGACCTCCTTTTTAGCAAAGAACAATAAATTTCTGCTATTTTTTAGAGGATGCTAACAAGCTTCAATCAAAATGATTCCACTTGCATTGGATCAAAAAAATATTCTAGTTCATAAAAAAACTTACCCCATTTCATTTACACTTTATTTGTTTAAGCATTTCTTAGATTTACTAGCTCACTAGTTGTCAAATTTCTAGATTTTCGAGTAGTAATGATTTTTTATTTTCTTTAGAATGGGTTAATAGAGGTATTTTTGAGTGATTCCACTTCGAATGGGGACCTATGAAATCCTAGTTAATAACAAAATTTGTCTCATGTAATTTAGATTTGATTTTCTTGGTCATTCATTGAATTATGGTGAACCTGTACATCTTGTAGGAAACTTCTCTAAGCTTTTTGAGCAAATCCATCCATCTCCCAACTTTGGTTTTTCATTTTGAGTGATCCTAGGCATTTTATCACTCCATTCCACCCATTGACCACCTTCCCTAAGCCTTCCATCACCTCTAACACCTTCCATTTTACTCTTGGATGTATCGTGTAGGTTTTCAGGCGATCGTGTAGGTTTTTAGTACATCCTGTAGGTGTTCCTAAAATGGCATATTTTGAGGCCGAATGGAGTGAAATCCTCTAGGAAGTCACCAAAATCATCCCAAGGGTCTCCCACACCATCCAGCCATCTCCTAACCTTTCCATCGATCCTCCAACATCCTTAATTCACCTGGCACATCACCAAAAGAAATTAGTTTGCATGCTTGATTTTGCATGAAAAGACAAAAAGACAAAAACATATTTATTTTAGTTCTTCTACTTGCACATTAGTGATGTTTGATGCTTCTTCCTTCCATGCTTAGATAGTAGCATTTGGTTCATGATAATTTAGCTTTATTTCAAAGAATAAATTCTTGGCAGTTAATTAGGAAATGGTGTGATTTGGCATTGAATTCCCTTCTCTTTCGTTGTACTTTCTTGCAATAGGTTAAGGTTCCATTTCAGACATTTCATTTTCTGCAATTAGTTTTAGGATTTGAATTTAGTACATACTACATCATGACAGCAAAGGAAAGACACATTGTATTCCACACATATAGTGCTGACACCTCTTAAGTTTGTACGAACCTCAGGTTGATAATTAAAGTCAGTAGCCTTGAGGGTTGCAACATTCTTGTTACAATATCGAGGCTCATCAGTTGTCTGCAGGAGATACCAACAAAACTCCTCCTCCATTTCCCTCTTTGGAATTCACTCCGTTAAATTATAATTTCCACACTTTGTTTTCATTTGTGTGCTGGTGTTCTAACTACACCGTTAGGTGTGCTGTTGTTTCTTCTAATATGGACTCATATTCTTCTAGGAACAAGCACGAGAGGTCACTTTCCTTTCCATATATTGGAGATTTTTTAGAACCTTCAGCTCGGGTCACAATTTATACAAATCTGGACTCTTTGTACAACCTCCTTTCCTTGCCTCCGAAAGCGGGAATAGTGGCATAGGTTAGATCTAACTTGATAGAGACACCCACCTTGGAACCCCAAGACCTAGATAGGAGCATGATGAATCAAGGGGGAATATCTGCCACTACGATGTCCATCACTACACTGTTCATAGGGATTCAAGCCAGGTTAACCACTAGATATTTTATCATTCCCAAACATTTGACCCTCTTAGAGGCAAAGGAGTATAGGTCCTTGTACGACGTGGTGATCTACAAGCCAAGTTGTTCCATCACGGCTAAAGGCATGAGGTTATGTTAGGTTACCGATTCCAACATGCAGTTATGAAATAAAAGGTCATGAATTGCCAAGGTTGCAAAGAAGGGTGCGGTGGAAGGATCAAGTTCTTCAACATGAGGCCCAAAAACAAACATTGGTCTTTCCTTCTTGAAGGCTTAAATAGTCATGGGTCAGTGTTGAGGTGTATGGAAGCATGAGATGAGAGACTTGAGCTTTATAAGTGGGCTACTTTAGAAGTTCAATTAAAGGAATAGGAATATTTACCTTTTCGAGTTCCTTCTGAAGATTGAATGCATGTTGGCCTTTTTATACACCTCCTAGCTTTGTTTCTCTTTCCTTATCACTTGTAGTTTTTATCCAGATAGGTTCCTTCTTTTCTGTGTGTTCTTTGGAGATATTGTGTTCCTTATTTGAGGAGAATTTTACCTTGAATGTGTCAGTATTCATCTTACTTTTCCCTTTATCTTGAACGAGGGGAATATCTTTGGGAGCAGTTCCCTCTTGTTGTTTCAGTTCCCTTGACCTCTTTCTTGAATATCTTAGATCATACCTTCGATGTAGTTGTGCTTGTGTGAAATCTATAAACAATTTGCAATAATTACCTATGTCCTCCTCATTTGCTAATTCTTCTCTATCACGACTTGTCTCCTTGTGAGCCATATTTTCTTGTTCTTATTCAATGAATGAAGAATACAACTTTCCCTGCATCTTCATTAGGAGAATTTTGAGGTATAAAATGGGCCTCCTAAGGAAATTATAAAATAATAGTGGAAATAATAAAATAAGGTTATATTACATCATCAAATTTTAGAGGGAAAAATAAACTACATTTTCAACTCGTATTGTCAACTTATCTCCCAATAGGTTTACGCAAATTTCGATTGGGGACACTCTTTGGATGCAGAATTTGATTCTCATCCAAGACTACCCATGTTTCATACTTTCGATGGCCTTTGCTAGACGAAAAATGAGAAATACATGAAAAACGTTATTGCAATCACATTTTTTCATGTATTTCTCATTTTTCGTGTAGCGAGGTCCATCAAAAGCATGCAAAATGGGTACTCCTTGGATGAAGAATTAAATTTTACATCCAACGAGTACTCCCATTCGAAATTTGAGTAAAACCTTATGGAGATAAGGTGAAAATACAAGTTGAAAAAGTAGTTTTATTATTTTTTAATCTTTTTACTTTTTTTCCCCAAAATGGTGAATCATCCCCCATGGTTAACATCACCATCTTAAATCTTATTGGTCCTTATAAATTTTATTTTGGTTGTACATTTTTTTAGGAGGCCCATTTTAGACCTCAAAAGTTCTCTAATGATGTGTATTTGATGATTGTTCATCGAGATCATCTTCTAAATATAGAGGATGAGGGATCTGATAATGTTGGTCCTTTCTTCCCCCTGGAAGTATCTACAATGGTCACCTTCTGTACTGTGGGTTATAACCTTAGTTTTTACCTTGAGCATTCGGTTTCAGGAGACTCTTTTTCTCCAACTCAAGCTTCACCACCTTATGCAATAAACTCTTGATGAGTTTATCCATTACTTCCCACTTTAGATCTGGCGATTATTTAGCTTGACCAGAAGAGGATGTTTCTTCTTTCCCCCTTTTCTTCTAAGTAGGTTCATCCTTACCTCTTGACTTCCCTGCTGTTGTGGTCACCAACAACCCCCCTCTTTGTTTGGTATTAGCAATAACACCAAGCAAATGGGGACCCTTAACAAAAAATCCAAAAACATTTTATCAAAATTTTTGTATTTTAACTCCCTAAAGCTGTATCGCATCGCAAAGAGAGAGTGAAGCGTTTTCCTATGCGCATAAATAAGTTGCGAAGGAGCGATGTGAAATTCATCGCATCACATATATTGAAAAGCGCTCTTAAAATGAAAAATTAACGAATCGCAGACGGCCGATATGCGACGTCGCATATCGCAACATCGCATAAGCAACACACAGTGATTGGATGATTAAGCGCGATTTGTGATTCGCGATCTGCGATCTTGTGATCTATGATCTTGCGATCTGTGATGAATGGGACCATCAATTCTTGCGATGACACATCTTGACATCGCAATCCTCGATACTGCGATGCGAATCGCAGAAATCTCTCATCGCAAAATTTCCTCGACATAGTGTTCAAGGAAAGCTGTCTGTAGATCAAAATTGGGTGCGCGCCTTAAGAGAAATTAATGATTGTACGCCAAAGTATCCAAGAAGGATTGTGTTGTGTTTTTCGAAAAGTCAAGTCATTATGAGTGTCATGATTATGCATTCATTAGAACTTAAAGCTTTCATGTCAATCTTTTCGTCATTACTCTTTTCCTTTGCGTAAACTGTAAGGCAGCAACTAATATAAATCAATGTGCAGGAAACATCTAAGGGAAAGGGGAAAGCGTCAATACTCGGAGAATAGAGAAGAGATGCCTTCGCAAATGGATGCCGCATGCAGCAGGACCGCGGATTCCAGACTATCACTAAATAGATACTGATGGAAATATACTATCCAAGACTCAGAGTCAAAGGCGCACAAAAGCAGCATGTTTACAAAAGATCCTGAAGCTCAGACTGGGTAACGCAAAAAGAAAAACGCTAAAGAGGGAAGACGCTCCAGAAAAGCCCGGAACAAAGAACGGAAGCAATTTTCAATACGGAAAATTGTTCAGAGAGCAAAGTCCCTAACTTATTGAGTCATTCGCACGGCCGAAAATCGAAATAGCAACAACACAATCAATTTGAAAGAAATTTGGGTTATACCAAGTATACACACAGCGAATACATCAAGCCAGAGGAAGATTTTCGAAAATATCTTCTAGTTTGTCAGAAAGCGGTGCCAGCTCTTGTTATTTCTATTTTCATCGCTCGAACGAAAGGAGAAGATAACCAGCCGACTCTTCCCAGGCGAACGTTGCATTGCTTACAGCACTAAGGAGAAAATACAGAAACGGTTAGAAATTAGATTCAATTTTTAGAAATAAATTTGATTTAGTAGAAGGGCGGTCATTTGAAGCCATGTCCTAAATTTATGTAATTAAGATTAATTAGTTAGTAGTATTTAACCCTTCTCATGGCATTTGGAGAAGGGTCCGGAAATTTGTCAAAAAACTTGTCCTCAGAACATGCACTTTTGCACCCTCGGAGGGGGTTTTTGATGAATGGATGGATCGAGATTTATCAATGTTTGCATTTAATGTCTGCTACTGATGTTGCACTTTTGTACTCTTAGTAGATGTTAGAACAAGTAGAGATAAATCGTTATTGCTTGAAGCTTATGAGTGAAATCAGTCATAAATGGTACTTTTATCTCTTGACCAATTTCTGCTTATATTCTTAGAGTGA
Organism: Pinus tabuliformis; assembly: GCA_031772625.1. Lineage (NCBI taxonomy): Eukaryota > Viridiplantae > Streptophyta > Pinopsida > Pinales > Pinaceae > Pinus > Pinus tabuliformis. The sequence continues at coordinate 404,019,426 of CM062818.1, read as the reverse complement.
TATGCAGTTTTCAGTTGTTTATATGTTAATGCATGAATGTGTGGGTTACCATTTGGCACTTCTGTACGGTGGAGTCATTTATTTGTGCTTGATATATGAATAACTTATTATGCGGTATGCTGTTCACAACTGTTTTGCTTAACTTTTTATGCAGAATGGTTTATCTTAATTGATTTCTATTCTTATGATAGCTCAATGATCTTTATTACCAGTTATTGTTCGAAATCTCTTTAGATCGCATAATAGAAGAAATACACCCCGGTTTAGCGTAGATTAGATGTGTTGTTTCTTATTAGATTACAATAGCATAGATTTAGTTTAGAAGTTTGAATTAAATTAGCTTAAAATACTCCTAGATCAGCATCATCCAACTCTACACACACAGACACCCCTTAGATTGGGAAACTCATCCCATTATCCACAGTCGAACCCGCTATACCAAACGGATAAGGAGCTGCCAACCAAGGTCCGGACCGGGTGGGTATCCCCCTTGTTGTTGACCCGATTTTCAGGGCTTCAACATATTTGGCGCTAGAAGGAGGGCACAAACTATGAATGGCACCTAAATCAAAATATAAATACCATTCTGAGAGTAAATCACCCTCATCAACTCCCCCAACTTCCCCAGTATGTTTAAATCCAGAGTCAGAAGTCGCTCGAGTATCAACCGCTGCTACATACCCTAATATTTCACACCAACTTATCATTGAACCCCCTGAAATTCAAACTTTGATTCGTAAACTCCAGGGATTCTCTATTTTTACTCAGAGGTCTGATAAATCTCAAAGCAGTGTGACTTCGTAGTACAATCCTGCTCATCCCCTAACCAGATTAAAGAGCGAAAAATTTGGCATCCAGCCAACTGAATTCCCTCTCCCCACCAGGAAAAGAGCAAGGAAAACACCACCAGAGTCTGACAGTGAGACTCTTTCATCCACATCATCCATTTCAACTCCATCACCGCGAAGTCAACCACCCACGTCTTCATTCCAAACCACTCATCCATCTTCCACAGCCCCTCCTCTTCAATCATCAAAGATCATAATATCTTCATCTTCCCAGCATCAGGGATCATCCTCTGCACTTTCATTCAATAGCAGCTCAACGATGGCCCAGTCTCCATGGAACAATCCTGGGGCGGTTTTAATGCCTCCACCCCTGAGCCCAATACCGGCCCATCCTGAGAAATGGCTACCCAAATTCAGTCCAAAAACAGGCATGTTAGCTGAAGAGCATATCAATAATTTCATGCTTTCTGTTAATCTCAACGGAGTTACCAACGAGGATGGTGTCATCCGGATTTTTCCCTACACAATGCAAGGGACAGCCGGGTCATGGTACTTTTCATTACCTTCCGGGTCTATCACAAGTTGGGACATTTTTCAAAGTCAATTCCTTACCAAGTTTGGGGATGACAGATCAACGGTGACGTTGATCAATGACCTATCCAATCTTAAAGTTGTGGCTAGAGAACCCATCAAAGATTTTAATTTACGGTTCAATAAAATCCTCAACAAAATTCCCGCTGCTTCCCAGCCCAGCAAAGAAGTGAGATGTGAATGGTATATTACAGCCTTACCACCAAACTTGGCAATCTTCATCGATAGGGCAAATAAGACAACCTTAGTTGAAAACTTGACAGAGGCGATAGCAGTAGAGAAATGCGTAGTAGCCCCGGAAAAAAGATCTGCGATAGAGGAACGCAAATCTAAGAAAGTCTCCTACAAGGAAGACCCCAAGTAGAAACAAATGAAAGATCCTTTCGATTTGGAAGGATTACAAAAAGTGTTAAAAACCATGTCCAATGAGATGATTGACATAAAAAAACAAGTAGCAGAGACTTCTTCGAAAAAGCCCTACAGAGCTTTTAAAAGAAATCCTTTAATGGATGTAAAACCACCCAACGCTATCTCAAACGTCGAATCCGAAGAAGAGGAAGAAGAAGAGAATACCACTGAAGGGCAGACCGATGACGAAGAAGTTGTGGAACTACAAGGAATGTGGGATTTCATCCTCCCACAAGAAGAAGATCAAGAAGCATTTTTGGTTAGCACACGAAGCAAAAACCAACTTGATCCTCCCCAAACTACCCCTAAGCAGAAGGGCGCAAGCCCTGCAGCAAAAGATAAAGTCGCAACAAAGAAAACAACCGCTAAAGCGACTCAATATAGCCCAGTCCAATCAGATCAAGCACCTCCATCAAGAACACTCATTGTGTCGGATGAAATGGAGTATAACATTATCGATGACATGAAAAAGACTAGGGCTAATATCACTCTTTACGAGTTGAGCAAATTGAAACCTCAACAGAAGATAATGATGAAAGAATTACATGCCGTGCCTACTACATCTTTACCTACAGCTGTAGCTTCCCACAACATGGGAAGACCTCCAACCAACACGATCAATAAGATTGACCCAAATGACATCGCCTTGATTGGAGGAAGATCAAGGTCTCACACTCCCCCTTTTCTTCTCACTTATGAAATTTTCAATAAAAACGTGCACAATTGTTTGGTAGATTCTGGTGCTTCAACGAATATTTTACCCAGATCAATATGTGCCAAGTTGAATGTTCAACCACAAAAATCCGCGGTGCGCATAGTTCAGCTTGATCGATCTCAAGTCGAAGTGATTGGTGAACTTAATCAAGTGACCATAAGATTGTTGTCTAACCCGAAGGTATGTCAGGTTATTGACATTCTAGTAGCTGATATCCCTGAATTCTATGGTTTAATTCTTAGCAGGGATTGGTCCGAAAAACTCCATGGATACTTCTCAACCGACTGGTCGCACATGTGGTTACCCTACAAACGTAAACCGAATCAAATAAAGGTCGAACGAGAGTTACACCAGAAGTACATAGTGATAGAATTGGAGGGAGAAAATGAAGCAATAGCATACAACAACAGTATCATAGGCAATTACTCGGTAGATTCTTTCCTCGGCAATTTCAATGCTCATATCTCACCTTACTTAGAAAATTCAGTTTTGTCCCAAGTCGAAATTTTTTCCCAAACTGATAATTCAAAATGTGTTAATTTTTTAGATAACCCTGTAAATACATCTTTGTTTTGGAAATTATATTTTGTTGGCAATAAATCTAATGAGGGAGTAGGAGCAGGATGTGTTCTGATTAGCCCAGACGGAAATAAGACCATGCTTACGTGCAGACTTGAATTCGATTGCACAAACAATACAGCGGAATACGAAGCCTTGGTGCAAGGCCTATACAAAGCAATCGGGTTGAACGTTAAGTACATGCAAGTTTTCTGAGACTTTGAGATCATCGTCAAACAGGTACGTAACACCATACATTTCCTATCAGGTCATTTGAAACACTATCAATCTTTAGTACAAGATCTGACTGCACATTTCATAGCATTCAATATTTCATCAATCCCAAGACTTCAAAATGCGAGCGCAGACCTGTTAGCTAACGTAGCCTCCAGACTTATTCCCTCCGAAGATTTTAGTCCAGATAGATTCTCAATAGAATTAATCTTTAGACCATCCATCCCTAACAACATTAGAAACTGTAGAGTATTCAATGACGATCCTGACATTGTAAATTTCCTCACTTCTGAAGGATCCTACTCAAATCAAATAATTGACGAAGACCACCATGATCACCAAATATAACAAAATAGCACTTATAATGCTATACCTAAATCGGTGGTTAAGTTATAAGACTTATATGATTTGAAAAGTCAGTTTAAAAGGTCTGCCAATTCTAAACTCTACAGTTCGACTCTGAACTACGAATTAGTAAACCTAGGAACCGATGAGAAACCACAAAACGTTAATCTAGGCCATGGCCTAGCCCCTGAAGAAAAATTAGCGTATATCCGTATTTTGAGGCAATACAAAAATGTTTTTGCCTGGAATTACGATGATCTCAAGACTTACGACACTTCTATCATTCAACACACTATCCCTATAATTGACAATGAAAAACCTGTCCAGCAGAAACTCAGAAAAATCCACCCCAATTTAGAAAATCAGATAAAAACTGAGCTAATTAAGTTGTTTAGAGCCAGGATAATTTTCCCCGTCAGACATTCCAAATGGGTATCCAATATGGTACCCGTTAGAAAGAAAAACAGAGATATTAGGATCTGTATCGATTTCCGAAATCTCAACAAAGCCTGTCAAAAAGATAATTTTCCCCTCCCACCTATGGAGCAGATATTACAGGCAGTAGCAGGCTCAGAATTAATGTCTTTTCTGGATGGATTTTCAGGATACATTCAAGTGCTGGTACATCCCCATGATCAGTTAAAAACCACATTCCGAACTAAATGGGGCACATACGCATATCGGAAGATGCCATTTGGTCTGATCAATGCCGGTGCTACCTTTCAGAGAGCCATGGACATCGCATTTAAAGGTTTAGTCAATAAATCTGTAGTGATTTACCTGGATGATATAACAGTGTACTCCAAGAAGCGAAGCGACCATCTCAAAGACTTGAAAAAAATCTTTCAACGATGTTTAAGGTATGGAATTTCACTTAACCCAAAGAAATCCTTTTTTGCATTAAGTGAAGGAAAATTGCTAGGATTCATAGTGTCAAAATCTGGTATTCACATTGAACCTGACATAATCAAAGAAATTTCTGAAATATCCATGCCTCATAACAAAAAAGCCATGCAATCTTTCCTTGGTCAAATCAATTTTGTGAAGATATTTGTCCCAGACTTCTCACGTATCGTTTCTCCTTTGCAAAATATGATTGAAAAGAATTCAAATTTTAAATGGGGTCAAGATGAGCATGAAGCATTCAACTTGATCAAACAAGCTATCATTAACGCTCCATCTTTAGCGACCTCAAAATTTTCAGAATCTTTTATCTTATACACATTTGCCTCAGAGAAATCTTATGCTGCGATTCTAACTCAAGCAAATCAAGAGAAGGCGAAAGCTCCAATCGCATTTTTTAGCTCGAACTTACAAGGTGTTGAACTCAATTATTCAATCGTGGAGAAACAGGCATATGTTGTTTTCAAAGCGATCAAGTATTTCAGACCTTTCTTACTTAAAGCCCATACCAAAGTCATAGTACCGTTTCCAGCGGTAAGAAACCTTCTGATACAGAAGGATGTGGGCGAAAAAAGAGCAAATTGGATCACCGCTTTACAAGAATACGATCTTGAGATCAAACCAGCAAACATTGTAAGAGGTCAAGGCTTCTGCAAGATGTTGGCTGGAGCATCGAAAATTCCTGAGAACTCATCTGAAGAGGTACATACGTATGAGGTAAGCCTAAACGACGCAGAATCATTATATGCTGACACCATTTATTATCTTAAGAACGGGTATGCTCCATCACACCTGGATCACACCAAGAAAAGAGCTCTGAGATTGAAAGCTAAACAATACCAGCTCATAAATGATGTTCTGTTTAAAAGGAATTACGATTCTGTGCTTCTTAGGTGTCTTGAGAAAACTGAAGCCGAAAAGGTTTTACAGGAACTCCACGATGGACTAGCAGGCAACACTATGCTGGAGACGCTAATGCACATAAAATCTTACGTGCAGGATATTATTGGCCCACGTTGTTCAAAGACTCACACAGTTACGTGAGGAAATGCCAAGTCTGCCAGACTGCTGCAGGGAAACAAAGGAAATCGTCCATGCCGCTACAACCGGTTAACATTGATCAACCATTCAATCAGTGGGGCTTGGACATAATAGGTGAGATCGTTCCTCACTCTTCTAAGTAGCATAGGTACATCCTCACGGCAACAGATTATTTTACTAAATGGGTAGAAGCAGTTCCTCTCAAGACAGCTAATTCTGAAAACATTATTGAATTCATAGATCAATTTATAATCACTAGGTTTGGATTGCCAACGGCCTTAATGTTTGATAATGCTTCATACTTTTCTGGAAATACAATGATTGAGTTTGCACTTAAAAGAGGCTTCAAACTGAAATATTCGGCCAACTACTATCCGCAAGGTAATGGATTGGCTGAATCAACAAACAAAAACCTGATCAAGATTATTAAAAGAACAGTTGACCAAAACCAAAAGAATTGGCACAAAGCGTTGGTAAATGCTTTATGGGCAGATAGAATAACGAAGAAAGCTTCAATCGACACTTCTCCCTTTAATTTAGTTTATGGGAAAGAAGTGGTTCTTCCAACTCACTTAGTCATTCCCTCTTTGTCTTTAGTACAACACATCGATGAGGTATCTACCTCCTCCATACAACTAAGACAAATGGAAATAATAAAATTAGAAGAACAACGAGAACAAGCTAAGAAAACCCATGCCCATCATCAAGCGCTGATAAAATCCTCTTTTGACTCAAGCATAATGACCAGAAAAAACTTTCAGATGGGAGATTTAGTTTTGAAATGGGATAAGGCTCATGAAGAAAAGGGCAAACATACGAAATTCCAGAAGTTGTGGCTTGGTCCTTTTCAGATTGTAGAAGTCATAGGCCCATCGTCGTTTGTGTTGCAGGATTTGGCAGGTAGAAGAGATTCTTTGCCTATTAATGGACAAATTCTTAAAATATATTTTCCATAGAAGATCACTCTTCTATTTTTGTAGGATAGTTTTAGTTTTTATTTTGTTTTTCTCTTTCTTATAAATAAAACCAGTTGTAGATGGTCACTAAAAGGGTTCATGAAAAAGACACCAAATCTCTATCATATTTTGAGCTTTTCGCTTGTACAAGTAGCAAAACTTTTCGAAAAATCTAATTTTTATTATTGACAAGTAGAGTTAACTTTAGCCTAGAATTGATGCTAGTTTCAACTTAAAAAAACTTTGATGAAAGCAACCTTTGGTAAGAAATTGTTTTATATCAGCACAATGAAAGGTATCAATAATAAAATAAATATTCTCTGTAAAGCTGCTGTTTTCAAACTCTATTATTGTCGTCCAGAGCTTTCTTAAGGAAAAACAATGACTTCCTCCCTGCTAAAGGAAATCGCAGCATTTAGAGGAACAATTCGAGAAAACGCTATATCTCAAAGAATAAGAGGTCTCATCACGAGCCGGCTTATCATGATCACAGATATTATAACTTGCTGACTTTGCCAATACTGTCTACCAAAATAGGGCAACGACTCAAGATTGTTGTAATCAAAAGACAAGGGTTCTCATCACGAGCCAGCTTGTTCAACAAAAGTGTAAATCAAGTGAATGACTGTGTCATAATTTGGCCACCAAACCAAGACATTGTTCTTTAGAGAATAAAAAAGGAAAAAGTGTCAAAAAGGGTTTTTCTCTGAAATGTTGTAAATAACCTCAAGCAGGATAAAGGATCATTGCTGGATAACAGGTAACCCTATCGAGGCTATGGACGCTTGCGGGCAGCAGAGGCTCTAGCTATGAAAAACGAGCATATTTTAAAATCCAGTATGCAGAGAAGACCTTATTTTATCTTTAAAAAAGACCGAGTAATGTCTGGTGTGAATACAAGAACTAAGCCTGAGGAAGCAAACAATTGGAATATGAAAAGGTTGAGACAAAGTATCATTGATAGGATAAGGAGTAATGTACTCAATTTGTCCATAACAAAATTTAGACATATGAAAATTTTTCTGCTTCGGAAGTGGAAATTCAATAGAGAAACAGAGATAACTGGTTCTTCACAGTGAATCGCCATTGTTGTGGTCACCAACAACCCCCCTCTTTGTTTGGTATTAGCAATAAAACCAAGCAAATGGGGACCCTTAACAAAAAATCCAAAAACATTTTATCAAAATTTTTGTATTTTAACTCCCTAAAGCTGTATCGCATCGCAAAGAGAGAGTGAAGCGTTTTCCTATGCGCATAAATAAGCTGCGAAGGAGCGACGCGAAATTCATCGCATCGCATATATTGAAAAGCGCTCTTAAAATGAAAAATTAAGGAATCGCTGACGGCCGATATGCGACGTCGCATATCGCAACATCGCATAAGCATCACACAGTGATTGGATGATTAAGCGTGATTTGCGATTCGCGATCTGCGATCTTGCGATCTGCGATGAATGCGACCATCAATTCCTGCGATGACACATCTTGACATCGCAATCATCAATACTGCGATGCGAATCGCAGAAATCTCTCATCGCAAAATTTCCTCGACATAGTGTTCAAGGAAAGCTGTCTGTAGATCAAAATTGGGTGTGCGCCTTAGGAGAAATTAATGATTGTACGCCAAAGTATCCAAGAAGGATTGTGTTGTGTTTTTTGAAAAGTCAAGTCATTATGAGTGTCATGATTATGCATTCATTAGAACTTAAAGCTTTCATGTCAATCTTTTCGTCATTACTCTTTTCCTTTCTGTAAATTGTAATAATATAAATCAATGTGCAGGAAACATCTAAGGAAAAGGGGAAAGCGTCAATACTCGGAGAACAGAGAAGAGATGCCTTCGCAAATGGATGCCGCATGTAGCAGGACCGCGGATTCCAAAGTATCACTCAACAGATACTGATGGAAATAGACTATCCAAGACTCAGAGTCAAAGGCGCACAAAAGCAACATGTTTACAAAAGATCCTGAAGCTCAGACTGGGTAAAGCAAAAAGAAAAACGCTAAAGAGGGAAGACGCTCTAGAAAAGCCTGGAACAAAGAACGGAAGAAATTTTCAATACGGAAAATTGTTCAGAGAGCAAAGTCCCTAACTTATTGAGTCATTCACACGGCTGAAAACCAAAATAGCAACAACACAATCAGTTTGAAAGAAATTTGGGTTATACCAAGTATACACACAGCGAATACACCAAGCCAGAGGAAGATTTTCGAAAATATCTTCTACTTTGTCAGAAAGCGGTGCCAGCTCTTGTTATTTCTATTTTCATCGCTCGAACGAAAGGAGAAGACAACCAGCCGACTCTTCCCAGGTGAACGTTGCATTGCTTACAACACTAAGGAGCAAATACAGAAACAGTTAGAAATTAGATTCAATTTTTAGAAATAAATTTGCTTTAGCAGAACGGCGGTCATTTGAAGCCGTGTCCTAAATTTATGTAATTAAGATTAATTAGTTAGTAGTATTTAACCCTTCTCATGGCATTTGGAGAAGGGTCCGGAAATTTGTCAAAAAACTTGTCCTCAGAACATGCACTTTTGCACCCTCGGAGGGGGTTTTTGATGAATGGATGGATCGAGATTTATCAATGTTTGCATTTAATGTCTGCTACTGATGTTGCACTTTTGTACTCTTAGTAGATGTTAGAACAAGTAGAGATAAATCGTTATTGCTTGAAGCTTATGAGTGAAATCAGTCATAAATGGTACTTTTATCTCTTGACCAATTTCTGCTTATATTCTTAGAGTGATATGCAGTTTTCAGTTGTTTATATGTTAATGCATGAATGTGTGGGTTACCATTTGGCACTTCTGTACGGTGGAGTCATTTATTTGTGATTGATATATGAATAACTTATTATGCGGTATGCTGTTCACAACTGTTTTGCTTAACTTTTTATGCAGAATGGTTTATCTTAATTGATTTCTATTCTTATGATAGCTGAATGATATTTATTACCAGTTATTGTTCGAAATCTCTTTAGATCACATAATAGAAGAAATACACCCCGGTTTAGCGTAGATTAGATGTGTTGTTTCTTATTAGATTACAATAGCATAGAGTTAGTTTAGAAGTTTGAATTAAATTAGCTTAAAATACTCCTAGATCAGCATCATCCAACTCTACACACACACACACCCCTTAGATTGGGAAACTGGTCCCATTATCCCCAGTCAGACCCACTATACCAAACGGATAAAGAGCTGCCAACCAAGGTCCGGACCGGGTGGGTATCCCCCTTGTTGTTGACCCGATTTTCGGGGCTTCAACACCTGCTAAGGTGAAATTTTATTCCACCTCAAGAGCATAAGCTTTGAGGTGATCCAAGGTGCGAGACTTCCTTTCGCTTAAGGTAAAACCAAAGTCAGATTTAAAGTCTCCCACAAAAACTAAGCTAGAAACAACTTGAGGAGGCTTTATCTCACCCGGAAGGTTATTATATTTCTTATTGAACCTTTTTATGAATTCTAAAGTGTCCTCTTCTCACTTCTTCCTTATAGCATTGAACTCTATGAGGACATACTCATGATTTCTCTTTTTACCCCACTTTTGTGTGAAAGAGTTTTCGAGTTCTAGGTAGTGATGGAGGCATTGGGTAGGGCTTTAAACCATTTTTTGTCTTCTCCATCAAGGGATTGTATAAAGAGTCTCAGGACAACATCTATTTGTTCTAGATTTAGATTCTTAGCAATCACAGAAGGTTTCAGTGTGTCTCTGTGCAGTGTTTTCATCCTCCCCATTGAACCTAGGAAAAAGCTTTAGGTAGTCCTGAGGCATAGCACTTGGAGGTTGAGGTAAATCAAGAGGGGCATATTTATTTCGTAAGAAACCCATAACATCCATCTGAATTAATGCCGGGGGGTTGAGATTTTCAGGAGGAACTTGGGCCAGAACCACAGTGGTTGGAGTAGCTAGACTGAGAGAAGGGTATGCAAAGATCTTAGGAGTAAATTCTGAGCAGTGAATGACAGTGGGTTGGGAGATAGATGAGGAGGCTCCAAATAATGATGAGACAACAACATATGTTTTCTCCTTCCAGACTCTCCTGAAAATTAATTTCTCCGGGAGAGATACAGATGGGGTTTTCTGCTGAGAGGTATTGGAGTGAGTGTGAAGCTTTCTAAAAGCCAGGATGATAAATGATAATGGGATTTGTGGAGTCACCAAGGTGATGAGGATGAAATCAGAACATCTTCGATCACCTACACAAACAATGCTTAACTTGTCATATCCAGGGGAAAAGTCCTTCAATACATTCCCCGACAATGATGCCAGAAGATGTTTTCACTTCTAGAGACAATCTCAGATTTCTTACAAGACCAGTTCCTGGAAGATCTAGATTTTGTGTGTCTCATATGATTCTTAGGGGGATGGAGACATCACCAATATTTTTGTAGATATGTCTTTATATATATATTAAACAACATGGGTTGGTTCATTCATCTAAAGGTGTTATGCTCTTGACTTGTGAGAAATTCCAGAATACCAAATATGCAAAGAAATACAACCAAGAACACATAATAAAATGAGAAAAACAACAAGAATTTTATTATTCAGAGATAAAAGTAATTCTCACTTACCTCTTTGAAGGGGTGACCTGTAGTAGAGCAGAGCTCGATTACAAAATAAGACTCGATGATCTTTCCCTTCTAGCTATGACTATTTATAACTAAATGACCTTTAATAACCTAACAACTAGTGGTACTTTGCATAACGAGAGTTATCCACTTTATTTATTAATTGTGGCTCATTGCAACTAACTATGGTCCCTTTCTTAAATGTGGGTCAACCACTTATAATTATTAATATGGGCTTTATTGACTCCTTAACTAACTATGACTATGTCTCGACCCTAATGGGTTTATTACATAAATAAAGGGGTTATGGTTGGACCCTAACAAGTAAGCCATGTATTTCTTGTACTTATTCACATATAAAACCCACATAAATATCTATATAAACTAGTGGAGGCTAAGTAGTTCAAGGACGTACAATTTAATAAGCTTTGGTAGAGCAATGAGAGAGGATAAGGAGATAGAGTAACTCATCACATAGAGCTTGAAGCATCAATAATTCTACACTTATCTCAGTTAAAGGTCGACATAATGGATGAAAGAGGATGTGTGCGATGATTCATGGACCGCAATTATAAAGATATAATATCAAATATCCATACATGAACATGAATTAATGAGTCAATACAAATGAATATGTAAGAACATATGAAACATTTCTAGCAGCCAAGATTACATGAATTCAGAGAGGAAACATGAACATAATGGAATTTAACAAATGGATAACATATTGTAGTACTCAAAGGAGGAATCACCACCATTTACTTAATATTCTGAAAGATGCATATCATAAAGTCATATAGTCTTGAAAATAACATGTAGCTTTTTCTTTAGGATTTTGAACCTTTGTGAAGTGTTGCTTCACCCTTTTTATCTAGAGAGGGTAGTGTTGAATAGTAATTACAACAAAATATCTCAATCAAGCCTCAGCTGTCAGATCGACTATGTCAGAGCTTGGAATGGCTCTATGGCCCAAAAATGACTTACAAAAATTAATTGCTTCAATAAATGGCGACACATTATAGGATAACAAAACAAGTCAATCAAGTAGAGGAAAACACCAATAATATCTCCAGGCCATGGAAAATTTTAGGGGCGAATGTTTTCCCTTTGGCGAAATTAAGGGGTTTCAAATTTTTAGTGGGCGAATATTTTGTTTCATAGTACATTTTTACAAGTCGCCTCAAATAGGCCACCTTATTTTAAGGGAGAGGGTAAAAAAGGTAAATTTAGCCCTTGAAATTAGGAGTTACAACCTTCCATTCACCCTAATTTTCCAGAATAGGTTTCATTTAAGTGAATCCTATGGGCCAAATACCATATTTATAAAAGAGGTATGGTAAATAAATAAAACATTTTTTATATTTACTCCATAAGTCACCTTATATACATGCAAGGGTGTAAACAATAAAAATATAAATAAAGTGGAGGTATGGCAAGTAAATAAAAATATAAATAAACTAGATGTATGGTAAATAAATAAAACCTATTTTTATATTTAGTCCATAACCCTCTTTCTATTTATGAAGGCTCAAAAAAGAGGTTTTATTTAAGTGAATCCTATGGGCCAAATACCATATTTGTAAAAGAGGTGCGGTAAATTAATAAAAATATAAATAAACGAGAGGTATGGTAAACAGATAAACATTTTTTTGTATTTACTCCATAAGTCACCTTATATTTACAAACACTCAAAAAAATGAGTTATATTTAGGTGAAAGCTATGGGAAAAATACTATGGGCCAAATACCATGGGCTAGATTATTATTAATACCATGCAAAAAACATTATTAACCCTAATATTAAAATTAATAAAAATAAAAATGGCACATGGTATTGACCCATGGTATTCACGTGGAATGTAGCCTATTTAAATGGGGGAATTAAACCAACATAGATCCATATTTACTCTGTATCTACTAAGCCCTCAGAGGTATCAAATATCGTGATATGCAAACTAGCATAGAGTGAAAAAATATTTGATCCCTCTAGGGGCTTGGTGGATTAAGAGTGAAAATGGATGTTGTAATTTAATGTATGTTAAACATTTTAACATGGTTAAAATGAAAAATAAAATAAAAACCAATTATTGATTTTATTAAATTTTATAAATTACTAATAGTAATTTTTAAGCTCTAGGTTTATGATAACCCATGGTATCGGCCGATGGTAATACCATGGTATTCATGTGAGAATAGACTATTTAAAGGGGAAATTATATCATCTTAGATCCATCTTAATTTTGGGTCTACCAAGTGCTCAGAGGGATAAATAGATTTCGTCCCCCTAAGGGTGGTAGATGTGGAGTTAAGATGGATATAGGTTGGTTTTTATGATAATGAAGATATTAAATAGACTTAGGAAATTATATTGTGAAAACATCTTAAGGTGAATGGTTAAAGCTACATTTAGTCACTTCACAAAATTTAGTAAAAAATACCAATATCTCCATTAATATTGGTTTTTAACTTTTTCTGATTTAACAAAAAAAATTCAAAACAATGAAATCTTATCACTGTTTCCGCATCGCCCTTGCAGAATATTTCTCACCATTTTTTAAACATTCTCAATACGATATCTTCATGAAAAAGTTTAGGTACTGATGTTGGATTAGTTGTTTGAAAAATAAGCTGGTGTGTACAACCTTTCATCTTCTGTGCTATTCTTAGTTTATCCTAATGATCTGTAGGGGTTGGAGCCACTGCACCATATTTTCCTAAAAGGTGGACATTGTTCACCAAAAAGGAAATTAATCTACATGTTAGAACGCTGTTAAAAAATGTGAGAGCTATGAGGGTAGTGAATTATGCTAATAAGAAATTTAGATTGGGAGAGACATAATTAAATTTTGCTATTTAATTGAAGATTTCTAATAATCAATCTACATTTATATATTCATATATTGATTGGAAGGATTCTCACAATGGTCACTTCTTTCAATTAGATCCCGTTCAAGCCCTTGGGATACCTAATAATTTCTTATATAATATAGTTGGGGCTTGCTACTTGTTGGCGTGTTGGGGTAAACAAACTTGATGTGTTTTTTTTTATCTTACAGTTGGAGTCTATGGAATAAGAAAGAAATTTGATAACTTGAAAAAAGTGGTAGCTTGACAAAAGTTGTAAAGAAAAGATTAATCTCTCCTACCTTGATAGAACTTGTTGTCAATATCAACACCTACAAGAACTTTGTTGTGGCATATTATCAAAACTATTAGAAGGATATGAAAGAGTGTATTGAAAGAACCTCGACAAACACGGCTACTGAAACTTGGAAAATTGTTTGTAGGAAGAGAAAATTATGTTTCTTTTCCCAAACATGTATGTTAGTATATCACAGTTTAATGAATATGTTTTCTTATTATCATATATGGTTTCATACTTGAACAAAACATTTTCCAAGAATTCAAAATGTTTTATTATTCAGTAAAAGATTTGCTAAGATCTTACAAGATTTTATAATTCAATGAAAGATTCTCCATCACTGTACAAGATAATATAATCTCGTGAGAGATTCGCCAAAAAAATTATATATACATATTATGTTATTGATAAAATCGCCTCCCATTTTTCCTATGTATCATGGGGATTAGACCATTTATTATATATATAAATTTAGGGTGGTTCTTAATAATTTTCGTTGCTCCAGGCCCATCCTTGTGATCTTCTTTGCTTAAGGTTGTTGCTCACCCACGGTCTGGCCTCTTGTGTCACTCAGCCAATTCCCGTCGCTTATGCCTTTACTTCTCGAATCATTTGTTCTTCAAAACTTGGAGTGATTAACTATATGTTCAATGTCATAGTACAGAAGCAGAGGATGACTCAGGAGTACTTCGTCTTCCCTTTGCATGGAGCACCATGTTGGATAATCAAGTCCTCCGAGGCTTCCATGTCTTCATTTACTCTATTAGCATCGACTGTGGTTTCATGTCACAAGGGGCCATTCTGGGTCAGCCCATGCTGATTTTGAATGCTACATCTCCTTTCTTAAATGCCTTAGCTCCCAACCCACCATGCATTTAAAGTTTTGCGTTACTTTATCACAGAGTTTTTGCATCGGGGTTTTCCTTTAAGGTTCTTATGGGACAGGAAATTTCGGTCTAATTTAGCCCCTTTTTCTTCATGTGACCAGGGGCTACTACCAAGATTTTAGTCCTTGGGTGCTAGGGCCTTTGGGTTTGTGTCTGTGAGGCTCAGCATTTTGTTAAACAGAATCCTTCATATCAACAATTTCTGATGCTCGCCTTTGATGCCTCGCCTTGACACTTGCCATCGTTGATATGCTGGATTCGGACACCCAGGATATCACAATCGACCATTTCATACTATTACTTTTGCTTGCTCTGTTTGATGACTTTGCTATTGGATATACGTCGAAAAATACCCTCGTCGTCCCACTGAGTGGAAGTGAAATAGGTATTTTAATGTTCGTTGATCTGGGTCGATTCAATCTGGGTCGTTGATCTAGGCTTGTTGGTATCGTAATCGCAATACAAGAGAGGGACTTTTTACCATATTTCATAGTGATTGCCGATTGTCTTGACACAAAACTTCAATAAAGCATGACACACATAGAATATCGAATGCGTAACCAAGACTCGTATCTCACCATCAAAAAGTGAAAATGGGCTTTAACACTGATTTTATGGTGATTTCTCAATATGTTGGACCTGAAATTTCTCAAAACCATAATACATAACCTTTCAAGTTCATCACACTCACAAGCTAGGGGGGAGTTATATTTTGTGTGATCCCCGATTGTGATATCACAATCGGTGGGGTGAGGATTTATCGCGATTAGTGGAGAGGAGATTATCATGATTGGTGGGAAGGTGGAAATATCGCTATCAGCACAGAGGACCTTATCACAATCGGCAGGTAGAGAAGGGACTTAGATATGACAATCGAAAGGGAATTTGCGATATGTGATATCACAATCAGTGGGGCAAGAACTTTATTGTGCTAGGTAGGAAACTTTGAGATATAAGATATCGTAATCGAAAAAGGAAAAGGGAGATGAGCACATATGTATTGCAAAGGAAAATAAGCTGATATCGATAAAGTTTTGCAGGTCCCA
This sequence comes from Pinus tabuliformis, assembly GCA_031772625.1. NCBI lineage: Eukaryota > Viridiplantae > Streptophyta > Pinopsida > Pinales > Pinaceae > Pinus > Pinus tabuliformis. Next base: position 404,003,236 of record CM062818.1, on the reverse strand, counting down.
ACCTTTTAAAAGGTCGTTGGTATGTTTTATGAATGTTTTAAAGATATTTCAAAGGGGAAACGGGAAACATGGCTAGAGTTGGAAATACAAAGCGATTTCGGCTAGAGCTAAAAATGGGTCATCGCGGCTAGAGTTTAAAAAACAAAGGAAAACATGGGGTTTGTGAAAGAAATGGTTTTAAGAGAATATGGAATATTCTAAAAAAAAAAAAAAAAATAGACATGTTCTTCCTCCTTTTATCTCCAATTTTCAAAGAACAACAACCTCTTTGTACAACTGGAACTCTCTTTTCAAAAGGTAACAACACTAATGACAGATTAGAACCAAGAAACCACATGCATATGCCATGCATACCAAAACTAGTGAAGAAATAATACATGAAACTCGATACCTACAAGAAAATATGATGTAGCTACTGATGTTGATTCCTTCTTACACTTTATTTCTCTTCCCTTACCTTCTTTCTCCATGAATCTAAGTATTCCACACCCTCCAAGAGTGCTCCAAGAAACCTCTAAGTATCCAAGAGTATGAGTGAATAATGAGAGAGAGATCCAACACTGAATTGAAAAAAGGCTACCAATTTATCCTCAGAATCCTTTTTATGAATGACGCCTTTAATTTCTTCATTTTCCATTATTTTCCTTCATTTTCCTCCTCACATGCAACCTGTGACCTTTCACCTCCATTTTCTGATAATTTCCAATATTTCCATAAATAATTGTTCCAAAATTCCTTTTAATGCTTTAGTCATTGCCTTTGCCAATTTCCTTAGACATAAACAACCCAATGAACACCCGATAGGATGTATTTCCCAACATTAAGCTTGGAATAAGTGTCCCAATCATCCGTGGTTATTGTTTTTAACATTTATTACATGGAATTTTCACGAGGGCTATTACACCAAACTTAACCCTTTCTTTCAGTATTATTTCACCCACATGTTTCTCAAGTGACCTCTTCTTAACTCTAATTCCTGAAGACTGTCCTTTCTCCTTAGATGTATCACCTTCCCCTGCGGCATCTACAGGAGTTTCAGCTTGTCTATGTCATGGGGTTTTTGTTCCTTCACTCATAAAGTCTTCCCAATTTCTTCCTTGCTACTCAAGAGCTTCCATTACGATCAATTTTATGAGGCCATGATTGGTAATGCATCTCTATAGATGCGAGGCTACCTTTACCAAGGAAACCATGTGTTTCAAATTCTCCAGCAGAAAATGGGGATGATTAACTAGTTGTCCATCCCGAAGATGGATCAACAATGAAAAATGATAGTTGAAAACTATTGTCGAGCACGCCTCACATATAATTGATAATGAACAAGGAAACATCGTTCCATGGCCGAGGAAGAGAAAATCAATCAATTCCTCTTCCCTTCTTGACAAACTATTCTTCTCCCTGCAAGAATTCAACTTTAAGGGATGTGTCATTAATTTTTTGATTGAACCACCTCTTCCCTTCTGGTTGAAGTGTTGTTACTCTCGCAATTACTTACATCGTAATCTCTAGTCTTAGGCCTTTGAATGTTGTTCAATTCCTGTTCATATTTCAAGAAAATTCCAAAGAAACACTCTCATATGACCTCATGAGTCACTCAAAAAACTTGATCCACCCTGCTTCTCTGAAAATTTGATATGCTTTCGAGCATTTTTCCGAAGCCTTGGTGGAATCCAATTCATGCCTTTTTGCTAATCCTCCCATCCTTCACTATTACAGACCCTTCATTAATTGTTGCAATTGTCACTATGAACTTTCATATATTTGACGTCACAATTCTTGAAAAAATTGTGCATTGAGGGTGCATAGCTACATTGGGGTGGATATTAGGCTGATTGGAAAGGGTATCAGGTCAAAAAATTTTGTGATACAGGTTATAATTTCATCATTAATTCAAAGGTGTGAAAATATGACTTGGATACAATTTGAATTAATGAGATGATTAGTCATGAAAGGTGGTAATGATTAACAAGCATTGTCACTTCAAATCGGGTTATGTCACGAATCACAAAATGATTCGTTCCTCCCCTCAAATTAAATGCATGGCCATCTTGCTAAGATGATGTATTAAGTTCCATAATTGCTAAATAAAGAAAAAACAATATTCTTTTTTTGAATGACTTACTAGAGGGTGATTTGATTGATATCAACAACGGAGTGTTGGTGATGGTGATTATTGAAGCGGAAAACTGCAACTGGTTCCATGCTATAGTCATCTCCATCAGATCAACTTATACATATGTAACAAAAAAATAATTTCTCCATGATGGTTGAATAATTTAGCAGCAGTACTTTATTACAACAATGTATTCCTGTGAGGGCATTACAATTTGTTCCTACAAAAGAATTCTCAGAATAATACAATGAAATGAATCAAAATAGGATTATAACCACATGACATCTATGACATGTGTAATAGCATGTTTTTATAGAATTTATTAAAAATAAAATGTCAATTAGCTACCACAAAGTGGTTTTCAGCTGGTATAACTATCTAACTGCGGTCCACAAAATGTTTTACAAGCATATATATCTATATATATATATATATATATATATATATATATATATATATATATATATATATATATATATATGTATGTATGTATGTATGTATGTATGTATGTATGTATGTATGTACATACATACATACATACATACATACATACATACATACATACATACATACATACATACATACATACATACATACATCATATATATATATATATATAATATATATAGATCTTATCTTTTGGTGTATCAAGTGGCAACAAAAGTTTGTTTTCACGTGCCCTCATAACTTGAAGATTAGATTTTGAGACAATTTTGACAAAAGAATCCTTTAAGATTGGTTTATGATATAATTGAAGATGATGCCCATTGGCAAGCAATGACACTTTGGCACTATATATGGTAATTAATCTCACGATCCCATTGTAAAAGTCTGTATCTACCTCATAAGGACTTAACCATCTGGTGCAAATCTTACCCTTTAAGTCTTTGAACCATGAATCATACAATAGAGCCCAGTCTCCTTTCTGAAACACCTTCTTTTTTATAGACATGTCATGCCACTTAGCCCTCTGCCACTAGATGATGCATGTTTACTAAATGGCAGCCAATCTCTTCTCATCTAGTTCGTTTAACTAGTTCAATCGATGTTTATGATTTGTATTTAAATCCAAGATCACTTATAATGTTGTTCTAAGTGTTTTTATTTCAAACTCAATGGGAGATAATGGGTTTTTACCATACACCAATTCATATGGTGAAAATCCAGTACTATTTTTCCATGTAGTCCTATATGCCCATAGTGCTTCTGGAAGTTTATCTTCCCATTTCCTCTAGTGGCTTGCTAAAATATTAGTGAAAATTTCTTCAATAACCTTATCAGTGCTCTCCACTTGACTATTTTCCTGTGGATGATATGGTGAGGTAATTATGTGAAAAATCTTGAATTTCTCAGCTATCCTCTAGATCAAATGAGATGTGAAGTGTGGTCCTCCATGTGTCACAATTTTTGAGGCACTTCAAAACAAACAAAAATCTCTTCAAATAAGAAATCTGAAACAACTTGTTTAGTTTCCCTCGTAAGTGCCTTTGCTTCAACCCATTTTGTGACATATTCTTTACAGACTAGAATGTAGGACCTCTTCTAAGATGAAGGATTAATTGGTCCTACAAAATCTAAGGCCCACTTCTCAAATGGTTCCAAGATTATTTGAGGTTGTAATGACATTTCATATGAATGGAGTGGTTGACCCATTATCTGAAAATTGTCACATCCCTTCACACATTTCATTGCATCCTTGAATATGGTAGGCCAATAATATCCTGTTGAAATCACTTTATCCCTTGGGCTCTTGTCAGTAAAGTTTCCTCTGCAAGGTTCCCCATGATAGACTATGGGAATGTCAAAAGTCCCATCCTCTCTCACACAACGCCCGATCTGATGATCTGGCCTTATGTAGTAGAGGTATCCTTCTACCCAAGAGTATCTTTCACTCTCATTAACACTCTTCCTCTTTTCTTTTAAGGACAAATATTGTGGAAATGTCCATGCAAATCGGTAGTTAGCTATGTCTGCATACCACGGTGAGGTGATTATAAATATAAAAATGATATCCATCTAGAAAAGAATCCCCAAGGGACATGCAATCATTATTAATAGTTACCATAGAAAGAAAATTGACCACTTCATTACCTTTTCTAGGCTTTTCTAAGATTGTTATATCAAATTCTTGTAACAACAACAAACAACGTGTAACCCTACCATTAGTAACATGTTTATTCATTAAGAAATGAATGGTAGAGTGGTCAGTGTGCACAAATATTTGATAACATGTAATGTAGTGCCTAAATTTATTAATGGCATGCACTACTGCAAGAAACTCTTTTTCTGTAACTATATAATTTAACTCTGTTGGAGTCATATTCTTGCTGATGTAGTAGATGGCATATGGCTTCTTGTCTTCTATTTGACCTAACACAACTCCTATAGTAGTATTAGATGCATCTATTGTTATGTGAAATGAAAAATCCCAGTTCAGTCCTTGCAAAACAAGGGTTGCTGATACAAACTGCTTTAACTCTATAAAGGCACGTTCACATTTCCCTATACAAAAAAATTTCACATCTTAATTAAGAAGTGTAGGAATTTATAGGGTAACTTCCTCAAATAGAACACCAAAGGACACCGCTCACAAACATATCACAGATTAATACACCAGTATTCTTGAGGTGGTTAAAACCCTCAAAGAGGGAAACAGTCCATGGCCTGAGCAAACAAGGCCACTTCAGGCAATTTATTAATAAAAGAAAGAAAATTTACATAAGCTTCTCTCATGAACAGTCACCCTACAAATGATCCTCCATGCTCTTTAAAAATAGATCATGGACCAATCGGTGTTAAGCCATGGATCAAGTGTCGGTAATACCGAGGAGAGAATGAACCATCGAATCACTTCATGTCTAGAACATATCGTGATCGTCGGATTGTAAGTTACAAAAGTACATAGTAAAGAAACACAATTTACCTAACTCTACACTAGACCAAGTTGTAATTGACTATTTCCTATGTGTCGGAATATCCTAACATCTCCCCCTAAGAACAACTTGGGATAGGATTGAAGGATGTACATATATGACACAATAGGAGAAGGAAGGAGGCACTAGAACCTATCCCCCCTTAGTGACAACTTCTTGAACTCCAACCATAAATCAAAGTTTAGAAAATGCACCTGTATGAGAGCCTTTGTAAAGATGTCTGCAAGTTGATCATTAGTTGAACAATATTGCACTTCAAGAGCATGGTCATGAATGAGCTTTCTGATGAAGTGCATGTGTATTTCAATGTGTTTGTTGCGCTGATGTTGGACTGGATCTTTACATAGTTGAATGGCACTTTGATTATCACACCAAAGTGTAGTCAGATGGTGCTGTTGAAAGCCAAACTCTGACAAGATCTAACAAAGCCACATGGCTTCCTTACAAGCTTCTATGGCGCTACGATACTCTACATTTGCTGAAGAAAGAGAAATGGCACTTTGTTTATTACAAGCCATGTAATAGGTCCAAAGCCAAGAGTGAATACATAACCTACAGTAGACTTCTGATCATTAGGATCACCAGCCCAATCGAAATTAGTGAAACCAACCAAGAGGATATGGTTTTGCACTATGATAAATCCAAAACTAAACTGTACCTCGAACATAACAAAGTATTCGTTTAGCTTCTTTCCAATGAATTTCATGTGGGTTTTACTTAAACCGAGAAATAAGGCCAATAACAAAGGAAAGTTCGGGATGGGTATGGTTTAGATACAAACGTTTTCCTACAAGCTGATGGTATAAGGTAGCATCAACTTCAAGGGAAGTACAAGTGACTAAAATTTTAGCTCCATACTCAAAGGGAGAAGGGGCTGGCTTACCTTCTTCAATGTGAAGGTGGCGTAGAAGATCACTGGCATACATGGATTGGGAAAGGGAAATACCTTCCTTGGATTGCAAGACTTGAAGACCAATAAAATAATGTAAGTGTCCTAGGTCTATCATTTCAAACTTCTTTTCAAGGCTCGGCTTCACATGGTTTATAAGGTTGGGATCACTACTAGCAAGGATAAGATCATCAAGATAAATGACAAGAATGATAAGAGACTTACCCACTTTCTTGGTGTAGACAGTATTGTCAGAATGAAACCTAGTAAAGCCAATATGTAAAAAAAGCTATCCATTTTGGCATACCAAGCCCGAAGGGCTTTCTTGAGACCATAAAGGGATTTCTTAAGCTAACATACAAGGCTAGAGTATGTTAGTATAAAGCCAGGAGGTTGTTCCATATATATTTCTTCATCCAAGTCCCCATTGAAAAAGGCAGATTTAACATCCATCTCATGGAATTCCCTTTTGAAAGAGGTAGTAAGGGAAAGAACAAGGCGGATAGAGTTCATTTTTCCAATAGGGGAGAAGGTTTCAATATAGTCAATGCCTTCGACTTGTGAAAACCCTTAGAAACAAGTCGAGCTTTATGTTTATCAACTTTCCATCTAGTCCATCCTTGGTTATGTAAACCCATTTGCATCTAACACGCTTTCATCCCTTTGGAAGAGGAACAAGATCCCATGTATCATTTTCCAATAATGAATTATATTCTTTATTCATAGCTGCGTCCAAATCTAGATGGCTTGAATCTTCTGTAAAGGTGTCAGGATCATAGCTCGTTGGAGCTTGATCAACTGAAGAAGAGGCTCTATCAAAATGAGAACAAGTGTGATGCTGATCTGTAGGATCACTTGCATGAGAACCCACTACATCTCGAGTAGCATGGACCCATTTTGGAAGCTAAGGAGCTAAAGGAGGATCTCGAGAAGGTGGGGGAGAATTTTCATCCTTGCTGTCATCATCTGAAGAAGAAATATTTTCAAAAGTAGAAGGGACAGAGAGAGGTGGCACATCCGTCGAACTAGGCTCATAGGCTGATACATTTTTAGCAAACTATACATCTCTTCTAATGATAATATTTTTGCATTTAGGTGAAAGAAGTCTATATCCTTTGACATCTTTAGATATCCAACAAAATACATTTTCACTCCTACGTTGTAAGGCTTTATGTTTCTCATCTGGAATATGGGCCCATGCTTCACTTCCAAAAACATGAAAGTGACTCACATATGGTTTAGTTGAGCTCCATGATTCTTTGGGAGTGATACTCCTTAAAACCTTAGTAAGCATGCGATTTACTATGTAATTTGCACAATTAATTGCTTCTGCCCAAAAATTAAGACTAAGTCCTTTAGGTTGAAGCATACAATTAGCCATTTCCTTTAAGGTGTGATTCTTCCTTTTAACTACACCATTTTGTTGTGGAGTATATGGAACAATATGTTGCATTTGATTTCCATGGTGAGTGCAAAAGTTGATGAATTTGTTGTTAACATATTCTCCGCCATTATCAGATATTAGCTTAAGAATTTGATGTCCAAATTGTTTTTCAACAAAGGCCTTAAAGGCCAAGAACATGTTAAATACTTCACTCCTGAGTTTTAAAAAGTATACCCAAGTGCGTCTAGAGAAATCATCAATGAATATTAAGGAATACTTGTAGCCAGAGAATGAAACAACTGGAAGTGGACCACATAAATCACTATACACAAGCTATAAAGGGGCTGAAGCATGCCAAGCGGCATGCTTTTCAAAACTATCATGATGATGTTTTCCGAGTACACATCTGGAACAAACACCATCTCTACAAGATACCATTGGAAGACCTGTAACCATATTTTCTTTACATAGATTTTGAAGGGAGTGATAGTTTAAGTGACCAAATCGCTCATGCCAAAGTTTGCTCACTTCATCTTTATGAGCAACAAATACCGAGGGAAGAGTTTATGACTCAAATTTGTTAAACTTATACAACCTTGTAGAATCATCAGCAATGCTAGTAGCTAAAATATGTCTAAGATCTCTTAGGTCCTTCATTACAACATCATGAGGTGAAAATTCAACGATTTTACCTTCACTTGAATGAGTTATCTGATATATAGATAGAAGGTGGCAAGATAAGGTTGGAACACATAATACATCATTAAATTGACCATTGTCTAGATGAATAGTTCTAGTCCCTACAACACTAAGAGATCTATCATCACCAACATATATATTTTTGGTGTTACAATCATTTAAAGAAGAAAACATGGCTTTGCTTTTGCCCATGTGATAAGAAGCTCCAGAATCAATGATCCACTCATGAGAATGAGAAGAAAAAGATACATTTAGTGCATAATGAGACTAAGATGCTTGACAACCACATGCAGAAAGTGTTATTCCTGAAGATGAAGTGGAAGTTGAAGAATGCTCCAAATGGATGCTATGCTTCTTCATTGTTGCTTCCAAGTCTTCCATCTTCTTAAAACATTTGGATTCTAAGTAGCCATCTCGATTACAAAAGTTGCAATGTATATCAATTTTCTTCCCTTTGTTTTTATTTGCCTTATCATTTTGTTGAATTGATTTTTCATTTTGAGATTGAAATTGCTTAGGACCTTTGTTTGATTTATGACCATTCTTTTTAGGATACTTCTTGTCAGGATTCTTTGAATTTGGTTGTTGTTGGGCGGCTAAGTCTTTCTTAGAAGAGTTTTGAAGATTAAGAAGAACAAGGTCTAATAGTTTTTATTGTTCTCTTATTAAAGAATCACAAAAGGTATCAAAAGAGGGGGATTTGTAGTCTTGTCCTTGAGAAATGAAGGCTTCTTTATTATAATGGAAGGTGGAAACAAACACAGAGTAGGCTGGTCCCATTTTAATAAGAATGTAATAGATAAGGCCGCCATCTTCTTTCATAACCTTAACACCTTCCAAGAGAAGTCTAAGGGCCTTGAACTTGGACAAAATATCTTCAATGGAAGAAAAATTATTGGGGTCCAATGTAAGCAACTCATTTTCAAGTTGATGGGTTCTAATTTCATTTTTAATTCCAAAATATTTAGTGAGTTGTTTCATTGATTCATTAAGGGATCAAGTTCTACGATATGGAATCTAAGGTCTGGAGAAATAGACATCCCTATTAACCCACGTACTTGATCTTTCCTATTTTCACATTTGGCTGCCTTATATTCATCTTTAGGTTTAGTTTCTTGGCCTGAGGCTATTCTGTAAAGACCTTTACTTCTAAGTAAATCTACAAGGTAGGACCACCATTGGAAGTAGTTGGTGTTGTCAAGAATAACTTGGCATGGAATTTTCATTTTAACAAGAAATGAAGCTATAGATTCTGAAACTAAGTGTATCAATGGAAAGATCTCAAAAAATTAGGCTGATTAAAAAACAACGACTATGAAAATGGCTTTTAGATGAAGAAGTTTTGGATTTTTGAAGAAACATTGTTGAAGATGCCAACAAAATGCATGAATGTGCAAAAGTGAATGATAATTTTATATTTAAAAAAATCCCCCCACCTTTGCAAACTTAATCTAATTAGCTCACCTTAAAAAAGATTTTATGTGACCCACTTTTATAAATAAGTGAAAGTCACTTTAAAAATGGTACTTTATGAGCTACTCACTAACTTGTAACTTAAATAAAAGATAAATAGACTTTAGAATTATAAGTGAATCACCTTTTATGATGGGTGAGAACACTTTTACATCAAGTAACTTTGAAACCAAGTTACATGTGCTTTTTGAAAAAGTAACTCAACAAAAAGAAATACTTGAACCCAAGACCTCTATTCTCATAAAGTAACTTTGGACCAAGTGAGCCTACAAAACAAAAAACCACACAACCCAATAGAGACATGCAAAAAAAACAAACCTTATGGCTTAAAGTTAGCTTTCTCTAGAAACTAAATATTTTCCTCAATGTTTCTGATTTTCCAAGATCACACTAAGACGCAACGGAAAAGACCATATGCATGAGAAAAATCCTTCCTTTCTATTTCTTATTTTCCCAGATCATACAGAGTCGTGGGGAAAAGAGCATACACAAAAAAGAAAGGTATATATTTGGTAATAAAAAACAAAGAGATAAATAAACCAAAATAAAGAGAGAGATGAATAACTAAAACTGCAAATAAAGAATGTATACCTCCAGATCTTAAAAATGACGTAGCTAGGTCTACTAGAAACCTTTTCATGTGAAATGAAAGGGGTTCCTCACTGGAATAGATGATCCTAAGACAATAGAGCAGTCGTCTTGGTTCGAAAGTGGTCTGAAACATTAGATATAGGAAACAAGAGTCAGATGCAATTGTACCAACTTTGAATTTGGATCACCAATGGATGCAACCCTCAAATAGGTTTGATACCATGTAGGAATTTACATGGTAGGTTCCTCAGATAGAACACCAAACGACACCGCTCACAAATAGATCACAGATTAATACACCAGTATTCTTGATGTGGTTAAAACCCTTAAAGGGGGAAACAGTATATGGACTGAACCAACGCGACCACTTCAGGAAATTTATTAATAAAAGAAAGAAAATTTACATAAGCTTCTGTCATGAATGGTTACCCTACAAATGATCCTCCATGCTCTTTAAATAGAGATCATGGACCAATCGGGTGTTAAGCCATGGATCAAGTGTCAGTAATACCGAGGAGAGAATGAACCATTGGATCACTTCATGTCTAGAATATATCGTGACCATCAGGTTGTAAGTTACAAAAGTACATAGTAAAGAAACACACTTTACCTAACTCTACACTAGACCAAGTTATACTTAAATATTTCCTATGTGTTAGAAAATCCTAACAAGCAGAGAAAATAACAGGGATACAATTTTTTATTCTTTTTCTATAAACCTCGTGTAATACCGTGCATGTCCCAAAAAACCAAGTACCTCCTTCTGTGTTTTGGGAGACAGAATTTTCATAATTACTTCTATCTTAGCGGGGTCTACTTTTATTCCTACAACAAAAATATAATGTCTAAGTACAATTCCTTCATTCATCATCATATGACATTTTTCGGTGCTTAAAGCAAGATTAATTTGCTAACATTGCTCTAGAAATTTTTGAAGATTGGCTAATGCTGTTTCAATACCATCACCATAAGGTGTAAATTCATCCATGAATACTTCTAGACAATCATCTATAAAATCCACAAATATCCCCAATATTTCCCTTTGGAAGGTTGTTGGCGCATTACAAAGGAAAAAAGGGAGAACTCTGTATTTAAAAGTCCCCCACGGGCAATTAAAGGTGGTTTTCTCCTCATCCTCTCAGGTAATATGTATCTGATTATAACCACTAAACCCATCTAGAAATGAAAATAACTTATTTCTAGATAAGGTGTCAAGGACTTGATCTATAAATAGCAAAGGAAAATGGTCCTTTTGAGTGGCTTTTTTGAGTTCTCTGTAATATACATAGACTCTCCACTTTCCATTCTTTTTAGGAACAATAACAAGTGGAGATACCCATTGGCTATGAGAGATAGGATAAATGAAGTTAGCATTTAGAAGCTTTTGCAATTCTTCTTTTACTACTTCTTTAAGTGGTTGTTTCATGCGTCGCTGTGGCTGCGTACCTAGATTGTAGTCTCATTTCAAGTAGATGTGGTGGGTACAGAGGTTGGGGTGAATGCCTTTCATATCTGTGTAATCCCATGCAAATACCTTTTTATGTCTCTCTAACAGTTGTAACAACATACTGTTCTATTCGAGAGCCATATTAGGATTAATATTTTGGTTTCTTCCTGACTCTATCTCAACTCAGCTTCTCTTGTAATTAGGGGAGGTTTTCATATGTTTTAGACTCAACTCTTCCATGGTATCTTCTACCCCTAAATCATCAATAGAAGTAACAAAAAGGGAATTAATGATAACACCATTGATAATGTCATCCTCTGTTTCATTCTTAAAATATTGGGCTTTTCCATGAGTGAGGAGTGGATGGGAATGATCTAACTTAGGTTCAAATTCATCCCATAAGGGATTTTCCAAATCTTGACTTGGTTTTGTAGGATGATAGAGACCAAGGTTCTTTGTGGCTTTTCCATATAAAATTGCCATGAATCCCAACATACAACCTATGAATGCATCCATAGTGGCCAACCAAGGCCTTCCTAATATCAGGGGATATCCCCCTAGATTTGATTTGGTTTGAAAAGTAAGACATTTTGTTGGGTACCTCCAGAAATATGCTATGATGACTATGTCCTCTACCACTCCTTTAGGTTTAACATGTGACCTATCTGCTAGTTCTAGCACTGTACTTGTTTTTCGCAGTCTGTGCAGTCCTAAAGTGGTAAAGATTTCCTTAGTCATTACATTGATTTCTTCCCCTAAATCAATTAATGTTTTCAGAATGGGCTTCTCATCAATATAAACAGTGACTGTAGGATTCTCTAGGTCATTGTATTTAGCTAAAAGAGGCTGACAGGTCATTAGTTCTGACAATTTTCCCATCACATGGATGGTAACAAGATCCTTGGGCTTCCTTTAAGGTTTCTTAACACATAGGTCTCTTACTGTTTTTGCATATATGGGGACATCGTTAATGGCTTTAAGCAAGGAAATCCTTATGTGCAGATTCTTTCAGTCCCTTAGGAAATCAGATTTGGGTTGTGGAATCATCGTAGTTTCAACTAGTCTTTAAGGATATGGAGGGTCCTTTGTCATTATAGCAGCTCAATTGGTTGTTACAGATGTGTCAAAATTATTTGAATCAGTTGTTATAGGCGTATTAGTTCTGTCAAAATCCACAGGATCATCCCTAGGTGATTCACATTCCTCTTCAGTAATGACAAGGGAGGTTTTTGAGTTTACTACTTTTCCTTATCAAAGGTGGATCTCATTGCATTCAACAGGGGTAATGTAGTAAGTCTAGAAAGAAGTGGGGCTTCTGTATTCTGAGCTACCTTATTATATGGTTAGGGTTAGACTGTACAGGTAATTGGGTACGTATGGGAGGAGTGGTAGCAGATGATGGGAGAGGTGGAAGTTGTAATTGTTGTTGCAATGGTAATGAAGGAGGGACTGGGCATAAAGAGTTTCCCCTCCAATTCTGAGGCCAAGAGTATGGCTGAGATGGAGGATACTGAAAAGGTGGAGGAGACAATTAATTCTATGGTGAATGAAATCGATTCAGATGGGCACTGGGATACCTCCATGGAAATTGTTGAGTGTTGTATACATTATTCCACGGATTGAAAGAAAAATAATGAGACATACTTGGTGGTTGTGGTTGCCAAGACTTCCTAGACCCAATAAAGTAAGAAGAATGAGCCTCCTTGCTTGATTCCTTGAGTGATGTCTTCAGTCTTGGGAGTTCTAGACAGTAGCCTATAAAATGCTCCAGGTCACAAATATTGCACAAGTTAATGTTGTTGACTGTGCATTCCTCCAGGGAATGTTTCTCTTTACATTTTTGGTAGAACACATTCAATGCCTTATCAGTTTCATCCTGTGTCTTTTTCACTTGTACCCTCGTCAATTGGGCAGATAACGTACTGAGAAGATTGGTCTTGAGATTCTCAAATAGGCTTCCAATCTCATCCCTCACCAGACCTCCATTTGCGGATTTCTGTATTTCAATAGAGGCATCACGTGCCATGCTTCTCCCTCGTGATGATCCTACGAACACCTTAAGCAAATTTTTATTATATCATTGTATGGATCTTGAGATATATCTCCTTTTCCTAACAGGTTCAACATGTCAAGGTAGTCATCTCTCATCCCCCGAATCAATATTATTTTCAAAATCTCTAGATCGATATCACTATTTTTGGACCTTTGTAGATTATAATGGAACCGTTTCACGAAATCTTCCAAGTTCTTTTCTTCCTTCTGTGTCATTCTAAATATCTCCTCTCTTAAATTTATGGTTCGACAATAGTCCTAGTATTTTTCCAGAAACATAGTCTTCATATCTCCCCATGTTCGGATAGTGGTAGAACCTAATCTCATAAGCCATCTTAATAATACTCCTTTCAGAGTGGCAGGAAATAGTTTTAGCTTGTGAGCATCTCAAGTGTAGTCACAACTCCTGCATAGAACATCAAACTCAATCATAAAAGTATCATGATCCCCTACAGTCAATCCCTCTAAGATGGAAGGAATGACAGAGTGATATTTTTCATTGGGGCTTCACCCCTTATATCACTTATTGGAAATTCAAAAGTGGCAATAGTCGAATATGTCCCATTATTGTTGTTCTTATTCCCCAATTAAAATTATCCTAATTCTTGTTTTCGTAAGTATCCTTCTAAATATTGCTCAAACAAATGTTTTTTAGATAGGGATTCTTGTGATAATTGCTAGGATTATTCTGGGGCTAGTTGTTTTACTACACTGTTTGAGTCTGGGTCTTGGAAAGTGAAACACTATTCTTCCGATTCTGGTCCTTATTATTTCCCACTCGTTTGACCTTGTCCTTCTAATCCAAAACCTTGACCACTAGTTTCTCCTTGTAGTTTCTTTCTTGATTTTACATATTTGGAAGTTTGTAGGCTAGTTTGAGGAAAATGGGTTCCTAAAACAAAGGAACTAGATACTCCTAATTTTAATGTAAAAGAAACAAATTTTTGTGGGCCTATTTTTCTCACATCCCTATGTGGTGTTGACTGCTCCCTTTCTAATTTTGAGATCAATTATTGAATAAATGTTACTCTCCCTTGATAAATATTTTTCTTGTTCTTTTTTCTACCCCTTTTGCCTATAGGTTTATTAGGGTTCCTACTTTTTGCTTCTTTTTCACTCATACATTTTACACATGGACCCAATGTATAATTATTTGCACACCCTAAGTGTCTTAATTAAAATAGTGGTGAGCTTGCTTAGGTATGTTAGAGAGATGTGCAAGTTCTTAACTATCGTCTTACGAACAAGTGTGTGTAAAATTAGAGACACTCTATCAAAATGAAATTCAAAAGAAAGCATTGGCTGAGTGTAACATTGACAACCTTCCCGGGAAACGGAGCCAAAGTGTTTGTGAGGTTTTATCACTCCTAATCACAATTATTAATTATCAACGAGGGTAGGTATTTTTCTTTGAAAGACATCTGCACTATTTGGGCCAACAAATGTAACAATCGGGTAAAACAGGAAAGATGTCATTGAACACACTTGCAGAAATTAAAGCACTCTTGCAGAATGGAAATACGTGCTTGTAGGAATTAAAAGGCACATTGCAAGAATGAAACACACTCGGGAAGGAAAGAATCAACACTTCATAAAGGCTTCAAAATAAATATAGGCGTGCCATTCACTATCAATTAAAGATATAACAACAATTGAATAGCATAAAATTGATTAACTTGTGTAACAACACAATAAATTTGAAAGTAGAAGTTTATCTATCCCACAATGAAATGTGTGCAACAGTAATAAGAAATCCACACTAATACATAAAAAAAATATCCTATTAACACTGCGATCCTTGCTAAGGAGGAAGGCCCTTCCTCCCTAGCATAGTGTAGGAGAAAAACAAAAAATATTTAAGAATTCAACACAGAAATTGCAGTAACATCACCAGATATATGCTTGTATTAAAATAGTTGAAAGGTACAAGATCACAATGTCAGTACTATCTATGTTGTCCATTGTCATCCCCTTCTCATGAGAGTAAGCTCTTTTATAAAGTATTTAGAGAGACCCAAAATTAAGGAAACGAATTAGTCATGAGAATCTTTGCAATTCTCATGCTGATTAAGCTAACAGAAATAATAAAAAGATAGAAATCGTTACAAACTCATTTTAGTAAATATTTGTTATGGTTACACCACTCTTGTTTAGATGAAATTGTAACTCTTGAGATCTTCTTAACTGTGCGCATGGGATTACTTCATGCGACCCTTGACAAATATCTTTGAAAATGGTGGCTACAGTCTTGACAATTCGTAGTGTAGCAACAAATTTATGGTGTAACATCAGGAAATGGAAAACCTCGGGTGTAACAACAAGTAACAACAAGAATAGTTATGTAAACACGTGAAAGGAAAACATTCAAAATAACTCTTCGAAATATACCCTCATTAGTCATCCCAAAGAAAGCATTGTTTCATTCAATAATTAGCAGAAAATAGCATAATAATACGTCAAAGAAAAATATTGCTTCTTTATGAGAGGTTGCTTCTTTATGAGAGGGAGTGACATTGTACTGGGGAAATTGTAGGTTGAATGAGGGAAAATGGACAAAATGGGGAAAGGGATTCTTGAAATACCCTCAAAATTGCACCCAATAAATTCAACATCTAAAAAAAACAAGAATGAGGACCCCCTCCCATTCTTGAGGAAAAGGAGCAACAAAATTCCATTTAAGAGTTGTGGTGGGGGAAGAGCAACTAAAAGAAAGGCAATGACGCTTGGTCCAATGGAGAAGATTTTTCAAAAATATAAACACGAAGAGATTGATATCACCATTGCATTTTTTCTATCAAAACTTCATATCCTTTTATGTTGCACACTCACATTTTTTTATTGAGATGTTCCGAGATCTAACTAAAGGGTCTCCATGAGGGTATGTGCCTCCTAGGTGAGAGAAGCTTAGAACCACATTGTTGATGAAGACAAAGAAAGGGGTGGACAAAATGCTTGAGTCTATTAAATTAACATGGCCAACATCTGTGATTAGCATTGTTTCTGATGGATGGACAAATCCAACACGACACCCACTCATCAACTTCATGGTGTCTTCCTTGAATGGTCTAGTTTTCTTGAAATCAGTGGATGCACTTGGACAATACAAGGATGCACAATATATGGGTAAGTTGTTTATTAAATTTATTGAAGATGTAGGTGTTGATTCTTGTGTGCAAATCATTACAGATAATGCACTTGTTTGCAAGGTTGTTGGCATGATTGTGGAAGCTAAATATCCACAAGTATCTTGGACACCTTGCATTGTGCATTATTTGAATTTAACACTTAAATCTATTGCTTTGATGTGCCTTGGATTGGAAGCATTTTTTAGGATGCATGACATCTGTGCAACTTTGTACAAAATCATACAAATTCCCTCACTATCTAGAAGGAGTACACTAATCTATCATTGTTGAATATTGCGGATACACAGTTTTCCTCTTCATTCATCATGTTGAAGAGGTTGAGGGAGGTCAAGACTACTCTTAGGGCCATGGTTATTTCATAGTTTTTGTATTTTTGGAAAAATACATATCAAACAACCTAAAAATGGGTGAAGGACACAATATTAGATGATGCTTGGTGGGAGAGACTAGATCTACTTATTGAGATCATGTACTAGATCATTTTTTTGCTTCAATTTGCACATATAGACCAACCCATGTTAGGAGAGGTTTATGAGGGATGGGATTCCATGATTGAGTCAGTGAGGAGCATTATTTTATAGAGTGAGTTCCCCAAGTATGAAACATCAACACAGACCTTCTTCACCACTATACATGATATTCTTGTCTGTAGATGGGACAAGAATCACCCACCTTTACATTCTTCGTCTCACTCATTGAACCAAAATACTACAACCATGAGTGGATGAATGGTGGACCTTCTAGTAGATTCCCTCACATGGATGGAGAAATTTAACAGGGGAGGAAAGCTGCATTGAGGCAAATTGTTAAGGATAGAGCATCCCTTCATGAGGTGGAGGATGCCTTTGAAGAGTTTTCCACTAGCACTTGTAGATTTGTAGGATATGATGTGAATAGAGACATGGGGCTAAGAAGCACTATTCTTGGTGGGGAACTCGTGGGGAAAAAAGCCCTCATCTACAAAAATTATGCATGAGGCTCCTTTCTCATGTGACTTCATGGTCAGAGGAATTGGAGCACATATGGGAATTTGTATAGTGTCAAGAGGAGTAGGCTTGAGCACGAGACAATGGTGTATGTGCAAACCAACCTTCTTCTTGTTTACTTTGTAAAATTTACATGATCTATGTTTTAATCAATGAATTTGTATCATAAATGAGAATTTGTGTTATATATATATATATATATATATATATATATATATATAGATATATATATCACATGTCCTAACTTAACATGAAGTCAACCTGCCCATGTCCCACACTCAATATATGACCTTGTCCTTAGTGTCAGGTGACTTAGGTTCTAACCCTGTAAAAGTGGAATCTATGTTCGTCCATTAACTCGTGCAAGTACTAGGAAAAACCTTTAACATTTACCTATTTATTCTCAATGTTTATTTCATTAGTGCTTGCAAAACTAATACAAAATAGGCTACATGATCTAGGCACAAAGAAAGTTGATCGCCTGATTATGGGACCCTTTCGATAGTAGTGTCTAAGGTCAATCCCAAAAAAGTCATCATATATGACAGAATAGGGTAATGAACTCAAAACTTATTAATGTTTGTTTCTTTTTAATTATAAAATTAAGTTTTTCACTTAGTTTGTTTTCACGAAGTGTTTTCTCTCATTATGGTATATTAAGTAGATTTATAATAAAAAATTTAGATATGTAGTTTTTCTTTATCAATTTAGGGATAAAAAAATTAATTATTTATTTAAAAAAATATCCTTTCTAAAAATTAATAATATAATAAAAAATTGATTATTTAGTGAAAATAATATATTATTTTTATGTTAAAATATGAAATAAGAATATGATGATAAAAATTAAAACTTCACATATTTTTTCAAATTTTCCAAAATGTATTGAGCTCCAAATCCAAAATATACTCAACTACATCAAAATTATAACTTCCATTAAAATTATAACTTTGAATAAACCTTCAGATTTAGTATTTCTTTTCCTATACACATGTTACTATTTAAAAACAAAATGATTGAAAAACAATCTACAACCTTTAATCTCTTCCGAATCAAATGATAAAAGGTACGAAGAAACATCTAAAACTTGACAGTAATCAATGTGCTCAATAACAAAGATAACTAAGTCAGCTTTAATGAGAAAACAAAATAATTGAAAAATACTCTACAACCTCTGATCTCTTCCCAATGAAATGATAAAAGGTACGAAGAAACATCTCGAACTTGACCGTAATCAAAGTGCTCAATACCAAATATAACAAAGTCAGCTTTAATGAGAGGAATGCCCATGGTGATGATCAGTGCTAAATCAAGTGGAAGCAACAGTCCACAACAACCATTCCCATTGGTCAATGTGAAACGAAACTAGGTTAAATTTCTATGAGTAAATGCTGGCAATCATAATATTGAATTGGACCGACAATATGTACTAGCCCATTAAATGGTATATACAATTGGGATATCCACAATTAAAACCTAAATAGAACATATCCCAATGGTGTTTACCTAATATTAAATGCTATACACAATTGGGATATACACTGTTAAAACCTAAATAGAGCATATCCCAATGGTGTTTATCCAACCTATACATCGTTTAATCCAATCCAGTGCTGAAGAGTGCATATTATCTACCATCGAAGTAGAGAGGCACAACTTTGACGGCCACCACTTAATGCCAAACAAAATGAGGCTACCATCCAAAGGCCAACAAATCAATGTACAAATAACAAAACGTGCGTAGGAAGCCAAACCCTAATTTAAAATTCTAATGCGTGTGTTAAATCGCCTGCTCCTCAGCTCGTGTCTGGTGTTTTTGTGGAATATTCCAATTTTTATTACTCTTCAGCTCAATTTTAAAACTCCATCATAACAAAGGTGAATGGCGAACCCTCAATAATTCTTTAACGAAGTCGCAGCAGCAATGAATGGCAGAATCATAGATGTCTGGTTTATTAATGTTAGCTCAAAGCTGCCTACGGAGTCGCAGCGACGAATGGCAGAATCGGAGATGCCTGGTTTATTAATGATAGCTCAAAGCTGCCTACGGAGTCGCAGCGATGAATGGCAGAATCAAAGCTGCCTGTTTTATTAATGTGATTAGCTCAAAGCTGCCTGGTTAATTAATGTCAGCTTCGAAGAGTGTAAGCCTTTCTTTCGCTCCCGCGAGTGACGGAATATGGTGAGTTTTGTTGTGGTTCGCTGCAGAATTAGTTTTAGAGTAAGACTTCCTATGAAGCGAAATTCGCTGCATAATTTAGACTAAATATATCTCTATAAGCGGCAATGGGTTTGATGAAATCAGAGCCTTCCATGGCTTATCAGACTAAGCATATTCCATTTAGATACAATCTTGTCCATTGACTGAAATATAAAATAAATCCCACAAGCCTCTATCCACTGGGAGTTGAAATAGGTATGAGTATCCTCTAAATAATTAATTTAATTTGGCTTGAACTTTAATATTTTATTGAAAAAAAATTAATTTGGTGTGACAGTTAAAATTTTATTGAATAGGATTGAAAGTGAGTGCCATGGGTGAGGTTACATTTTTCATTGAAAAACTATAGTTTTGCATATTTTCAATAACAATATATTGTTTTAAATAGATTATTTTTCTGGATAATTTCAGTTAAGAGTTCACAAAGCTAAAAGCAAAGACAACAATATTGATAATATTGATAAATATAAATAAATTTAACAACT
Source organism: Pinus tabuliformis (assembly GCA_031772625.1). NCBI lineage: Eukaryota > Viridiplantae > Streptophyta > Pinopsida > Pinales > Pinaceae > Pinus > Pinus tabuliformis. The sequence goes on along the minus strand of CM062818.1, from coordinate 403,982,817 downwards.
GAAAAAAATTAATATTGATAATATTGATAAATATAAATAAATTTAACAACTAAAAAAAATTAATACTTAATTTAAGTAAATTTCATAATTCAAACTTGCAGTTATAACAAATACTTGTTATATTTAGAATAAAATTGACTACACAATATACAAAAAAAACCAAAATTTTTAAGATTTAATTATTTATATACCATTTTTATCATTTAAAAAATAAAATGAACTCTGAAGTACAATTAACCTAATTAACCTATTTAACTATTTGACAATTCTTTATTTTAAAATTAATAAGTAGAAAAAATTAAGTTCTAGGATAAGAATTCATTTTTTTCCACCAATACAATGTTATGATATGAAAAAGAAACCAAAATCCAAGGAATAGTAATAATTATTTTTATGAATATCCCAATCAATTAAATAATACTATAACTTTGTACAAAATTCATATTTAACATAATTTTTTTAATATTATTTTATTTGTTTAAGTTGTAGTGTTTCTTTATTCAATTACATTATATCTATTGATAATTAATAAATAAATAAACTATTTTGATGTGGAAAATAATATATTTGATGTAGATTATTATAATAATAATAATTATGGATATTGTCAATTTGAAACTTTTCAACCCTGTTGGTTACAATTTTTTTGGAAACAATGGAAATTGAAAATTAAGTGCAAATTTTTGGAAATCCTAGTTATACTAGTCAAGTTTAAGGATTTTGCCTCCCACTTATTTTGGAGTTAAATCCATTTACAAAATTTAAAAAATATTCAAACACTCCCATGATTGGATTTCTGAAAATTTCAACATTACTAAGAAATTGTGTCCTCACAAAAAGTCATTTTTTTTAAAGTTGGTGCCACATGCTATAGGTATAAATATGTTCTTAGAAAAATATTGATTAATTATTATATCACTCCTCTTTAGTTCCAAAAATCCACGAGGGCTATGAAACCCAAGCACAAGCACAAGTTTGTATGAGTTAGGGCTCTAACTCATACTTTCATTATATAAAGTAAGAAGTATGAAACATTGTCATCCTTCAATCATACTCTAATTTTAACCATTAGATGCATTAATGCCAACATGCTAATATCTATATTTATGCTAAGGTTTTTTAATTATTTGTGTGTGGGATTTGAGGATGGTTTACTTGGAAGTTTATAGCCCTTACGACCTACCTGAAAATACTTAGGTGCCATGTAAGTGACAAAGAATGGAGAAAAATTACATTGAAAACATCAACAATAAATGATTGGAGTAGAACTAGACTAAATTGAAGTAAAATTGAATTCTTTATGACACCTAGAAGGCAATGGAAATAAATATGTTGACACCTAACACACAATGAGATTGATATGTCAACATCCCCTCCTAATCTCATTTGTTACTAGTAGAGGCACTTGTCATGCCTAATTGCTCTCTTTGAAATTCAAATACATTTTTTCCCAATGGATTTGTGAAAATATGTGCAAGATGATCTTTGGAACCACAAAAAGAAAGTACTATGTCCCCATCATTGACAAGCTCATGGATTGGTTGCTCTTTTTGTGGAAAACATGATTTTTTGATAAAGAAATTGGTCAACTGTTACCACACTGTAATGGTAAAAACACAACCCTCCATTATTCACTCAATTCTCATTATGGGGACACTTTGATTGAATCTTAGTCATGACGCTTTTGATTTTATGAGTTTGGATTGGTTCAATGAGTTTGATCTATTTTTGTCTTCCTACCAAAACTCGTTTGATCTCATGTGCTTGTTTAGTTTGTAAATCACAGGTAATTGAAGATTGGATATTTTTCAGTTCAAATTGTACATTAATTTTGTTTCATAAATTTATTTATTTGTAGATAATCAATTTTTAATTGTAAATATTTTATTTTTATTCTATACATAGCCCCCTAGACCAATAATCACTCATAGGCTTTAAGATTTAATTAAAAAATAAGTGGTGCACATATTAATATATAAGCTTTGATATCCGAGGAATTCATTTTAAATCCCCAATATTTAAAGTCCAATCCATAAAGCTACTCTCTAAGGACCCACATGCCACATCATTGTTTTTGGAAGTAATGCATATAAGAGATTTCGTTTAGAGACACATTGAAAAGAAACTCCTATACAACACTCCCTCCGATCTTCGATAGAGATATTCAAATCGGTAGATATTCCAATATGCCAATCCTCCCATATGCCAATACATGTTGCCTCTCCAACTTCTGATATGTGCCATGCTCTCATATGTTGGACCCTATAAACATATTACGGATGGTCTAATTTGAGTGCCAAGTGTGCCTTATATCTGAACTTTTAAATGGCAACAATTGTAAAACCCCAATATCTTAAACCTCTGATTTCTGATATTCCTATGGATTCCATGAGCATATAAACAAAGATTTAATGTTGATATTTCATTTGCTCCTCATAGAGACTTCTTTACATGGCAAGTTTTATATTATTTCCATTGTTAAAAGTTTCAACTATTTACATCTACCACTTGTCACCTCCCATGGGCCACTGTTATATAAATTTAGAAGTCCTTGATTTAGTTTTGGGGGGCATAAATATACTTCTTCACATTTTATGGTTTAAGTTTGTTTTTCAACATTTACAAAAGAAAAATCTTGTTTAAAAAAAATAATTATTTCTATTTTCTTTTGAGAGAAGCTTCCATGGCCATCTATGGATCGAGTCAATATTTCTGAAGAAACCCCTCCACATGGCAAAAGTTTTTTTTAAATAAACATAAGCTGTTGAAGTAGTTGAACTCCACCTATCAGTTCGAAGCAAGCGGGACAAACTTATTAGAGAGAAAAGTAAACTCGACATTTTTCTCAAATGCAGGCATCTACATTTGGCTAGAACAGAGAAAAGTAAACTCGACATTTTTCTCAAATGCAGGCATCTACATTTGGCTAGAACCCTAACCAAAGGAATCATTTTGTTTCATTTTCTTTTAATTAACTTAGTTGTTGAGAAATAAAGGGGTATGTTAATATTTACACTATGTATAAATACCCATCTCTCATTCTGAGAAAGAGGATTCAAATCCTAGAGAAAAGAGGTAGAGTAATACTAGATCTTACAACGTGTTTGTATAGAAGGAGTTAAGAATCATTTGCACTATTATAGTGATATCACATCCATCTCTGTAGACACTCAATCGATTTAGAGACAATAGAGATCGTGAACTATTGTAATTCTCTGATGTTTTATGTAATTTATTCATATTCATAATAAGATTTATTTTTGTAATGAGATGTACAACACTATTTCTTGCTCTATTATTGAAAATAAATTCTTGATATTTCAAATTCATTTCTCGAGTATCAGTATGTATGTGGCTTTTCAACACTACTATTGAGTGTTTACTGGAATGCTCATTTAGAATCTAGTCATGCTATCTTGCAGGGTTAATCAGAAATGAGTTTTGAAACTGGAACTTGCATAAGTACAAACCCTTATCTCCTTGAGCTATTAGCCAATTTAATCTTAGAGATATCCGGCTTTCCGCATGTCATGTATTTGAATGCTTTATTAGGAATTGGAGAAGTTTGCAGTTGGATCTTTGTTAGTTATTTATGGGCACTTATTTGTATACATTTGCTAGAACAAGGATTAGGTATTGGAACTATTTCCGTGATCTATATCCTTTATCGCATTCCAATTTAAATATTCTTATGTTTCTTTTCCATTTCTTTTAGCTTCCTCTTGGTTGAAAGAAGGATTGTTCCTTCCTTCAATCAAGATAGGTGTAGTATTAGATTTATATTAGAATATACTTTGCATGTAGTTCTACTTTATGCATCCTAGAAGTCCCCTCATATAGGAGTAGTCTTCAAAGTGGTTTGGCTGGGCCATAAAGTCAACTTAAGGGATTAATTTCTTGCAAAGATAGCAGCAAGAGAGTCATCTTTATTTCTCTTTCTCTGTTTGTGAGAGAATAGAGATATTATAAGTCAGAAGAGATTTAGAGAAAGGGTAACTGGACCCAATAGAATGAGTGAGAACCACCATTCAATGAATATAGATCTAAGTTACATATCTTGACTAGGTGGTATCCTTAAACATGTCAAGGCTATGGATGCCTTCTCGCAGCAGTGGCTCTACATGTGACAATGAGAGTTCATATTTCTTACTAAATACAATGCTAAAATTTTTTCCTTTAGTTTATGATGTCATTAATTGATAGTTATTGTAAACATGGTCTTACTCTTATGATTTCTACAAGAGATGTTAAAAATGATTAAACTCTGTTTTGAGGGATTTCATAGAGTCTGAATCTTAGAATTTTGATTTGATTCAACCGTTCTCATTTTCCTTTTAGGATTTCATTAATAATAAACTATCGATAACACGTTCTTCCTAGTGTGTCACCTTTGTTCTAGTAAAAACACAACCCCCCCCCATTATTCACTTAATTATCATTATGGGGACCCTTTGATTGAATATTGGTCATGTCCCTTTCTGATTTTTGGAGTTTGGATTGCTTCAATTAGTTTGTTCTGTTTTTGTCTTCCTATCAAAACTTGTTTGATCTGATTTGGTTGTTCTGTTTGTAAATGGCACCTAATTGAAGATTGGATTTACTTGAGGGCCTTCGCCTATTAAAATGTATAAATGGTACATTACTTTTGTTTCATGAATTTATTTATTTGTAGATAATTATTTTCAATTGTAACTATTTTGTATTTATTCTATATATAGCCCTCAAGACCAAGAATCATTCATAGGATTTAATCCTCAATTAAAAAAAAAATTGGTGCACATATTATTATATGAGAGCTTTGATATCAGAGAAATTCATTTGAAATCCCTGATATTCAAAGTCCAAACCATAATCAACTGTCAGAGGACCCACATGCCACATCATTGTTTCAGCTCATGCATATCGAAGGTAATGAATATCAGAGATTTCCTTTTGAGACACATTAAAAAAAACTCTGATACAATAATCCCTCAGATCTCTGATAGCAATATTCCAATCTGTTGAAATTCCCACATGCTGCCTCTCTGACTTCTGATATTTGCGAGGCTCTAATATGTTGGAACTGATGCATATTAATGATGGTATAATTGGAATATCACGTCCACTTGTATATCATAACTTTTAAATGGTAACAATTGTAAAACCCCAATATCTTAAACCTCTAATTTTCGATATTCCTCTGGATTCAATGACAATATAAAAAATGGTTTAATGTTGATAACAAATCTGCTCCTCATCAAGGCTTATTTACATCACAAGTTTTATGTTATTTTCATTGTTAAAATTTTGATATCCATTTCTTTGATACATGTTAACATCTTCCACTTGTCACCTCCTATGGGTCGTTGTTGTATAAATTTAAAAAACTGTGATTTATATGGTTTTGGGGTATAAATATAGTTCTTCACATTTTATGGTTTAATTTTGTTTTTGGAAATTTGAAAAAGAAAAATCTTGTTACAAAAATGTAAAAAATAAAAACTAATTTTGTTTTCTTTCGATAGAAAAACTTCCATGGCCAACTATGGTGAATAGATCTAGTCAAGATTTCTAAAGAAAACACTCTAGGTGGCAAAAGTATTTTTTAATAAACAAAAGCTATTATAGTAGTTGAATTCCACCTACCAGTTCAAAACAATCTGGACAAACTTATGAGAGAGAAAACTGAACTCGGCATTTTTCTGAACTGTGACCATCTATATTTGGCAAGAACCCCAAGCGAAGTAATCATTTTGTTTAATTTTATTTTAATTAACTAAGTTGTTGAGAAATAGAGGGGGTTTGTTAATATTTACACTATGTATAAATACCCATCTCTTGTTGTGAGAAACAGGATTTCAATTTGAGAGAAAAGTGGAAAAGTAATACTAGAGCTTACAACGTGTTTGTATAGAAGCTGTGAAGACCCATTTTCACTATTGTAGTGTAATTGAATCCATATATGTAGATAGGGAATAAATTTAGAGACAACAGAGGACCTATTTTATTGTATTCCTCTTATGTTTTATGTAGTTGATTCATATTCATAATAAGACATATTTCTGTAATGAGATGTAAAACACTATTTCTTGCTCTATTATTGAAAATTAATTCTTCATATTTCAAATTAATTTCTGGAGTATGAGTATGTATGTGGAATTTCAACACTAATGTTGACTGTTTACTGAAATTCTCATTTAGAATGTGGTCAAGCTATCTTGTAGGAATCAGAGATGAGTTTTGAAACTGGAACTTGCATAAGGAGAGACCTTTATCTCCTTGAACTTCTATCTATCTAATAGTTTAATCTTATAGATGTCATTCTTTCCATATGTCATGTATTTGAACTATTTCAGTATTGTGACATGAATCTTTTTGATCTTATGCATAAGTTTTATTAGGAATTGGAGATTTTTGCAGTTGGATGTATGTTAACTATTTAATGGGAATTTATTTGTATACATTTTCTTGAACAAGGATTAGGTATTGGAACTATTTCCCTCACCTATTTCCTTTATCTCATTCCAATTTCAATATGATTATGTTTCTTTTCCCTATATTTTAGCTTTTTCTTGATCTAAAGAAGGACTAATCCTTCCTTCAATCAAGATATGTATAGTATTAGATGCATCTTAGATTATACTTTGCATGTAGTCCTACTTTCTACATCCTAGAAGTCCACTAATATAAGGAAAATATTTAGAGTGGTTTGGGTGGGCCATAAAGTTATCTTAAGTGATTACTTTCTTGCCAAGCTAGTAGCAAGAGAGACATCTTGATTGCTCTTTTACTGTTGGTGAGAGAATAGAGATATTATAAGCCAATAGAGATTTAGAGAAAGGGTAACTGGACCCAACAGAACTAGTCATACCCACCATTCCATGGATATTGATCTAAGTTACACATCTTGACTAGATGTTATGCTTAAAATGTTGAGAGGCCATTTTGTTTTATCAACATTTTTGGCACTAGAAGGAGGGTCTGTTTTAAATTGTTTGCTAAAGTTTATTGCAAAATTTTAAAATTGAATTATGGGTTCCTCCCCTCCTTGGAGGTACTTTAGTGTATCACAATCAAACACTACTCCAATCAAGGGATTTAAAACATTTTCAAAGGTAAAGTTCAATGGTAAGTATTTTACCTTTGATCACCTTTTTCAGTTCATTTCAAATTCTCAAAAAATTAATATTGATGAGGTTGGTCTTGGGAGGATTTTCACATAGAGTTTGATAGGTCAACCAAAAGACTAGTGTCTTTCACTTCCAGTTGCCTCAGTAAATAGATGGGATGAGTTTGCAGTGATGTTCCTTCATGATTCTCAATGATACAACTACAAAAATGTGTGCAAAAAACTACTTTAATTGCGTAGGACTAAAGGTGAGCCCTTGGATCAATTTTCAGTTAAATTTAAATTGAAATTAATCCTCTTTAAATCCAATGACTTACCTCATGAACATCAATTAACAAGTTGGTTTAAGTATTTAATTTATATTCCTTGTAATTCTAACGAAGAATCAAATACCAAGGAAGACACTAATAAAGTTATTTATGATAATGAAAATATTGAACTTGGTTCTTCTTCATCTTCAAAAAATGTTTTAATTGATTCCCAATCCTCAAATGAATATGTTTTTGAAAGTGTAAAAGATAATAGTTCAAATACTTCCTCTCATAGTCATAATGATTTCAGTGATTATAATTCAACCTCAATTTCTCAATCCTACAATGAAAATGTACCTTCTTGTAGTTTTAATTTTGAGGATAATAATGATTTTAAATTTATAATAAATTTTGAAAGGGAAATATCTGTAAACAAACTTCCACTATGTTGTAACATAATTTGTAACATAGATGTATATTACAAATTAACTTTCTCTCATTCACTCCAATTTCATTCTTTGTTCAATTTTAATTTTGATTTTGTGCACATACTACACTCACATCTTACAATCAATCATATATTTCAATTTCTTCTTAGGTTGAGGTTCTATCTTATGATTGGACAATTGGTTTCAAATTCTCAAATGCATTTTACATGAATGATAACACTCGAGAGTATATCTATACATTTTGACCAGCTATGCATTATTTTCACAAATCTTCCTCATCGCTATCTACTCAATTCTTTGGAAAAGAAGATTTCCAATTTTTCTTTTTCTTTACTACAACCTTTCATTTGTAACATTTAATATGGTTTGTTGTTTCCTCTTTCTTTGAATTCTTTTCAAACATTTGAATCACATCCTTATTTTGATGATCCTATAGACAAATATTTGGAAGAGTTTCAAGGGAAGTACGTAGTGTGTTTCATTTTTGATTTAATGTTTCATATACAGTTTTATTTGTGCTCACATTTGTTGTTTTCATGTATGCAGAAATAAAGGTGAGAGCATGGTTACACTCGAAGTTTGATTTCACCTAGTCTTAATCTACTTTTTAGATTAGAATTAGGGATAGATTAGATTTCTTTTTTTTAATGTTTTGTAGATTGAATAAAAAGATGATTATAAACATTCTTAAGAAATGCATGGAAGAAGATGAAGATAAATGACGTAAACTTATTACCAAATTATTCCAGGTATGCATCATTTGATTGTTTTATTCAGTTTGTTCTTCTTTTCCTTTAGCTGTTTCTTCCTTATGTTTGTTTGACTTCCTGCAGGTTTTCTTTGGAATAATTTGGTAGGTAAATAAAGTAGTTGTGAAAATTTTAATGAGGACGGTTGCCTAAACACATTGAGGGTGATTTTCTTTCTCATTTAAAAAGATTTCATTTATTGCGAAAGATTTATTATGAAGACTTTATATTTTGTTTGGAAACTGAACTTATAAAAGGAAATTAACCTTGTTTGAACTTTTTTTTCACAACTCCCCATTAGATTAGAAACTTATTTAATGAAAAACTAACTTACTGAGAAAGACAACATTAACATGGTTGACCAAGTCTCTCACTGCTTTGTTTTTGTGTTAAACTGGAATATGATGTATTACCTTAAAATAAAAGATAGGATAATGAGTAGAGCTCGTAAGAACATACATGCTAGATACATAGAGATCAATATTTTCAAGTTTTGGACTAGTTTTAATGCACACATGTGGTTACGTGGTTTCCTCCCGGTAGGTTGACCACCTGAGATAGATGATAGTTGTAAATTTTGATTTTGAAATATAGATAGAAGCTCTGCCAAAGTTAACAAAAAAAAAATTAACATACTTGGAATTATTCTTAACAAGAAATGTAATTTCTTATGTCAAGATCATTCTTTTTACTTGTTTAAGTTGAGTATCATTTATATTCTAATTTTCTTTTTGTGGTTGATTGTCTTTTGGTTTTGCTAGTTTCTCTTGGCTCTTGAATTTGGGTTTGAATTAATAACATCTCACTTCTGCCCTCTGCAATCCCTTGAGTGCCAATTTTACCTTTGCCTCATATTGATTTAAGTAATATTACCAAGCCTTTTTAAAGAGTTATTTTTAACCCAACTTTGGTTAATTCTTGGGAAATTTTTACTCTTATATAATGGAATCCATTAGTAAAGGAAGAATAAAAGGAAGATCATTAAAGTGCTATTTTTCAGGCTCATACTGAAGTTTTGACATCGTCATCTTTTATTAGTATTTGAATTCTCTCTTACCTTTATACACATAAGAACAATACTTTATAATAAGCCTTATTCTAAAATGAATACTAAAGTTACAAAAACAACACACGAGTTCAGTTCTATAACTCTTCCATGTCATCCCTATCTCTTAAGGAGAGGAATTGTCTTCCCATCTATTAGCACAAATTATGATAGTATAAATTAAAAGTTGTGAGAAAAACCTGAAGATAGGGGGTCTCCATAATGAGCGAGCCTACAATGATCATGGGCTCTGATTGTTATGACATTATCATATCTGATCACCAAGCCAAGATAATGGTTCACAACACTTTATTGTAAGATAAGAGGTCTCATCATGAGCCTAATTGTTCATGAATATCAACACTTGTGAATGGAATTGTCATATCTGGTCACCAAGTCCGGAAAATAGGTTTCAGAGTTATTAATGAAATATGTCTTCTTTGAAATACTAAATAGTAGATAGGATACTAACATTACTTTGGGTTAAAAAGGTGACCTTGTCGAGGCTATTGACACCTGCTCGCAATAGTGGCTCTACCAATGACAATGAGAGTTCATCTTTCTTAATAAACACAATGCTAAACTTTTGTCCTTTAGTTTATGATGTCATTAATTAATTGTTATTGTAAATATGATCTTACCCTTATCATTTATACAAGAGGTGTTCAAAATTATTAGAATTTGTTTTGAGGGATTTCATAGAGTCTGAATCTTAGCATTTTGATTTTATTCAACATTGATCCTTTTCCTTTTAGGATTTCATTAATAATAAACTAGAGATAACTGGTTCTTCTGAGTGTGTTTCCATTGTTGTGATAAAAGCACAACCCCCCCATTATTCAATTAATCCTCATTATGAGGACCCTTTGATTGAATTTTGGTCATGTCACTTTCTGATTTTCTGAGTTTGGATTGCTTCAATGAGTTTGATCTATTTTGTTCTTCTTATCAAAACTTGTTCTCATCTAGTTGTTTGGTTTGTAAATGGTGCCTAATTGAATATTGGATATTTTTCACTGCCTTGGCTTATTAAAATGTAAAAATTATACATTAGTTTTGTTTCATAAATTTATTTATTTGTAGATAATTAATTTTGAATTGTAAATATTTTGTGAATATTTTATTTTTATTTTATACATAGCCCTCGAGACCAAGAATCATTCATAGGATTTAAGCCTTAATTAAAAAACAAGTGGTGCACATTTTAATATATCAGAGCTTTGATATCGGAGGAATTCATTTGAAACCCTCATATTCAAAGTCTAATCCATAAAGCGACTATCAGAGGAACCACATGCCAAGTTATTGTTTTCGCTCCCGCATATCGGAGGTAATTCATATTAGAGATTTCCTTTCGAGAAATATTTTAAAAATCTCTGGTAGAACACTCCCTCTAATCTCTGATAATGATATTCCAATCCATCAATATTCTCATATGCTAATCCATCGATATGCTGATACACTTTGCCTCTACGACTTTTGATATCTGCTAGGATCCGATATGTTAGAACCAATATGCGTATTAATGATGGTCTACTTGGAATATTGCATTTTCCTGTATATCAAAGCTTTTAAATGGTAACAATTATAAAACCTTGATATCTTAAACCTTCAATTTTTGATATTCCATCGGATTCGATGAGCATATAAACAACAATTTAATGTTGATATTGCATCCACTCCTCATTGAGACTTCTTTACATCAAATTTTTTATATTATTTCCATTGTTAAAAGTTCTGATATCCATTTCGCCGATACCTGTTAACATCTGCCACTTGTCACCTCCTATGGGCCGTTGTTGTACAAATTTTAGAAGTCATGATTTCTATGGTTTTTGGGCATAAATATAGTTCTTCACATTTTATGGTTTAAGTTTTTTTTTTACATTTAAAAATGAAAAATTTAGTTACAAAAAAAAAAAAACTAATTATATTTTTGTTTTACAAAGAAGCTTCCATGGCAGACGATGGTGAATAGATCTAGTCAAGATTTCTGAAGAAACCCTCGAGGTGGCAATTTTTATTTTTAATAAACATAAGTTGTTGAAGCAGTTGAATTCCACCCATTAGTTCGAAATATATTGGACAAACTTATTAGAGAGAAAACTAAACTGGGGAGTTTTCTCAACTCTCGCCATCTGCATTTGGCCAGAAACCCAACCAAAGGAATCATTTTGTTTCATTTTCTTTTAATTAACTCAATTGTCGAGAAATAGAGGGGGACTATTAATATTTCCACTATGTATAAATACCCATCTCTGGTTGTGAGAAAGAGGATTCAAATCCGAGAGAAAGGAGGTAGAGTAATACTAGATCTTACAACCTAGTTTATAGAAGGAATTAAGACTTATTTGCACTATTGTAGTGAGTTCAGATCCATCTGTGTAGACAGGGAATCGATTTAGAGACAACAAAGGACCTGCACTATTGTAATTCTATGATGTTTTATGTAATTTATTCATATTCATAATAAGATTTATTTTTGTAATGAGATGTACAACACTATTGCTTTCCCTATTATTGAAAATAAATTCTTCGGATTTCAAATTCATTTATCGAGTATGAGTATGTATATGGCTTCTTAGAACTACTGTTGATTGTTTATTGAAATGGTCATTTAGAATCTGGTCAAGCTATCTTGTAAGGTTAATTAGAAATGAGTTTTGAAACTGGAACTTACATAAGGACAAATATTTATCTCCTTGAGTTGCTAGCTATCTAACAGTTTAATCTAATAGATGTCCTTCTTTCCACATGTCATGTATTTGAACTATTTCATTATTGTGACATCAATATTTTTGTTCTTATCTGTATGTTTTATTAGGAATTGGAGACGTTTCAATCAGATTTCTATTAACTATTTAATGGTCATTTATTTGTATACATTTGCTCGAACAAAGATTAGGTATTGGAACTATTTCTGTGGCCTATTTCCTTTATCTCATTCGAATTTCAAGATGCTTCTATTTCTTTTCCCCTTCTTTTAGCTTGCTCTTGATTGATAGAAGGGATAATCTTTCCTTCAATCAATATAGATCTAGTATTAGATGCATCTTAGATTATATTTTGCATGTAGTTCTACACTCTCCATCCTAGAAGCCCCCTCATATAGGGGCAGTATTTAAAGTGGTTTGGTTGGGACATAAAGTTAGCTTAAGTGATTACTTTCTTGACAAGATAGCAGCAAGAGAGTCATCCTGATTTATCTTTCTATGTTGGTAAGAGAATATAGATATTATAAGCTAGCAAATATTTAGAGAAAGGTTAACTAGACCCAATAGAACCAGTCGGAACCACCATTCAAGGGATATAGATCTAATTTAGAAATCTTGACCGGGTGGTATCCTTAAAAAGTTGAGAGGCCATTTTTTCCAATCAACACATAGTAACTAAGAGTTGGCTCCTTTTGAACATTTGAAATATCTTTCAATAATCTTCTCAACCACACTACTTGAAAGGCTTCTAAATTTGCTACTACATATTCATCCTCTACAGAAGATATTGAAATGATTGACTATTTCTTCTATTCCCATAAAATGAGATTGGTTTCAAGATGAAAAGTGTACCCTCAGGTGCTTTTGAGATCATCTACACTCCCTGCATAATCGATGCCTATCTAACTTGAAAGTGAACAATTTTCAGAATGTGTATAGAGAAAGCCATAGTCTATTGTCCCTGAAATATACCTTAAGATCCTTTTTTCAACCTTTCGATTAGAAATATTTGGTGATCGCATAAACCTGGAGACAAAACTTGCTGCAAACATGATATGGGGTCTAGTTGTAGTGAGATACAACAAACTACTAACTAGACTTTTATCAAATGTGGGATCAAATTGTGGTGCTACATCTCCTTTTCTTAGCTTGGTTACTTGAGCAATTGGTGTATCAACTGGTTTTCAATTGGTCATTATGAACTTTTGGATGATGTCAATGGCATATTTTTGTTGACTAACAAAAATTCCTTTAGCAAATCGGTGAATCTCAGTGCCTAAAAAGTATTTCATAACCCCCATATTAGTCATATAAAACTCTATTTGCATTGTTTCTTTGAAGTATTCTAACATTATATTTCTTGTGTAAAGGAGATCATTTATGTAAAGAGATACAATAAGAATTTTACCTTCATGAGTTTTGGTATACAGAAGTGGCTCATGGCTGCAACTTCTGCAAAAACTATTTTTGATGAGATAGGTGTCAATGTGACTGTACCAAGCTATTGGAGTGTGTTTGAAGCCATACAAGGCTTTCTTCAATCTGTATACGATCATGTCGTGTAACTTCAAAATTAGGAGACTTCTCTACATAAACTTTTTCCAGCAATATTGTAACAACCCTCATGAAAATTCCATGTAATAAATGTTAATAAAGGAAAAATAATAACCATGGATTATGGGACACTTATTCTAAGATGAATGTTGGTAAAAATGTCCTAGTGGGTGTTCATTTCGGTTTATTATGGATAAGGAAATTAGAAAAGACAATGGAAAAGGATTTGGAAAGGCAAGAGGCATTAAGTGACATTTTATTTATGAAAATAATGGAAATTAGAGAAAAAGAAGGTGAAAGGTCATAGGTTACATGTGAGGATGAAAATGAAGGAAAATAATGAAAAATGAAGAAAACAGAGGCCTAATTGATAAAAAGGCTTATGATGATAAATTGGTACCCTTTTTCTAGTGACCTTTTGTCAGTTCAGTTTTGGAGCACTCGCTCTATTCTCTCTCTGTCTCTCGCACTCTTAGACACCTAGATTTATCTTCCAGCATTTCAGGATTTTATCAAGAAAGGGAAAGGAGGTAAAGAGGAAGCAAATATCAAGCAAGGAAGAGCAAGATCAAGAAGCTACAATAGGATTCTTTACAAGTATCGAGTTGCATGTGTGGTTTCCTTGCTATATTTGGCATGCATGGTGTTGCATGTGTGTTATTGGTTATCTTTATGTTATTGGCATGGGTTTTTCCAGGTGTGACAATATTTTTTCAACCCAGCCTTTCCATTTCCAGATAGTTATGGTGTGATGGGGTTCTCATGTTTTGGTTGAGGTGGATTTTTGTATGGATTCAAAGCTAAGTGAGGTGGATCTTTGAATAAAATAACACATGGCCTAGTAACCCTAAACCAAACTATGGGTTACGGTAAAGCCAAATTTGGTGTTGCCTCGGTGGGCCTAGAAATACTCAACTAGTGAATGGTGAGATATATGATAGATCCTAGAGGTGGGTGCTCTCCATCAGGCCTAGTAATCATGGGATGGGATATATGGTAAATCCTAGAGAGTGGAGTCTCGGTTAGGGCCTAGTGATCCAGTGTGGATTGTGGTAAAGCCTAGAGACTAGGAGATAAGAAAATTCCTCACGGTGTAGGTGGAGAAATCTGGTGGCATCCATGCTTTTTTTGGCCTATTTATTTGGTGGAGATCATGGTAAAGCCTATTATTACATGTTTATTATTTTGGCCTAGTGATCCGATGTGGATTATGGTAAAGCCTGGTTTCTATTGATGAGGGTGAGGTGGTTTAGCCTTGGGATGCCCTAGTTGGTTCTTTTGGTTTGAGTCCCACATTCATGCTTGGAATATGGCACAGGGGTGATTGGCTAAAGAGATATTTGGCTCAGCCAATCTATAGTTGGGTGGAACATGGTAGTCCCATACTCGGTTGGATTGTCCATTCATTAATAAGAGGTTATTTCCTTGGCATATTATGTGTAAATGTACTGGTTTATATGTGGATTCTATGGTTGATGTATCCATGATATTGTTGTTGTTATTATGCTAGTTATGAGCATGTATTATGGCAGTGATGATGTATGGCTCTCCTCATGTTTTTATTTGTAAATGAATGAATAATGTATCTATGGCCTAATAGATGAAATTGCAACTAATGTGTTGAGGCATCAATGCTTCTTAGCGATTTTCAGATAAGTATGAGACCCCTATGCTTAGTTATGTTGTTAAGACTCGTAGATTTCATGTCTGTGACATCTTTTAGGAAATGTCTGTCATGGCTAGTAGGTGTCCAGTAGAGTCCTTGTTCAAGTAGTTACATTTGTATCATTATTCTGTTGTTATCTTTAAAGTATGAAAGTGTCATGGAGTTCTAGGCAGACTACCTAGGTTTTGGGCTTGAAAAAGTGGCATAAATTCCTGGAGTTATAGGCACGGGACTAAGGAGAAAAGTTCCTAGACGCACCCATGCCTTGCTGTGGGAGAGGCTGGAGCCTCCTAGATGCACCCTTATCGATATAAAGGGAGCGTATAGGGGTTTAATGGTGTAAAAATATAGTGGAACTAGGGACTGGTCATGGGGATGACTGGGAAGGTGTTTGAGAGTCATGTAGTAGGTATAGAAGGTATTCGTTGTGGGTTTCCATCAATTCCACTTCCTTAAGGTCACTTAGGAGGTTGAATCCCATTATAGTGGAATCTTGTTGCAAATTTACCCCGTTTGGCTGGTTACTGAGGTAGATGTGGGATGAGGGTGCCATAAAGTGGTATTAGAGTGGGTTGTGCTCTCATTAGGTCATATTTCATACCAAATAGTGGTATTAGAGTGGGTTCCATTCTCTTTGGGGAATGTATGGTTTCTTTTCTCTTTGGGTATTATTCGATACCACACAGTGGTATCAAAGAGGGTTCCATTCTCTTTAGGTGATTTCTGGTTTCCATTCTCCTTGTGTGATATATGATAACACAGAGTGGTATCAGAGCATGGTTCACCCCTTGGACTAGATGCACAGTGTGTGTTGGTCATGCATTCATGTCGATTGCACATGTGTTACTCATCCTTATGGTCTATATGCTTGTTGCATATGTATGGTGATAATCATAATTGTAATGATGTTTCCATGTGAAAGTAATGGTGTTGTCGTGGAATGTGTCATCACAATTGTTCATTGGTTAAATTTTGTTATGCTTGCATATTGTCAGTGTACATTGGTATGGTTGTTGTTGTCATGTATGAGGTCATGTTGTGTGGTTGATATGGTCATGCATTGATGATTGGAATCTAGCTATACTAATGTTTATGTGTTGATACACCTATTTGTTATATGTCTATATGTTGTTATGATTACGTTTGTACATGTATTATGCTAATTTGGTTGACCTTTTAGATGAGATATCTCCCCGAATTATGCTAAGGTACACTGGTTTATTGTGATTTGGTTTAACTAACATAGTATGCTTTGCAGGAAAGAGATAAAAAATTACTAGCAAGATGGTAGACTACAAATATTCTCCCTATGAATCAAATGAGAAGCATGGTGCTAGGAACTCTTCTGATTTAGCAGACACATTGAGAAGGAAGAAATTAGGAGTTGTAAGGTGGAAAATGACAAAATCATGTAGGCACAAGAGAAACAAACATACATTAATGCAATACTCCTTCAGAGTTTGTCAGAATTGCAACAACATGAGCCAAGTTTGATTGCCATGGGAAGGAGGAAAAAACTAATGGGGCATATGGCAATAGGTCTCATGGTGGTCACAGATCAAATAGAGATGACAGAGTGAGAGAGGAAAGGTTGTTGAATACTCTAGTTAGGAGAGGTGATGGACACATGTACTACTCTAGTTTTGGTTTTGATAGGAATTATGATCGTCATCATTATCATCCTTATAGGAGGAGTGATAGGGGATACTTGTGAGATGAATTTAAGAAAGAATAGCCACCTACCTTTTATGGATATTTTAAGAAGTTGAAAGATGTAGAGGCTTGGATACTTGGGATGAATAAGTTCTTCAAGTTTCATAATTAGAAAGATAACACGAAGGCCATAGTAGCTACCTTGAGCTTGAGAGGTAAAGCAAATATTTGGTGGGAAGATGTGAAGTGGGCCAGGGACATCAAGATAGAGGACTTGAGTTGGCATGAGTTCAAGAGAATTTTCAAGAAGAAGTACTTGTCATAAAGGTACCACGACAATAAGGCCAAAAAATTCCATTATCTAAAGATTGGATCAATGTCAGATGAAGAGTACATGACTAAGTTCCTAGAGCAATTGAGTTATGTACCGTATCTTAAATATGAGAAGGCTCAAGTTCAAAAATTTGTCAGTGGTTTTCCATTAGCATTTAGAGATCGGATTGAGTACGATGAGCCTCAGTCACTTGACGAAGTTATTGATAAATTGAAGTATTTCTATAAGCAACTGAAGAGTGAGAATGAATCTGAACAAGGATGGAAAGGGAAAGATAAAGGTAAATGGAAACCGCAAAGAATAAGGCCTCTAAATGTAGAAGAGAAAGAAAATATGGCATCACAAAAGAAGTTCAATGCATATAGAAATGAAGATGGGTCACAACAACAACATAGAGGTGATGGTACTAGGCAGTTGGAATGTTGGATATGCAGTAAGGAGCATCTCAAGAGGGATTGTCTGTAGAATTAGGGTGGTAGGCCTCAGATATATAATGCACAAGAGGTGGAAAATGTTGGGAATGTTTAGAGCATTCCTCATATCTATGCAACATTGGATAATAGGTAGCCAAACCATCAGACATCTATCATTGAAATGGATGGTAAGCTTTCTAGTCAAGTTGTTTCTATTTTGATTGAACCTAGATCTAATTATAGTTATGTTACTCCTAACTTGGTGGATAAGTGCGGTTTGAATAAATAAGTGCATGTAGAGTCTTGGTTAGTGCAATTGGCTACATGTACAAAGAAAATAGTTCATCATTGGGTAAGATCTTGTGTACTTGAGTTGAATGAAATGTCTACATTGGTGCATTTGAATGTATTGCCGTTGGGATCGTACAATATGCTCTTGGGTATGGATTGGTTATATCTTCATAGGAACAAGGTGGATTTTTATGACAAATCCATTGAATTCTTGGATGTGAATGGGGAGCTAAGAGTCTTACAAGGTAAGAGCAAAGCAACATCAGTTAGGATGGTGACAGCTATGTAGGAAAAGCATAGTCACAAAAAGGGGTGTGTGTTATTATTCGCAGTGCATATTTCTAGCGACAAAGGTAAGGAAGTTGAGGATGCAAATGTTTTCAGCAAGTACGCATTTTTACAACAGTTTCAGGATGTGTTTCCCATAGAGATTTCAGAGTTTCCACTTCACAAAGAAGTGGAATTTTCTATTGATTTTGTACCAGGGGAAAAACAACCATCAAAAGAACTGTACATGATGAGCACTCCACAGTTAGTAGAGATGAAGTTGCAGTTAAAGGAAATGGTTGACAAGGGATACATTAGGCCAAGTGTATCACCTTGGGGCATACTAGTATTTTTTGTAAAGAAGAAGGATGGTACTCTTAGAGTGTACATTGACTATAGGAATTTGAGCAAAGTGACCATAAAGAACAAGTATCTATTGTTGAGGATTGATGACTTATTAGATCAGGTAAAGGGAGCAACAATGTTCTTGAAGATTGATCTGAGATACAGATATCATCAGGTATTCAGTAAGGAAGAGGAAATTTACAAGACAACTTTCTGGACCAGGTATGGGCATTATGAGTTTGTTATAGTTCCATTCCATTTGAATAATTCTCTAGCTACGTTTATGTGCTTGATGAATAGTGTGTTGCATCCTTATTTGGACCAGTTTGTTATTATGTTCATTGATGATATATTGGTATCTTCTAAAAATGAAGAAGACCATGCCGAACATTTAGCAATAATGTTGAAATTGCTAAGAGAGAATCAGTTGTATGTTAATCTTAGCAAATGCAATTTATTTTAGACAGAGGTACATTACTTGGGACATGTAGTTTCCAAGGAAGGCATAGCATTAGATCCAAAAAACATAAGGGATATCATGGAGTGGGAACAACTGGAAATATGGATGAGGTGAGGTCTTTCATGGGGTTGGTAGGTTATTATAGGAGGTTCATCAAGAACTTCTCATAGATTACTTATCCTATTACATCACTGCAAAGGAAAGGTAAGAACTTTGAATGGATAGAGGAATGTGCGACCAATTTTGAGTAGCTTAAGCAGTTGTTGCCACATGCTCCAGTGTTAAATATCACATATCCAAACAAAGAATTTGTGGTATATACAAATTCTTGTTAAATAGGACTCAATGGAGTCCTTATGCAAGAAGGAAAGGTGGTATGCTATGAATCATGTAAACTAAATGAACATGAGAAGAACTATTTGAAACATGATTTTGAGTTCGCAACGATCATTCATGCATTGAAGATGTTGAGGCACTATCTTATTGGCATGAGGTTTGCTCTGATGTGTGATCACAGTGGGTTGAGATACTTGTTTGACCAGCTAAAATCTGAATGCCAGGCAAGCTATATGGTTGGCCATGATCAGTGAGTTTGATTTCGAGATCAGGTACATCAAGCTAAAAGAGAGCATGGTTGCATATGCTCTTAGTAGGCGAATATGGTGAGTCATATAGCAGTTATGAGCTCCTATGGGAAAAAATTACAGGATTAGATCTTACAAGCAGGTCAACATGATGGCAGGTATAGAGAGCTTATGCACCGGTATGTACATGTACAAGTACAGTTAGTGGTACAGGTATAGGTATAGGTATAAGTACAAGTACAAGTGCATGTATAGGTGCACATGATGTGGACTATTTTCTTACAACAGATGGATGGTTAGGTTTAGAGATAAGATATATGTGTGAGACAATAGTGAGCTCAAGAAGGTGATCTTGAGGGAGTTTCATGCTAAACCATATTCCGGACACTGAGGCTATCAAAAGACATTGACTGCAGTTAGGAAGTTTTATTATTGGCTGAATATGAAGAAGGATGTCATAGAGTTTGTGGCTAGATGTTTGGATTGCCAGCAGGTAAATGTAGAGTGTAAGCATCTAGGTGGACTTCTATAGTTGATTTCTATTCCAGAGTGTAGATGGGAGTTCATTTCAATGGATTTCATCATAGGTTTTCCCAAGACATCTAGAGAACACAATTCCATCATGGTTGTTGTGGACAAGTTGATAAAGGTTGCGCACTTCATTCCAGTGAATACTACGTATTCAACTAGTGATGTAGCATAGGTGTTCATCAAAGATGGGGTCAGATTGCATGGTGTTCCAAATAAGATTGTGTCAGATAGGTATGGAAATTTCACTTCCAATTTTTGAAAGGAGTTGTTTGTAGGTATTGGCACACAGTTTACCTTCAGTACAAATTATCATCCACAGAAAAATCGACACACTAAGATGGTTAACATGATATTGGAGGACATGTTGAGGGTGTACGTGATGCAGTAGCATTGAAAGTGGAAAGAGTACCTTCCCCTGGTAGAGTTCGCTTACAATAATGGGTATCAGGAATCTTTGAAGATGAGTCTATTTCAGGCATTGTATGGGCGAAGTTATAATACTCCCATCAATCAGAGCGATCTAGTTAACGGGGTGTTAATTGGACCAAACATGTTGGCAGAAATGGAACAAGAAATCCAAGTAATCAAGAAGAATATGAAAGCAGAACAAGATAGGAAGAAAACTTATGTAGATCAGAACATGTTGTTTAAAGATTTTCAAGTTGGGGAATAAGTGTGCTTTCACATCAAACTAAAGAAGAGATCCTTGTGTATTGGATCATGTGCCAAGATGGAACCTCATTTTTTTGGACCTTTCAAGATTATTGAGAGTATTGGATCAGTAGCCTATCGAATTGGACTACCTCCGACAGTAAAAGTCCATGACATTTTCTATGTTTCATTGCTTAAGAAGTATGTTAAATATGTTGATCATGTGATTGAATGGTCTATATTGTAGGTGGAGCCAGATGGAGAATTCCAAATGGAACCTTAGTGTACATTGCAGGGAAAGGTGCTCATGCTCCGGAATCGAGAATTGATCAGGTTAAAGTGCAGTGGAAGTAGTTTATGTTCGATGAAGCTACATGGGATATGGTGGATCAAATGCAGGCTATGTATCCTTCATTGGTTACCAATTGAGGCAAGGAAGTTTAATATGATGTTTGGGTATATGATTGGCATATGTTTTGGTGTGATGTTTAGGTATCTGTACATATGTATATAGATGTAAATACCACCACGAGAGATGTTATAAATATTGAATAAACGATATGGGTGTAATGTAATTATAGTTGTCATTGTGTTGTCATGTTGGTTTGCTTCTCAACATGGTGATCATTGTAAATACTGCAATGAGCTAAGTTATAAAGCTCCATGGGGATTATGTATTTTTTCAAGGGTTTTGCTGAGGTATAGGTCTGGTTGAACATCGAGGATGGTGTCTCCCAAGGGGGAGGGTTCTGTAACAGCTGTGGTGAAAATTCCATGTAATTGTAGAAAATTTGTGTTGGTTAACCCGATAATGCAATATAAATCAAAACAGAATACTATAACCTACTTATATTATCAAGTTGCGGAAGCTTAATGATCGAGCTAAACAATATAACCAGAAGAAGAAGAATCAATCACATAATACACATGAAAGTACTTTCGGGAAAGCCTCAGCTAAAAACCCCACACTATTTTATATCATACATAGGAATTATACAAATCCTTAGCTCTCAGAGCTATCCATCTCTCAGTATAATCCTCACAGATGCTCATAGGAAATCTTGGCTTCTCTGTAGCCTTCGTCTCTTCCCTCCAAGATTCTATTTCCTTGCGTTGTTCCTTGTGGATGATTCTCTTGTTACTAAGTGGATGATCTCCTCCAAAACTACGCAATCCTCAAGGATTAAATGCTTCACTGTATGCATGAGTTTTCTCCATGAGAAAACACATGAAATTGATATTACAATTTCCTTGACTTTAATCTCAACTGGGTCTTTCTCATAATATACATGCATGCGTTTCTGATGAGGGAATATTCAGTTAATTAGAGTAGCACTAGTTGAGTGCATGCATGCATCAACTGACTGTTAACTCTCTATTAGTTCCTCAAACAGTTTGGAACTAATTTAACTGGACTTAACTTAGTAAACTGAGTTAACTAATTACAACTCAAATATAACTCAATATATTATCTCCTTAATTTAAGGGATAACTCTTGCATGACTTTAGAAAGACGTCTAACTTGAATTTCTCCAACTAATTAATTTAAAATAAATTAATTAACTATTTCCAAGTAGTTGTTAAGACTAAATTCGATTTTAATTCACAATTTAATTCAAGGACAAATTAAATTCGAATATTCTTGTTACCATATTTCAACATTCCCTCTTAACAAGAAAGGGATTGTCTGCCACCCTCATCCTGTCTCTATGGAACTAGAATTTACACTTTGACAATGCCTTTGTCAAAATGTCAGCATCTTGCTCCTCTGTCGAAATACACTGCAGCAACATGATCCTCTCGATCTGTGAAAATCCATGGGAAACAAATCTTGCCTTATGCTTCTCCACACTACAATCAGCAGCTTGATTTACCTTGTAAAGCCAATGGGTACTTACAACTGACTTGTTCTCCAGTTTCGGAACCATGTCCTAAACACTATTATGAACTATGGAGTCATAATCCTCCACCATAGCATCAACCCAAATCCGCTGGTGCACTGCTTCCTCAAAGGAAGATGGCTCAGTCTCAACACATTACCTAGCAAGGGCCATGTATCTAGTGTACCTCTCGGGTGACCTCCTCTGTCTATGTTGAGAAGATGGTGCTCCCACATTCTCTCTCGCATCCTCCAACAATCTGTCAGCTTCTCTTGTGTGCTTCCGTCCATCTCTGGAAGACTTTGCTTGAGTGGATGTCTCCAGTCCTAGAACCTCTGCATCCGGCTGCTCCACATCAGTTTGAGGTTCCTCCTCCTTAGGAACCAACAATTCCTCCACAACCTGTAGTTCCAGCTCCCTCTCAAGGGAAACTCGTATGGCCTTCTGCAAATCAAACTTGAGATCTCTGCGAACCATTGTCCTCTGACTCGTAGGGAAGCACACCCGATAGTTGTGAGGTGTATTAGTGTACCCCACAGGTATCACCAACTCTGATGTCAGCTCAAGCTTCCTATGTGCATCCTTTGTCACATGGCAACATACTGATGAGCCAAAGATCTTGAAGCGACCCACATCTGGTCTCTTACCAGAGAAGGCTTCCTTTGGTGTCTTTATCCCAAGTATGTGATGTCGGATTCTATTATGCAAATAGACCATTTTGTTGCATGCCTCAGCCCACAAGTGAAGTGGTAGGCCTTGGTCATGCAGAATTTCCCATGCTTCCCCTACAATAGTTATGTTATTCCTCTTGGTCACCCCACTCTACTGTGGGTTATGAGGTGCCGTCAACTCTCGTTTAATTCCTTCTGCTGCACAGAAGTCCTTAAACTCTTGAGAGACATATTCTCCACCATTATCGCTTCTTAAGGCCTTGATCTTCTTCCCTGACCCTTTCTCGACCAAAGATTTGAACTCACAAAACTTTGTGAAAGTTTGGTCCTTCTTCTGCATGAAATAAATCCAGCATTTATGAGAATAGTCATCAATGAAAATCAAAAAATACCTTTTCTTCACTGTGGATGCTGTCGAGAATGGTCCACACAAATCAGGATGAACTCGCTCTAAGATAGCCTCTGCTCGACTGTCTCGATCATGATAGAAAGACTTGGTGTACTTTCCTAAGGTACAACCTTTGCATGTGTCAACTTGCTCAAGTTTACCTTTGGGAAGTCCTCTAGATATTTGCTGCATTATCTTCAAAGCCCCATGATGAAAATGGCCCAACCACTTATGCCACAACTCGCCAATGTCTTGGCTTTGCACCAATTATGCTTTCATACTCAATGCTGCACAATCATCTACCTGTAGTTTATAGAGATTCTTCACCTGAATCCCTATCCTCTTGGTCTAACCCATGTCTATGTGTATTAGGAATACCTTTCCTTTGCTGAAGACAACATTGTAGCCTTTGTCCTCCAACATCGTGACCAATACCATGTTCTTCTTCAGTCCAGCCAAATACATCACATCTTTCAAGGTGAGAGGAGCTCGCTGCTCCCTCTGAAAAGAAACTGTGCCCACTCCTGAAACACTATACCTTCCGTCATCACCCATCTCTATGTGCATCTTAAGGTCTTTCTCCTCCAAGGCACTGAATAAATTTTTATCACTACTCATGTGGAATGAGGCTCCACTATCAAGATACTAGACACAACCCATCATTGATGACACCATGCATGCGATGAGGGTAAAGTCCATTTCGAACTAAGAGGCTAATGCCTCACCTTCCGATCCTTCTGAGGATCCCTTCTTGGACTCGTTCGATGGGAAATTAGTCACATAATGTCCCATCTTGTGACAATTAAAGCGTCTTACTTTAGACATGTCACCCTTCTTCCCACCATGAGAAGAATTCGATTTGAAATGGGAAGCCTTCCCCTTCCCTTTCCTTGCCTTACTTGTTAAGGCCATATTTTCTTCATCATCACTCTTGGATGAATAAACATCTCATGTGCTCCTCCTGATCTCCTCCTGCATAAGATCCAACCACAGTCGTTTCCAATCCGACAGTTTCTCCCTTCCATTCACAGAGTCCTGGTAGCTATTCCAACCCTTTGGAATGCCAAGGAGAGCGAGGCTCACCATATCATCATCAGCAGTAGTTATTCCCACACTGCCAAGCTCATCTTTGCAGGTTGTGAGCTTGTTTAGATATGTGGAAATAGTATCACCCTTCTCCATATTGATTCTTCGAAGCTTATCCTTGAGAGCCAATTTTCTCTCGTCGCTCTTGTTCTGGTAGAGGTCCTTCAATGTCTTCCACATTAAAAATGGAATATCCTTCCCATGAAGACTCAAGAAAATATGGTCGCGAACTCCCTCAAGGATGATCTGTCTCACCTTCGCCACACACTTCTTCCACTCAGCCAAATCTTGTGCATTAGTTGAAGTTGGATTTGTGATTTCTTGATCAATGAATTCCTTCAAGCCATTGTCTTATAATACAACCTCCATTCTATCTTTCCACGCTATGTAATTTGAGCTACCTTCCAAGGCATACTCACGTCTCAAGCCATAGAATTCCATTGGCCAACCTTGAAGTATGATATGAATTCGATTTGCACCTGCAACCCTGAACTTCAAACTTCGAATTATCTTCTCAATATATTGTTCATAGCTCTGATACCATGTAGGAAATCTGTGTAGGTTAACATGATACTGCAATATAAATCAAAGCAGAATACTATAACCTACTTCTACTATCAATTTGTGGAAGCTTAAAGATCGAGCTGAACAATATAACTAGAAGAAGAAGAATCAATGGCACAATACACATGAAAATACTTTGGGCAAAGCCTCAGCTAAAATCCCCACACTATTGTATTATCATACATGGTGGAAATACATAGGAATTATACAAATCCTTAGCTCTCATAGCTAGCCAGCTCTCAGTACAATCCTCATAGATGCTCACAGGAAATCTTGGCTTATCTCTCGCCTTCCTCTCTGCCCTCCAAGCTCCTATTTCCTTGCACTGTTCCTTGGGGATTATTCTCCTATTACCAAGTGGATGATCTCCTCCAAAACTGTGCAATCCTCAAGGATTAAATCCTTGAATTCATGCATTAGTTTTCTCCATGAGAAAACACATGCAACTGATAGTGAATTTTCCTTGACTTTAATCTCAACTGGGTCTTTCTCAGAATAGACATGCATGAGTTTTTGATGAGGGAATCTTTGGTTAACTTGAGTAGCACTAGTTGAGTGCACACATGCATCAACTCACTGTTAACTCTCTATTAGTTCCTCAAACAGTTTGGAGCTAATTTAACTGGACTTAACTCAGTAAACTGAGTTAACTAATTACAACCCAAATGTAACTCAATCTTATCTCCTTAATTTAAGGGATAACTCTTGCATGACTTCAGAAAGACTTCTAACTAAAATTTCTCCAACTAATTAATTTAAAATTAATTAATTAATTATTTCCAAGTAGCTGTTAAGACTAAATTCAATTTTAATTCAACGAAAAATTAAATTGGAATATTCTTGTTTCCATATTTCAACAGTAATAAAAGTTAATAAAGGAAAAACAATAATCATAGATTATGAAACACTTATTCCAAGCTGAATGTTGGGAGAAAAATCCTAGTGGTTGTTCATTTCAGTTTATTATGGCTAAGATAATTAACAAAGGTAATAGCAAAGGCTTTGGAAAGGAAAGATGCATTTATTGGCATTTTATTTATGAAAATAATGGAAATTAGGAGAAAAGGAAGGAGAAAGGTCACTGTTTGATGTCAGGAGGAAAATGAAGGAAAATAATGTAAAATGAAGAAAATAGAGATATAACTGATAAAAAGGCTTCTAAAGAACAGTTGCTACCCTTTTGTCAGTGTTACCTTTTGTCAGTTCATTTTTGGATTGCTCTCTCTATTCTCTCTCTCTCGCGGTCTTGAACACCTACAGTTTTATTGGAGCATTTCAACATTGGATCAAGAATGCAAAAGGAGGCAAAGAGGAAGTAGAGATTAAGAAAGGAAGAGCATGATCAAGAAGCTATAGCAGGATTCTTCATAAGTATCGAGTTGCATTTATGGTTTCCTTGCTATATTTGGCATGCATAGTGTTTCATATGTGTTCTTGTTACTCTTTTTATCATTGGAATGGGTTTTTCTAGATGTGACAGTGCTTTTTCAGCCTAGCCTTTCCATTTTGAGATAGCCATGGTGTGATGGGGTTCTGATGTTTGGTAGAGATATATTTCTGGATGGATTTGAAGTTGAGTGAGGTGGATTTCTAAATAAAAGAACACATGGCCTAGTAATGATCTAGGTGGATGTTGGTGGCCATCCACCTATCCCACTTGCACCCCACAACTATCTCTTTGAGTTTTTCATTTTCCTTAATTGTAGCACAATTTACTATTTTTAGCAGTTTTTTGGGTCCTGAACTTCCAGAGCCATTTTGAGGCCCTGAACGATGTTTTTTGGGAAAACCAGGAGAAAAATGGGTCATCGACTGATTTTGCTCTTCCTAAATGTATATTCCTCAGATATATCTTTCTAACGAGCTATTTTGCACGTCAAACAGAGATCGTATGCCAAATTTATGACCCCGGGAAGTTGATGTACCAATTTATCCAAACGGGGCCCACAGTTTGGTGCTTCATCTCCTAGGGTTATATTTTGGGATGTTTAGGGTTTTCCATTGTTTCTCAACAATAAATAGGCCTTTGAGCCTCATTGTAACACAATTAAGAGGCATGTAGCCACCACATCTCTTCTCAAAGATAAGCTACCATCGCCCTAGCTAGTTTATTTCCATTTCTGTTTGTAAGCATATTTCGGTATTTGACAATAATGAAATGAACTATTATTTCCACTGCATGTCTGTATTTATGGTTATCTCTGTAATATGTTGTGTTCCCATTTAAATATGGATCAATGGTATCAGATAAGTCTGCTTTTTCTCTGTTTTTCTTTGCATGTCCCCAATGAGGTCGAGATATAAGGAGTTAGGCTTGAACTGGTCGAACCTTTGCAAGACCAGCCCCACAAATCCCGACAGCCTCCCATGACAGATGAAAATAAGGATGAGGGGGCAGGAGATACTATCAAAATCTTTCTCGAAGAAGCCCTTGAGTGACAAAGGAATGCGATGATGGACAACTTGGTGTAGATCCTTCAGCAGCTACCCAGAGGTGATGCATCGACTTCCAATAGCTACTCTAGAAACGCCACACCCTTTAAGGTACAAGTTAATTTTGAAATCCCCATATTGGAGGGTCAGATAGACACAGATGCCATAGATAAATGGTTAAATTTTCTAGAGGGTTATTTTTCTGTTCATGATTTTTCCAGTGGGGAAAGGATTATTTTTGCTCTTCTCAAGGCAGCCCCCCATGTCAAGGACTGGTGGGAAACCTAGTGCCAGTAAAAGGATGAAAGTACAGGTTCCCTATTTTTAGCCGCACCCACTTGGAATTCATTCTAGGATGTCATTAGGGAGTAGTACTACCTTGTCAAAATCTATGAGGACAAATACATAAAGTGGACCATGCTGCGGCAGGGAAGGGACCAAGATGTGCTGGAGTTCACAAACATTTTTCATACCCTTCACACATAGCTGGGTATCAAGGATTTTGTGCTACATTTGGTACTCAAATACTGTGGCTGTCTACACAAATACATTCAAGAAGAGATGGAGCTCCTGAACATATCGTCGCTTGGCACGGTGTATCGATACGCTATCAAAATCGAGTAGAAGTTTAAATAGAAGAAGCAATAATTTGGATCTACGAATCCGAAGCAAGGGGAAGGCTTCCCCAAATCGAAAAACCAAGGACATATCCAAGGTGGGGCAACCCAAGACAACCCATCAAAGACACAAGAAAAGAACAACACCGCGAAGGACACAGGAAAGTGTTGTGATTTCCATAAGAGCACCACTCACAACACAAGTGAGTGTCGGATCAAGCAGTCGCTAGTGGCCGAGTTGAAGGCTTCCGAATCAGATGCATGTTCTGATCCTTAGTCTAAACCCGATAAGGGGAATGGAAGAGGGAAGCAGATCATTGACGCAGAGCCGAGAACCACTGTTGCCACCACCAAGATCCAGAATAATGAATCCAAAGACCCAGAGGAGGGGGAGTGACTTTTCCACTCACAAATGTGGGTGAAGGGTTCACCGCTACAATTCATTGTTGATAGTGGGAGCCAAAAGAACCTAATTTCAGGAGAGGTCATGAAGCGGCTGGGCCTATCGACTACACCACACCCGCAACTGTACAGTATCAGGTGGTTTCACCAAGGATGAGATCTTCGAGTCCGCCAGAAGTGTCACCTTCCCTATAACATCAAGCCCTTTACAGATGAGGTATTATGTGACGTTCTACCTCTTAATGTTTGTGATGTATTATTAGGCCAACCATACTTATGGAGGCGAAATGCTGTGTATGAGTCAAGGCCTCGTGTTGTTATTATTACTTTGGGTAATTCATTATACAGGATACCAGAGGTAGCCCCACCTACCACCACCTCTTTGATCACTGTTAAGAAAGGAAACAAGCTCATCTCCTAGACTAGGAAATTCATTTTTTGTCTTGTTCACTCTCAAAGTAAGGGGAAGATCATCGCCACATCCATGAGCCCCATGAAGGGTTCCTCCACACATCAATAGCAATAATAGATGGATACGACCATGAAAGAACACATGAACATCTTCTCCTAACCCACAGGGGTATCGTTACACTATCAGGTCAAGCATTCATTCAATCTAACTCCCAAAACACCTCTACATAATGGGGTGATATATCACCGCTCCATTTTGAAAAGTGACAAGTACAAGAAGCGACATGATCAACATCGAGCACCACATAAGTTTACACACAAAATTCCCCCATTCCTTCCCTTGCAGTGAGTATTCAATGTGGACAGCCCTCCACCATGCTTCCCACCATTACCAGACACATCAGTGATTGCAGAACAACTCACCAGGGACCAAGTTCAGCAACAATTTCCTCATCTCATGGAGGAACTCAACAAAATGGGGATCATTGCTTCCTAAGGCGGGAGGAATGATCCGGGTGGATTTTGGTGGCCACCCACCTATCCCACTTGGACCCCCACAACTGTCTCTTTCAATTTTTCAATTTCCTTAATTGTAGCACAGTTTACTATTTTTAGCAGTTTTTCAGGTCTTGAACTTTTGGAGCCGTTTTGAGGCCCTAAATGATGTTTTTTGGGAGACCTAGGAGAAATTTTGGTCATAGACCAATGTTGCTCTTCCCAAAGTTATAGTCCTCGGATAAATCTTTCTAACGAGCTATTGTCCACGTCAAACAGAGATCATATGCCAAAGTTACGACCCCGGGAAGTTGATCTACCAATTTACCCAAATGGGGCCCACAATTTGGTGCTTCATCTCCTAGGGTTAGGTTTTTGGATGTTTAGGGTTTTCCATTGTTTCTCAACAACAAATAGGCCTTCGAGCCTCATTGTAAGATAGTTCAGAGGCATGTAGCCACCACACCTCTTCTCAGAGATAAGCTACCATCACCTTGGCTGGTTTATTTCCATTTATGTTTGTAAGCATATTTTACTATTTGAAAGTAATGAAATGAAGTATTATTTCCGCCGCATCTCTGTAATTATGGTTATCTATGTAATTTGTTGCATTCTCATTTAAATCTAGATCAAGTAACCCCTGAACCACACTGTGGGTTGTGGTAAAAACAGATTTGTTGTTGCCTTGGTGGGCCTAGGAATCCTTGACCAATGAATGATGGGATATATGGTAAATCCTAGAGGTGGGTGCTCTCCATCAGGCTTAGTAATCCGAGGATGGGTTATACGGTAAAGCATGGAGAGTGGAGTCTCGTTTAGGGCCTAGTGATCTGTTGTGGATTGTGGTAAAGCCTAGAGACTAGGAGATAGCAAAATTCCTCATGGTGTAAGTGGAGAAATACGTTGGCATACACGATTATTTTGGCCTAATGATATGGTTGAGATCATGGTAAAGCTTGTTATTACCTATTTTATTATTTTTGCCTAGTGACCCAGTGTTGATTGCGGTAAATCTTAGTTTCTTTTGATGAGGGTGAGGTTGTAACACCCTCCTCCCACATCTACCCAAGTAACTAGCCAACTAGGGTAAACATGTGACAGGAAGTTACTATGATATGATTCAAATCCCTATGTGTTAGTTAAGGAAGTGGAATCTATGAAAACACACAATACGAGACCTTCTACACCTTCTATACCTCCCAGAATGCATCCCAGTCATTCCCCTGACCAACCCCTGGGTCGCACTAAGATTTTAGACCACTAAACCTATGGACACTTCCTTGATATGGACAAGGGTGGATCTGAAAGCTTCTAGATGCATGCACAATATGGGTTTGCATGCATCTGGGGATTTTTCTGTTCAACATGTGCTTATGACTCCTAGATTTGTGCCACTTTTCAAGCCTAGAATCAAGGCCACCACCCAAAAATCCTTGCAACTTTCAGAATCCATAATTTACATTATGAAAATACTTACAAATCAAAAACTAACTCCAAGACTAGGCGTGACCATCCCCAACTAGGATTAACATTCTATCAAATAGTTGGCATCAATGCAATCTATAGGAAATGAATACAAGACAGAGCAAAAATGATTGATAAATCATATGAGACTTGACAAGAAGGATCACTTCCCTCTTCTCTTAACTGTTTTGACACCAATTAGGTCTTGCATACATTGTCCTTTTAGTTACAAGTAAATACATGAAATAACCATGACTATAACAAGTCATATAACTAAACCTATAACCAACATTAAACTATGTAAATAAAAATGAAATAAAAACCATTAAAGCGAGATATTAACAAGTACAAAAGCAAGAGAACTTAGGTTTTATTAAACATAGGAAAGAGCCGACCAAGTTCGAGACTTCCACGTACCACCCAACCATAGACATGGCTGAACCAAATCTTTATTTTAGCCAGTCACCCGCGTGCCATACTCCAAGCATGAATGTGGGATGTCATGGATGAACCAATCCAAAAACAACCAAGGGAATCTAGAGGTTAATCCACCTCCACTCTCACTGAACCATGATCTCATCAAAACTAGCACCGAGATCACAAGACCAAACCAAGGTTGGAATGTCTCCAGACTCCATTACTATCCTTGAGGAATTTTCTGTCTCCTTATATCTCAGAATTTATAGCAATCCACACTAGATCACTAGGCCCTAAACTGAGACACTAGTCTCTCAAGCTTTACCGCAATCCACACCGGATCACTGGACCCTAAACTGAGACTCCACCCTCATGCTTTATCGTGTATGTCACCAAAATTGGTCAAAGGATTCCCAGACCTTTGGGAATTTTCCCGAGACCACCTCCACCTCTGATTTTGAAACCATTCGTCAATTCCAAAGATCAAAACTGAGAAAAAAATCACATCACACCATCACTATCTAGAAAAAGGAAATGCAAGGCTGAAAACGACTGTCATAACCTAACAAAACCATGTCACCAACAACAAGAGAACCACATGCAAACATGCAAAGCGATGCATGTCAAAAAAGCCAAGAAATCACACATGAAATATGCTACCTGCAAGTATTCCTATTGAAGTTGCTTGATCATGCTCTTCATTGCTTGATCATTGCTTTCCTTTCCTTTCCTTGTCCGTATTTTTCTTTATTTTCCCTTCCTTGCTTCAAAGCTTAGAAAAATCTTTCCAACTGATCCTCATAAGCCTTTTTATCAATGTGGCCTATATTTTCTTCAATTTCTATTATTTTCCTTCATTTACCTCCTCACATGCACACTGTGACCTTTCACCTTTCTTTTCTCCTAATTTCCATTATCTTCATAAATAAATGTCAAATAATGCCTTTTTCCTTTCTAAATCCTTTGTCATTTCCTTTTCCAATTTCCTTTAGCCATAATAATCGAATTGAACACCCACTAGGATGTTTTTTCCACCATTCGAGTTGGAATATGTGTCCCATGACCTTGGTCTTATTTTTGTCTTTATTAACTTTTACATGGAATTTTCACCAGGGTTGTTACATAACCCTCCCCATTGGGGGAACACTGTCCTCTGTGTTCAATGACACCTATAAACTAGCAAACAACTGAAAATAAAACATATTTCCTATGAATCTTTATAACCCAACTCGTTGCAGTATTTACAATGATCACTGTAGAAAACATGACAACATACCACCTACTAGAGATTTATGACATATCTCATTATGGTATTTAGAATAACCACATATATAGACATGCACATTTGCCAAACCAACAAAAAAATTTACAAGATTCTCATATCAATCAATAAAGGAATCGAGAGGCTCACACCTCCACCCTCAAAAGTAATACCACGATTCGCCTCCTTCTAAGGAAGTCTAGAATCCAATGTCAAAGTCAAAGTTGCATCTAATGTCCAGGCCTACAATCTTGCGCCACTTGTCCTCTCAATGAACAATTATTGGCTCATTGTTCTAGGGCACACTCCTAATGTTCATTTTATTCCATATGGAAATTCTAATGACAAAACAAAATCCAGTCACCCCTTTTCGTGCTGTCAGTCACCTTCCAAGTTCACTTGTCTCCCTTATCCTAGGTGATGTATCCCTTGGCAAGGCTTCCTTGCATTGGAAGGTCAAATAACCAAGACATATACCTGCCTCAAAACCATCATACGATTCATAGCATGTTCATGGAAATCAATGGACACTATTGGGTATGAGTGTACCACAATGACTCTACTCCTATAGTGCTTTACCAACAAATTGTTGCCTATTCCAATTCATTTTGCTGTTGTTACTAATGCTTGCCGTCAATTTGAACACCCAACCAGGGAAAATTTTAAGAACCCCCCTAAATTTATAAATATAATAAATGGGCGAATCTCCATGGTATATAGGAAAAATGGAAGGCGATTTTATCAATAATATAATATGTATATATAATTTTTTGGTGAATCCATGGCGAATATTTTACTCAATTATAAAATCTTGTAAGATCTTGGCGAGTCTTTCACTAAATAATAAAACTTTGTAAAGTCCTAGTGAATCTTAGCATAGGCTACATGCTGGTTTAATTCCCCCATTTAAATAGGCTACATTCTAGGTGAATACCATGGGTCAATACCATGTGCCATTTGGTGAATACCATGAGTCAATACCATGTGCCATTTTTATTTTTATTAATTCTAATATTAGGGTTAATAATGGTTTTTTGCATGGTATTAATAACAATCTAGTCCATGGTATTTGTCCCATAGTATTTTGGCCATAGATTTCACCTAAATATAACCCATTTTTTGAGTGTTTGTAAATATAAGGTGACTTATGGAGTAAATATAAAAAAATGTTTTATTTGTTTACCATACCTCTCATTTATTTATATTTTTATTAATTTACCATACCTCTTTTACAAATATGGTATTTGGTCCATAGGATTCACTTAAATAAAACCTCTTTCTTGAGCCTTCATAAATAGAATGAGGGTTATGGACTAAATATAAAAAGAGGTTTTATTTATTTACGATACGTCTAGTTTATTTATATTTTTATTTATTTACCATACGTTTTGAGTAAGTATAAAAAGACGTTTTATTTATTTACCATACCTCCACTTTACTTATATTTTTATTTTTTTACACCCTTACATGTATATAAGGTGACTTATGGAGTAAATATAAAAAATGTTTTATTTATTTACTATACCTCTCATTTATTTATATTTTTATTAATTTACCATACCTCTTTTATAAATATGGTATTTGGCCCATAGGATTCACTTAAATAAAACCTATTCTTGAAAATGGGCGAATGGATTCACTTAAATAAAACCTATTCTTGCGAATGGGCGAATGGAAGGTTGTAAGTCCTAATTTCAAGGGCTAAATTTACCTTTTTTACCCTTTCCCTTAAAATAAGGTGGGCTATTTGAGGTGATTTGTAGAAATGTAAAAATTTAAAACCCCTTAAATTCGCGAAAGGGCGAACATTCGCCCCTAAAATTATCCTTGCACCCAACCTGAAATTTCATGTTTTCATGTACCAAGAACATAATTTCCATTAGATTCAAAATAAATTGGAATAACTTCAAATCATAGCTCTTTGGTGGCCCGCCAATAAGGTACACTTGCAATTCTCTTCGCTTCTTGTCACAACAAGTCAAACTAGCACCTTTGACCAAATCATGATGTATAAACATATCACATGAGGTTAGCACAAACCCATACATAGGTCCGTCACCTAATACAGATTCCAACAACTTAAAATACTTAAGTTTGCAATTGAATTTTACATAACTTAATATGTATGGGAGAGATATTGTCACTTAAAGTAATACTAATTTAAAGTAACAAATTAAAAATAGTAATAACAAAAGAAATTAATGTGAGCCATAATTAAAATACCTTAATTTTACATAACTTTTTATATTTTTAAAGAAATATAAGGTAACCCAAAAAAAAAAAAAAAAAACTTTCAGTATAAGTAATAAATGTAATTTTTTTACTACTTAATATGGAGATAACGTGAAATAATATTATTTATATTACATGATGTGTAATTTATGTTCAAAACAAAAAAATATGTTATGGTGAACTATATGTAAAATATTTCAAACTACATATTAAATAACATAATTTTATATCTACTTTACATAGATAAAAACAAAGTAATTTAAATTAAAAAATTCGTTATATTTTAACTTTTCTAATATAGATTTGATATATAATATTTTAAAAATATCAATAACAAGGAAAAGTTTAAGGTAGGTTATAAATAAAATATTTCAATAAAAAGGTTGAGTAGAAGGTTTTAACTTAAAATATATATAAAGAGATTGAGAGGATTCTCATTCTATTAATTGTTGCTTTCTAATTCAATGTATGAGAGATATTTATAATTCTTTTAATGCTTAATATTGATTTGATATGTAATATTTTAGAAAATATAAAAATAAATCAAATAAATGTATGTATATAAGCAAAAAAACCATGGGGCATGTTTTAACATTTAATGTAAGAACATTAAATATAAATAAAATATTTGAATTTCAACTACATATATATTATACCATCTTAGATCATATTTAATGTGGATCTATCAAGCTTAGATATGTTTGCATCTCAAAATATTTGGTGAGTAGCAAGGCTTGGTAGATCCAAGGTTAAGATAGATTTAGGAAGGTGATAAAAATATAATCATTTCATGTAATATTGACATTTTATACTTAAATAATGTCATTTTTATTATTAAAACTTTCATAGAGAAATAGATAACCATGAACATGAATCCCCTTTATTTTATACATAATAAATAGGAAAAAAATAGTAACCAAAATTTTATATGGTTGTTGTTTTAGATACAAAGTTACTTAAAGAATCCTAGAAGAAGATCATATATTTTATAAATCTTAAATGAAAAAAATAGTAACAAAAAGGTTTTTATGTAGTTGTTGTATGTGTTATTGAGTTTGGTAAAGAATAATAGAAGAAAGTTAAAAATATTAACAAATGGTGTTTAGTAAAACAATTACGTATTAAAATACAAACTAATTACTCTAAGTTTAAAAATACAAACATTAATTTATAATATATATATTATCAAATTTCATGATAAAGCTATAAATAAATACAAATAAAAATTAAACAAATGTTATGTGTTTCACATAGAGTTAGAAATATATATATATATATATATATATATATATATAGTTGAGAACAAAGTACATGTGACTATACATTATCTATTCACTAAAAAATAAAATGAAAGTACTCAATGTGAATATAAGCATTGTTTTGTTCTCAATCCAACATATCTCTATTCTATATATTCATAGAGAATATAATGTTTGTCCTACTCCATAATATTATTTTTGAATGTATAGTGATTGGATATTGATAATGCATTTCTCATGCAAAGTAGAGATGGATTAAAATGTCCATGAATTGTTGTGTTGTTGTGTTTTTAAGTGTAGATGCAATTTGTATAACACTCTTCTTGATCCTCATTCTTCCCATGTCAATCCCTAAAGTACTCAAATTCAAAAACTCTTCTTGATCCTCATTCTTATCATGTCAATCCCTACGTGAAATGCTTAGAAACAAGTGAAGGTGATGCAATTGAAAAAAGAAAAAATGCTTGGAAACAACCAAATAAATATTGTTGGATAATGGCCAATTCTTCTTTTGTAAATACTTCTACCTTTACTATAGAATTTATCCAATTGGCTGAAAACCAATAAAAGTTTAAATATTAGTGAATTGATATTAACTTTTGTGTTAACCTAATTAACATCTCATGTGCGTGTGGCTAGCTCTATATATATATATATATATATATATATATATATATATATATATAACTCAATTCCTACATGATAAAAGTTAATTAAATTATATGATATAACTAATTAGCATCTCTTTCTTATATATCTATATATATATATATATATATATGTAATTCAATTCCTACATGATAAATTTTTTCACAAACTCTACAAGTATATTATAGCATGGTTACTAAGTTTGAATTACAATTATAAAAAAATTGATAAAAAAATTTCCATTGACTAAAAAATTGATAATATATATGTGGCAATGCCTCCAACAATAATATACATTTCTTACCTATTTTTTTTATACTTTCACCTCATTTTCCTAACATGAGCACCCTTGGCCAATGATGTCAAATCTACTTCCCCATACTACCCTCCACCAAGGTTAGCCTTCTAGATTTTTCTTTATAAATAAATAGATCTCACTTCCCTTTCATAACTATTCATTGGTAGTGATAGAATTGCTTAGCAATTCTTATAAAAGTTTCTTTGTATTGCTATTCAAAGTATAGACAACCAAATAAGACTTGAGTGGGTCAATTCAACCATATTTTGATTTTTTTTTTCTAGCTATGTGATCTTGTGTATCATAGTGAAGAGATTTTTTGGATTAGGAAAGATATCAATTTTTGTAACAAAACTAGACAAACTCTTATATTAATGGATTAATGGATTTTTTTTTAAATTTCATAATTCACTTTCTATTCTTTATTTCATTATATTTGTCACAAAACATTATTTTTCCCTATCCTTACTTTTTAATAATATGATTTTTGTTCACAAACATTATTTAATCATTTTATTTATCCTAGATAAGAACTATGTTATTCACTCAATATATTGTTTTATGCAACGAGCATAGAAAACATGAAAAACGATATATCAATGACTTAAATATTATCCTCTTCCAGTGGGAAACCACCTTAAAATTACATAAATGAAAAATTATTGGATACATGGAGACAACAATAACAATAGGAGGCTACCCTAACCACAACAATAAGGGGGATACAGTAGTGTTCGATGGACCTGACATGCCCCTCTCCTTTGAAAAAGTGTTGTCCTTAACGCTTATGTAGCTCGAGATGCTTTTGTATAAAATCTTCATCCCCCCATGTGGAATATTCAATGGGTAAGATATTCCACCTAATGAGATACTTGATACTTTGAAATTAATAGATTCCATAGTTTGCAGGTTCTTGTTTCCATGAGCACTTCAAGGTCAAATATTATTTTTCCTTATTGGTCAAGTTGTGGAAACACTGTTTGAACTAGGAGCTTGTCGCTCATAACCTTCTTTAAGCATGAAACATGGAGAAATTGGTGTACTGACGAAAATAGAACTTTTATACCATAGTACGAATCTTTTGGCACACCTTGTAAGTACCATAGTATTTGGGTGATAATTTATTATCCTTTTTACCTTGATTGAGGACATTTGTAACTCAAGAACAAGCATATCACAAGCAATTACCAAGGAGATAAATCGTTAACAATTAATGCCCTACATTCTTAACATGGTATAGAGCTAAGGTGTTGAAGACAAGAAGGGGAAGATAAAACAAGATGACACACAAGAATCATCTTCAAAAGGAAGAAGAAACCCTAGAATAATTTCGGATATCATCACATCCTCAAAGGAAGTGAAGGCTCTAAGAAATATTAAATTAAAAGTCAAGCCTCTCTCTCTTGAAGAAAAGATATCATAGAGGGAAGTCTTCCCTTTCCAAAGACTTGAAGCAAGAAGCAACAAGTTCATTAGAAAAGTTGAAGATTTCATCTTTTCAAGTAAGTACCTCTTATTATAATACAATCTAGGAAAATGACTTCATGTCTTAAGGAAGATAAAAAGTTGCTTGGGGCATCAAACTTCCTTGGTTGGAAAATTAGGATAAACATTATCCTTGTAGTAAATTAAGTCATTGATCATGCTCATGGGAAAGTCTGCAAGCCATCCTAAGAACTAGAATTATCCAAAAAAATGAAAAAGGATCTCAAGGCTTGAAAGATACTCAAGGAATCCATCAAAGATTCACTTATTTCCTATGTAGCAAAGATAAAAACATTTAAAGAAATATATGATAAGATAGAAGAACTTTTCTCTGGAATCATGGTAGAAAATATCTTAACTCTTAGATCTGAGCTTCATAAGTTGAACATAGATGAAGGGATATCATCATGCCTCTCTAAGGTATCTCAAATAAAACAACAATTGAAGGATCTAGGAGATAGAGTATGCGATAACAAAATACTCTCAACAATTCAAAACTCCTTAAGTGATGAACAAGGTAACCTCATTGCCTCTAGAGAAGAAGAAGCTATCCCTTACATCAGGTTATGGCCTCTCATCAAGGTAGAAGGAGACAAGATGAAGAATGAAAGTAAAGAAAGATAAAAAAAAAAGAAGGAAAGATTTAGTGTCAAAATGAAAAGAAAGATTTGAAAGGTTTGGGAAGAAGAGGAAGAACATGGGTAAAGTAAGATGCTATGGTCATCACAACTTTGGACACTAGAAAAAATATTGTCCTAGTTGCAAGAGGGGAAAGGAAGAAGACTACTCTTCTAAGGAAGTAAAAGAACCTGAGACAAAGAAGCTTAAGAAGGAAGAAGCTAAAAGACTACTAAGGCTATCTTATTCATTAAAAGGTTTATTTCAATTGTAAGTTATAGGTAGGAAGCAATGAAAAGAAGATAAGATGCATAAAAAAGAAGCATCATGATAAAAGCATTAGAAGTAAGAGCTCATGACATAATTTACAGTCCTACCATAATTACTTATGAATTTATTAATAAAAAGTAAGATGAATAAAATCACTAAAAATTTTAAGAATTTTAGTGTAATTACATTCCTTCATTGCCTCAATTTTATTTAGATCAACATGCACACATTCATTACTAAGAAAAGGCATAACACAATTTTTTTTAAGTCCTTCATGAGTGAATTTTGTTTTTAGGAATATCTAACTCCATGCACATTTTGTGATATATGAAGGAGAGGCCACGT
Source organism: Pinus tabuliformis (assembly GCA_031772625.1). Lineage (NCBI taxonomy): Eukaryota > Viridiplantae > Streptophyta > Pinopsida > Pinales > Pinaceae > Pinus > Pinus tabuliformis. The sequence continues at coordinate 403,942,508 of CM062818.1, read as the reverse complement.
TTTGTGAAGAATTAAGCACCCTTGAGCTCATGCAAAAGGTAAAAAATGACTAAAATGAGAATCTTAGCTTAGATTTTTAGTGTCTTGAGAGATCAAAGGTTAGGACACATATATACCATCTCCCTTGAGGGCAATTACAACTAGTGTAGAAAGTTAGTAGTAGGGAGAAGGATGGAAATGACTAGCAATTCTTGAACCATGTTTTCTATATCATTTTTTCTTGGAAAAAAATTGTGATATAAATGTATATTAGGTGAGAGGCTATATGGGATGTGTGGAATAAACTAATGATAATACCCTATATAGGGTGGTAGTAGTGAGTGACCAGTTTCAAAGATGGATTGTTGTTTGGTTAAAACTAGTTGCACGATAAGAGGAAGAAACCAAGGTTTGAATGGCATGGGATTAAGTCATATTCGCTAAATTCCATTCTTAAAGAATAGTTTTTTTTAGATTTTTGTTATATTTGGACAATTGTTCTAGTCTCAATTTGTGTCTAATAGTTTAAGGAAAACAAGATCTGTAAAAACCTAGAAACATTTTAGGGAGAAAAGATATGGAGACCACTCAATGAAGTTAATTTATCAATAGTTGAAAATTTCCTTAGTGGAAATTAGGAAAATTTATGTATTAACATGAATTAATTAAGGAGATATAAACTTACGCTCTAGATATTTCCAAAAAGTGACATGCATCAAGTCTAATATCTTAGTCATATATCATAGTTATATCTTGGTGGTTGATGCTCCTAATAGAGATTGTAAGAACAAGTTTATGGGATGCAGATAGACAAAGTGGAGAGTAGGTTAGCTAAGGTGGATCCAGCTACCTAGTTGCATTGATTTAACAATGGAACACTTCATGCCACAACAAAACTTTGAAGAGATGGAGTTGCAAAAAGTTCGAGGAAGATATTTGGAGAGGGTTTCTAGTATTTCTCCAATGTCAGATTGCGGAGGTCCAATTATACATAAAAATGACCACAAAAGCTAGTGCCAACCTGGTAGAGGGCCACTTTATTTGCAGCCAGCAAGAAAATTATCAATGTGTATTTTTGGCTGAGGTAGTAGAGGGCCACTTTATTTGCAGAGAGCAAGAAAATTATCTCCTACATATTTTTCCAATGTATTTGTTGGAGGAATTGTATTCTCTTAATTTGTTGCATAGTAATGAAATAAACCCTCATGTGTTCCCTTCACCTTTTTTTCACAACTTTTAAATCTAGAATAATTGTATTAAATTTTGTGTGAGTTCATCAATTTATTAGTTCATTATTTAATTCCCCAAATTTAATTTTTTTGTGCAGAATTGTAGTGTGATTTATTCATTATTTGTTGTAAAACAAATAAACTACTAATCATTTAGAAGAAAAAATTCAAGTTGTTGCAATTTTAAGGAAATTTCACATTTTATATAGGGTGGGAACTAATTATGGTGTAGAGAAGATGATAATTCCTTTGAAAGTGTATTTATGGAATTATTCTTGGCAACTCATGTATATCTTATGAAAATCCATGGTGACAGGGACTTAAAGTACCTTATGATTCAACAATGAATTTAATATAACAAATACCCATTTTATTAACAAGAATGTGGGTTTTGAAAGAATAACACCCATTAGGAATTTCATATCTTCAAATGGATCACTAAATTTCATAGAGGCTCCATTAATAATAGTGATTTGGAATATGTTCACAACATGGATGTAGTGGTGTGTTTCTTGGGCTACATAACAATAAATGAAGTTAGGGATGCTAACACAATCAATTGAGACTAAGAATTTTTGTTGATTGATTTAGTCAACCCATTTGAGGAATTGGGAAGTATAAATACATGTGAAGACAAGAAGGGAGGTCTATGGCCCAACATCTTGTAGATCATATGTTGGAATTTATTGTATGGACAAACAAGATTCACTAAAGCTATAACTACAAAAATAATATAAGATGTCCTTTGAAATGGCCATAAAGAATTTTTACTCTTATGTTTATGTCCAAGAAAATATTTATTAACATACTTGTACTAATCTCATATAAGTTGAAACTCAATTTTTCTATTGACTAGCACTAATGATTAAGAGCATTTGTTTCTTAATAAAATGTCATAGGTTTAAATCCAAGGAAGATTAGACTATTAAATATTTGAGGAGGTGAGTCCCTTGTCCCATATAGGAGGGGTTTGATACACCAATTTAGTGGCCACTACCTTATCCCACAAACTATAAGTCTCATACAGCAACTTGGTGTTTGGATTGACCACTACCTTAAATCTAGCCTATTATTATTAGTCTTATTAACTTGTTCCTCTTAAGGGGTGGTAACCATAGTGTTGGATTGGTGGAAGGTGAAATAATGATCCCAAACCTATTATAAATTCGACATTATTATTTGAAATTTCTAACTAAAGATTAAGCTACTAATCTTTTTCACAAATTATTGTTTAATATATAATATTTTTCTACATATTTAATAAGTGAAAGGGAAAAAAAAAATACAAGAACCACAAAATTAACCAAAAAAATAATGTTTTTTGGTATGACAGCTTCAAACACATAAGAGAAATATGAAACACATATAGTTACGTACTTACAATGTTGAGAAGAAAATCATAATTCACAAGTGTAAAGGAAAAGTACATTTAAAAAAAAACAAAATGAACTAAGAATTAAAATTCATTTGATAGAGATACTAGTAAAAAAAGTAATGTTCAATATTAATCAAATATCATATTAATAAAACCTTGGGTAAATACTAGATGCAATCTAAAATGTGAGCACTAAAGGAACAACGTCAACCCCGACCTCCGAACAAACGGTCCAACTAGATTGGAAGGACATACTACAGGTGGTTCAGAAGAGGCCGATCCCGGGCTTGAGTCAAAAGGTCCTACTGGTCTTAGCTCAGAATCATTTTTCTATGAAAAGTTTCGCTTTAATGGCCTACTAAAGAACCCTAGTACATCAGCTAAGCTTTAATAACACTAGATATTCTGAAACAAATACCACATATTAAGAAAATGTGCCATAGGCACATTCTCCATATCGATGTGCCTTTGACATCTTAACAATGAATACCTTCTTTCCTTGGTTGGAACACCTGCCCTTGTCCTTCTTCCTTCCCTTAAATCTAGATAGTGGGGGGCCTTAGGCTTTTCAACCAGCCTGCTCCCTTCCTTTGGCTTCGATCAATACCTATCATGTATCCCATGGCTTTGCTCGCTTTGCCTGTCTTACCGGTGTCCCTATCTTTCATTCGGCTTGGACCTCATAAGCACCACCTTTCGTCTCGGTCTCGTTCCTCATTCCGTGTTCTAGCTTCGGTATAGAGGTCATAGGTCTATAAGTTCTAGCTTAGGTATAGAGGTCATAGGTCTATAAAGAAGGTGGTCAGTACAAGAGTGATGAAAGGCCACTCTAATCCATACAACTTGATTGATGAGTTGACTCCTGGACTTATATAGACAGATCAGGAATTGACTTTAACCTGCTAAAACGTTTGATCTCCGAGCCTTAATTTCAATGAAATGAAACCCTTTGAGATTAGACTTATAGTACCGTGGACCCCCTTATTAAAGAAATCCTAGCCTAGTATGAGTCCCAGACTTATCGACTCCGACTCATACCTTTGATATGACTTTCTTTCATTACCGACTGAATGAGGGAGAGCAAAGCCCTTGGCTCAGCACACTCCGACTCAACATACTGATATCCGGGTAAATAAGATCATGGTTAAGCAGCATTACCCAACCCATACTGAAATGCTCGCTCAGAGAGGTATGAGTGCTCCTCGGAACTAGAATGATTGGACTCCCACTCAGAAGATGGTTCAAGATGAGGAATAAGTACTGGCAAACGATACCGGTCTCGTCTCCTTTCCCCTCGTTCAGTCTACCTGAGCTCGCTTGTCTGGCTTGGTGGTCACGGATCATATGGGTCTTGCAGGTCAAGGACATGGTGCATGCGATGCAGAGGTCTTGACTTCGATCCCTGGCTTAAGCGACTAAGAAAATGACTAATGAGTTCAACATCTGGCTCTTTAAACCTTTGATTGACTCCGACTCTTGAGTGGACACCCTTAAGCCTTCCCAACTTCGGACACTGATGAATAAGAATATCTCGGCTTAGACTAAGACTTTGATCAATGCTTAGACTACTGGTAACTGGTCTTCTTCGTCTTCGGCCTTCCATGACCGTTCGTCTCGGACCTCCGACTCATATTCAGAACCTCCTTTGTCCTTGCCCTCGGATCAAAATCATACTTGGTGGAATATCTGACTGGATCGAAACGAAGTGATACTCGAACAAAGAACAACAACAAACCCCTAAACATTGTTGGGAATTTCTGGTTATTCCAAACAAAATATAGTGGAAAAAATCCTCTGTTTCCACTGTTCAGAATTTTCTGATAAATTCTGAAAAAATATGAACAGAGAGTAATACTTTGTTTTCTGATAATTCAAAAACACAAGAACAGAGCATAAAATAATACTCTACTTTGCCTCAGGATCAAAAACTGATCAAAATAATACTTTGTCTTTGACGCAGAAAAATACTCTGTTTTTAACTCAGAAAAACAGAAAAATTCGTTCTCTGGAAACGGTGTTGCAGCAACACAGTTTTTTTTTCAGTTGTTGTTCGTGGTGTTGCAGCAACGCTGTTCGTGGTGTTGCAGCAATGTGATTTTTGACGTCAAGTATTTTTCGACTTACGGTGTAACAGCAACAGGAAATTTTTGACAAAATAACTTTTGGTGTAACAGCAACACACAGAAAGAAATTTCTATTTATGAAAATAAACCAACAAATAAAACTAAGTCTTCCTCACATAGAGGGATCTTCATAACAGATTACAATAGGAACGTTTCAGTTCCGCAAAACAACTATCTCAGAAAATTTCAGCACTGCTGTGCAATACAAAAAAAACTCTCTTGTTCTACACTGCTGTGTGTTACAAAAGGACTTTCAATCTATTTCCTCTCTATTTTCTACTTCTGTTTCTATTTCTATTTATAGTGCAGGAAAGGGTCTTCACCGCTTTAACTTGCTGATAAAGTTTATGCTGATCGTGATTAACAGATTTGATCTTTTGTTGTATTTCTTGAGTCGGTGGTGATGAAATCTATGACTGATAAATGCTACGTCGGCTCAAGGCTGGTTCTTTTCTCTTTCAGCCATTCTGGTCATTAATATGGTTGTTGAGAAGTAATGATGTAGTGCTGTATCTGATCTTCATCCTTCGGGAACTCAAAAATAATTAAAGAGTGAAAAGATGGTAATGGCGGTGACATAAAAGATCGGGAAAAAATGTGGGGTGCCAGATCACGACAAATGAAATAAAGTAGCTGCTGTTGTTCTGTTCACTGCAGTTGAAATTATAATTTCAACAAATATCGTGGTCTTTGTTATAAACATTTTTGTGCCTTACAGCATAGAGCATGAAATGTCAATAATCTGAGGGATCCAAAGTCCCTAAACATTGTTGTTCCTACCCCTAGAGGAACAAGGTCAGCAAACCATAGCACTTCAGATCAGTTCTCCACTGAAAAACACTCAAAAACAGGTCAATTTTGGATCAAAGCAGCTGCTCCACTGAGCATCTGCGCTGAATGTCAACTGCTCCATGGTGTACCTGCGCTGAATGTCAACTCCATCAAAGGCTACCTGCGCTGAGCGAGTTTGGACATGTGGAGGAATCTTTCCTCAATGTGTCAGTGCCCAGGAAGCTTCCAAATTGACACTTGGATCAGAAGATTCGCCTAATGAATAGTAAAGAGGTTCTAAAACTCCAAGTGGAAGGTAGAATTTCTGAGTGGACTCAAGAACTAAAGAACAACTGGGGTTGAAGAGGACAACAGTCACACATCAAGCTGACTTATCTTCACTCCAAAACTCTATATAAGGATCTCATCCCATGGGATCTGGAGGCCGGAATTTTGTGCAAAGAATTGCTGTTGGTTTACAGTTGAGAGTATTGGGTGATTGCTTGAGGGAGGTGAAGAGGAGATTTCTTTCCGTCGGGAAGGTGATGCTGGATTGGCCTCCTATGGTTGTATCACCGCCTGAACCTTACTTTCTTCCATTAATAAAGCATTTGAGGTTCTTCTATTCACTTTTGTTTCAATGATGTATTGTCTTACATGCGTATTTGATTTATGCTAATCCTTGAATCAATTATGAATGCATGCTTCTTGTAGTTTCCCTTTCTCGTCTTGTTTGCAGGATCTTGTGTAGCTGGGCCCGTGAGAAGACAAGGAGCTGGGAGCAAGCAGCAAAGAGAGAAGATTGGATCGACCATTTGCACAAGACATCGGTAAGTGGATCTCTTCCTTTCCTCTTTTGCATGTCATAAAGAAGTAATCTTAGATAGCTTTGCTTTTACTGTTGCTAAGGAACTATCACCCTTAGAGTGGGATAGGGTCATTCCGTGTTGGATACTTTTCCCCACAACAGACTGGCGACTCCACTGGGGATCGTGTCTTGTTGGTAGCTTGTGTTTCTTGCTATTCATTTCCTAAACAAAGGGAGTACCGAATCGAACTGCATTCGAATCCTTCGAATGCAAAGTAGAGGGCAGCTACTCTAGCTCAGTTCTGGGCGTGTTTATGATTTGAAGAGCTGATCCACAAGGACTCTTATTAGCTCTTTGTGATAGTGTTCATCTTCCTTTAATCATCCTCTAGTGTATACCTGGTTGATAGCCTCTGATTTGGCCTAAAACAGTTGATTTTTGAGCAATCTGTGACCCGGAACCAAAGAGAGACGAGAGTTTTCTCTTCAGTGCAGCTGCAGTGAAGGCTACCTGCGCTGAATGTCAAACTGACAGTGTCTTACCTGCGCTAAACCAGTTTTGCATTGTGCAACTGGGGTTCCCTGTTTTCTGTTGCCCAGTCTTCAGTATTGTTTTTGCAGCCTGTTGTCAACCTGTATACCCATCTGAAACTACCTTTCTTTGCCATCATTCCGCCTCAGTTGTATGAAGAAACCGTGATTGTTCTTATTGTATTTCTTACTTTCATTCACAGTTTCCCATAGCGAAAGTGAACTAGTCTTGCTGTGGCCTCTTGGATCTAGACCTGTGATGAAGTGTCGTTGTGATTCTAAGAGCTAGTTTATTGTTGTTCATAGTTGCTTGAGCATTTGCTTTCGTTATATGGTTCGAATTTCAGTATTTCTTGTGTTGAAACGAGTGAATCTTAAGGTGATCTTTTGATTATTGGACAAAAGCTTGTTTGCTTTCGCTTGAAATTGAATTCGAAATCATACAACAACTTTCTTTTTGTAGTACATCAACATTAAGGAAGAAGAAAAGAAATACTTGCATTGTGCATGTGCATTTTGACAGTTTGCATGTCGACTTAGGAAAAGTGCATCAGTGTGTGCTCTATGATCTGTTCGAAAAGATGATGTCTTTCTTTTCCCTCAGTAGTTAAGATTTTCATAAGTTGAAAGAATTGAAAAAGCTTGCTTATCATTCTTAGACTGCATTTAGGAGTTGTATCATACATCACGTGGTGATCCATAAAGGTAAACTGCTAAGCAAGATCAACCTAAAACGAACTGAATTTACATAACAACGCTTTGAAACATAACGAAACACAGTAGAGGTCTAGGTAGAGACGTGTTCCGGCGTCGTTAAACATAGTGACTGTCGATCTCTACGAAGGTGGGTGATTCCTCCTGAGGGACGATAGCACTAATACGGACTTGTGCTCCCACGTACCGTCGCGTATATTGGGAGACCCCTATAGGAACAAAGCCTTTATCCATAGGAAGCAGTGTCGACCGCCCTACTGATCACGATGCAGTGAACACAGCATTCACGAAGATCGACCACTCGTACCGTAAAACTTATTCTGTGGTTTTGCGAAAGGTTTGGCACACCCTCTGCCTAGAACTCCAGAGTAGTTTCTTTTGGCCTTTTTCAAACTCTATAACTGAAAAATTCCATCCGAGCATTTGTCACTTCGGGCTCGTTAATACATCGAAGGAGACTAGAGTCATCTTTAGCTTTTTCTCGACTCTTCAAAAGTGAAAAATCAAGTCGTGTCTAAAGCATCGTCATATAAAATTCATTCTAAACGGAACATAATCAACCCTTATTCCTGCGTTGATCTTGAGGTTGAGAACATGGAACACGCCAACCAAGGGATTCCACATGATGGGAACGCTAGCCCTTTCTCCTCTTGGGGAGAAGTTGGTGCGCCCCACATGGCCACGTTGTCGCTTCCAGGACTGACAATTGGCCTGCCAGTATGGCTATTCTCAACCACTGTAGTTCAGACCACCACGGTTCCTGAACAGTCGAGTCAACAGTTAGACCAGTCTAGAGCTGCCCTCCAGCCTTCCGCTTCTTATAGATCTTCCTCCGATCCTTCCTCTTCGAAGGGTCGAGCCGCCGAAAGCCGAGCTCCCATAGAGAAGAAGAAGGATTCCGATCCTTCCTCTTTGAAAGGTCGAGCCGCCGAAAGCTGAGCTCCCATAGAGAAGAAAAAGGAGAAGAAGAAGAAGGAAAAGAAGCAGAAGGAGCCAAAGGCGGCTGGGGGCAAGAAAAAGACATCTAACCAAAATCCACACACGGCACAGACCAGGCCTAAGCCGCCATGTGTCATATGTGAAGGAGACCACTTCCACCATGATTGTCCCAGTATTCCCCTAATACTAAGGGACTGGTCCCCTCGTTTGCACAGTTCGGAAGCATCAACCTCTGACAGCCAGGTTGAATGCTTACCATCGATCAGCGAAAGTGAAGGTTCTAGACGACGAAGGGGAATGAGATTCCCCTGCGAACTGTGTGAAGGAAATCACACCCTCCGCCGTTGTCCCTTTTTAGACGAAGCAAAGAGAGTTTTGGAAGATCAACCAGTTGCACCGTTGCTACTTCCTCCTGGATATCAAAAACTCGCGCCAAGTCCTTCGTTGGTTGAAAATACAGCTGCCCCGCTCGTGGGGCCAGCTGAAGCGTCAGTCACTGAAAATGAACCTACTGAATCCGGACCGGACGAAAGTCCAAAGGTCGAAACGGCAGTTGACCCGATTCTCCCTTCAGAAGTTTCGTCTTCAAATGACACCGTCACTGAAGATTCATCTTCGGCTGATACCCTCACCGAAGAGAGTAAGGATGACACCATCCAGATTCTTTTCATCAACACCGATTCTGATGAGCATCAGGGCAATGCGCCCACTCCTTTACCGCAGGAAGGAGCATCGTTAGGATCATATCCGGCCGTATATTCGGTCCCACCACCAAGCAACCTGGTTGTGTCCTTTGATTGGAACCAACTAGGCAGACCCCGGTTGCCAGCCAGTATACCATTTAGAATTATAGTCCAAATATACAAAATGGTGATGGCTGGAACTATCATTGATGAAGGGGCATCTGTGAGTATCCTGTCCTCTATTGTTTGGAAAGCACTGGGTTGCCCGGTGCTTTTGCCTGAGATAAGGAATCTCTCGGGTTTTGACAAAGGAACCAGTCGACCATTAGGGATTCTACCTAATGTGCCTATTACATTGAAAGGGAAGGCTGTCAAGATGAATTTGATGGTCGTCCAAGGACCCTTGGATTATAACCTACTCCTTGGACGAGACTACATATATTGCATGGAAGCAATAGTCTCCTCACTCTTTCGAATAATGTGTTTTCCATACGAAGGAAGAATGGTCAAACTCGTAGACCAACTTTCATTTCCGGGATCACGCATCGCAAATAGTCACATACCTATCCTGAATGGTATTTTCGATCAAGAAAGGTCTCTACCTCCGGTTCTTCTTCCTGATGAGTGCGAGTGATTCGGGAAAGTAGGGCCGGAACCCAGGGGGCATGCATCCTGGTCTGCTGGGGTCAGAAAAAACCTTGGGTGTAAAGTAGAATTTCCGCGGGAGAATATGACTAGTCCGTACCCCATCCCCTCCTTCATCTTCGTAAGAGTAAGAGCCTGCAAGAAAGTCCGGCTCTCATGAAGAAGAAGGGGCAGTTAGGAATGGGGTTGTTCTGGAAAAAGATTCTTTTGTTAAAGTTATGTGGGAGGACAGGGGCCCGTTACTCACCATTGTCTATCTTTAGTAGGCATAGCCGAAGAAATGTTTTGTTTGAAAGATTAACGGAACAATCTTTGGGTAACCTGAAAGAGGTAGGCCTCACCCGTTGAAAACAAGGGTTTTTAATGGAAAAGTAGGGGCGACCTTGAAATTAGACTTTATACTTGGGGGCATGCACACCTCTTGGAATGCAAGCACGAGCGACTTTTTAGTTTTTAGGTAGATCTAACCCCTCTAACCCGTAGGATAAGTCGATACCCAGCTTGCATAAAGAGAGTATATGGAGCAAAGCATAGCGAGATGAAGCTCCTTAAAAAATAGCGAGCAACCTACCAGGAGACCGTCCTACTTTATGACTGGTAAACACGAGCAGTTTTGGCAAAGTTCATGCTCGTTAAAAAATAAATGCAAAAATGAGCAGTTTTGGCGAAGTTCATGCTCGTTAAAAAATAAACACAAAACTGAGCAGTTTTAGCAAGAGTTCATGCTCGTTAAAAAATAAATGCACATGTGAGCAAGCTTCCCCCAGAGTTCAAGCTCATCAAGAAAAATGAACCGGTAAATAACCATTTGAGACCGTAAATTCATCAGCCATAAAAACCTTGGTTGTGTTTGCACCGTCACCTCCACTCGTCATTTGGCCGATCATTCACATCCACTTGATTGTTTACCTATTTTGAGGAACAGCTGCGAAGAATGATTTCACCTAGCCATCCTTGTGACACTGCCGTGATTGGAAAATTCCAACCTGTACCTGGAATCTACTGCTATCTCTGTTTATCACTCGTTCCTCAAAATACGAGTCTTCTTTGAGCTCTTTTCACTGACTCATAAAATATGAAAAGTTTGCCGAGTTTTGGCCTTCCAGCTCGTTAAAAGGACCGGAAGAGCTATCCCTCCTCTAGATTTTAATCTTTTTGGACCTGAGGGATTATTGCACAAAAAGATCGAGCGTTTGTCTAGATCGGCTCGATAAAGCTATCGAACATTCATCCCTTCTGTATTGTTTTATACTTTTTCAGACTTAAGGGATTAGATGATGAAAAAGGACCTTTGGAGTTAACTTTATGTACCCTTTTTAGACTCTCTAAAAATGAAAAGGACCGAGTTGTCTTTGTCGCTAGGCTCGTTAAAAATATTGAATAAGCGACAAACTTGTCTTTAGATGAGAACGAGTTTCCCTATCGCTAGGCTCGTTAAAATATAGCGATGGGCTTGCCCGAAGGGCAGGTTATAGAACAAGCATATGTTATCCTCCTCAAGCTTGACAAAAATAAAGAGGTACTGGTCAGAAATGACTAGGGAAAAATTGGGAGAACCTCAAAGCTTAATGGTAGCAAGTCGCTCTTGAACATGACACTTTTGCCTCCGTAAAAACATCGGGTTGGGTTTTTTTCATTCACCGGTCCCTTCACCATGGTCTCGCCATACCATCCACATTTGGGGTAATGCTACCGATCCATCACATCAGTGTCGTTATATGTTCAAGAGATGTCATTCAAAGAGTGTCAACCGGGTCCCATCCACTGCCATACATCATCTTTCATCCTTTCATGACCGCCACCCTGAATCATATTTCACAGATCGTTTTCACCATCATCACAATTACTAGCTCCGTTCCGTGTCACTGATGTGGGATTCATTAAGGCCCTCCTTTGACAAATCGCTTCTTGTCGACATCAGCTCATTATCCAAGAAGTTGATCTAGGGACACCCCCTCAGTACTTTGAAGCTTGCATGCCTCAATGGCAAGTTTCTCACTTCCGGCGAAAGGTATACATTAATGACCTTCGACCGGGAGACTTTGCGTGGTGTTCGACGCCAAATCCTATATTCATGCCACGTGAATTGTGTTGTAGTACCTTGAGGGTCATCATCATTATCGGTGATTCCTCTCGCGCTTGTTAACAGTTTACATTAATGACTGGTAATCAAGTGATGTCTTTCCATGTTCGACTCCAAGAAATTCTCACATGGATCGACCTGTACTTAGAGTGAAGATCGGACAAGTTTGAAGACCCCGGATCTAGTTTCATCCATCCGGGCTGCGATATATATTCAGGAGATAAAGACATAGACATGTGCAGCAGATGATCATCCTACTAAAAGGATGATAATTTAAGCAGAGAATTATCAGTCTACTATCAGACGATCGTCTGTTTATGTACAGAAAATGTATTTATAAAGCTGAGCAAGGGAAATGCCCGCATCAGCTAGATCATGAAAGCAGTATGAAAAATAATGTATTGTATTGTATTTTGTTACAGGTCACCTCCCGACGATTGAATGAACTTCGGATCCTCCTAATAAAGCATTTCACCCGATAAACGACCTCATACTTTAGGGGGCAACTGTTATAGACATTTTTGTGCCTTACAGCATAGAGCATGAAATGTCAATAATCTGAGGGATCCAAAGTCCCTAAACATTGTTGTTCCTACCCCTAGAGGAACAAGGTCAGCAAACCACAACACTTCAGATCAGTTCTCCACTGAAAAACACTCAAAAACAGGTCAATTTTGGATCAAAGCAGCTGCTCCACTGAGCATCTGCGCTGAATGTCAACTGCTCCATGGTGTACCTGCGCTAAATGTCAACTCCATCAAAGGCTACCTGCGCTGAGCGAGTTTGGACATGTGGAGGAATCTTTCCTCAATGTGTCAGTGCCCAGGAAGCTTCCAAATTGACACTTGGATCAGAAGATTCGCCTAATGATGAGTAAAGAGGTTCTAAAACTCCAAGTGGAAGGTAGAATCTCTGAGTGGACTCAAGAACTAAAGAACAACTGGGGTTGAAGAGGACAATAGTCACACATCAAGCTAACTTATCTTCACTCCAAAACTCTATATAAGGATCTCATCCCATGGGATCTGGAGGCCGGAATTTTGTGCAAAGAATTGCTGTTGGTTTACAGTTGAGAGTATTGGGTGATTGCTTGAGGGAGGTGAAGAGGAGATTTCTTTCCGTCGGGAAGGTGATGCTGGATTGGCCTCCTATGGTTGTATCACCACCTGAACCTTACTTTCTTCCATTAATAAAGCATTTCAGGTTCTTCTATTTGCTTGTGTTTCAATGATGTATTGTCTTACTTGCGTATTTGATTTATGCTAATCCTTGAATCAATTATGAATGCATGCTTCTTGTAGTTTCCCTTTCTCGTCTTGTTTGCAGGATCTTGTGTAGCTGGGCCCGTGAGAAGACAAGGAGCTAGGAGCAAGCAGCAAAGAGAGAAGATTGGATCGACCATTTGCGCAAGACATCGGTAAGTGGATCTCTTCCTTTCCTCTTTTGCATGTCATAAAGAAGTAATCTTAGATAGCTTTGCTTTGACTGTTGCTAAGGAACTATCACCCTTAGAGTGGGATAGGGTCATTCTGTGTTGGATACTTTTCCCCACAACAGTCTTCAGAACACTACTCAACAACGTTTCGACTCTTACTTCGACATCCAAAGCTGTAAGTCGTTGACCTGGGATTATGGCTTGTCTTTGGCCTTATCTTGGGCTTATCGTGACTTAGTCCCTTCAGCTTAGGCATATATGAGCTGAAGGCTCAAATCGACCTAACCTGCCCTCGCTTATAGCCTTGGTTGATACCCTTCGACAACGAATTGTTACTGTCTTTCTTTCCTCACTGAATCACTCCCTGGTATGAGTCAGATTAAGAATTAATCATTAATCAAGCTTGCTTGCTTAGTATACTTATTGGCTAAGCTTAGGCATCAAACCTTGCCTTTGGTACCGGAGCGAGTGAGTCTACGAACGAACGACCGAACCTTGAGTTGTTCATTCTTCAATACCGGGGGTCGAAGAAGTTTCCTTCCTTTCCTCCCTATGTAATCGAGTTCTGAAGGCTCCACTTGACAGGTTGTAGGGAAGATCTTTATAAGGTAGTTATTTTATCGAGTTTTTTTTTTTTTTTTTGGTCTAAGATGGTAGAAATAAGTGGATCCAATCGAATAGACCCCTTAAGGTATAGGTGCGAAAGCATGCATTATACATGAGATTATCCAACAAAAAGCTAAGCAACTTCTATAATGCTTTTCGCTTTCCCTCCTTTCCAAAATCCTCTAAATCAAGCCGGCAATCAGTTAACATTGCTTGTGAATAAACGTATAAGAAATTGTATCTCTAATAAGTTGGGTAACTTGGGGCCATCATCTCTTTTCGACCAGTGAGGGCGAACAAGGATAGGTATGAATGAACGCCTCCTTCTTCTCTTTTCTCAAGGGGGTCCATCTCCTCTCATCCATTTCAGTGAACCTAATGAGTTGTAACACCCCGCCTTTCTTCATATGTTGTGGAAATCAATCCTCTAAATAAAGCCCTTGCTAATCGAATGCAATAGGTAAACGGTATAATAACGTTAATTGTAACAAGATCCCGGCCGTAGTCCCTGCCTGGCCTGAAATCAAATAATATACTAATTACAGCTTTGGAATTGATGAAAAGAGAGGTGGTAGCACTAGTAGGGCTATAATCATTTAGTATGATTAGAAGCGAGGCCATTTGCTACACTTGGGTCTCCCTCGCTTGAAGCATGTTGCTTTCACATTATTTGTGAGCACACCCTTCCACACATAAAGATTCACAGAAGATTGTTGCTGCAAAGGCGTAAAAGGCTTTCGTGAAGTAAAATGATTGAAACCCTCAATTGTCAATGGGGATGTTGACATCTAAAAATATGGGCATCATTAGAAAAGACAGTACCAACACCATAGAACAAATTAATCCCAAACCAAAGCCTGCATTAAAACAAATAGAATAAAACAATAATATAAAGCAAAAAAAATATGATCCCAGTATCAGCTATGATACCCATCTCCTCTCATTATGGTGTTTAAAGCTATAGAGGAAACCTGAAGATGTAACAAAGGTTTAGTTGATAAATGGAATTAATTTTCAAAAACCCAGTACTAAAATGGCTGACTTATTGTGCAAAAAATGTTATTAAACATTACGTAGTAGCTAAACAAGGTTATTGCTCTAATACGAATAACATAACCCATAACCTCTAATGATGCCTAAATTAATACTATGAAATAATTATGAATTTTCGTCTTTATGTGTCAAGAATGACCAATAGACACTAATAAACCTCAAGCAAACTGTAAGGAGTGATTCAAACACATACAGTAATATAGAGAAATTACTTAAACACATAGACCAAAAACCATATGTAATATATACCTAGTGAACTCTTGCCATAAACAAATGCCTACTTCTTAAGGTGGTGGAAAATAGTTTTAATTATAATTTATAATCCATAATTTATAATTTATTAAAGTGATACACTACTCCACATGCATCCTTGTGAGTGTCGCTTTTTTCAATTTTTTCTCCAAAGTTCTCACATTGTTCAACACGTTTCGTTGCACAGGGTTTGCTTGGGAGAGACACTCATGGTGGAAGTGTCCCACGAGTCGTGATACAATGTCTCATGAGATCTAGTGGCGGAAGTGTCCAAGGAGTCGTGACACTCGAAGCATATGACCTTCACCGAGTCCAAATTTTGGGCAATGGAGGTCATAGGGTAACTTGGAAGGGAGACCATTGGTTCTGGAATAGGGAGGTGAACAAATTATTCAACTCGATCAATTTGTGGTGAGGAGGAGCTGAGGGGGATGCCATTCCCTAGTTTCCAATTTAATGGCATGCCTCCGTCGGGTCTTTGGGAATCTCCATCGAGGAAGTGTTGGCCATTAAAGCAAAGGCGGTAGCATTTGATCCCTGGCCGCCTATAGAAATAAGTGTCTTGAGAAAGGGGTTTTTCTTAAGCAGAGTTAGGGTGAATTCTACACGTTCAGCAGTGGCAGGAAATCCCCCCTGGAATGTCTAGTTGTTTAAGTTTATTGTTGGAAATTTCGAGTGTGGAACGGGCCTAGAGAACTACACAAACATTTCTAGATGGTACTCGTAGATTGCAAGCAAATTTGGTGATGGCAGTAATCACAAAAGTTTTGCTAATGAATAGTCTCTAACATAATCAATGAGAAAAACGCCGAAATTGAGACACTGCAGGAACAATTACAGGTGCCGAAATCCTTTCATTTTTCTTTTCATCTTCTGAGTGTACTGCAGTATTGTCCTCATTAATACAATCATTCATAATATTGCAAACACCATTAAGTATTCAGAAATTTATTTTAAGCATACCTTGGAAATTTCATTTTTTGTCTTGCAAACACCATTAAGTATTCAGAAATTTAGTTTAAGCATACCTTGGAAACTTCTTCTTTTGTCTTGCGCATTTTAAATATGAAATATTTCCATGAATATAATGTGTTTAATTTTCTTGGGGTGTGTATACACAAGAAGGCATTATTATGATTAAGATTTGAGGATTAATTAAAAAAGGTGGAAACCACAACTGAAATTCCATCTGAATACC
The DNA here is from genome assembly GCA_031772625.1 of Pinus tabuliformis. Taxonomy (NCBI): domain Eukaryota; kingdom Viridiplantae; phylum Streptophyta; class Pinopsida; order Pinales; family Pinaceae; genus Pinus; species Pinus tabuliformis. Next base: position 403,926,084 of record CM062818.1, on the reverse strand, counting down.
CCTACTCGCCATGAGAGATCTAGCTCACTTGCGCCATAAAGGCTCTCGAGGGAAAACCATTGAGATAAGCAATTTAGCTCAGCTACGCTGTAATGACAAAGTATTTCCAAGGTATCTTCTTTGTATGTGATCAGTAATTTGTAGTGCTCAAGTGATTTCTGAGTGATTTTTCAAATGGAGTAATATACATATTATAGAACTTGTATACCAGAATGTAGGAAGAAACCTCAATAAAGCATGAATATTTGAATACTTTACATGCCTCATAAACATTGTGCTCTAAACAAATAGGTAGTTATAAATAAAGTGTTTTAAAACATCAAAGAAAGTCCAATTTTCTAGCGTAGAAGCTAGATGGCAGTAGATATAGATACGAGTCGTGCAACTCTCAGCACATAACTAAAAGATAATTGCATCATAAATTGAGCACAAAACCAACAACCATATGCTACCAAAATGTTTCAAGGATGAAAATGTTTCAAGGATGAAGAGTCTCTGTAACTATTTTTATGGTTATCAAATTGAAAATTGTAATTGGGAAAATGTACCTTTTCTTTTGAAATATGAGTAGATAATATAAAGATAATGTAAGGATTGACAATTATTATTTAACTTTGGAATATGAATAGAAAATATAAAGATTGTTTAATGATATTTACCTGCGATGTGATGCAGGTTAAGAATCACGAGATCTTCAAAAATCATGATAATTTAAAAATTTTCATTTGTAGAACCGTTGCTGGCTTCTTCGTCTAAAAAATCACTCTGCAAGTCCCTAGAGGGCATGGCTGTCAAAATCACTCCACAAGTTTGTGGAGAGCATGCCAATTCTCTGCGCTCCACAAGTTTCTGGAGGCCATGCCAATTCTCTATGCTATGCCAATTCTCTACGCTCCACAAGTTTCTAGAGGCCATGCCAATCCTCTATGCTATGGAGCTGGAAGTTTAGATAAGAAGGATATTGCATGGAACGAAGAGAGGAGAGGAGATAGAAGAGGTGACAAGTGGTAAGAAGAAGCTGTAGGTGGCGTGTTGCTGGAAGTGGTCGATTTGGATATTGAATTTGCATAAAATAGTTTACTTGCCCCAACCTTCGTAGTTTGCATAAATAACTTCCTTGCTCACACATCTGTTTTGAAAAACCTTATGATACAATAACTCTCCCTCATTGAAATAACATCGAGGCACGTGAGGCTAGCAATAAGACGTCCAAAGAAAAACATTGGATAAAAATTTGTTGAGCCAAACATTTTATTTAAAACATTGGTTTAAACCTGAAATGTACCAAATATATTAATCACTCAAAGCGATTTAATAGCTCGTCAATGCTATATCAAACACTATAGTCCCTACTATGCTGGAGGCAGGGACTAATAAGCACCACCTCCCTCCCAAACATCCATCCATTAATCCTACAAGCTTGAGCAAGCCGTCGCTCGGTTCTTATCCCAGCTCACCATCCATCCACTTACCATCCATTCTATACATTCCATCCATTCCATCTACTTTAAGCCATTGCAGAAAGATGTTCACTAAAAGAATCCACACTATTAACATGAAATCCCCCATAACTAGAAGTGTGAGTGAGGTGGGTGCACCAATTACTCTTACAACCCATACTACGTGACGTGATTTGTTACCATGGACTGGCATGGGCTTAGTGACCCTAGACCTCGACCACGCTACCCAATTATACTACTATGTGGTGCCTGGTTACCCCCACCTTGACTGGAAAATACAAGCCTCGATAACGCAGAAATCAATTGTTTTAAGAAATCTCAACAATCGGCTCCATGTTTGCTTTTCCTTTAGAGTCAAACCTTTCGCAGAGCTACTCTGATTTCCTTTATAAAATCTCGACAATAGATCATTCATTTATTTAACATAGCTGCTCGGTAGTACACTTGAGATCACAACACATTGATCCAATGGTCCATGTTATATCGCTATCGCAAGTCACAAGGGTTTAAGACCTCGTACTTTCTCCTTTGAATTTTTGCAATGTGATTTATCTCAATGGTCGCATCTGAGATCACACATGCAATTTCCCAATGTTTGAGGCCCATTACCTTTGTAATGAAATATACAATGCCATGTATCGCAATCGCGTATCGCACTATCCCATGGCTGGGGTTCCGATAACACACAAAGGATTTCTTGCGATGCGATATTTCGGCAATTGCACTTCAGAATTTCTTAAGGCTTATGCTTTGATCACACACCACTATTTTATTGCGATGCGATATGGGTGATCCAACGGTCGACGAGATTTCGCACCATTGGTTGGAACTTAGATCAACGACTAGGATTTAAGCGAGCTTCAACACAATTAATAATACTAAAGGTTGTGATTCCATTGAACTCTGAGTTTTATATCATAAATCATAAAAACAAAGAAATATTCAACTCTATCCCGAATACAAATAAACAAAGGCAAAGGAGAGTTTCCACAGATTTAATATATAATCATAGGCATGACATCAATTATTCATAATAAAAGAATGATTACAGAGTCTTGCCTTTGGCTCTATTACAATGATTAAAAGACCTCTGTTTCAATTTGGAAATCCACGCTCCATTACTTGACTCTCATTTCACTCAATCCTCTCTCTCTGCCCATCCATTTACATTACATTTTTCTTTTTTTATCAATCCAATCCTCCCTAACAACTCAATCTCTATTTTTAAACATTCTAACAGTGAATCTCTATTTTCAAGCTCTATCACACACCTATGCTAACAACTCATCTTTGGATCTAAAATAAGACAATTTCTACTTATTACAATAATAAAATACAACTCATTTCTTGAGAGATCCAACCCTCTCAGTAAAAACCAACTTTTTACCACTCAGGTCACTGAAATTCAACTTATTTAGCCACAACATGTGAACAGACTTTCACATTGTTGGCTAAGTCAATATGGTCCTCCATCACACTCCCAGGGAAGAAAGGAATCATCCCTCAGACTTTTAGGCCTTACTCCATACTTTTGCAACTCGGCTGTTGTTAACCAGCTATCATCCTCCACTCATTGTCCTTTCCATTTGACTAGATATTGGAAATAAGTATGTCCTCTCGTTCTTTTGGATACTCTTCTCTCCAAAACAACTTCGACTTCTTTCCTAGCTATCTTTGGAATTTTTTCTTCCTAGTTCAAAGTTTGAACTTCGTCTCCTATAGTTTCCTCCTGTAGCTTTGTCTTTGTCTCTTTGTATGGATACAAATCTACAACGTTGAAGATAGATGATATTCCAATCCCTTCTCGCAACTCAATTTCATATGCATTAGCTGAAAACTTACTTACAATTCTACATGGTCCTATTTTTTTCATCTTTAATTTATTGTGAGTCTTAGTAGGAAATCTTTCTTTTCTCAAATACACCATCACTAAATCTCCCACTTGGAATTCTTTCTCTCCTCTTTTCATATCTACTCTTTGTTTGCATTTGTCACTGTTTTCCTACAATCCGCGTTTGACATCTTCTTGTAGTCTCTGCATCTTCTCTGCAAACTCTTTAGCTTTTGAGTTTCTTGTCTCCTATTTACTCAAATTTCTGAGCTCATACACACCTCTTGGATTCATTCAAAAAACAACCTGAAATGGACTTATTCCAGTACTTCGGTTTGCAGTGTCATTATAAGCAAATTTAGCGTGAGCTAGTGCTAAATCTCACTACTTAGGATTTTGATACACTAAACTTCTCAAAATGCTTTTCAAGCTCATATTTACTACTTCGGTTTGTCCATTTGTTTGAGGGTGGTATGTTGAACTGAAACTAAGGTTAGCTCCTAGTTTCTTCCAAAGAGTTCTCCAGAGATGTCCTACAAACTTTGTATCTCTATCAGACACAACACTTACAAGTAATCCGTGAAATCATACAATTTTTGAAAAAAATAGATTAGTTATGTGTGTTGCATCACTAGTCTTCTTACAAGCAATGAAATGTGCCATCTTGGAAAATCTATCTAGCACACCATAAGTAGAGTCATTCCCTCTTTGAGTTTTAGGTAATGCCAAAACAAAATCCAAGCTAACTACATCCCATGAGGTCTGGTATTGGCAATAGTTGATACAATCCTGTGTTCTGACTTCTCCCCTTAGCATGCTGACATATCTTGCACCTATACAATCTTGTGTTCTCACTTCTCTCCTTAGAATGCTGACATATCTTGCACCTTTCAACAAATCTCTTAATGAGTCTGCATTTTTGGCCAATAATAAAAAGTATTCACCTGAGCAAAGGTTTTATCTTGTCCAAAGTGGCCAAATAATCCTCCACTATGTTTCTCCTTTATTATGTTTTTCCTCATAAAACATTTGGGAATACACAACTTTTTGTCTTTAAACAAGAAGCCTCCTTGGATGAGATAATCTAAACATTGACTTTTGTTATGAACTATTGGATTTTGAACTCTTGTATAGATATCTTTGAAATTGGCATCATCTTTATACATTTCAATCATTTCTTCAAATCCTACAACACCAACTTTGAATTCTTGCACAATAAAACATACCCTCCTCGCGCATCATCGACTTTATTCAACTTACCACTTTTGTGCTTGATCACAAAAGTAAAGCTCTGCAAAAATTCTACTCACTTGGAATGTTTTTGCTTCAATTTCTGCTAGTTATTTATGAACTGTAATGCATGATTGTCTGAATACAATATGAATTCCTTTGGTAGCAAATAATATCTCCATTTTTTCAAGGCTTGTACAGTAGCGTAAAACTCTTTGTTGTAAGAAGAATACTTCTTTTTTGCTTCATTCAATTTCTCACTAAAGTACGCTATCGGTCTTTGTTCTTGACTTAGAACTGCACCAACCGTAAATCCACTAGCATCTATTTCAACTTGAAATACCTTTTCAAAATCAGGCAAAGCTAAAATCGGTTCCTGTGTTATTTTTCTCTTCAAAAATTTAAATTCATGTCTACTGCTTCTGTCCACTCGAATGACTTATTGGTTTCCTTAATTGTTTCAATAATTGGTGCACAAATCTGACTAAAACCTCTAATAAACTTTCTGTAAAAACTTGCAAGACCATGGAAGCTTCTTACCTAAATTATATTTCTAGGAATAGGGTAGTTCCAAATTGCTTGGACTTTCTCTAGGTCCATTTTCAATCCTTCTTTAGAAACTACAAATCCTAAGTAAATTGATTCTTCTTTCATGAAACTACATTTATTCAGATTTATCAATAGTTTCTCTTTCTACGGAGTTCTCAAAACCAATTTAAGATGCTCTAAGTGTTATTCCTTACTTTTACTAAAAACTACAATATCATCAAGATAAGCAATAACAAAGTTGTCTGCATATTCCTTCAAGACTTCATTCATCAATCTCATGAACATGCTAGGTGCATTAGTGAGTCCAAAAGGCATCACTAACCACTCAAGCAACCCACTATTTGTTTTAAATGCAGTCTTCCATTCATCTCCTTCTCGAATTATTATTTGATGGTATCCACTCTTCAGATATATTTTAGTAAAATACTTTGATGCACTCAAACAATCCATTAAATCATCCATACATGGAAAAGGAAATCTATAACTGATTGTGATCTTGTTTATGGCTTTGGAATCTGTGCACATATGCCATTCACCTCCTTTCTTTGGACTCAGTATTGTTGGTACAACACATGGACTAAGACTCTATCTAATTAGTCCCTTATCCATCAACTCTTGCACTTGTCTTTTGACTTTTGCATTCTCTTGAGGAGTTAATTTGTATGCTGCTTTATTTGGCAAACTCGCTCTTGGTATTAGATCAATATGATGACTAATACTCTTCATCGATGGCAATGCATTTGGCAACTCATCCACAATAATATCAGTGAAATCATTTAACAGAGTTTTGATTTCTTCAGGTAAATCATCTAAGTTTGTGGAAGTTAAAATTACCTTTGGTCTCCCTATGACAACAAAATACATTTCTTCACCTTTCCCAATCTCTTGCAATAGCTCCTTTCCTCTCATTACCATAAGGCTACTTCCTAGTGCTCCTTTGTCAGCGTCATCCTTCAATGGCAGCAATATATGTTTATTTCCATCATTCTCCAGAGTATAAGTGTTTTTCCTCCCATCATGAATAGCTTTCCAATCAAACTACCATGGTCTTCCCAGCAATACATGGCACACAACCATTGGCATTACATCGCATAATATTACATCCTTATACGTACCAATTTTCATTTCAACCATGCATTGTTCTATCACAATGATCCGATGTCCTTTCTACAACCATGACACTTTTTAAGGAGTATGGTGCACTGTCTTCGCTAATCCGATCTTGTCCACCATCTTTGTAGAAACAAGGTTATCGGTGCTTCCACTGTCAATTATTACTTTACAACACTTACCTTTGGATTCTCCTACTTTAGTGGCGTTATAGACATTTTTTGGCATTGCAACCCCAATCATATATGTCCATAAACCAAGGGCTCCTGAGTCCCTAAAAGTGTTGTTTCATGCCCTAAAGGAACAAGGTCAGCTGATTACATCATCTCCCAGAAGTTCTCCACAGGAAACTGCTCAGAATTGGTCAAAAATGGACCATATATGTTGCTCAGTGCTAAGGGTACAATGCATCTCACCTGCCCAGTGTAAGAAGTGTGATGCATACTGGAAAGCCCTTCTGTAGGGTGCGATGGCCGAGAATGGACAAATGGCAGAGATAGTTTGCGAGGTGGATGATCATGTAATCTTCCAGAAACTTCTATTGTGACACTTGCCTCTCTAAGTTCACCCAGGGATGAGTAAGATACCATCAATCTCCAAGTGGAATCAAGAACTATCAGAGAGAAGACACTAATCAAAATCCCAGAAGCTCACTCACCTCCCTACAATCATCTATATATGGATCCCTCATCCAAGAGATCCAGAGGCTGGAATTTTGAATCTTGTAAGGAAGTGTTGTTGGTTTCCTCGTTGAACATCATAGTTTTGGGTGATCTAAGCTTTTCATGAGGTGAAGAAGGGCTTTCATGCTGGGAGGATGACACTAGGTCAGATCAATGGGTTGTAATCCTCTCTTCTAATCTTTATATCAATAAAGCTCTTCTCGTTTTCCTCCACATTCTTATATGTCTGATAGTATATGAATTTGTGTGGTCAATATATATCTGGTCCTATATTGCTTATGATTGTAGATCTCTCCACTTCGAAGGTATTATGCTACTTTGACTTTACAAGTACTCTTTGGAGCGGAGTGGTCAAGGGAGAAGCAGAAAAGACCGGTCGGTGAGGAGAAGGAACAAGCAAAGAACCAAGCGAAGGATTGAGGTTGTTATTCTTTGATCTTCTCCTATCTACTTCTCATAAAGGAAAGCGAAAGTAACTTTAATTTGTTTGTTTTTGAGATAGCTACCCATCTTGGTGGGACTAGCATCTCTAAATAGACTCTAGATTTCCCGATAACAAAACTTACAGACGGAGCTTGAAGTTAAGCGAGCTAGCCTTCAATCTGCATTTTCTATGAAAGTGCAAAGTAGATCAATGCTATTCAGTCTATCTCCGGGTTTTCTTTATAAACTGAACAATCGATTTGCAAACATCCTAATTGCCCTAGTGGTGGCTCTAGTAACCTCATTAGATCAACCCCTATGATTTCTATTTACTGACTATCATTAGCTCGGCCTAGATCCCTGAACTAAGCTGCAAACTACGACCAAGAACCAAAGTGAGGTCTCGTCCCTAGATCATCGCACTTTCTCCTCTTGGGAAACTGGATGCATCACACCTCCTGTGTGTAGTAGGTGCGTTGCATCACACTTTTCCTGTGTTGCAGGTGCGCTGATCAGATAAGACCTCTTCTTTTCTCAGATTTTGGTTTCTGTGTTCACTCTCTTCAGCTTTATTCAGGAGTTTTGCTATCTGTGATCAATGTACCACTATGGAAACTCCCTTCCTTTGCATGATTCTACCTCCATAGTACAAAGAATTGTGAATGTTTTTATGTATTGTGCGCCATTTACAGTTCTCTTTACAAAAAGTAACGTAATCAAACGGTTGTCCTTTTATTTGTAAGTGTTGCAAGTGTTGTTTTCAGTCAAAGAAAAGAATTCTATTATTCTTGATGATCGATTATACAGTTACTCTTGTATTTAATTTGAATGAGTAGTTTTTCAAGTGTCGAAAGCAGTTTTCAATTCAAAATCACAAAGTGTCATCATTATCTTCCTTTCATTTTTGAAGAGAAATTTGTTAGTACAGTAGCTTTGAAAAGATAATTCAAATTTGTACTTAGCATTCTTCTTGTCATTCACACATTAAGAAGGTTGAAAACAAATACATGCATGTGCATTTGCATTTAGACTACTTGTTGGTTTGATTTAGGATAGTGCATCTAGTGTGTGCTCTTTTCTCTATGTTGAAAGAATATCATATCTCTTTCCTTAGTAGCTAGGATTTTCATTGCAAAAAGAAGATTAAATGATTGTTTATCATCTTAGATTGAATTTTAGGAATTGTATATCTACATCACACGATGAACCTGAAAGGAAAATTTCTTAAGAAAGATCAACTGTAAAATAAATTCAATGAACATAAAAAAGCTTTGGAACCTAACGCAAAACATCTAGAAGTATTGTGGCGTCGTAAACCTGGTAACTATCACTTTCATTGTTGGTTGGGTGATTCCTCCTCTTTGAGACGACAAGTGCCAATATGGACTTGTGCTCCCACGTACCGTCGAGTATATATTGGGAGACCACAATAGGCTATATCCTTTATCCATAGGAAGCCGTGTCTATCGCCCTATCAATCGCAATGCACTGAACACAACATTCAGGAAGATTGACTGTTGTACCGTAAAAAGTATTCTATAGTTTTGCGATTTGTTTGGTAATCCCTCTATTTAGATTTCTAGAGTAGTCTCTTTCGTTCTTTTTAGACTCCTTAAAGGAAAAGGTCCATCTGAGCACTTATCACTTCAGGTTCATTAAAAATCGAAGGCAACTAGAGTCATCTTTTGTTTTTTCTCAACTCTTAAAAATTGAAAAAACAAGTTGTGTCAAAGCGTCTAAAATTCATTTAATTCGAAATCATTTCCCCCTTTATTTTATTTGATCGAGTAATCCGCAATTGTGGATGAAATTCAATCGAAACCCCGTCGTTCGTGGAGGCTTACGAGTCAACTGTCTTTGTCTCCAAAAACAAAAATATTCTGGACAATGTGAACTCGTTTAACCGGATCAAAGTCCCCTGGTGTGGTTGGAACAAGTGTTCCAACACCTTCAGAGACTCTGGTTACTCCAAAAATTTCTGGTATCCCTACCTCTATAGAAGAAGTTACGCAGCCACTAGAGGACAGTAGAACTAATCCTAGTGTGAAGGTAAACAATTCTATTCCTGAACCGGCTCCATCTATAACTGATTCGAAAGGTGTTATTCCCCAAACATCTATCGCTGTAGAATCTACACCTTCTTCGGCACCGGAAATATTTTACGGACCTAACAGTCTACCTCTTCCACCTGGATTGATTGCTATAGAGGAGATTGTGGAGGATCCCCCATCTAGTACTCCATCGCATTTTGGAGTTGGGATCACCCTATATCCTTCTTCATCAGAAATTAGTCTACCATTATCGAAAGTTCCTGTAGAATCGCTAGGAAATCTTTTGGATAGACTAGATATGTCTGAACAATCGTCGACATCTAGGACTGTGTCGTCTGACACAGCAACGACATAACTTCTTGTTGTCACTCCAACAATGTTCGTTGGTGTACCATCTGTCGCAACTAGCTCTCAAGCACTAGGTGGAATCCATCCAAGGGTTGTTTCGACAGTATGGTCTATTCCTGTTTGTTCGTCCGGAATAATATCTGGAATCTCTTATGTTGAGTCTCAGCAAATTTATCCTTCGCAATGTCAATTTGGGCAGTCAGGTCCTCAAAGGCAAATCATTCCTTTAAGGACTGGATTACTTTTGTATGGGGGGCAATATACCCTTTCATTGTCTCCTCCGGGAGAACAAACATATGAGAGTTCACAACAAAATTCAGGTTATGCTGGAATTACATCTAGCAGTTGGGTTCTGATACTGCCTCAACAATTAAGATTTGTATACTCAATGCAACAAATTCTACCTATGTCAAATATCCCCACTACACCAGCTATTGTGACAGTGTTGCAAGTACAAACGTTGCCTGTTGTATGCCAACCTCAAGTCTCTCAAGTCGCAATTTAATAGCCTCTTGTCTTTGCAACGCCTCCACAATCATCGATTAGTGTCTCCTAAACTGGAATGACCCAGGCTCAAATAGGTACCATTACCCCTCATCTTGGTCAAACAGCCAGTATTGGACAATATAAAATGGTTTCACAACCGTGGCTGGTGCAATATCAACAACTGCAATTCCAACAAGTTTACCAAGGATCTGAGCACCAAATCTTTCTAGGTAATGGGCAGCCGTATATTCAAAACGGTCAACATCAACCATTTCATAATGGTTATGCCCACCAACCTTACCAAAGTTATCAACATCAAATGCACTATGATGGTATGCAAAGACCCACTCCTCAGGCAATCCCATCTTATCCTGGGTATGCTTTGCCAAACCTGAATCAACAATTTCCCTTCGTGGCAACTTTAGAGTTACCAGATCTAAACCGGCTGACAAACAATCCAATTTCTTACGCCCCTTAGTGGCCAGCGATTCCTCATAAAATTCTGTAAGATATTCCTAAATTTAATGGAAATTCGGGTGAAGACCCGTCGAATCATGTGATGACCTTTCATCTATGGTGTTCATCTAACACTCTAAACGATGATTCAATCAGGCTTTTCCTTTTTTAGCAAACGTTAACTCGTCCGGTAGCAAAATGGTATATCGAATTTCTTAGAGCTTCATTCGATAACTTCAGTGCCCTAGCCACGACCTTTTTAACCCATTTTCAGTTACCCATAAGGTACGAAACAGGAAAAAAGCTTCTTACAAATTTGAAACAGACAACGACCACGCACATATTTGATCATATTCATGACTGGCGACGTCGTCGTAGAATGGTCAAAGCATATGTTCCTGATCAGCTGCTAGCTGAATGATTTATTAAGTCATTATTACCTTCTATTACAGAAGATGTGGCAAAGGGAGGAGTCGTCACTGAAGAGCAAGTAATTGCTCATGCACAATATCTAGACTTGATCTATACTTAGTCTGGCACGCTCTACGATAAAATCCCTGATGCTCCTAGACCGGAATTCTCTATTCCTCCCCCTCCTAAATCAAACAAAGACTCTCATGTCGGTGATGGTGTGATAGGTGCGACTAGCACAAAAACCATAAAAGCTACATCAAAGAAGGCTCGTACAGTTCCAAGTCAAAATGCAAATGAGGAAATTCTTGCCTCAAAGGTAAATGTCGTGTCGACTGACAAGGGCAAAGAACCAAAGCAACCAGGGGGCAAGAAGAAAAAGAAAGGGAACAAGAAAAAACAGGAGGAGTCATCTTGTGAAAAATATTTTGCAAACCCTTCTCGAGATAGGAAACCAAGTCATCCATGCTTCATATGTGATGAGGATCATTGGACGAAAGATTTTCCACATAAAGTTGAGCTTAGAAAATTCCTTGAGAATTCAAAAACCTTGGCGGTATTGACTGATTTGTTTCCAAATCCAGGAACAAATCTGGTTGCTAGTGGCAATGCTTCCCCATCCCAAGTGCTAATGTTGTTGGTTTCGAAGCAGCAAAATGATGCTTTGATATCGACAAGGAATAAAGATTATGGGAATCCACAGCTGTCGGACAACAAGGCTAATGATCAACCTAGTAGTTCGACAACAACTTTGATCGAAGTTGTGACACCCATCATTTCCGAGCTAACGATAAAGCTGCCAAAGGGAGTAGTACACAAATTGACATTTAATCCTTGTGCTAGAGAAGCACAAAATTATAGTATAGTAGAGGACCTAGCCCAATCGCGATCCTCTATGTCGACACTTGAGGTACTGCAAAAATGCGCCTCCAAGAAGCAGGCTCTATTATTAGCAATAGGTGGGATTGACCCATTGGATTCCAATCTTGTGGCCTTTAATCACAAAGGATATGACCCGCAGTTACCAGCTCAGCTCGCTTTCCTCATCCAAGTGAAAGCCCTCAACAAAACTGTTCATCGAACAATTATTGATGAGGGGGCATCTACATGTATTATGTCAATGAGTTGCTGGAAAAATTTAGGCTCACCACCCTTGTCACAATCATCAACGATGTTAAAGACGTTCGATGGAAGAACATACACCCCATATGGGATTTTAAGTAACTTGCAAGTCAAACTGGGGGGAAAATCAGTAGAAATTGATTTTGAAGTAATGGATAGAAACCTCGATTACAACATCCTACTAGGAAGGCCCTGGATTTATGCTATGGCTGCTATTGTGTCAACTTAATTTAGAAAGATTGCATTTCCCTTTCAAGGAGGAATTACAATCATTGATCAACAAACCTTTCTCCCCGACAGTTCTCAAGTTACCGGAAGCATTCCATTGATCCATGGAAGCTCTCAATCACTTCAAAATATCAGAGTAGGTCTCCTAAAATACCCTTCCTTAACGGGGACTTTTGCCCTTCTGCCTCCAAGTAATCTAGCAGAAGTGGCCACAGTGGAAACTTGTCACTTGATATCTTCTACATTAACAAAGATGAAGAAAAACTCTAAATATTTTGATAGTGTGGATCATCGCGAAGCATTGCCTCCAAGCCCTACCATAACTACATCATCTGATGATCAGTTCAGTGATGTCGTACATTATGTACTGGGGGCATTGGAACTAGATCTTTCCTTCATGACCCCTTATGAGTTGTGATCAAAGGTCGCCATGAGGATAGTTCTTTTACTGTGTCAACCTCATTAAAAAATGAAACAACTCCCTTTCCAAATTGAGTCTTTGATTACGAACTCGTAAAATCCAAGTCGAGTCTTTCAAAGATCTCGAAGGTAAACCTTCATTCCAACCAGCGCGTTGAATGCAATGAAGCTTGGGGGGCATGCACCTCGATTTGCATCATTATGCTGGGGGCATGCGCACTTATAACAAGCATAGTTTTTCATTTCAAGCTTGTGTAAACATGAAACTGAATCTGAGCATATGTTTTCGCATGGTTCAAACTCATTAAAAAATAAACTGGGCCACGAGCAATGTTACCGTAGGGTTCAAGCTCGTTAAAAATTAAACCTAAGCAATGAGCAAATGTTCCCCCCAGAGTTTAAGCTCATTGAAAAATGAACCAACCTCTGGTAAATAACCATTGCGAACGCATTATCATTAGCTTTTTGAGCCTTGGTCCTGTTCTTACCATCACGTCCACTCTGTTTTAACCGATCATTCACCTCCATTTGATTGTTTACCCCTTTTGAGGAACAGCTACGAAGAGTGATTCTGTTAGCCATCCTTGTGACATTGCCATGATTGGAAAATTCCAAACCTTACTTGGAATCAGTTTCTACCTAAAATTATCACTCGTTCCTCAAAAAACAAGTCTCCTTTAAGATCTTTTTGTCTGACTCGTAAAATATGAAAAGATTGTCGAGCAGTTGGCCTCTCCAGCTCGTTAAAGCTACCAGGAGTGCTATCCCTTCTCTAGATTTTAATCTTTCTAGACCTGAGGGATTATTACACAAAAAGATCAAGCACTTGTTTTTTTTGGCTCGTTAAAATTATCAAAAATTCATCCCTTTCGTATTATTTTATACTTTTTTAGACTTAAGCGATTATATAACGAAAAAATATTATTGGAGTTTCCTTTACGTCCCTGTTAAACTCTATAAAATTGAAAAGGACAAAGTTATCTTTGTCGTTGAACTTGTTAAAACCAATAGCGACAAACTTGTCCATATAGACAAGGATGAGTTTCACTGTCACTAGGCTCGTTAAAACATAGCGACAGGTTTGCCCGAAGGGAAAATTATAGAACAAGCATATGTTATCCTCCTCAAGCTTGAGAAAAATAAAGAGGTACTGGTCAGAAATAACTGGGGAAAAATTGGGAAGAAAACTTGAAGAAACTTTATTGGTAGCAGAGTTGCTCTTGAACATGACACTTTCACTCCATGTCTGAGTCGGGTTGGGTTATTCCATTCACCGATCATATTACCATTGGTCCATCGTACCATCCATATTTGGGGTTAACGCTACCAGTCCATTCCAAGTGTCATTGATATGTTCAAGAGAATTCGATTAGAGAATTCACCAACCCATCTTGTGTCTCATCCACTGCAATACCTTTACGCTTCATTCTTTCATGACCACCACCCTGAACCCTTTATCATCAGATCGTTTTCACCTCCAAAAAAAAATAAAAATAATTTGCCTCGTTCCGTGTCATAGATGTGGGATTCATTAAGGCCCTCCTACGATGGGTCACTTCTTGTCGACATCAGCTAATTATCCAAGAAGTTGACCTAGGAACAACCTTTTCAGTACTTTGAAGCTTGCATGCCTCAATGGAAAGTTTCTCACTTTTGACGATAGGTTTACATCAATGTCCTTCGATCGAGAGATTTTGCGTGGTGTTTGATGCCAAGTCCCATTTTCACACCACGCGAATTGGACTGTCGTACCTTGAGGTTCATCATCATTATCGATGATTCCTCTCACACCTATTAACAGCTTACATCATTGGCTGGTATTCAGGCGATGTCTTTCCATGTTCGACTCCAGAACATTTTTCACATGGATCGACTTGTACTTCGGGCGAATATTGGATGAGTTTGAAGACCCCAGATCTAGTTTCATCCATCCGGGCTGCGATATATTCAGGAAAATAAAGACATCAAATGTACATCATTGCTGCATAGATGATCATCTGAATCAAAGGATGATGGCTCTATCAGAATCATCAGTCTGCCACACAGACGGTTGTCTGTCCTATGTACATGAAAATGAATTTATAAAGTTGAGCATGGGAATTCCCGCCTCAGCTAGATCATGAAAATATTATGAAGATAATGTATTGTATTGTATCTTATTATAGGTCACCTTCCAGCTCGAAAAACCTCGGATCCTCATGATAAAGAATTTTACCCGACATCAAAAGATTACGGACCTCATGCTTTAGGGGGCAACTGTTATAGAAATTTTTGGGCACTGCAACCCCAATCATATATGTCCATAAAACAAGGGCTCCTGAGTCCCTAAAACTGTTGTTTCATGCACTAAAGGAACAAGGTCAGTTGATTACATCATCTCCCAGAAGTTCTCCATAGGAAACTACTCAGAACTAGTCAAGACTAGACCATACAGGTTGCTCAGTGCTAAGGGTGCGATGCATCTCACCTGCCCAGTGTAAGAAGTGTGATGCATACTAGAAATCCCTTCTGTAGGGTGCGATGGCCGAGAATGGACAAATGGCAGAGATAGTTTGCGAGGTGGATGATCATGGAATCTTCCAGAAACATCTATTGTGACACTTTCCTCTCTAAGTTCACCAAGGGATGAGTAAGATACCATCAATCTCCAAGTGGAATCAAGAACTATCAAAGAGAAGACACTAATCAAAATCCCAGAAGCTGACTCACCTCCTTGCAATCATCTATATATGGATCCCTCATCCTAGAGATCCAGAGGCTGGAATTTTGAATCTTGTAAGGAAGTGTTGTTGGTTTCCTGGTGGAACATCATAGTGATGGGTGATCTAAGCTTTTCATGAGGTGAAGAATGGCTTTCATGGTGGGAGGATGATGCTAGGTCAGATCAATGGGTTGTAATCCTCTCTTCTAATCTTTATATCAATAAAGCTATTCTCGTTTTCCTCCACATTATTATATGTCTGATAGTATATGCATTTGTGTGGTCAATATATATCTGGTCCTATATTGCTTATGATTGTAGATCTCTGCACTTTGAAGGTATTATGCTGCTTTGACTTTACAGGTACTCTTTGGAGCGGAGTGGTCAAGGGAGAAGGGGAAAAGACTGGTCGCTGAGGAGAAGGAACAAGCAAAGAACCGAGTGAAGGGTTGACGTTGGTATTCTTTGATCTTCTCCTATCTACTTCTCATAAAGGAAAGTGAAAGTAACTTTAATCTGTTTGTTTCTAAGATAGATACCCGTCTTAGTGGGACTAGAATCTTTGCATAACACTAGATTTCTCAATAACAAGGGGGTTCTTCCTTTTCCATCAGTAGAGGTGTTTCTGTCTTTGCCTTAGCCACATTCGCACTCCTTTGACTTGTTGATTTATTATGAGGACAATCCCATGACACATGTCCCCATTCTCCACAAGTGTAACACCGAATCTCTCTTCCTTGGCCTCTTCCTTTGGGCGCAAATATTCCTCTATTAAAATCCTGTCTCTATGGTGGTCTGCTACTTGAACTTCCTGCTTCATGTTGATGTTTCTGTTCCCTTGGTTTGGTAGTTCCTCTACCTCTTACCAAGCTTCTTCATCTATTCCTCTAATTCTGTTTTCTCAACATCTTCTCCTCTGCCTTCAAACTTGCTTGATAGGCATCCTCAATAGTCTTCAGACTTAACAAGCTGATCTCATCTTGTATGCCATATCGTAAGCCATTGATATATCTGGCTACCTTCTCCATGTAATCTTCTCCATGTCATGCTCTGATATTCAATGTATAAAAATCTTCTGTATATTCTTTAATAGACATTCCTTTTTTCCTTAAATTCTACAACTATTTAAAAAGATTTAACGGATAATCTTTAGGCATAAATTTGGCTTTCATTTTACTCACCATTTTGACCCAATGCTTGATCTTGGACTTTCCTTTTCTCATTCTGGATGTCTGTAGTTGATCCCACCAAAGAGCTGCATGACCCTTTAATTTGGTAACTGCAAATTTCACCTTCTTCTTGTCATCAAACTCCTCTTCATAGTCAAAATATTTGTTTAATGACCTAATCCAATCCATTAGCTCTTTTGCATTGAGACTCCCTTCATACGTAGGAATTTCCACCTTTGGTTTTCCTCCTACTTTCGCTAGCATCTTAATAAATGTCATAGTTTCATTTTCCTCCTCTTCTTCTTCCTTAGAAGATTCTTCTTTAGCACTATATTCGCCTTCATCAAGTGTTCTTCTCTGAGTAGTGTCAATTGTTTCCATCCTTGTATGCAGACTTCGGATCTCCTTTAGTAGAATTGCATTTGCTTCCAGTATTCCTTGACCAATTCCAGCTCCTCTCCTCGGTGGCATGTTTAATGTAATCAACCTTAATCTCTCTATGCTTTGATACCACAAATGATGTAGGAATCAATTATTTTAAGAAATATCAACAATCAGCCCCACGTTTTCTTTTCCTTTACAGTCCAACCTTCCGCAGCACTACTCTGATTTCCTTTATAAAAGCCTGAAAATAGAACTTTCATTTATTTAATAGAGCTGCTCTGTGGTACACCATAGATCGCAACACATTGATCCAACGGTCCACGTTATATCACTGTCACAAGTTGCAAGGGTTTAAGACCTGGTACTTTCTCCTTTGAATTGTTGTGATGTGATTTATCTCAACGGTCACATCGCAGATCACACATCGTACTTTCCCAATGTTTGAGGCCCATTATCTTTGTAATGAAATATTGCGATGCGATATATCGAAATCGCGTATCGCACTGTCCCACAGTCAAGGTTCTGATAACACACAAAGGCTTTCTTGCGATACGATATTTCGGCGATTGCACTTTGGAATTTCTTAAGGCTTGTGGTCCGATCACACACCACTATTTTATTGCGATGCAATATGGGTGATCCAATGGTTGGGAGGATTTCGCACCATTGGTTAGAAATTAGATCAATGGCTGGGATTTAAACGAGCTTCAACATGATTAATAATACTAAAGGTTGTGATTCCATTGAACTTTTAGTCTTATATCATAAATGATAAAAATAGAGAAATATTTGACTCTCTCCCGAATACAAATAAATAGATGCCAATGAGAGTTTCCACAGATTTACTATATAATCATACACATGACATCAATTATTCATAATAAAAAAATTATTACAGAGTCTTGCCTTTGGCTCTATTATAGCGACTAAAAGACCTCTCTTTCAATCTAGAAATCCATGCTCTATTACTTGACTCTTGCTTCACTCAATCCTCTCTCCCTCTCTACCCATCCTTCTACATTACATTTTTCTTTATTTTATCAATCCAATCATGCCTAACAACTCAATCTCTATTTTTAAACATTCTAACAATCAATCTCTATTTTCAAGCTCTATCACACACCTATGCTAACAACTTATCTTTGGATCTAAAATAAGATAATTTCTACATATTACAATAATGAAATATAACTCAATTCTTGAGAGATCCAACCCTCTCGGTAAAAACTGACTTTCGACCACTCAGATCAGTGAAATTCAACTTGTTTAGCCACAACATGTAAATAGACTTTCACATGCTGGCTATGTCCAGATGCTCCAACATCAATGGACCTTTTGGAAGTCTTTACTTTATGGGCTAGTTAAACAAGAGCTAGATAAGGAAGTCATAGTCATGGCTCTGAAATGAGAAACAAACATAGTTCCATGTAGATAAAAACTTATCATAATTTGCAATTTTTATCAAAGAAAATAGAATGTTTAGGGGTTTGGATATCTAGTACTCGTGAAAATAGGCTAGAACCAATAGCATAGTGAAAATAGGTAACAGTCCTAGCCTTGATTTAGCCTCGCTCATGAGCAGTATGTTCCATACATGGTTGGAATTTGACGGGCATTTTGCCTGTCATAGGTCATTTTGAACATAGTTTACGTTTAAAATTTTTAAATGAATGTTTTTTTATGATGGGTTTTGAAATGTACATAACTTTTTTTTGACGGTTTAATTTTTTGGGAAAATGTTATTACTATATTTTAAACAACAAAACAAGGCACCGACACTTTTCATATGGGTGAATCATGTAGTTTATGGAGGTTACAAACAAGAAAGAAATGAAACTGACATGAAACTAAATACAACCACACAAGTAATAACTGAGGTTTTATATGGTAAAACCCTAACAGAGTGTCAAGGAAACATACACGGGGCAAGGGATTGGAATCTCTATTCAATCAATAAACAATTCTACTTACAACAGTTCGGGAATTCATCAGTTTTATATGAGTCTCTTGAGTTACATAACCGATGTTTCGGTATAAAACTAACTTGTTAATAACTAATACATTTTACCCAAATTTACATAATTAGTTGTCAATTTCCAACAAACTCCACCTTGAGAAAAATTTTCTTAATCCCTTGCCCATGCCCATTCATCATCTTTCCTACAAGCCAAGAGAAGCTAAACACCATCGCAACTTCTCTACTGTAACTGGCTTTGTGAATATGTCTGCACAATTTTCTCGCGTATGGACCTTTTGAAGAGCTACTTTTTTTCCATTGATCACATGTCTCAGAAAATGATACCTTACATCAATGTGTTTGGTTCTGCTGTGATAAGCAGGATTTGTAGCCAAGTGAATATCACTTTGACTATCACAAAGTACATTCACTTTCTCTTGTGTCCTTGCAACTTCATCAAGTAGACCCTTTCACCAGATTACTTCTTTACTGGCATCTGAGGCAGCTATATATTCTGCTTCGGTAGTAGATAACACAATTGTTTCTTGAAGCTTTGACATCCAACTAATTACTCCACCTGCAAGAGTAAAAACATAGCCTGTAGTAGATCTTCTTTTGTCCAAATCACCTGCATAATCAACATCTAGATATCTGCAGACTGATCCTTCACTACCATTAAAGATGATGCAATGGTCACTTGTGCATCTTAGATATCGAAGCACCCATTTCACTGCTCGCCAATGTTCTTCACGTGGATTTCCCATGAACTTGCTGACAAATCCAACTGCTTGTGAAATGTCAGGTCTTGTAGATACCATCACATACATTAAGTTGCCTACAACATTTGCATATGGTACATGAGACATATACTACTTTTCTTCATCAGTTCTAGGACTCAAAACCGAAGAAAGATTAAAATGGGAAGCTAATGAAACATTAATAGGTTTCACATTGTTCATACAGAACTTTTCAAGTACTTTCTCCACATACTTCTGTTCTAATAACCAAAGCTTACCATTTTTCCTGTCTCTGTGTGTCTCCATGCCTAAGATATGTTTTGCTGCTTCAAGATCCTTCATATCAAATGTCCTAGAGAGCTGAGCCTTTAACCTGTTGATCTCTTCCATGCTTTTGCTTGCAATAAGAATATTGTCAACATACAAAGCTAAGATAATGAATATTCCATTGAAAATTTTGAAGTATACACAATGATCATACTCAATTCTAATAAAGTTCTAGCTCACCATGAAGGAGTCAAATTCTGTGTACCATTGTCTGGGAGATTGCCTCAAACCATACAATGATTTCCTGAGCTTGCAAACTAATCTTCTGCTGCGACCTTGTACAAAACCTTCTGGTTGTTCCATATATAACTCTTCATTCAAATCAGCATGTAGAAAAGTCGTTTTAACATCTAACTATTCTAACTCAAGGTTAAGTAATGCAGTTAGTGCCAACACAGTACAAATAGAAACAAGTTTTACAACTGGTGAAAAAATATCATGAAAGTCAATACCTTCAACCTGAGAATACCCTTTTTCTACCAGTCTCGCCTTATACCTTTCGATACTTCCATCAACTTTATGTTTCAGTTTGAAGGCCCATTTGCATCCAACAACACTTCTCCCTCCAGGAAGTTCTATAAGATCCCACATTTTGTTCTTGGCCAAGGAATCCATTTCTTCTTCCATAGCCATTTTGCATTTTTTGTTATTTGTATCATCTACTACTTATTGATAACAAGAAGGTTCCCCATCTTCAGTAATCAAAGCAAAAGATGAAGTAGAATCTTCATACCTTTTGGGAGTTTTTCTTTCCCTTATAGACCTTCTTAGAGTGACTCGTTGCTGAATTGGTTCAGAAACTTGAACTGGTTCAAAAAATTCAACATCTTCCTTTGTATCTTCAACACCTTTTTCTCCATAAGCTTCTTCTTCCTTTTGATTGTCACCAAAAAATCTAGCCTCCAACTGCACTTGTTGATTTGGTGATACTTGTTCCTATTCAATTATTTCAACATTTGATTTTAAAAGAGAAGATTCATCAAATGTTACATCTCTACTAATGACTACCTTCCACGATGAAGGATCCGACAACCTATATCCATTTACTGCATAGTAATACCCAACAAAGACATAACATTTTGATTTTGGATCTAATTTTGAACGCTGATTTTTAGGAATAAGAGAATAAGCATCATAGACAAATATCCTTAAATGTGAATAATCACAAGACTGACCTGCCCGTACTTCTTTAGGAACTTTACAATTAATTGCTACTAAAGGTGATCTGTTAACTAAATAACAAGTAGTGGATACTACTTCTTCCCACAACTCCTTTTGCAAGTTAACATTGCTAATCATACTTATGGCTCTTTCCATAAGAGTCTGATTCATATGTTCAGCAACACCATTTTGCCGAGGAGTATAAACAGCAGTTTTGTGTCTAACAATTCCTTCATCCTTACAGTATTTTTCAAATTCTATTGAAGCGAATTCACCACCATTGTCAATTCTTAAACATTTAATTGATTTTCCTGTTCTTTTCTCTATCATTGCTTTAAATTGTTTAAAGACATTGAATACATTAGCTTTCATTTTTATCATAAAGACCCAAAATTTTTGGGAGAAATCATCAATAAACGTTAAAAAATATAGAGCACTTCCATATGATACAATAGGATATGGTCCCCACAGATCAAAATGAATATAGTCTAAAATATCTTTACTATTATGATTCCGAGTTTTAAATATTTGTTTACACTGTCTTCCATACACACAATGTTTACATAAATCAAACTTGAAGGATTTCAAACCAGGAAGTGATTTACGTTTCATCAGTACATGAAGACCTTTCTCGCTCATGTGACCTAATCGCTGATGCCATAGGTGAGTACCTTATTCTTCTTTTTCTGACACAATCACTGCTTCACTCAAATGAGTACTTACTTTGAGTCTGTAAAGATTTCTAACCTTTTCTGCTTTCATGACAACTAGGGCACCTTTAAAGACTTTCAGTACGCCATTCTGACCTATAAACTTATAACTATCCGAATCCAATGCTCCAAAGAAATCAATTTTTTCTTCAAATCGGGTAGATGTCTAACACTAGTTACTATTTTAACTGTGATATCATACATTTTAATCCTGATATTTCCCATCCCAACAATCTAACATGATACATTATTACCCATAAACACATAACTACTATTTACATTTTCATATGAAGTAAACCAATTTCTGTGTGGACACATGTGATGAGAAGCACGAGAATCTAACAACCAGCTTTCAACACCCTGAGAGACATTACATGAAGTTTCATCTATCATACATAATTATTTAATAGATAAAACTTCTTCTATCATACCTGAATTAACCTGATTTGCTTCCTTCTTCGAGTTATCAGACTCTTTTAATTTCCAACAGTGTTTCTTCAGGTGTCCAATTTTATTGCAGTGCCAACATTTTGCCTTACACTCCTTTCCTTTTGATTTAGATTTGGAAGACCCCCTTGTTTTTTCTCCTCTTTCCTTTGATCATCCTCTAGCTATCATGGCTTTTGATGCAGCTATTTCATTACTGGATTTCCTTCGTACTTATTCAGACAAGAGAGCTCCCACAACTGATTCAAATTTCAAAGAATCAACGGTGCTCAAACTAATTGAAGTTACAAAGTGATCTCATGATTCGAGCAGAGAACACACCAAGGTTATAGCTTTGTCTTCTTCCTAAATTTTAACTTCCATATGTGTTAATTGGAATATAAGTGTATTAAAAACATTCAAATGTTCTGCAACTTTTGAACCCTCCTTCATTTGAAGACTGTACAGCTGCCTTTTCAAATAAATTCTATTGGTTAACGACTTTGTCATATATAGTTTTTCCAGTTTTTCCCATAAACCTGAATTTTTACTCTCTTCAACAATGTTGAAGAGAACTTCATCCACCAGGCATAACCTAATGGTACTGAGAGCTCAGGCATCTAAGTCCTCCCAGTCCGAATCAGTCATGGTTGTAGGTTTCATATTTGCCCCGTCCAATGCCTTGTGCAACTCTTGTTGCACCAGCAAATCCCTAACTTTCACTTTTCAAAGAGCAAACTTGCTCTTGCTGGTGAAGTTTTCTACCTCGTACTTTTCATTCGACATTTTGACCATTTCTTTATAATTTTCTCCTAGACTATACTTCTAGGGTTAAATTTCACCACAATCTGCAAGAAACTAGGGTTTCTTTCTTTTCAACAAAAAAAAAAAAACTAATTTTGTTGTGCCCTTTTTTAAAACCCTGATTTCTGTGTTCAAATAGTTTTTTTTTAACAAAAAAACTAATCTTGTTGTTCCTTTCCTTCAAATTTTAATGAATTTCTTGAAAAATTTCTTGGGAAAAGAAATTGCTTTCAAATTATTTTACCCGGATTTCAAAACAACTTGATTTAGGCTTCCTCAATGAAATATTGCATCTCGACACTAGCGAAAAAATGTAGATATGTTTTGGATAGGGCCAACAATGGGTACATTACTCTGCTTGAAGCAAACCCCTACTCTCCTTGACGTGCCTCCTCACCAGTCCACGTAGCGGGAAACACTTTTGGTCTTTAACACGCACGCAACAGATTTTTGGTCTCTCAGTCTTTGGTAGTTCACACGCAGCAGATTTCTTTAACACACACGCTTGATTTTTTTTTGGTAATGGGTTCTCTTCTTCAACAACGACAGGCTCTCCGAGCTCTAGGTTCTGCTTGATTACGTAGGGACACCCAACAATTTTTTTTCGGCAATGGGTTCTCTTCCTCAACGGCGGCAGGCTCTCCGAGCTGTGGTCCATGCACATGCATACGGTTTTGCTCGATCATGCAAGGAGATGCAACAATAAGCTTCCACGCTCCACGTATCAACGCGATGAATTCTTTAACATGCACACGCAAGCAGATTGATGATCTCTCACAAGATTCGATTCAACTAACTTTCTCTGATACCAATTGTAGTTTATGGAGGTTACAAAACAAGAAAGACATGAAACCGACAGGAAACTGAATACAACCACACAAGTAATAACTCAGGATTTACTTGGTAAAACCCTGACAGTGTCAATGAAACATCCCCGAGGCAAGGGATTGGAATCTCTATTCAATCAATAAATGATTCTACCTACAATAGTTTGGTCATTCATCGGTTTTATATGAGCCTCCTTAGTTACATAACCGATATTTCAGTATAAAACTAACTTGCTAATAACTAATACATTTTACCCAAATTTACATAATTAGTTGTCAATTTCCAACAAATCAATTGAATAGCAAAAAGGCACTCACTCTTTTCAGATGGGTGAATCACATTTTATGAAGGTTCATGCACCAACACGCTTAATATGGGTGACTCACAATTTCTCATGTTTCATTGGTTAGTTCATTTGTCTTTTATTATAGGTAAGTGTGTCACAATGCCCCACAAATTTTTTTACACAGTTTTCTATTTTATATATTTTAAATATGTAATGCATTAAATTGGAAAGGATGACCTGTTGTTGCAAAGGAGCGTTGAGTGCTAGGTAGCTACTTAAGCATGGCAAAGAGAGTAATGGCATTTATTCTTAGTGGCCTCACCTTTTTACTACTTTGTGTCTTGTCTACTTGTTCATTTATGTGTATATTTTTTACTTTGTTTTCTCGTTGAAAAAAAAATGGATTTGTATATGATTATCTTATTATGTATTTATCTATACAATTTATCTACATGTTTGGACAATTTTCATAGTTTAATAATATACATTTTTATGTTGTTGGTTTGCTTATCTACTTGTTTTGATAGTTTTGATAGTTTAATAATATACACATTTATGTGTATATCTTTTACCTTGTTTTCTCGTTGGAAAAAAAAAAGATTGGTATAGGATTATTTTATTATGTATTTAACTATACAATTTATCTACATATTTGGACAATTTTCATAGTTTAATAATATACATTTTTCTCTTGTTGTTTTGTTTATCTACTTGTTTTTGACAATTTTCATGGTTTAATAATATACATTCTTTTGTTGTTGTTCTATTTATCTACATGTTTTTGTCAAATTTTATAGTTTAATAATATTCATTTTTATGTTTTTGTTTTGTTTATTTGAAATTTTAGTGATATTTTTATATTAATTTAATAGGTTTTGGGAAGATTTTAGGGCATAGATTGCAGTGCAATATAATAGGGTGGAGTGTGTTTTGACCTTGATAATGTGTAGGTCCATGTCTTCTACGCCTTCAACAACTATTGCATTAACAATGGGATGTTACGTGGCACTTATGACTTTGATTGGAGTGCAACCTTTTCTACCTTTAATCCATGTAGGTATTATTTTTAAAGTATTTTACCATTTAAAAAATAGGTTTATCAATGTAAATGTTTTAAATATATTTAAATATTTTATTTTTAAGAATATGTTTATCACTATAAAAATGTGTTTGTTATTTGTTATTAGTAATTTAGTATTGCAAGGATCTATTTTAAGTCGTGAGTTCTAGAAAACCATTTTCCTCTTATCCAAACTCCCTCAACTTCTTTTTATAAGTTTGTTTTGAGTTTCGTTTTCTCAAAAAGCCTTTTCCCTACAAATTTTTCATGAGTATTAACCAACATAACTTGCTTCCATGGACAATTTTTTTAATTAACATTTATAATAATTTATAATTTTACAAATAATAGGAACAATGAATAGATAAAATTCATCTAATCTAACTATTAATAAGTTTTAAGTTTAGAGAGTTATTAAGCTTCAATTTACAGGGTTATTAAACCGAAAGTTTTGTGAGGCAATTCTAAAATGAATGCAAAGGAGAGAGACAACTTCCATTAGTTTAACATTCTAAGTTGATGAGTAAGAATTTTGCAAGTGAAATATTAACAATTGTTAAATTTTCATTTATTTCTTGAATTCTACAAAATCAAAATTATATTTAGATTTTTCACAGAATCTGGACTATAGCATGTGGCTTTTGCAATTTTTTGACTTTTGCACGAGGAACTTCTATTCCACTATTTTAATGCATGGATAGGAGAGTACACCTCCGTATTTGTTCACTTGGAAACAAAGCCAAAATTCCTAAAATTGAAAATGCATGCAAAATTCCTAAAAACTTACCACCATCAATGAAGTAAACATATCTAAGACATGACATCTATCAACCATATTTTAAAATTTTGAAGATGGTTGACGTCTATCAAGAATATTTTAAAATTTTGAGGATGGTTGTGAACCCAATCACATAAAAACATTTGCTTAAAATGGTATTTGATTATTTATGACTAACCACCTATAAGGCCCCAAAAACCAAAAATTCTCCTGTGAAAGATATACAGAAGCCATATATTGTCTTCTTGTTTCTCACTAATAATAAGTAAAATAAATAGCGTGGAGGATGGGTTATCGGCCAACACTCATCTATGAAAACTTTCTAAACTATTAAAACACTTAATACAATATGTTGCTTTTATTACAAACCCATACGCCACTTCATTTCATGTGATTATGATGGGGGAGAGGACGTGGAGCCTAGAGGATAACCTCATGTAAAATCTATTGTCCTTGAGATAGAAATTTCCTCTCGAATAACTTTTCTGTTCACACTGGTGGAAAAAATCCATTTTTTTTAATTGAAATTGCAACATTTAAACAGTGTAATCAAAACCCAAATGGAAAATTGAAAATACTGCAATATGAGCACATTGATTATAATAATGGCAGGTCTGATGTGAGTGGAATAGATTTCCATATTTGCAAATAATTGTAATATCTTGTGTTTTGGAGAAGAAATTGTATCCTATCAAAAACTGAGTAAAACAAACTTTAGGTTTTAACAAGTCATTAGTTTGTTTTGTTCATGCTTTTTTTCTTATGATAAATATGTGAAAAAATTTAACATAACTGTGTTATTGAAGAGTAGTTTTTTAATTAAAGATTTATTGGTGAGAAGCTAATTTATTATCAAAACATTGCAGTTTGATGGGTCCAGCCCCCTCTTTACACTCGACAAACTTTAATAAATGGATATAAATTAATATGAATGATTTTGTGGTGATTAACTACGTGATTAAGTTAATCAAATGTTGATTACAATGATTAGCACATATATTTTTACTCCCGGTCTTTATTACTCATACCAGCACCGTTGGATGTTGGACATGTGTCCATTCCTCGGTAATCACACTCCCGCCTTGGTTAATGACCCACAAACCCTATTCTCCCAGTCACTTGTGCATTGTTCTATTGGAGGTTCAAGGGCTTTACTGTTTGTTCTTCTGGTGTGATTTCACTGTGGGAATATGCTACTATTGTTGTTTTTGCTAGGCCTTGACCTGGTTATATGCTCGGCTCCACCCGTTGGTTAGTAATGATGTTCTATGCTATTTTTTTTCCCTCTGGTTCTTCTGCCTTGGCGCTTGATACGCCTTGTTACTCTATGGAAAATACACTTGTTTTGGAGGGTTTTTCAGTTTTTTGTATATAGTCTCACCTGCTCGTTTCACTTAACTATAGTGACTGTTCCTAGTCTCGGTTTCTTTAATTCAATCTCTCTCGAATTTCACTGGTCATGTTGCTCTGTTGTGTTGGTAGGTTGTGGTCTCGGGGGTCTACAACTTCAGCTTCTTCCACATAAATGAAGGTAAGTTACTGTTCTATGCCATCATCGTTTTCCACTTGTTATGCTATTGACTGACTCAGTTGCTCCTTCGTGAGCAAAGGGACCCTTGGGTCCTTGGTGCTCTATCTCTTCACTGGTAAGTCCCGAACCCTAAGCTTCTGCTATTTTGTTCCCTTGATTCTTTCCTTCCTTCCATGCAATGCTTACACTTTGTTTAGGTGGATTATTGTAGGTGGGTTCATTCTGGAGACCCTGGCTTCTACTCTGTCGCGTGCTGGCAAGACCTGGGTAGGGTCGCTCCTTATTAACTTGGTTTATTTGCTTGCTTCTATTGTCGTTGGCTTAAAACATGGCATGGCTAGTTTTAGGCACATAATGTTCTGTTTGTCTGGCATAATGTAGCTGTAGCTTGCATTATTACAGTTTTTGGGTTGTGGCTATAGGGTTTGCAGGTTAGGGTTTTTCAACTTGTTATTTATTATGCACTTAATTTTAGTATGGACTGTAATATATTTTTGACAGAGATTATATGATTACATTTTGTGAATAAATGAAAGGATTCCGTTCTCACGAAATACCTGTGTTGTTGGTTTCTATCCTTACTATCTGGAACTTGTGCATTATCCAAGGATTTCTTTTGCTCGTTTGCTTTAGTTGGTTTGGGACTAATCGTCCATGTCTCTGTAGTTTATTTAGTTCTTACACTTAAAGATCTTGTTGTCAGTCAACCTATTGAGTTAATGCAAATAGAAACAATACGTATGCTCTATAGAATAGAAATAAAAGAACTTGCTTTTACTCTGTTAAGCAACTCAACGTAAAAGACTATAGATGGATAGTTGTGGGATGTTAAATGTAACTTCTGCGTGCTGAGAGATTTCTATTATTTTTTCTCTTTCCAAAAGTCAAACCTATTACAATGCATTCTATCTCCTTTTGAATGATCTTGGAAAAACAGTTTCTCTTAACTGCTGTTAGTTACATTTGATGGTTTGTTTTCAGTTCTAAAACTGTTTATTTTTCCTATGCTATGATTTGTAAAAGATAACATGATAAATAAAAACAATTAACTACAATAGTTCGTTTAATTCAACTTTTATCTTCCTAAATACTACTTCTCTAAGAAATTAAAATAATAAAAGAAATGAAATTAAAGTGTTCACTTGAAATTTCCTCCTGAGTCCTCTCAGAGACCAAATGACCCTCTGTCATGATGATCCCCTTCAGCTAGATGCTCCTGCATTAGGCTCCTGGGGTAATAAAAAGTCATGGCTTCGTTCCATGAGCTCCTCCACAGAATAACATGCTTCCTGTATCTATTCCACGTCGAGGCATGAATTGTCCCCAATGGGATGGTTCTTCCAATTGACAAGGTACCACAGATACTCTTTCCTGTGAATTCGCTTGGCCAATTGTGTGTCGAGAATCTTCCTAATCTCATGGGGTTGAGCCGAAGGCATTTGCCTGAGCAAAGAACCGCCTTCAACTTGGGTGTCTCATTCTGTTCGTACCACACTATCATCTTCAGAGTTGGCAATATATGGGAAAACGTCTACCACGTTGAAAATAGGTGATATGCCTATATCCGATGGCATCTGTATTTCATAAGCGTTGGCTGAGAATTTACACAGAATTTTGTAGGGACCAATCTTCTTAAATTTCAGCTTATTATATGTGCCCTTAGGAAACCATTCTTTACGTAAGTGTGAAAGGACTTCATCCCCTACATTAAACTGCACTTCTCGTCACTTTAAATCTACCTGCTATTTTTATTTTTGACTATTTTCCTGCAACTTTGATTTCACCTACTTGTGTAGATCATTCATTGCTTTGGCGAAATCTTCCCCATTAGCACTTCTCTTTTCAAATTTCCCTATATCCCGCAACTCATGTACTCCGCGAGGATGCATGCCATACAGGATCTAAAATGGACTGTGCCCTGTACTGCGGTTCAATGAATCGTTATAAGAAAATTCTGCCTGAGCAAGTGCACGATCCCATAACCATGAATTTTCTCCAGTTAGGCTCCATAGCAGGTTCCCCAAACTCCTGTTCACCACTTCCATTTGCATGTCAGTTTGTGGGTGATATGCAGAGTTGAAATTCAATGGTGTATCCAACTTCTTCCATAGGGTGCGCCAAAAGTGTCCTGTGAATTTCACATCCCTGTCAGAAATAATAGATCTGGATAGGCCGTGTAATCTGACAATCTCAATGAAAAACAGGTGAGCTACATGAGTGGCATCACTAGTTTTTCTACAAGGGATGAAATGTGCCATTTTCAAACACCTATCTACGACCACCATTACCGAGTTGTAACCTCATTGCGTTCTTGACAGTCCCAAGACAAAGTCAATGCCGACTGAGTCCCATGGTCTACTTGGAATAGGTAGTGGTGTGTAAAGTCCTATGTTTTGACTGTGTCCTTTCTCCAATTGGTAGACTTTACACCTACTCACATATCATTGCACATCCCTTCACATTCTTGGCCAGTAATTAAAGTGTCTGAGCTGATCTAAAGTTTTGTCTATGCCAAAATGTCCGGCTAGACCTCCATTGTGCTTCTCTCGAATAATATCTTCTCTCATCGAACAATCAGGAATACATAATTGTCCCCCTTTAAACAATAGCTTTTCCTATAAATTGTAGTCCAACCATGGACTATTGTTCCTCAGCAAGGGATTTTGATAGGCTTCATAAGCCTCTTTGAAATCTACGTTGGTCTCATACAAATCTTTGAAATGCTCAAAGCCTAACACTTGTATCGTACTTTCCTGTAAGAGCAAGGCTCTTCTGCTCAATGCATCTGCCACCTTGTTGGCCTGCCCACTAATGTGTTTCAACAAAAAGATGAAACTCTGCAAATATTTGACCCACTTGGCATGCTTTTGGTTTGGTTTATGCTGTTGCATCACATATTGTAGCATAGAATTATCAGAAATAAAACAAACTCACTCCGCAGCAGATAGTGTCTCTAATGTTTCAATGCTTCGACGACAGCATGGAATTCCCTATCCTATGATGAATACTTCTACCTGCTCTCATTCAAATTCTCGCTGAAAAACATAACAGGTTTGTCTTCTTGGCTGAGCACAGCTCCAATGTTTGTACCACTTGCATCACAGCAAACCTGGAAAATCTTATTAAAATCTAGCAATCTTAAAATTGGTCTTTCTATAATTTTCTTCTTCAGGAGCTAAAAGCTTTTCTCTGCTACCTCGGTCCAACAAAAACGCTGACTTGCCTTTTTTATAGTGTCCAACATAGGCGCGCAGATTTCACTGAAATTTCTTATAAATTTGTGATAAAAACTTGCCAGCCCATGAAAACTACATACCTTAAACAGGCTTTTTGGGGATGGCTAGTTAATGATTGCTGCAATCTTCTCTGGGTCCATCTTCAACTCGTTTTCTGCAATTACAAAGCGCACATAAACCAGTTCCCTTTGCAGGAAAGTACATTTCTTTTAGATTTATCAGTAGCTTATTCTGCTGCAATTTCTACAGTACACTCCGAACATGTCGAAAGTGTTCCTCCTTAGTCTTGCTGAAAATTAATATGTCATCAAGATACACTATTACAAACTTTCTAATGAACTCCTTCCACATTTCGTTCATCAGTCGCATAAAAGTACTAGGGGTGTTACTCAGATCGAATGGCATGACTAGCCACTCGTACAGCCCTTCATTGGTCTTGAAAGTTGTCTTCCACTCATCTCCTTCCCTAATCCGAATCTGATGATAGGCACTCTTTAAATTAATCTTCGAGAAGTATGCTGCCCCACTCAGACAATACATCATATTTTCCATCCGTGGTAGTGGAAATCTATACCTGATGGTGATCTTATTGATGGCCCTCAAATCTATGCACATTCGCCATTCTCCTCCTTTCTTGGGAGCGAGAACTGTTGGTACTGCAAAAGGGCTCAAACTCTCCCTTATCAGCCCTTTATCTAGCAACTCCTGCACCTATTTTCTGATCTCCTCATTATCTTTGGGGCTCATCTGATATGCTGCCTTATTTGGCAGACTTGCTCCAGGTGTAAAGTCAATATGATGACTGATTCTTCTCTTGGGAAGAAACTTGTCTGACAAATCGTTGACTACAATATCACTAAACTCCTGCAACATTTTCTGAATTTCTGCAGGCAAATCAAACATTTCTGTGTGCAACAACATTGTCTTTTCTTTCCTCACAACAACATAGTTCACTTCACTTTCTTCAATCTGCTTCAAAAACTATTTTCCACCCATTAGTAATGATTTCGTCCTGCTTGTTTCTGTTGTCTCCTCCTCCTTGATAGGCACAAGTGTGTGCTTGATCCCATATTTGACAAACTTGTAGCATTTTGTCTTCCCATCATGCACTACCTTCCAATCATACTGCCATGGCCTTCCTAGTATTATGTGGCACATGTCCATTGGCATAATATCAAAAATAACTTTGTCTTTATACCTGCCAATGTGGAACTCAACTTTACACTGTTCGTCAACCAACAGCTGATGGCCTTAAGACAACCATGACACCTTGTAAGGGGTGGGGTGCTTTAGCCACTTCAAACCCAACTTCTCTACCATCTTGGTGGCAACCAAATTATCTGTACTCCCACTGTCGATGATCAACTTGCAGCCTTTCCCGTGCAACTTGCAAACTGTTCGGAATAATACTTTCCTTTGAGTTTGTTCAGATCTTTCTTTGGCTGGTTTCAAAAACACTTTGTTCAAAACTAAAGCTTCTCCTGTTTCTGGTACATTTTCTGCTTCTTGGGGTGGTTGCTCTGCTTCCTCAGGCTGTGTGACAAACGTTCCTCTCTAGCTAGCTTGTTCCACTTCAGGGCATTTAAAAGATCTATGCCCCCATTTGTGGCACCTGTAGCATTGATAGTTAGTTCCTCTACCTCGGCCATTCCCTCTTCCTCACTGATATGGTCTACCACCTCTAGTGCTGTCTCCTTTTTCTATTGCTCCTAAATCCTTGGAGCTACTGCCCTCTTCACTATTACTTGCAGTTTGTCCTCTACCGGTTCACCGTCCTCTCCTAACATTTTTTTTTTAGTGATGTTCTCCTCTACCTTCATAGCACTCTGGTAGGCTTCTTCTATATTTTTTGGTGAAAGAATGTTGATTTCATCCAATATTTCTAGTCTCAAACTATTTACATACCTTTCTATTTTCTCCAGGGTGTCCTCTGTGTAACTAGCTCTTAAATTTACCCGGTAGAATTCTTCCACAAACTCTTTCACTGTCATCCCCTTTTTGCGTTAGATTATGCACTTGCTGATGCAGTGCAATCTAGTAATCCTTGTTTAGAAATCTGCCTTTCAACTTGGCCACCATCCTTGGCCATTTCTTTATTGGAAACTTGTTCATCCTTCTTCTTTCCG
The DNA here is from genome assembly GCA_031772625.1 of Pinus tabuliformis. Lineage (NCBI taxonomy): Eukaryota > Viridiplantae > Streptophyta > Pinopsida > Pinales > Pinaceae > Pinus > Pinus tabuliformis. Next base: position 403,893,055 of record CM062818.1, on the reverse strand, counting down.
CTTGGACACTGTCCCACCATAGGGCTACGTGTCCTTTCAGCTTTGCTACAGTGAACTTAACTCTCTAGTCCTCACTGAACTCTTCACACTAAAAATACTTGTCCACTTCGATGATCCAGCCCAACAAAACTTCTGTGGACAAGCTGGCATCGTAATTTTGGATCTCTGGTTTAGGCTTGCTACTAGCCAATAGGACCGACCTCAATAACCTTATATCCGGCCCTCCTTCATCTGATCCATCTGTTGTAACTATGTCTCCTTCTTCGTTGTCATCTCCTACCTCTGGATCCCTTCTCCTTCCTGCTTCAACTACCTCCAAACGAGCAGTAAGGATCCTTATTTCTTCTCTCAGTCCTTCATCTACTGCTCTGCGCACACCTCTCCCACGTCCTCATCTTCCAACTTCCATGTCTATCCTGGCACTTTCAATTTCCTGCTCTGATACCACTTGATGGGTCCAACCCCCTCTTTACACTCGACAAACTTTAATAAATGGATATAAATTAATATGAATGATTTCGGTGGTGATTAACTACGTGATTAAGTTAATCAAAGGTTGATTACAATGATTAGCACAGATATTTTTACTCCCGGTCTTTATTACTCGTACCAGCACCATTGGATGTTGGACATGTGTCCATTCCTCGGTAATCACACTCCCGCCTTGGTTAATGACCCACAAACCCTATTCTCTTGGTCATTTTTGCATTGTTCTGTTGGTGGTTCGAGGGTTTTATTGTTTGTTCTTCTGGTGTGATTTCACTGTGGGAATATGCTGCTACTGTTGTTTTTGCTCGGCCTTGACCTGGTTATATGCTCGGCTCCACTGGTTGGTAGTTAATGTTGTTTTGTGCTATTTTTTTTCCCTCTGGTTCTTCTACCTCGATGCTCGATATGCCCTGTTACTCTATGGAAAATACGCTTGTTTTGGAGGGTTTTTCAGTTTTTTATATATAGTCTCACCTGCTCGTTTCGCTTAATTGTAGTGACTATTCCTGGTCTCGGTTTCTTTATTCAATTGCTCTCGAATTTCACTGGTCATTTTGCTATGTTGCTTTGGTAGGTTGTGGTCTCAGGAATTTACAGCTTTGGCTTCTTCCACGGAAATGAAGGTAAGCTACTATTCTATGCCATCATCATTTTCCACTTGTTACGCTGTTGACTGACTCAGTTGCTCCTTTGTGAGCAGAGGGACCCTTGGGTGACTGCAACCTCGGTGCTCTGTCTCTTCACTGGTAAGTCCTGAACCCTAAGCTTCTGGTATTTTGTTCCCTCGATTCTTTCCTTCCTTCCACGCAATGCTTACACTCTGTTTTGGTGGATTATTGTAGGTGGGTTCATTCTGGAGACCCTGGCTTCTACTCTGTCACGTGCTGGCAAGAACTAGGTAGGGTCGCTCCTTATTAACTTGGTTTCTTTGCTTGCTTCTGTTGTCGTTGGCTTAAAACATGGCCTAGCTAGTTTTAGGTGCAGAATCTTCTGTCTGTCTAGTGTAATGTAGTTGTAGCTTGCATTATTACAGTTTTTGGGTTGTGGCTATAGGGTTTACAAGTTAGGGTTTTTCAACCCGTTCTTTATTATGCACTTAATTTCAGTATGGACTGTAATATATTTTTGACAGAGATTATATGATTACTTTTTGTGAATAAATGAAAGGATTCTATTCTCAGGAAATACCTGTGTTGTTGGTTTCTATCCTTGCTGTCTGGAACTTGTGTGTTATCCAAGGATTTCTTTCGCTCGTTTGCTTTAGTTGGTCTGGGACTAATCGTCCACGTCTTTGTAGTTTCTTCAGTTCTTACACTTACAAGGTCTTGTTGTCTGTCGGCCTGTTAAGTTAATGCAAATAGAAACAATACGTATGCTCTGTAGAATAGAAATAAAAGAACTTGCTTTTACTGTGTTAAGCAACTCAACGTAAAAGACTGTAGATGGATAGTTGTGGGATGTTAAATGTAACTTCTGTGTGCTCAGAGATTTCTATTATTTTTCTCTTTCCAAAAGTCGAACCTGTTACAATGCATTCTATCTCCTTTTGAATGATTTTGGAAAACTAGTTTCTCTTAACTGTTGTTAGTTACATTTGATGGTTTGTTTTCAGTTCTAAAACTGTTTATTTTTCCTACGCTATGATTTGTAAAGGATAACATGATAAATAAAAACAATTAACTACAACAGTTCATTTAATTCAACTTTTATCTTCCTAAATACTACTTCTCTAAGAAATTAAAATAATAAAAGAAAGGACATTGAAGTGTTCAGTTGAAATTTCCTCCTCAGTCCTCTCAGAGACCAAATGACCCTCTGTCATGATGATTCCCTTCATCTAGATGCTCCTGCATCACAGTTGAAGGGAAAAATTTTAAACATAACGTTCCTTGAAGGGAAACATAAACACCAAATACGTAAAAAAAAAATTGTTTGACAAATAGAGAATAATCCAAATTCCAACCCTCGTTCCATAATTTCCAGGGATTCTCTTCGCTTTAGCTCAGCAGTGCATGGTTGTTCCATTTTCACAATAAAGAGAGTGAAATCCATTACATTCCCATAAACTTGACTTATGGTATAATGGTTGTACCCATTTCAAAAGAAAGATAACTCGCTCAATTCCAATGGACCGTTTTCTCTGGAATGATGGGTTGGCACAAGGATTAGCTATCGGCAACTGCCTACGATGTCGTAAGTTCAATGATCAATGAATGGAAACCTTAGTCCCCTTGATTAGTTCAAAATCTTACACTCTATGGCTAGAACAAAACTATAGTCCATAGGGCAGTCCATGCAACTTAATACTTCGACATGTAAATGTGTTAGAAAACCTGCATAGATGAATCTAGCTAGTAAAGGTTGAACACACAGCTTTGCAGAGAAAAAACACAAAAAAAAGTTCGAGAGAACAAAAAGAAATATTGATTAATAGAAAATAGGTTACAATTCTCATGATATACCACATGAGAGTCAACTAATACGCATCAGTGGGTGAAGATCCCAAGGTAATGTGCCATAGTGGTGATCAATGAGAGGACTTGACACCTACAACAAGTTCTAGAGAGAACTAGCTAGTTGCAGAGTGAAAGGAGGAGAAAATGAGGGAGTAAATCATGCAGAAAGGATCTTGTATGTAGTCCCATGTATGCATGGACAATTAGAGGCACCAATCTGGTGAAGATTCAAATATTGAATCCTTGCATGTCATTGAATGCTCTAAGTGTCCACATGTGTGAGTAATGAAGGTCCTAGGTGTGTAGTACCTCCAACACCCCCACTAAACACCACTATGGGGAAAGATAGAAAATGGGCCCTTGCAACTAAGGCCAAAGGTCACCCAAAATATAGTGCAACTTGTACTAAAATTGAGGAAAGAGGGAAAACCTTGTGGGAAACACCCCCCCTCAAAATACAATGTAATCAAAAGAAAAGAGGAAGAAAAGATAGTTGCTAAGCAACTGTGTCCTTCACTTCAAGACGATCACACAGAGAGTGAAACTTCTGCTTAGTGAATATCTTGGTGAAGATGTCTACAGTCTGTTCTGCTGAAGGACAGAACTGCAAATCAATGACCCGATCATGTACTAAGTCTCTGATGTAGGGCATATGGATCTGTATGTGCTTCATCCACTGCCACTGTATTGGATCCCTACAAAATTTGAGAGTGCTTTCGTTGTCACACCAAATGACAGTGGGCTGGTGGAATTGGATGCCTAACTCAGTGAGGAAGTGCTATAGCCACAAAGCTTGAATGTTGATCTTGACTACTCCTCTATACTCGGCCTCAGCTGAAGAGAGAGCAATAGCAACATGCCTCTTGCTCGACCAACAGATAGGGCAAGACCCTAGACTGAGTGAATATCCCGAGGTGGACTTATGATCAATGTTTTCATCCGCCCAATTAGAGTATGTGAAGCCAAGGAGATTCAATGCAGTGCTTGCTGCATAGTGAATCCCAAAGGTGATGGTGCCTTGCACATATCGAAGGATGCACTTGGAAACTTTCTAGTGTAGCTCATGTGGCTCTTGCATGTATCTGGAAACTGCCCCTACTGCATATGAGAGGTCTGGCCTGGAGTGGGTGAGGTACAGTGAGCTCCCCACTAGCTGTCGGTAGAGAGTGTTGAGTGATAAAAGGTGTCTTCTTAACCCCTATTTATCCTACATTAATTATCAATCTAGGTACAATTTTTTATCTCAAGAGTGTACTTTGTCTGAGGTGGTCACTTGATTAAAGAGTAATGTTTTCTACTTTGCAGTACATTGCTAAATACAAGAGTAAACAGATGATAGAAATAGAATCTACTTGTAATTAAAATAAACCTTAATGCTCTGAAACTTAAAGCATTCATTTAGAAAACTATAACAATTTATCAGTCAAGGATGCAGTAGTGATAACTCTTTCCTCTATCAATTGATATAAATGAAATCAATCATAAAAAAGATCTCCAATCTGAGAACTTAGAGAGCGATAGTCAATGTTCTTTACAGTTATTGATCTTTCAATCCACACTAGAGCAAATAACTGGAAATGACAATTCAATTGGAAATGATTACTAAAACACACTTGTTGCACTATCAATTAAAAGGTGAAAGCAAATCCTTGCAGAAAAGGAACAACAGCTAAGTCTATTGGACAACTGAATAGTAAAGCTTAATATAACATAAATGAATTGAACATCAAAGCTTACTCTAAATGAATTGAATAGAAATCTGAAATATAATGGAACAACAAAGCTAATTAAATGGAAACACATAGCGCCTGTAAACTAAATTGAATTAGCAATCTTATCCTAGGAGCATGAATATTAACCACAAGTATAAAGGAATGACAATTGCAGCTATAATTGAACAGTAGTTAAATGAACAGAAATCGCAGTTGTAAGTGGACCATAGTTAAATGAACAACAATCGCAACTGTAAATGAACACAGAATCCAAATTAGACAATGCAATATTATTTCAGAATGAACAACATAACATTTTAGGTTATGAATAATAATCTTGCTATCCAATTACGATTTTGATATAACAGAGCAATTCAGTGAAATGTTCAGAAACAAAAGATTACCGAATAAAGTGAGTTAAGGAAATGCAAAGGAAATCAAACCACACACAACTGTAATTGTAAAATAGTGATACAAGAAGTAAATGGATCCACTAGGTCCGAGCCCTTAGCCACTAGTGAAGCACCGCTGAGTTTATTCCAGGATCAGATAATGGAACAACAACTGAGTTATATACTAATCATATATGTCAAAGTTTATAGCTATCACTCTTTAAAGAGAGTCGATGATAAAAATTGAGATTAGAACAGTAAGTTCTACATATTGATAATAATTTCTGCCCCTTGGGCTACAAGCGTTGTCCCTTTTTATAATGGCCAGCAAAAGTATCAAGAGTACAGATAAGTCTTGAAGCAGCGATCCCTTAGGATCAAAGGATCCTGAGCGATTCGCTATATCTTTGATCTCTAGTTTATCGGTTTGTCTTCTTGCGTTGATGCCACGTCTCTTCCTTTTCCTGGACCATGCACTCCGATCTTGATCTCCTTGTCTAGATATGGCTTCCTGTCAAAGCGACAGCAGTTGCTTCTTCTTTGTCTTTTCCTCCTGAATAGTGATTTTCTATTTCCTTCACTTTCTGTATAGAAAGAGACAATAATTAGTTATTTTATATCAATCACAAATCTCCTTAATTCTATCATAATTCTTTAACATATTACCATCTTATAATGTAAAGGAGTTATGATTCAAAAGAAAAGATAAAGAAATAAATGGTAAATACATACCTTTTCCATTGCTCAACACACCCCCCTCCTTACCCTTTTTCATGCCCTCATGAAAACCATGTAATTTACATGCAACGTAGTTAGGGAATAGGATGGAGAGGAATTTTCATGAAGTGGTCTAAAACCATGATGTGTAGCTAAAACTTCAAAAATGTGCCCTGTCTACCTTTCAAGCAATTCATATAGGGCCTTTTACCCTGTTGCAGGATACCAGATAATTGGACTTCGAAACCTACAACCTAGCCAATACGGGCCCTCTCTCAAGATGAGGTTACTATAGGTAACCAGGCAACTAGAAGCTAACTTAAAATTTTCGTAATTGAATGGCCCTCTGTCCTGAACATTCCGATTGGAACTCTTCCATTAGAGTTTAGCTGCTGCTATGGCAAGGTCTTTGATGGATAAGAAGTATTCTACCCCTTGTTGGACAACTACTTGGTGAATGGGTCCCAATGTCTGGATCACACCCTTCTTTCTCATTAAGCTTCTACACTTATCCCACAGTTGTAATGGGTTTTCCGGTTCACCCCTTACCCAAAGGTCTAACCCATTTTCGTGTCTCCAAAATGTGTTATGAGCCTTGAGCCACTTTAACTGGTTAACAATAAACGAAGTGAATGCTTGAAACTGGACATCACCCTCAAAGGGACTTGGATTCTTCTCCATTTCCTCCTCCAATATAGGGTTATGCAAATAAAATTCATAGAGTAATCACTGAATTTTTACTCCATAGTGTTTACAATAGATAATGAAATCATCAACAGTTTTTAATTCTATAGGCTTCCTTGCCTTGATAGCCTTAATTTTCAACTGCAAATATCTTTCTAATAAAAACAAAGCATAATTTTTGCCAGGGGACCTAGACGTTAGAAAATCTATATATAAAGAACAAAGAGTATCCATTTGACTCATGACTGTGTCTAGTCTATTGGTTACCTTTTTATCTTTCTCCTCTACCCTTCGACATGTATCAAAGACCTCGCTCTTCGATGCATTGATGTTATTTACTTGCTGCTATAACTTTTGATATTTCTCCTGAGGAACAGTCTCTTCTATGATATTTTCTATAATCTTCTGAGCCTGTGCCAGATCCTCTTAGAGTTTTACTACCCTAGGGTCATTTTCCGTCAAAACACTTTTAGGTTGAAGATCTACCCGAATCTTCTTATTGTGACATCTGGTTTCCTCAGTCTGTGTTTCTTTGTCATGAACTATCTGGTCGGTCGTGACGCTAGAGGACAATGCCTCTGTCTAGACGTCCTTATTACAGACTGGTGTGTCTTCCATCTTGGCCTCTGCGTCTGTAACAACCACATGTTGTTCCTTGCTACCCCTAATGGATATGGGCTCAGTTTGAGTCCCTTTGGCCTTTATTTTATGGGGTTTCATCTGGGTGGCTGCATCCTTTGTTCTTGGGGTTCTTTTTGAGATTTTCCCATTTTTAGGACCCTTATCTATTATCTGAGTTTTTTTACTACATTTAGTAGCCTTTGTTGTTCCTTTCGCAGCCTCTTGATTTCATTCGTCTTCTTCTTATTTTTCTTGAGAGGAATAGTTGTTTCCTTGAGTGGACTTGGTTGTTCAGCTGGGTTTTGTTCTTCAGGGACTATGCCCTCGCCCTGGCTCATTTCTGTATTTTCTGCCTGGAACACTTCTTCAATTTTCTCATTATCCTGATTAGGTTTCTCAGGGGAGGTAGCCCTAGTCTGATCTGCTATTTCCTGGGTGGCTTCTGCTTATACTTCTTTCTCATCATTCATCTCTTCAGATGCACTCTTATTATGAGCAAAGTGTTCCTGTGATTGTGTTGCCTCAATATTGAGGTTAAGCAGGTTCTGAGGTTGAATGTACTTGCCCATATTGGCGAGAATTTGGGCCAATTCATCTTCCTGTAGCGGATTTTGTAGTGGACTTGCGCTGGAGGTTGCAGGAGGTTCTGCTTCTTCCCTTTCTTCCTCATCTAAGTGCTCAATTTTTCTTCCTACAATTCTTCTTCCAATTCTTCTTCCACGTTTTCCCCTCCTTCGAGTTGTGGGGGTTGCTCATCCTCTGAGCCATATATCTCTAAGGTTGGCTACTATTATCTTGGAGACTTCCCAACTTTCCCATGCTTCTCCTCAATCTGGCGAACTATTTGTGTTTATGCAGTCTAGTTGATGTGCTGGTGGTTCTTTTTCTTTTTGGGGCTAGTAAGGCCAATCCCCCGTCTATTGAGAATACCAATTCTTCCCAACTACTCTGCTACTGAGCAAGACTATAACTGACTATTAGCCAAATTAACCCATGATGACTTAGTACCATCTCTGTATGATGAGATTTCCTTATGCTCCAAGTAGCATCATGCAATAAAAAATTTAAATATGAGGGCAAATTTACAACACATTTTTGTCTTAATACTACTAATAATTTGAGATGGCGTGGTCTTACCACATCCTTCCATAAAAATTTTAAATATGCGGGAAAATTTATAACAAATTTTTGTCTTAATACTGCTAATAATTTGAGATGGCGTGGTCTTACCACATCCTTCCTCCCATAGCATGTGATGTAGCTTTGCACTATTCTGGCTAATTCTGCCAAAGGTTCTCCCATGGTTGCAGGCAGACTCCTTTTCCTTTGATGGTAAGGTTTTGTCCTTCGTCTCGAAAGATAGCTCTGGCCTCCTGAAGTCTCACTTTTTTCTAGGTCCATATTGGTCCAACAGCTAGTAGTCCCGATACTTTAGCAATTACCACCACATCTATTACTGTTACTTGCCTCCCCCTCACCATGGAAGGATCTTCCTGCAAATTCTGTAGAAATTCGATGACCACCATTTCATGAGATTGTTGTAGTCGATTAAGGTAGGAAATCCATCCTGCTCTCACTAGAATTTTGCATGCAGCGTCGGAGATTATTAGCACATGTGGTTCACTACGTATTGATCTACTTCCCATTTTGTTTAGGCTTAGCACACTATAAATTTTTACAGAGAAAAATAACACAGAAATGACAATGGAACAACAAGTTGTGCATATTGAGAAATGTCAATACTGTTAAAATTTCTATTCGAGAGTTCTGATGGAGTCGTAGTACCTCCAAATGGGGAGTTGACACGTATGTCAGCATATTTTGGAGGTCACCCGCGCCCCCATTAAATATGATAGGTTGTCCTTGACTAAAAAATGGAGGATTAGTGTGGTGGAAGACAGTCGTACAGTAAAAAGAAAGGAACGACATATGTATCCATGACATGATTACAAAAAGTAGCGGATTACTGAAATTGAGGCCTATGATGAAAATCACGAATAGATATGGAAATGCTATGAAATGATGCGAAAAATAGGGGAGATGACAACTGACGTAAGTAAAAATGCTTATGCGTTCATTATCCACTTTAACAATTATGATTAATTTTTAAATGATATTTCATGTGTAAGAGGTTCAAAAGGGTTATATAACATAATCTCATTTGAAATCAAGATAAAGATATAAGAAAAGGGTCTATAATGACTATTCATGTATGAAAAGTATGACTTCAATACCATCAGCAGAGCTTTGTTGCCCACAAGTGTTCATAACCTTGACAAATTTGCTTTTTTCACCCTTGGAACCATAATCCTTTATGTATGCCTAGGAAAGTGGTTTGTGATGCCAGAATGGAGGCCATTGTGCTGGCTTGGTAACCAGATGAATCACGATTCCATTCACCAAGAAGGAGTGAAAGATGGGCAGGCCAGCTCGTGATGAGACCTCCTATTCCAAGAACTTTTTTATTTTTCTGATATGCCTCTTGGATCATATCCCTGGTGTGGTGGCCATAGTGGGAATGCCACTTCACTGCTTCCTTATGATCATGGTAGGCTAGCTCTTGATGAGACCCCCTATCCTTCATTTGAAAAATCATGTTAGTATATATATATATCTATATATATATTCTTTTTCTTTTCTTTTTATATAGCACTTTCCTATTTATATACAGGCCATAGTGAGAATGCCACTTCACTGCTTCCTTATGATCATGGTAGGCTAGCTCTTGATGAGACCCCCTATCCTTCATCTGACAAATCATGTTAGTATATATATATATATATATATATATATATATATATATATATATATATATATATATATATATATATATATATATATATATATATATATATATATATATATATATATATATAGATATATATAGATATAGATATTCTTTTTCTTTTCTTTTTATATAGCACTTTCCTATTTATATACAGAGGATGGCTCAACACTCCTTAAGAGTAGGGATGGTGGAAGAAGTCTGAACATCTCAATAGAGGAAAATATACCCTTATTCTTATTCAATAATAATGATCAAAGAGAATTATGAAGATTAAGGAAGAACCAACATGATAAAAATAATCAATCAAATTAGTTTTAGTGAAGATAAAGACAACAAAGTGATATAAATAGTTGTGTCCTTTCCCTTTTTTCTTATCGATACAAAGAAACTTCTCTAAAAATAACGATTTTTCTTTGGTTTGATGATTTCAATATCCTCTAGCTTTTGTGTTCTTGCCTAAATGTATACCTGTGCCTTAAAGGGATCATGAACAATGAACCATCATTCACAAAAATCCTCTAAATGATGTTCTTTAAGAAATACACACACAAAAAGAAAATGCACTCAAAAAGTGTTATTCCTTAGATGGAACAGCAAATAAAGCAAGCACGAAATAAAATACTGATCCTTCGGTAGAACAGCCTAAGAGCATCCAAAATTGAAACTGTTGTTCCTTCGGAAGGAATGAAAGAAAGTAAAAATGCGAAGGAGGGTTGTTCCTTTAAAAGGAACAGCAGAAAAATCTAGCAGAAGTGTTGTTCCTTTAAGAGGAACAACAAAAAAAATCTGGCGAAAGTGTTGTTCCTTTAAGAGGAAGAGCAAAAACAATTGGGTGGAAGTGACATTCCTTTAAGAGGAACAACAAAAACAATTAGGCGGAAGTGTTGTTCCTTTAAGAGGAATGGCCGTTGTTCCTTAAGAGGAATGACAGCTATTCCTTTAGAAAGGAACAACGAAAATAAGAACATGGAAGTGTTGTTCCTTTAAAAGGAACAACAAAAATAAGCATGCAGAAGTGTTGTTCCCTTGAAAGGAACAACAATTGTTCATTTAAAAGGAATAGCAAACACGCAAAAGTGTTGTTCCTTTGAAATGAACGGCAACTGTTCCTTTAAAAGGATCAGAAAAAAGCAAACACACAGAAGTGTTGTTCCTTTGAAAGGAACAACAGTTGTTCCTTTAAAAGGAACAACAAAAAACAAAAGTGCGGACATGATGTTCCTTCAGAGGAACAAGAACATGCAAAAATGTTGTTTTTTAAAGAGGAACGACTGTTGTTCCTTTAGAAAGGAATGACAGTTGTTCCTTTAAAAGTAACAACAAACAAATGTAAGTGCTCAAAATTGTTGTTCCTTAAGAGGAACGATTGTTGTTCCTTAGAAAGAACAGCAATTGTTCCTTAGAAGGAACAACAGTTGTTTCTTAAGAGGAATAGCATGAAAAATACGGGTACGCAAGATTATTGTTCCTTAAGAGGAACAACAGTAACAATTTGTACACAAAAAAACAGTTTATATAGGCAAAATTCAAAAAGAAAGATTTATATACAAAATTCAAAAATAAAAGATTTATTCAATGAACTTTTGCTGAGGAGGGGATATCTTCCTAAGCAAGAATCTGCATAGTGGAATATTCCCGTAATTGTTGGTAAAAGTATCCCCGAGTGAACGGTTTATTGTAAAGTCGCACTAGATGACTATTTGCTTTGAACAATTGTCCAGATCCATCAATGGTAGTCAATGTAATGGTGCCATTATCATGCACTTTCTGTATCACATAAGGTCCAAGCCATCATGTCTGGAGTTTTCCTGGGAAATCTTGAATCCTAGAATCATATAGGAGTGCCCAATCTCCTGCGTGGAAGATTTCTTTTTGATAAGAGTGTCGTGCCATTTTTCTCTCTGCTGTTGAATTAATGCAGTATGTTGAAGAGCCGAGAGCCTAATTTCATCTAGCTCATTGATTTGTTGTAATATGCTATTCTGGGCCTCATTTAAATTCAGATCGATATCCTGTGCTATTCTTAATGTTTTTATTTCGAACTCTATTGGTTCATTTCCAAATACTAGCTGATATGGTGAATGGCCGGTGGTATTTCTTCACATTGTTCGATATGCCCAATCATGCCTGTGTGATGCAACGGTTGTTGTCAATATTGCCTCTATCACTTTATTCGTGCTCTCTACTTAGCCATTTGCCTATGGGTGATATGCAGTGGTAATTTTGTGCTGAATGTGATAATTTTTTAATGTTGTAGCGATTTTATTACCTACAAACTGCGGTCCTCCGTCCGTGATTATGTCCCTCGGGAGGCCATATTGCACAAATATTTGGAAAAGGAAATGTATTACAGAATCCTCTATAGCTCTTGGAAGTGCCTCTGCTTCAACCCATTTGGTAACATAATTTGTTGCTACTAGAATATAAGTTTTTTGATTTGATGATGGGTTAATCAGACCAACAAAATTGAGTGCCCAATGCTCAAATGGTTCAATTACTAATTGCGGATTTAGAGGCATTTTTTCATACTGTCTAGGGCGTCCTGCTCTTTGGCAACTATGACAGGCTTGGACAAATTTCTTAGTGTCTTTAAAGATTGTATTCTAGTAATAGCCTTTTTGCAAAACCTTGTGACCAGTCCTGCAATCTACGAAATGTCCGCCACATGGTCTTTCATGACAAGCTTTCAGGATGTCGAATATTTCATCTTCGCGGACACCTCTTCTGATGTGCATATCTGCCCTTGTATGAAATAGGTAACCCCCAATCCAAGAAAATCGGGTAATGCATTGCACTATCTGTTTTCGTTCATTGGGCATTAGATGCTTGGGTAATTTACCTACAGCTAAATAATTTGCCATATCAGCATACTAGGGTGTCCTGACAGTAACAACAAACAAGTGTTCATCTAGGAATTGATCTTCGACTGCTGCTGCGTCTATTGGCTTTGACATTCGTGAGAGAAAATCAACTGCATGATTCTCTTTCCCAGGTCGATCTTTTATTGTGATGTCAAATTCCTACAATAAAATCCACCATCTTGTTACTCTATCATTTGTAATAGGTTTATTTGCAACATGTATTATAGCTAAAAACTCTTTTTTAGTTACAGTATAGTTTAGTTTAGCAGGAGATAGATTCTTGCTAATATAATAAATTGCATATGGATTTTTATCTTCTTCCTACCTAAAGACTGCTCCAATAACTATGTCTGAAGCATCAGATGAAATTTGAAATGGCAAATACCAATTTGGGCCTCTGAGCATTGGGGCTGTTGACACAAGATTTTTTGGATCCTCAAAAGCATGGTTGCATTTATCTGTCCAAATAAAATCAACATTCGCTATCAGTACGTATAGAGGTGCAGCTATTTGAGAAAAATGTTCTAAGAATCTCCTATAATAACCAGAAAATCGTAGAAAACTACATACCTCTATTTCTGTGGTAGGAGTAGGTATTAGCAAAATTATTGGAATTTTGGCCGCATCTAGCTGTATTCCAGCTGCTGAGATATAATGACCTAGGATGAGCCCCTCGGTCATCATCATATGGCACTTTTCATGGCTCAAGATGAGCCTGGTGGAAATACATCTTTGCAGCACCTTTTCCAATGTGTCTAGTGCTGGCTCAAAATCATCTCCATATAGTGTGAAATCGTCCATATATACTTCAAGCCCTTCATTTATTAAATCTTAAAAGATGCTGAGGATGGCCCTCTGAAATGTGGCAGAGGCATTGCATAGGCCAAAGGGTATGAATCTATAAGCAAATGTTCCCCAAGGACAAGTAAAAGTAGTTTTATCCTGGTCTTCAGGGGCAATCTGAATCTGATTGTATCCACTGAAGCCATCCAAGAAAGAAAAGAATTTCTTTCCTGCTAATGTGTCTAATACTTGATCAATGAATGGAAGCGGAAAGTGGTCTTTCTAGGTTGCTTTGTTTAATTCTCTGTAGTCTACACAAATCCCCCACTTTCCATTCTTCTTTGGCACCACTACTAGTTGAGAGACCCACTTGCTGTCAGATATTAGGTAAATAAAGTTTACATCCAAAAGTTTTTGTAATTCATCTTTCACAATACCCTTAAGATGAGGGTTGAGTCTCTGTTGGGGTTGGTGAATAGGTCTAGCATCCTTTTCTGTATAAATGTGGTGTGTACACGGCTGGGTATCAATTCCTTTCATGTCTGGATAGTCCCATTCAAAAGCTTCCCTGTATTTTCTCTGTAGTTGGACCAACGTTTCTTCTTGTTCAGGAGCCAGGTTTTTGTTAATGTTCAAAGTTTTTCTTGGCTCAATATCTATAGTTTTGTTGTTTGAAACAGAGGTAGTAGGTATTGATTGATCATGGGTGTCTTTGATGGGGTCTTCTTCTAGTTCAATGTCAAATGCCGCCTCTATCATGTGACATTAGAATATGGGATCTGGTATTTGGTTGGTTAATGAAACTATTAATGATGTTGTCCTCTGTTTGGTCTTTAAAATCAAGGGCATCTTCTATGGTTAATGGTGATCTAGTGTTTTTAGTCAAGTATGATCCAGGTTGTTTCTTTGTTTTGATGATTATTAAAATTGGCTGGGTTGGAGGGTATTCACTACCGATCAATCAGCTAACTCCAGTAAGGTTGTGGTTGGATCTAATGATGTAATACCAAGATTCTGACAAGTGGTGGTTGTTAGGATATTGATTGCAGCTCCTAAGTCAACTAAGGCATTTGGAAATGAGTGTCCATTTATTTGCACCGTAACTATAGGATTCCTTGTGCCCTCATATTTTAGGGGTGCCTCTCTTCCTGATAGTAAGTCAGATAGGGTGACAACTACTTGGATGGTTGGATTACTTGTTATTCTCCTCTTTGGCTTCTTTATACACAATTCCTTGATGTTTTTTGCATAGATTGGGATATCTTGGATTTCCTGGAGGAGTGGGATCTTTATACACAAATTTCTTTGTTCCCCCAGAAGATCAAAGTTAGGATGTTCTATAAGGCACAGTATAATTAATCGTTCTGGGAATGGAGGAGAAGACGTGGTTGCTTGGTTGTGAGTTTGTTGTCTGACCACATCCTCTACTTGTAGTGGTTGTTCTACAGGTAACGGATTTTCAACTTGAGTAGTTTTATCTTCCTCAATTTCTATTATGCGCCCAAACCTTAATTGAAGGTCATTGCATTCCCTTACATCGGTTTCTAGTTCTGTTGTTTTGATTATTTGAACAGATTGAACCGGTCTATTATTAGGGTTCGGGTTGGGTTGGGCTCGGAGTTACGGTCTTAATTTGGTCTAGGGATTTTGTTGTAATGTATATGGAACTGGCAGTGTGGGTTGAGGGAGAGGGATGGTTCCAGCTAGCTGATTCATCGGTCTTTGCCAATTTGACTGTCAGGCTTGACTCTGCGAAGTGGAAGGAGACCATTGTGTTGGATATGCATTGCTTTTCCAACATGGTGGAGAGTAGGGAAAGTTTGGCCAATTAGTTTGGCTTGTTTGATTTGGCCATGGTGATGAAGGAAATGGTTGTTGTGACCAGCTTGGGAAGGGTGGTTGATTTTTGCCACATTGTATTATATTACTGAGCATGATATCATGGAGGGTAGAAAGAAGAAGATGGATCGGAGGGCATGCCTAGTTGTCATGGCTGCCATTGATAGCATTGATTGAGTAGGTACATTGGTTCTAATTCTTCTTCCGTTTCTTTGTACACTGCTCTCAAACCCGAGAGTGAGTGGAATTTCTCTGTGGAGTGGTATTTTGTGCAAATAGCACATACGTGAACTGCATATAGTGGGAACTCTTTATGGTTGTGTTTCTTTCTGCATCTAGGGCATAATATTTCTAAATTTTTCTCTCCTTCTGCTTGTTTCTGTTTAGCTTGCATAATATCGATCTATGTTGTGTTATGAAACCAGCTGACAAAAAGATAGAAAAGATAGATCAACGCCTTAGAATTCAGCCTCTTCGAGGGGGTAACCTCATTTACATTACACAAATTAATGATTCCTTGATGATTCAAATGACAAAACCTCCTTTGTATATATAGGAGTCTAAGGAGTCACAATATAACCCAGCCGACCTAACAATAATAATATAAAGCCACAAAAATAACAATAGAGGGATTTTATGGGGCATAGTAATAACAATATGGGGACAATAGGGGCACAACAATATTAATAAGGGATACAACTACAATAGTAATGGGGTAATCACTAGTATTATAGGGACCTAAAATGCCCCTCTCCTTCAAAAAAAGTGTTGTCCTCGATGCTTGAGTAGTTCTGGATGCTTCTGTATAAAATTCTCATCCTCCCATGTGGAATCTTCAGTGGATAAGTTCTTCCACTTGATGAGATACTCTGAAATTGATCGATTTCATAGCTGTCAAGTTCTTGTTTCTGTGACTGGTTCCAGTTCCAATATAATTTTTCCTTCCTCGTCAAGTTCTGGTAATATTGTTTGAACTGGGAGCTTGTCACCTATGACCTTCTTTAAACATGAAACATGGAAAACGGGGTGCACTGGAGAAGCTGCAGGAAGCCCCAATTTGTATGCCATAGTACCAATCTTTTGAAACACCTTGTACAGACCATAATAATTTGGCGATAATTTATTATCCTTCTTAGCTTGCTTAAGGGACATTTGTTTATATGGTTGTAGCTGTAGGAATACCCAATCACCTACATCAAAACTTCTTTCATTGCGATGTTGATCTGCCTGTTGTTTCATTCTATTCTGTGCCAACACGAGGTTATCCTTTAAGAGTTGGAGGACTTGTTATTGATGCTCGATGTGATGTTCCACTGCTTGAACCTTATAATTTTCTCTTAAATATGATGTGATGGATGGTGGCTGATATCCATAAAGTGCCATAAATGGGGTCATTTTTGTTGCTGTATGGAAGGAAGTGTTATACCACCATTTAGCCAGAGGAAACCATTTGACCCATTGTGTCTTCTTATCAGATACAAAGCAACGAAGATGTCCTTCCAAACATTTGTTTACTATCTCAGTTTGCCCATCGGATTGAGGATGATAAGGTGAGCTATGAGCTAACTAAGTACCGAGACAAGAAAATAATTATGTCCAAAAATTTCGAATGAAAATGGGATCTCTGTCACTTACAATAATCTTTAGGTTTAAGTGTAGCTTTTGAATTGTTTCCATAATGCAGTAGAAACTGTAGTGGCTTTAAATGGATGTGATAATGCACAAAAGTGTGCATACTTGGTAAGTCTGCCAACTACCACGATGATGACACTCTTTCCCTCAGACTTGGGTAAACCTATGATAAAATCCATTGAAACCTCCTCCCAACGTTGGATTGGAATTGATAAAGGTTGTAATAGACCCGGGGTCTTAATTGTTTCAAATTTATTTTGTTGGCAAACAAAACATTCCACCACAAACTTTTGAATATTCGATTTAAGGCCATACCAAAAAAATTCCTTCTTAACCCTGTGGTAAGTTTTTAAAAATCCTAAGTGCCCTGCTAAGGGAGAAGTGTGCAATTCCATAAGAATCTTTTGTTTGAGTTGGGAATTCTTACAGAGGTATAAGCGATGTTTGTACCATAACGAATCATTTTTCTAGCTAAATGTATTAGATGTACTAGAATCTTGTTGTAACTTTTGAATAAGTGCCCACACTTCTTCATCATTCTTCCATTCCTCCCTTGCTTCGTTTATCCAATCTGGTTGGATAATAGAAATGGCACACAACAATGCTTCCACATCCTCATCCTTTCTTGAGAGTGCATCTCCCACCACATTTTGCTTCCCTTTTTTGTAGATGATTTCAAAGTCATAACCCAACATCTTTGTGACCCACTTTTGTTGCTCTTCAGAGGATAATATTTGTTCTAAAAATTATTTAAGGCTATCATGATCTATTTTTACCTTGAATTGTCTTCTCATTAGGTAGGGTCGCCATTTCTTAAGTGCATATAGTATTGCCAACATTTCCTTCTCATAAATAGCCTTGTGTAAAAACTTTCCCGTGATTTGACGACTTTCAAAATAAATGGGTCTTTCATCTTGCACTCAAATAGCACCAATTCCATTTCCTGAAGTCACATTCCACAATAAAGGTTTTTGTGAAGTCCAGTGTAGCTAAGACTAATGCTTGGCACATTGCCTCTTTAAGATGTTCGAAGGCCTTTGTTGCTTTTGGAGTCCATGAAAATGCATCTTTCTTCAATAATGTTGTTAGAGGTGCTGTTATTCTCCCATAATTCTTAACAAACTTGTGATAATACCCTATCAACCCAAGAAATCCTCGTAGATGCTTTATGGATGTGGGGATTTTCCATTCCTTAATGGCTTTAATTTTGCTAAGGTCTACCTTAACTCCTTCATGAGATATAATATGACCCAGATATTCCAACTCTTGTACTCCAAAGAAACATTTGGATCTTTTGCATATAATTGTTTCTCCTCCAATAGTTGTAGTACCCTGTCAACATGTTCAAGATGATCCTTCCAAGACTTGTTGTAGATTAGTATATCATCAAAGAATACTAACACAAATTTTGTAAGGAAGGGTTTGAAAATGGAATTCATCAAACCTTGAAATGTAGAAGGTGCATTGGTAAGGCCAAAAGGCATGACCAAAAATTCATAATGACCCTCATGAGTTCTAAATGCTATTTTCAGAATGTCTTTAGTCTTCATTCTGATTTGATGATATCCTAAACGAAGATCCAACTTGGTGAAGTAAATTGATCCATGCAATTCATCCAGTAATTCATCAATGACACGAATGGGAAACTTATCTTTAATAGTGAGCTTTTTGAGCTCTCTATAATCTAGACACATGTGCCATGAGCCATCCTTCTTGTGAACCAATACTAGTGGAGCAGAGAAAGAACTTTGACTAGATTGAATTATACCAGCCTCTAGCATTCTGCAACCATACATTCAGTTTCACCTTTTGGGCATAGGGATATCTGTACGGCCTGATGTTTGGAGGAACACTTCCTGGAATAAGATGAATAGCATGATCATGATCACGAATAGGTGGGACACCTTTGGGAGTCTCAAATACCTTGGAATGATTTTCCAAGACGTTTTGGAGATCTGGAGAAATAGATGATTTCGATGTGGAAACATCTAGCGAACATAATTGTGCAATTACACCTCTTTGTTCCATTTTTAGAAGTTTTTTCATACCGTTTGTTATAGAGAAAAGTGTCTATTCAGAACTGCTAATCCCACTAAGGTGTGGTAGCTACCCTAGAAACAAACAAAGTAAAACTACTTTCGTTTTCCTTTATGAAAGATAGATGAGAGAAGAAGAAAGGAGACCAACCTCTGTCTTGTGCTTGGTTCCTTGCTCGATTCCTCTCTCTTCTGATAGTCCTTTTCTACTTGCTTCCTTGAATACCCAGCTTTACAGAATACCTGTGGAATCAAAGCAGCATAACACTATACAAGAACATGGATCTATTATCATAAACAATCTAGGATCAGATGTAAATTGACCATACAAATGCATAAAACATAAATCACACAAGAGCATGTAGGAAAACTTGAATAGCTTTATTCATAATCAAGAAAGAGCCAAGAGAGTTACAACGCGTTGTTCTGATCCAGCATCATCCTCTCAGCAAGTGAGCCCTTCTTCACCTCATGCAAAACTTAGATCACCCAACACTATGATCTTGCCTCAAGAAACCAAAAACAATTCCTTACAAGATGCAAAATTCCAGCCTCTGGATCTCTAGGATGAGGGATCCATATATAGATGTCTGTAAGGGAGATGACTCAGCTTGTGATTTGATTAGTGTCTTCCCTCTGATAGTTCTTGCTTCCACTTGGAGATTGATTATCTCTTACTCATCCTTGGTTGAATTCAGAGAGGCAAGTGTCACAGGAGAAGTTTCTGGAAGATTCCATGCTTCTCCACCTCGCCGATTGACACTGCCATTTGTCTCTTCTCGCCCATCACACCCCATAGAATGGCTTTTTGAAATGCAACGCACCCACTGAGTGTACTTAGGTGAGATGCAATGCACTTTTCCTATGGAGCAGGTGAAATGAACCTGTTTTGACCAGTTCTGAGTAGTTTTTCATGGAGAACTTCTGGGAGAAGCTGTAATCAGTTGACCTTGTTCCTTTAGGGGTTGGAACAACACTTTTAGGGACTTAGGAGCCCTTGGTTTATGGACATTTTAAGCTTGGGGTTGTAGTGCCCAAAAATGTCTATAACAGTTGCCCCCTAAAGCATGAGGTTGTTAATCATTTTGATGTCGGGTGAAATGCTTTATCATGAGGATCCGAAGTTCTTTCAAGCTGGAAGGAGACCTGTAATAAGATACAATACAATACATTATCTTCATAATATTTTCATGATCTAGCTGAGGTGGGCATTCCCATGCTCAGCTTTATAAATTCATTTTCATGTACATAGGACAGACAATCGTCTGAGTGTAGACTGATGATTTTGGTAGAGCCATCACCCCTTTGATTGGATGATTATCCGTGCAGCAATGATGTACATTTGATGTCTTTATTTTCCTGAATATATATCGCAGCCCGGATGGATGAAACTAGATCCAGGGTCTTCAATCTCTTCCGACCTTCACTCAAAGTACAAGTCGATCCATGTGAGAGATGTTCTGGAGTCAAGCATGGAAATACATCGCCTGATTACCAGCCAATGATGTAATTTGTTAACAGGCGCGAGAGGAATCGCCGATAATGATAATGACCCTCAAGGTACTGCAGTAAAATTCACGTGGTGTGAATAAAGGACTTGGCGTCGAACACCATGCAAAGTCTTTCGGTCGAAGGTCATTGATGTAAACCTGTCACCGAAAGTGAGAAAATTTCCATTGAGGCATGCAAGCTTCAAAGTATTGAAAGGGTTGTCCCTAGATCGACTTCTTGGATAATGAGCTAATGTCGACAAGAAGTGATCTGTCATAGGAGGGCCTTAATGAATCCCACATCAATGACACGGAACGGAGCAAATGATTTTAATGGAGATGAAAACGGTCTGGTGATATAAGGTTCAGGGTGGCAGTCATGAAAGAATGGAGTGTAAATGTATTGCAGTGGGTGATACACAGGTGAATTCTCTGAGTGACTTCTCTTGAACATACCGGCGACACTGACATGATGGATCGGTAGCATTAACCCCAAATGTGGATGGTGTGATGTGACCATGGTGATGTGACCGGTGAATGAAACAACCCAACCCGACTTGGATGTGGAGTGAAAGTGTCATGTTCAAGAGCGACTTGCTACCAACAAAGTTTCTTCAAGTTTTCTTCCCAATTTTTCCCCTGTCATTGCTGACTAGTACCTCTTTATTTTTGTCAAGCTTGAGGAGGATAACATATGCTTGTTCTATAATTTGCCCTTCGAGCAAACCCATCGCTATGTTTTAACGAGCCTAGCGATAGTGAAACTCGTTCTTGTCTGCTATGGACAAGTTTGTCGCTATTAGGTTTTAACGAGTTTAACGACAAAGACAACTCGGTCCTTTTCAATTTTAGAGATTCTGAAAAGGGACGTAAAGGAAACTCCAAAAATCCTTTTTCGTCATCTAATCCCGTAAGTCCGAAAAAGTATAAAACAATATAGAAGGGATGAATTTTCGTTACTTTTAACGAGCCGAATAAAACAAGTGCTCGATCTTTTTGTATAATAATCCCTCAGGTCCAAAAAGATTAAAATCTAAAGGAGGGATAGCACTTCCGGTCCCTTTAACGAGCTGGAGAGACAAATAGCTCGGCAATATTTTCATATTTTACGAGTCAGTTGAAAAGAGCTTAAAGGAGACTCGTCTTTGAGGAACGAGTGATAAATTTGGGTAGCAGCTGATTCCAGGTAAGGTTTGGAATTTCCCAATCATGGTAGTGTTACAAGGATGGCTAACAGGATCACTCTTCACAACTGTTCCTCAAAAGGGGTAAACAATCAAATGGAGGTGAATGATCGGCCAATACAGAGTGGAGGTGATGATGAGAACACGACCAAGGCTTTGAAGGTTGAAGTACTACATTCACGACGGTTATTTACCAAAAATTGGTTCATTTTTTATTGAGCTTAAACGCTGGGGGAAACATTTGCTCATTTCTTATGTTTATTTTTTAACGAGCATGAAGTACATGTTAAAACTGCTCGATTAATCGAGTCGTATAATAAGAATGTCTCATATATAAAAACGACATTATTTCAAAGCTTTTCCCCACATCCTTTCTTTATGCAAGTTAGGAAACGACCAATCCTACGAGATTAAAGGGTTAGAGGACCTACAAATTTAAAAAATAAATGGTCGCTCTTTGCTTGCATGCCAAAAGGTTTGCATGCCCACACGTATAGAGACATAGAGTTTCAAGGTTACCCCGCAATTTCGTAGACAAAACATTTGTTTTGCCAAAAGTTCTACCTCTTTCAGGTTACCAAAGATTGTTCTATTTGTACCACAAACAAAACACTTCTTCAACGATGTCTACCAAAATAGACAAAGGTGAATGGCGCAGACACCTCCACTCACATAACTTTGACTAGGGAATCTTGTTCCAGTCCAACCCCCTTTTCCAATTTCGAACGGGAGTGTCAGATTAGTCATATATCTCTTGTGGAAATCTACCCTATACCTAGAGTTCTCCTGTCAAAGCAAACCAGGGTGCATGCCCCCTGGGTTTCAGTCATGTCCCCTGAATTACTCGCGCTCATCGGGTGGACGGACTGGAGATTGATGAGACATTCCTTGTGTGAAAAAACCATTCAGGGATGGTATATGACTATTTTTTATGCGTGAACCGGGGAATGAAAGCTGGTCTACAAGCTTGACCACTCTTCCTTCATGCGGAAAACACATTACTCTAAAGAGTGATGAGACAATGGCTCCCATGCAATAAATATAGTCTTGCCCAAGGAGTAGATTATAATCCAATGGTCCTTGGACTACCATTACGTTCATGTGAACGGTTTTCCCTCTCAATGTTATGGGCACATTGGGAAGGATCCCTAACAGTCGACTGGTTCCTTTGTCCAAGCCTGTTAGATTTCTCATCTCAGGCAAAAGCGATGGTGAACCAAGCGCTTTCCAAGCAGTCGAGGAAAGGATACTCACAAAGGCCCCTTCATCTATGATGGTACCGGCCAAAACCATTCTATATACTTGAGCAATGATTCGGAATGGTACACTAGCTGGTAAACGGGGTCTGCCTAGCTGATTTTAGTCGAAGGAAACAACTAGGTTGCTTGGAGGTGGGACCGAATAGACGGCCGGGTATGACTCTGACAAACTTCCTTCCTACAGTAAAGGAATGGGTAAATTGCCCCCATGTTCATCGGAGTCTGTGTTTACAAAAATAATTTGGACGGTGTCATCTTTGTTTTCTTCGGTGACTGTATCATCTGAAGGGTCAACTGCCACCTCGACCTTTTGACTTTCGTCTGGCATGGGTTCAGATCGTTTATCTTCAATGATAGACGCTTCGGGCGACCACCTGGGCGGGTCAGCCGGATTTTCAACTAGTGACGGACTCAGTAAGAGTTTCTTATATCCAGGAGGAAGTCGTAACAGTGAAACCGGACGATCGTCCAAAACTCTTTTAGCCTCGTCTAAGAAGGGACAACGGTGGACGGCGTGATCGCCTTCACACAGTTTACAAGGAAATCTGCACTTTCCTTTTTGTCCAAGGGCTTCACTTTCACTAGTCGACGGTGTGCTTTCAACATGATCATCAGAGGTTGACGACACCGAGTTGTGCAAACTAGGGGACCAGTCCCTTAAGATCCGAGGGATGCAGGGACAATATTTGTGATAGTGGTCTCCTTTGCAAATGACACATGTCGATTTAGGCCTGGTCGGTGCAGTGTGTGGATTTTCACTAGACGACGCTTGGTTGCCCGTTTTCGCCTTTGGCTCCTTCTTCTTCTTCTCTTTCTTCTTCTTTTCCTTGGCTTTACCAACCTCATCAAGCGAAGAGGAAGAAGGAGAGAAAGAATTGGATGAAGTAGAGGGTTGGGAGGTAACTCTGGAATTTTCTAGTTGCTGACTCGATTGTTCAGGAATTGCGGTGTTCTGAACAGCGGAGGTCGAGAAAAGCCATACGGGCAAGCCGATTGTCAATCCTGGAAGTGATAATGTGGCCATATGTGGTGCACCAACATCTCCCAAAGAGGAGAAGGGACTAGGATTTCCTCCAAGGGGAATTCCTTGGTTGGTGGACTCCATTTTCTCAACCTAAGACCAACGTAGGAAAGGTGGTGATTATTCCGTTTAAAATAAATTTTAGACGCTTTGACACAACCTTTTTTTTCAATTTTAAAGAATCGAGAAAAAACAAAAGATGACTCTAGTCGCCTTCGATTTTTAATGAGCCTGAAGTGACAAGTGCTCAGATGGACCTTTTCCATTAAGGAGTCTGAAAAGGAATGAAAGGTACTGCTCTGGAACTCTAGGCAGAGGGATTACCAAACCAATCACAAAACTACAGAATACTTTTTACGGTACGATAGTCAATCTTCCCGAATGCTGTGTTCAGTGCTTTGCGATCGATAGGGCAGTAGACATGGCTTCCTATGGATAAAGATTAAGCCTATTGTGGTCTCCCAAAATATACTCAACGGTACGTGGGAGCACAAGTTTGTACTGGCACTTATCATCTCAAACTGGAGGAATCACCCAACCAATAGTGAGAACAACAGTTACCATGCTTTATGACGCCAGAATACGTCTCTAGCCTAGACTTCTAGATGTTGTGCGTTAGGTTCCAAAGCGTTGTTAGATTCATTAAATTTATTTTATAGTTGATCTTGCTTAAGAAATTTGCCTTTCAGGTTCACCGCGTGATGTAGATGTACAATTCCTAAAATGCAATCTAAGATGATAAACATTCGTTTTATCTTCTTTGTGCAATGAAAATCCTAGCTACTAAGGAAAGAGAGACAATATTCTTTCAGCAAATAGCATAGAGCACACACTATATGCACTGTCCTAAATCAGACCAATGAAATAGTCTAAAAGCAAATGCACATGCATGTATTTGTTTTCAGCCTTCTTAATATGTGAATGATAAAAGAAAGCTAATGCACAAATCTAAATTATTTTCAAAGCGACAATTACTAACAAGTTTCTTTTCAAAATCAAAATGAAGACAATGACAACACTTTGCGATTTGGAAATGAAACTTGCTTTCGACACTAGAAAAACTACTAATTCAAATCAAATACAATAGTAACAGGGTAGTCGACTATCAAGAACAATCAGATTCTTTTCTATGACTGAAAATGACACTTGCGACACTTTCAAATCAAGAAATGACAGCACAATTATGTTACTTTTTTGCAAAGGAGAACTGAAAATGACTCAACAAATACACAAAAACATTTACAGTTCTTTCCACAATGGAGGCAGAATAACAGCAAGGAAAGGGGTTTCAAATAGAGGTGTACTGACTACAGGCAGCAAAATTCTTGAATAGATCTGAAAAGAGTGAACATAAACCAAAATTCAGGAAAAATGCCTAGTCTGATCAGCGCACCTATAACACAGTGAATTTGAAATACAGCGCACCTACTACACTCAGGAAGTGCACTCAATTTGAGATTCATAGAACAGACAGTGCGCTAGACTAGAAACGAGACTTTGCTTGGGTTCTGGGTCACAGTTTGCAGTTCAGTTCAGGGATTTTGGCCGAGCAAGTGGTAATCAGTAATTCGACAACAGGGGTAGATCTAAGGAAGTTACTAGAGCCACCACAAGGGAAATTAGAGCGTTTGTAAATCAGTTGTTTAATTCATAAAAAAAACCTGGAGATTGACTGAAGTGGCATTTATCCACTTTGCATTTGCATAGAAAATGCAGTTCGAAAGCTACCTGGCTCAACTTCAGGCTCCGTCTGTAAGTTTATAAAGTAAACAAATGTAGATAGACAAACAACCTAGTCGCTCCCCAGCGGAGTCGCCATTTTGTTACAGGGAAAAGTTTCTATGCAAAACTGCTAATCCCACTAAGGCATGGTAGCTATCTTAGAAACAAACAAAGTAAAACTACTTTCATTTTCCTTTATGAAAGATAGATGAGAGAAGAATAAAGGAGACCAACCTCTGTCTTGCGCTTGGTTCCTTGCTCGATTCCTCTCTCTTCTGATAGTCCTTTGCTACTTGCTTCCTTGTATACCCAGCTTTACAGAGTACCTGTGGAATCAAAGCAGCATAACACTATACAAGAACATGGATCTATTATCATAAACAATCTAGGATCAGATGTAAATTGACCATACAAATGCATAAAACATAAATCACACAAGAGTATGGAGGAAAACTTGAATAGCTTTATTGATAATCAAGAAAGAGCCAAGAGAGTTACAACCAGTTGTTCTGACCCAGCATCATCCTCTCAGCAAGTGAGCCCTTCTTCACCTCATGCAAAGCTTAGATCACCCAACACTATGACGTTGCCTCAAGAAACCAACAACAATTCCTTACAAGATGCAAAATTCCAGCCTCTGGATCTCTAGGATGAGGGATCCATATATAGATGTTTGTAAGGGAGATGAGTCAGCTTGTGATTTCATTAGTGTCTTCCCTCTAATAGTTCTTTCTTCCACTTGGAGATTTATGATCTCTTACTCATCCTTAGTCAAATTCAGAGAGGCAAGTGTCACAGGAGAAGTTTCTGGAAGATTCCATGCTTCTCCACCTCGCCGATTGACACTGCCATTTGTCCCTTCTCTCCCATCGCACCCCATAGAAGGGCTTTTTGAAATGCAACGCACCCACTGAATGTACTTAGGTGAGATGCAAAGAACTTTGCCTATGGAGCAGGTGAAATGATCCTGTTTTGACCAGTTCTGAGTAGTTTTTCATGGAGAACTTCTGGGAGAAGCTGTAATCAGTTGACCTTGTTCCTTTAGGGGTTGGAACAACACTTTTAGGGACTTAGGAGCCCTTGGTTTATGGACATTTTATGCTTGGGGTTGTAGTGCCCAAAAATGTCTATAACACCGTTAGAGCTGATTATCTTTCCCAGTTTCCCTGTAATACCCCTTAATTCAACTTCCTTTCCTTCCGCATAAAATTTCATGAAAATTTCTTGAAAATTAAAAGTTATTGTACCCAAGTATTATAGCCATTGGAATCCTAGTACAACATCAGCACCTCCCATTGGAATGGAAAGCATTGGGCTAGTTAATACATATTCTACCATGGATAGCTTGGTATTATGGCACTTTCGAGAGCAATTTATTGTTCATCCATTTGCAACCATCTCTTGACACTCTGGTGATGGATATAGGAGGCAATTCAATTATTTTGCTACCTTACAATGAATAAAATTGTGGGTACTTCCTGAATCAATCAACACTATTACCTTCTTCTTCTTGATTTGTCCTTCTATCTTGATGGTTTGAGGAGTGGTAATTCCAGCCAATGCATTACAAGATATGGTCGAATTCATTTCTTATTTATTTAGACTTTGTTCTTGGAGTATATCCTCTTCTTTTTACCTTTCTTGCTCCTTTTCTTCTTCCTCTTCACAATCTATGTAGAATAATTTCTTCTCAGCACACTTATGACCTTTAGTGTATTTGCTATCACAACGGTAACAAAGCCCTTTCGCTCTTTTTTATTCCAATTTTTGTGGTGTCAACCTTATAGGTTGTGCAAGACTAGGGGCAACAACAATTCCATCTTTATAGTTGTGAGTGGTATGCTCCCTGGTTGCCATAATTTTTCTTTCCATTTTTCTTGCTAACCTAAATGCCTTCTCTAATGAATCAGGTTCCCAAAGGGGAACATCATGTTGGATATTATCCTTTAAAGTCCCTATGAACATGTCAATCCTATGCTCCTCTAGAATATTTTTTACCCTTATGTTCAATTTTTGTAACTCCTCAATGTGCTCCATTATTGAACCCTTTTGTTTGAGACTTATCAATTGGCTAAAAAAAGTGTTGCTTTTTGTATCCTCATAATGTGCTGTCAATTCTTCTATAAAAATTGCCCAAGTGATAATTTGTTTACAAGAGCAAAGCCATTGATACAATACAAATTTATTTGGTTCCAAATATAAAGTTGCAATACGTACCTTTTGTATGTTTTGCACATTATTGAGATCAAAAAATTGCTCCATCCGTAATATCCATGTCGCAGGATCTTTGTCATCAAACTTCTTCATATCAATTTTTGGAATATGGTGGGTCTTCGATCCAACATTAGAGTCTATGAAATCATGATTAACATTTCTTTTGTTCACATCATGAGTTTCCTTTACTACCCTTTCACCATTAGTAAGTTTTTCTTGTAGAAAATTTGTCAAATCTATCTTCAAATCTATTTTCAAATTGGCAATCTTAGCTTCCACGCCCTTTATCTTAGATTCCATGCCATTTATCTTAGCTTCTGTTAGCTTTTGTGAGAGTGAAATTTTTTGCACTTGGTCTTGTAATTTTGATATATCATGTAGCATTTCTTCCTCTTCTTCATGAGTCATGCTAGAGATTTTAGGTTGCTTACTAGGTGTTTGCATTTTCTTTCCTCGGGGCATCAGTTACTGATAATAATGCTCTACTATTCCTTTTGAATTCCTTCAAAAAAAAAATTCAAACCAAGCTTAAGCAAAAATTTAAAAAAATCTACACAACCTTTTTCACTTTGTAGGAGCTCGATATTGCCTCTGACATATCTATGTAATTTCAGATTATCTAGTTCTAAACTTGCAACTTGTAGTACCCCTCTGTGTCCTCTTTCCAATGCCACCAGTCTGATCCCAATTGGATTCTCAAAGGAAGAGTTATGCCAAATCTTGCACAGTGAACTGATTATAGACTAGTTCAGTAAAGCGAACTTGTACGACATGCCACGTGTCCCTGTTTCGACCTTTGGCTCTAAAAAATATATACAAGAAACTACAGTTCGTCCTATTTTTGTACCTTCTTATGAATTTTCAATTTCATGCCCATAGATAAAGTTATGATGATTTTCCCAAGGTCACCTGTTTGGAATGTAATTCAAGAGTCTGCAAAAGACCAACTTCCTCACATCATATCTCCGCAAATATAGCAAAAGCTCTGAAATTCGGACCCAAGCTTAAGTGTGATTTCTTCTCAAATGGTTTTTTTTTAGCTTCTATATCGTCACATAAAAAAAGTTAGAGCGAAAATTCCATGATGACCTATTTGGAGCAGCGAAACCTTAGAATCCAAGGCTCTGATACCAAATGTTATGAAACTAGCTCACAAAAAGATAGAAAAGATAGATCAACGCCTTAGAATTCAGCCTCTTCATGGGGGCAACCTCCTTTACATTACACAAATGAATGATTCCTTGATGATTCAAATAACAAAACCTTCTTTCTATATATAGGAGTCTAAGGAGTCACAATATAACCCAACCGACCTAAAAATAATAATATAAAGCCACAAAAATAACAATAGAGGGATTCTATGGGGCACAATAATAACAATATGGGGACAATAGGGGCACAACAATATTAATAAGGGATACAAATACAATAGTAATGGGGTAATCACTAGTATTATAGGGACCTACCATGTTGTCAAAGTCCCCAATATATCAGTTTTGAAATATTCCAGTAAATTCCTGATTTCTGCGCGGGTTACTCCTCCACCGGAGATCTTGTTGTCCCTTGGGAGCATGTCACATTCTGCTGGTTTTAGCCTTGTACTGCCTCTTGAACTCCTGATACACAAATCAATAATGTTAGCAAAATTTTCTTGATAGATGTCACCTTTACCCATAATATTTAGTGTTTCAACCCATTGTTCCTTCATTCCTTTAATTAATGTAGTTTTTAACACATTGTCAGGTAAGGGTAATGATGCATAAGGAGATCTCTGAAGATTATATTGAAAACGTTCAACATACTCTTCGAGTGTCTCATTAGGTCTGGCTACCATCTGAAATATTTCATCCTTTAATTCTCTACACCTACAATAATCCTCATATTTCTTTAGAAAAACACCTTTCATCTGATCTTAGTCATTTATAACACCTCCACCTAACCCCATAAACCATCATAAAGCTGCTCCTTTTAATGTGGATGGAAATAGTTTTAGCTTTTGGGGATTGGTTGTATAGTCATACCCCCGGCATAATACATCAAATTCAAACAAAAATGCATCTGGATCTTCCGATGTTAGGCCATGGAATGTAGGAATATGCTCGAGAGGAATGGCCTTCACAGGTGCATTAACTGCAGTATCTACAATGGGATATTGCAGTGTGGAGGAGGTGTTTGCTAGTTCTGGGCCATTTGATCAAATATGTGACAATATCCTTCTGGGATTTCTAAGGAGTTATTCCTAGGCTAACTAGAAGGAGTAGGAATGGCCTTAACAACACTTCCTTGGCCTCGGATGATGAGAGTTCCTTGTTGAACTAATATCCAGAGGGATCTTTGCTCTTAATGTTCTTTAGCTTTGTTCTAGATGATTTTGACAAAATTTCCCTTATCTAGGCTGCTTAGTGGTTGAACTTGTTAACACCCAGGTTGTTCCCTATGACTCCCAAGGGAATACGGCCGGGGTAACCACTAACCAATCTTTGGATCACTGTTTCTAGCCAAACTGTGATCAGAGAGGGCTCTCTCTTTATGATTTGTAACTGTTTATGGTAGGGTTTTAGGCTAGCTATTATGCACAGGTTTTGTTTATGTTTTTGGTTGATGAAACTCCTTTCAGATTTCAGTGATGTAGTTTTCAGAGAAGTTGAGTACCATTGGGCAGTGGAGTCTGTGGCTATATGTGTTTGAAACTGTGAGATGAAAGATGGGACTTACAGGGCCATTTGAGTGCTTAATAGAACAGTTTTTTGATTAAATGACTGGAAACAGGTAACACAAACAGTGAAAGCATTTAAGAATTTTCACTTATTGTTTAAATATTTCCAACAGACAGGTTTAAGAGAAGAAGACAGATGTCTCAGGGGCAAAAATTGAATCCCTGGGAATGTCTATCACAGCAAAAGACACAGTTTTGAAATGCAGCAATTAAGAATTACAATTCTGTCACTGTATCTGAGGAAAACATGTATAATAGCTCAGTTTGAGTCCAGGGTAATCATGGGTTAAGTCCTGGAACTATCCTTTCACCTTGCTATCAAGTGTAAAACATTTAAACAACAAAAGAGAACAAAAGACTCGAAAATATATAACAAAGAGATTTGAGAATACTTATTGTTTTATGCAACACCCTGGAATCCTGTAACATTCATCTTTCACCACAATACTTCAAAGTACACCAAGCCTTGGAAATTCCATTCTTCCTTTGTATTACTTCTCTGAAAATATTACAGTAAGAGAGAGTTCTCAAAAGAAAATTCCAACAACCCCTTCAACTGCTGTGAAGGGTGAATATATACTTGCGGTGATTTACAAAATATCTGAGTTCTGAGTTATCTCAGATTTAACATTCTTACCAACCACTTAAGATATTATGACCAAAATTTAATACAGCATTGATTACAGAGTACAGGCATTTCAATGCTCTGTCAGAAGATATTTTAGCCTTTGGAAACAGCTAAGTCGGTCGAGATATCCTGAATAAATGCTGGAAGACCTGTCTTTAAGGCTTGTACGCTGCATCCTGGACTTGTCACCTGTGATTGTGACTGCTGCTTGTGGTGAGTCAATGGTCCTGCTGAGTTGGCTCAGCCTCTGCCTCTTCCCTGTAGATATTTTTCTTCAAAATTGTGCCTGCGCATGTATGCTCATTTGCCTGGAGAATTAGCGCTACTGATTCTGGCCTGACAAAACTGTCTGTGTCAAATTTTTCCAGACATCCTGTGTGGGCAGTTGGTGTGCTAAGATTGCCCCTAGAGTTTCATCTTCTTCTGTGAATTTGAAGAAGTTAGGTGGTGTATCAAACAGATGCTCGACTTCATTCATGAGGAAAAATAGGTTCTCCACCCTGTCATACATAGTCTGCCCGGTGGCTGGCCCTGGCTCTGCTGATGTGCTGGGCGGTTTTGCAATCTCTGCTACTGCATGGGCATCAATTCTCTTATTGTAATTGTCTAGGGTGAGCAGTCTTCCTACACTGCTTAAAATGCTGGGGAGGCCTCTGTTCTGTAGTGGCACGAATTTTTCCAGGAATCTGTTGATTTCAGTCTGCATATCCTGTGTCCTCCTCTCCAGTGTTCCAACCAAGTTCCTCAATGTTATGACTCTTTTGGCTACAACAATTGTTTCTGTCCTGTTGGTGATTCCCATGACAGCTAATTGAGAGCTAGTCTTATAGTTCAGAATATTGATCATCCTAGTAGCAGCTTCTGGCATGTGTCCAAGGCTTGCCCTGGCTCTCTGTATTTCTTTGTTTGCTTTAGTGATGAGCACCATTTGCTCATCCATGGTCTCAATATATTGCCACTGGTTGGCAATGGACCGCCCAATGTTGCTCCATAGCACTGCTTTCATTTGAGCTGTCACTTTTTCTAGTGCAAGCTCTTTCTCCAGTTCAGTAATTCTCCTCTTAAGAGCTTTTACCTCTCTCTCCTTGGCTGCCTCATTCTGTTTGCTCTTGTCAAACTTTTCATTTACCTTAGCCAAGGTTTTCTTAAGTTCATCCAGCTCTTTCATTTGAGATTCCATGGCTTTGATCTCAGCTTGCAGCTTTTGCATGTCTAAACTAGTAGCCTATTCCGATGTTGTAGTTGTTGTTGCTGTGGATGGCGCTGTAGTTGGTGCTGTAGCTTCTGTTTTCTGAGGAGGAGGAGTAGTCTTTGGAGGGACTTCCTCAAGATTTATTATCACAGGAGGAGGCTGGGAGGGTTGGCCCTCTTCTCTTTGCTTCAGTGCTTCTTGTAGTGCTGCCTTTGCAGCTTCAGTTTGTCCTAGCTGGTCTTGAGTTCTAACCAGCTCTTTGTATAAGGATACCAGCAGGTCTGTAGTATCCTTTTCTTGCCTTTGCTGGGCAACTTCATCTGTTTGTGGATGGATGGTGGCCGGGAGTTTGATTTTCTTTCTTAGGGCCGCCATGTCTGCATCCCTTATCTTCAGGAGTTCTTGGATGCCTTTGACATCTTTAGGATCATGCCCTATATCTATAATTACCTCTTCCAAGGACTTGATCCTGTTGTCCTTGGCTTGTGATGATGCTCTTTCTAATTCCAGCTGAGAAGCTGTGTTATCCAGGCTGCTCTTTAGTTTGTAGTTCTCCAATGTCTCATCTGCCAGGCAGGCATACACCATTTCACCAGTTTGTTTATGTAATTCAATCTTGTCCATAGGGTGTATGTCTTTGGCAAGAACCTCCATGTTGGTTCTCAGATAGTCTGAGGTGGACTGAGGATGCAGAGTTGTGGGCATGAAGTGGCTCATTATCATTTTTCCTTCGCTCACATCGAAAGCAGACATGAGTCTCTGCTGGTTGCTAGGAGCTAAGTTTAACAAGTGATTATACAGCTGCACTTTTATGGGATCACTCCTCCTTTTGATGTCAATGAATTGCTGCTTTATACTTGACTGTCCTTCTCTATGTTGACCGGAGGAGCTGACCTCTCCTCCCATAGTCATGTCATGTCCACGCTGAGATGAGCTGGCCGAAAGTTCTCCACTGGGTGGGCCCATGCCCATGGCTTGCCTTACTGCTATGTCCTCCTCTTGGGAGTCATTCAGTCTTTGTCTCTTCTCTCCTCTGATGAAGGATGAGGTCTGGGGGGTCTCTCTCTCCCTTTTCCTGGTCAAGTCCTCCTTCTGTGGTGTTTGGAGGACTGAGGTGTCTACATTGGTGTCTGTCCTGGGAGGCACCTCTGTTTGGGGCTGCTGCTCAATGTAACTAGGTAGATCTGTCCCCTTTTCCTGCTGCAAGGGCTGCTGTTCACTGGACTGTGCTTCTTCTTGTTGCTGCCCCAGTTCTTGCTCTTCCATTTCTTCTTGCTGCTGTAGCAAGGTGTCAACTTGTTCTTCTGTCAATATAGGTGGTTGTTCCACCTGTTTTCCTTTGTCTTTGCTTGCTGCCTGGGGTGTCTTCTCAGTAGTTTGCTGCTGTGCTGCTGAAGATTTAGCAGCTGTTCCAATTTGCTTTCTGTAGGAGAGGGGCACCTGTCCACAAGTTTCCAAGTCAGCTTCTTTTTGCACATTCCTAGCTTCTTTCTCAAGTAATTCTTCCTTAGTGACTTGTTCTACTAGTGTACCCTCTTCCCAATCTAGTGCATTGGCATACTGTTCAATTTCATGTTGTCTTTTATGTGCATAGTTGCCCAATTTGTATCTAATTCTTCTGAAGGAGATAGAATGATTGGGGTCATAGGGAATCCATTCAAAACTGGTCTGCAATCTGAGGCCTTCCAGTATGTTGTGTGCCTCTTTCCACCCTTCCTCTTTCCTGTTATATAGGAAGGAACCTAGCTGGTTTCTTACCTTCAATTGTGACTTCTTGTTTCTACTCTGAAAGTGAAGGTAATCTGAGTTCCCAAACTGCCTGAAATATTCTAAGGCAAAAAGCCTCATGGGGACATACCTTGGCAACCTAAATGGGTTCAATTCACAGCCATATATCCTAATGACTGTGTGGTTCTGGTAGAAGTACCAGTTGCCAATATTATAAGATTTGTTCAAATGTAGAATCCTCTTCATATCATCGGTTAATCTAGGAGGAGGAGTACCTTGCAGAGCTGTTAGGGCTGGATGAACAAATAAATCAATAAACTCACAGTATGTATAGGGTGATACTGAGGTAGAATGAAAGACAGAGGTCCAGAAAACAACTGATCTTGGGATTCCTTGGGCATTGAGTGGCCTCAAAGGAACTGAGAAGGTATCTGGCTGGTAGAAAAGGAATAAATGATATATATAGGAGGAGTACCTGAACAGTCTCTCCCTTTTCAAATTCATGAACTGCTCATGGATTTTCTCTGCTATGTAAGTTGCATAATCATACTGCACAGCTGGAGGCTTACCAGGGGCAAATATAGACAGCATTGCCATTATGCTGTCATCTACATCTTCCAACCCCCTGAATCCTAGGACATAGCCAATTAGATCCACCAACATTCTGCCCAACTCATTTAGATATTGGTACCCAATAGGAGGGGTTCTGACTGTTTCAGAGCCTGGTGTGACAAACAGTTGGTTGATTTTGACAATCTGGTCACTGGACAGCTTGCTCCCTCTGTTTATCAGATTCTGCATAGATAGAGGGGTCAATTTCTTGGCTGTATTGAAGCGCAGCATCTGGTTTATGCTCTCTGGGGTGATCTGGAACAGGACTAGGCCTGTGGGGCTCATGACTGCTCTTTGGCTGGGGTCATAGCATTCCTGGCAGCTATAAATGAGCTCTGGCATAGGATTGACTTGGGGAAGGTTGTATATGGGCAAATTTGACTCCCAAATCCCCAAGATATCTGCCCCACTGAGGTGCTGGGCTCTTAATTCATTCAACATTTGAATATTGTACTTGGTTCCCATAGGGAACCAATCTAGCATTTGGTAGTCCATGTCTCCCAGGGCTTTCCATGCTAATTCCTGGTGAGGAGCATTGATGGGCTTAATATTGAGTGCAATAGGGGTCTCCATAGCTCTTTAAGTTGCAAGAATTGCAGGTGGACAGGTGGAATGATAAAAACACAGTCTGGAGGCAGTTCTCTGTGGAAACAGTTGATGTTTTGAGTATCCAAGGGGAATTCTCTCAATAGCAATTGAAATACTACTGGAGTCTAGTGACAGAACTTCTCTGTGGTCTAACTGAACTCTCCAACCGGGTGAATTATATTTATTAGGAGCTCTGCCGGGAAAAATGGTGAATTACAGTGGCTTTATGTGAATTGCAGGTTTCTAAAGCTCTGCAGGTACTTCTTGGCCCTCACAATGACAATGGTGGATGAGCAAATGGAAATGAACGGTGCAAATAGCGTTCTTTATGGTTCTACTATCCCTCTGAGCAATTTCAAGCTTAACGAAGGTCGTATGTAGGGCGAAACGGTCTAAATACCTGTAATTCGATGAGCAGAGGTTGAAGCAAAGGTGCACGGTTGCTGCTTGAGGAGGTTGCCTGGGCTAATAGACTGGTTGGCGAAAATTGGAGTGCAAACGGTCATGCAGAGCGTCCAACAGAAATAACAGTGAAAGTGGTAAAAAACACGGGAAAATTGGTAAATATGGGTTATTTTACCAATTTGGCGCTTTTTTCTGCTGACGTCAGCATGACGTCATTGGTGGGTCATGGTGAGGTGACGTCAGCTGACGTCATCGGGCGACGTGGCAGTGGGTGACTGGTCAAAGGGGCGGTGAGGTGGCAACCCAGTCGGCAGTGAGGTGGACCAATGACAAAGGCAGGTACGCGCAGATAAGGACGTGGCGGCGAGTCAGCGACGGGTAGGTGGCAGTCAAACCGCAGCGGTTACGGTTAAGGCCTTAACCGCCGCGGTTTCTCGGGGCGGTTTAGGTACGGCGCAGAGGGTGTCAGAGTCAGCTCCGAGATGGTTCATCGGTTGACGCGTGGAGGAGGCGTGACAAGGCGCAACGTCACTTTCCCGGAGGTTAAAGTGCCGCCATCGGATGCGCTCCGATATTGATGTGGACCGTCGGATCTTGGGGCCTTGATCCGACGGTGGGCGGAGTATGGAGGTGCTCGGGTTATATGCGGGCGGGGAACTTTAGGTTTTATGGGTTTTTTATTGGTTTTTTCGAATGTTTTTTCATTAAACCCATAATGCGCTAACCCTTTGGAAATGCGCCAGAGGCGGGTTTTTTTTTAACTTTGGTTATTTTTTCAAAGGATTTGAAGGCGGAATAGGGTTTTGTAAGGGTTTTCCAATGAAAATGGTGGTTGGAGGAGCAGTTTGACTTGCAGCAAGGGGGAATGGGATGGGACAGGTTCACCAAAGTGACCAGATGTCACTTTGGTCCCTTTTGAAGACCATATGGCTATAATGCCAAGGGGAGGGAGTATATATAAGATTTGGGGCTTTGTACACCTTAGTGTTAGTATTATTAGGGGAAGGGGTAAAATAGGGGAGTTATATAGTAAAATTAGAGGTTAATATGAATGAAGGGAGCAAATGAAAGGGATTTTACTGAGTTTATCTGAAATTGACTTGGTTTTGAGAGTAGATCAAAATGAAAAGATCTTAGACAAGAAATGTGGATTCTGAATGAACTAGAACCATCATAAAACCATGATCTCTCTCCATAAATCTCAGCTGAAAGAAAGGGGGTGTTAGTAATGGGATAAAGGGGAAAAGGGAAGTTAGTCATGCTCCTGCTGTAGTATTTTACTTTGCTGTCCATCATCACCATTTCTGCAATGATAGGACTCACTTTCTGCGACCCCAACTACCTACCCAGCTGCTTACCTAGCATTTTTTGTTTCTCCATAGAGGGTGCATTTGGACTTGCAAACCCTTACTTGCCTTTTCTTTTCTTTGGCTTTTTCTTTTTTCTTTTCTATCTACTTATACCCTTATCACTTCCAAGGTCCCACATTAAGCTGTTGGGAACCTTTGCTTCTCTACCTAGACTACTTGTCTGCCAAGATTAAACAGTTTGGACAGACTTCTTTCCCTATTCTACAACTCAAAATTGAAACATGGCATGATCCAGATTAGACTGTTGAATCATCCACAAAATTGAAATAAGGTCCTCAGTACTTGAAACACTTAACCCAGCTCTTGCTTTCTAGGAAATATGGGATCTTTGGGATACCAGAGCAGAGCATATTTGGCTTTTCTCTTGCCAATCATGAAATATGAAACCTATTACTATAGGTATCCAACAGAACTACTCCAAGAGGAGATATTGGTTCTTCTGTTTCCCCTGTTTCTCCTCCTCCTTCATAGAGATTATGAAGGTTCCCTTCTTGTAAATATTTTGGGCTAGAATTCTCATTTTCTTGAAAATATTGCTCTTCTGTTTTGCTGTGCACCTCAACAAAGGCTACAGATGATCATTCTATGGTCTGAAGGGAGCTAGTAGGTTGTCTAGAAACAACTTTTCAAGGACCTACTGATGGCTGAGTTTCTGCTTTTTTAATGATATCGTCTATAAAGGTCGATCGGCCAAGGGTCGCTGGTCCCTTAGCTTTATCAGGTTTGGGTAGTGCTTTTGGATTCTTTTTAGGCTTTTTCTGCTTAGTCATGCACACAACTCAAATACTTATTTCTACTCAAGGTAATCAACAAATATGCAGGAAAGCGGGCGGGGGAGCAGGGTTGTTACATGCTCCATATGTAGGTTCTTACTTTCTGTTTTTAATACCCAATTCTCTCCTAGCAAGAACTTATCAAATGCACACTACTCTTATTTAAAAAAACAAATGGCTACACTCTCCCCGGAAACGGCGCCAAAATGTTGAGTGATAAAAGGTGCCTTTTTAACCCTTATTTATCCCACATAAATTATCAATCCAGGTACGATTTTTTATGTCAAGAGTTTACTCAGTCTCAGGTGATAACTTGATTAAAGAGTAATGTTTTCTAGTTTGCAGTACAATGCTAAATACAAGAGTAAACAGATGCTGGAAATAGAATCTACTTGTAATTAAAAGAAACCTTAATGCTGTGAAACTTAAATAATTCATTCAAAAAACTACAACAATTTATCAGTCAAGGATGCAATAATGATAACTCTTTCCTCTCTCAACTGATATAAATGAAATCAATTATAAACAAGATCTTCAATCTGAGAACTTAGACGGTGATAGTCAATGTTATTTACAGTTATTGACCTTTCAATCCACACCAGAGAAAATAACTGGAAATGGCAGTTCAATTGGAAATGCTTACTAAAACACACTTGTTGCACTATCAATTAAAAGGTGAAAGCAAATCCTTGAAGAAACGGAACAACAACTAAGTCTATTGGAAAACTGAACAGTAAAGCTTAACATAACAGAAATGAATTGAACATCAAAGCTTACTCTCAATGAATTGAACAACAATATGAAATATAATGGAATAGTAAAGCTAATTAAATGGAAACACACATCGATTGTAAACTAAATTGAAACAACAATCTTATCCTAGGAGAATGAACATCAACCACAAGTATAAAGGAGTGACAATCACAACTATAATTGAATGGTAGTTAAATGAACAACAATCACAACTGTAAATGAACAACAGATTCCGAATTAGACAATGCAATATTATTTCAGAATGAACAGCATGACATTTTAGGTTATGAATAATAATATTGTTATCCAATTATGATTTCAATATGATAGAGCAATTCAGTGAAATGTTCCAAAACAAAAGATTAACGAATAAAGCAAGTTAAGGAAATGCAAAGGAAATCAAACCACACACAACTGTAATTGTAAAATAGTGATACAAGAAGCAAGTGGATCCACTAGGGTCGGGCCCTTAGCCACGAATGAAGCACTGATGAGTTTACTCTAGGATCAGATAATGGAACAACAACTGAGTTATATATTAATCATATATGGAAAATTTTACGACTATCGCTCTTCAAAGAGAGTCGATGATAAAAGTCGAGATTACAATAGTAAGTTCTACAAATTGATAATAATTTATGCCCCTTGGGCTACAAGTGTTGTCCCTTTTTATAATGGGCAGGCAGAAGTATCAAGAGTACAGATAAGTCTTGAAGCAGTGATCCCTCAGCATCAAAGGATCTTGAGGGATTCGCTATATCTTTGATCTCCAATTTATCGGTTTGTCTTCTTGTGCTGATGCCACATTTTCTCTTCCTTTTCCTAGACCATGCGCTCCGATCTTGATCTCCCTGTCTGGATACGAATTCCTATCGAAGGGAAAATAGTTGCTTCTACTTTGTCTTTTCCTCCCGAATAGTGATTTTTTATTTCCTTCACTTTCTATATAGAAAGAGACAATAATTAGTTATTTTATATCAATCACAAATATCCTTAATTCTATCATAATTCTTTAACATATTACCATCTTAGAATGTAAAAGAGTTATGATTCCAAGAAAAATATAAAGAAATAAATGGTAAATACATACCTTTTCCATCGCTCAATAAATAGTACTGTCAACTAATGGAGTGTCACCTCCATCCTCAAGGCGGACCCCAGACAGAAAAGGAGTCGGTGCTAGCTTGTAGTTAGTCATGTGAAATCTCTCGAGGAGATCCCGTGCATACTTAGCTTGAGAGAATTTGATGCATGTGGCATCTTGGCTGACCTCAAGACCAAGAAAGAAGTGTAATGGACCCATGTCCATCATCAAGAATCTATCATGCAAGGTCCTCTTGAATGCAGCAATGGTTGAAGCCGAGCTACAAGTGATCAGGAGATCATCCACATACTAAACTAAGATAAGAAAAGAGTCATGTGTCGTGAGCATGTAAACATTTAGATCACACTTACATCTTTCGAAGTTTTGTGATAAGAGAAAATAATCCATCTTCGCATACCAAGCTCTCGGGGCCTGCTGAAGGCCATAGAGAGACTTCTTCAGTGTGTAGAACAAAGATGAATCATGAATGAAACCATGTGGCTACTCCATGTAGATCTCCTCAGATAGGTCTCCATGAAGAAAGGCATTCTTCACATCCATCTGATGTACTTCCCACCCCTCGGCAGTCGCAATGGCAAGTGCAAGGTGTATGGAATCCATCTTTGATACTGGAGGAAAGGTCCCATCATAATCAATGCCATGCACTTATTGGAAGCCTTTGGGTACTAGCCTGGCTTTCTGTCTGGTGATTTGCCCATCTACAACACTCTTAGTCTTGTATACCCATTTGCATTGGACAAGTTTCCTTCGTGAAGGGAGGGGGACTAGATCCCACGTCTAGTTCGCGAGGAGGAAGTTGTACTCCTCCTCCATGGCAGACTCCCAAGAGGGATGCCCAACAACCTCATCATAAGACTGCGGATGAGAAGACTGAACCAAATGACAATGTCACGATGGCTTTGGTTCAATGGTAGTGAGGGTAAGATAAGGCTCAATAAACTTTGAGCTAGTCCTCCACGGATCAGAATTATCCCCCACAAGACCATTTCTAGCAGCTAGGTGGTCTTGTGCATATATCTCACTTAAGCTCCTTGTTCTCTGATTTATGACAGGGGAATCTTATTCACTGTTGGAAGCCCGATCTAGCTTGGATGTGGATCATCATATGAATGGAATAGATTTGTATCTGAAGACTCTGTCTCTACATCTACATGCTCTACTTCGGCCTCTGCATGCTCTGTATCTGCATCTGAGTGTACTGAGTCATCAACTCAATCATGAGGTAGATAAAAGGTGTCTGCATGCGGCAATTGAGGTGCATGTGAGAGACTTTCCTCAAATTGGACACTTCGCTCAATGATGAGATTGTCCATAGAGGAAATCAAGAGTCGGTATCCCCTCACACCATCAGGGTATCCAATAAAGATGCACTCAATTCTCTATGGATCAAGAGCTTTCCTCTTTTCAGAGGGGATTCTGGTCCATGCTCGAGAGCCGAAAACACGAAAGTGGGTGACCTCCGGTTTAGTGCTGCTCGAAGCCTCAAAGGGGGTCTCATCCTTGATAGACCTATGAGGAGATCTGTTCTAGATGTAGTTAACACAATTAAGTTCTTCAGCCATAGGTTATAAGGTAGTGACTTAGCATGCAGCATGCAGAAAGCCATCTCTTTGAGAGATTGGTTCTTTCTCTTAGCAACTCCGTTCTGTTGCGGAGTGTATGGAACTGTGTGCTGCAACTGTATGCCGAAGTCAAGGCAAAGGTTTTGAAGTGTTGCGTTAACATATTCCCCCCCATTTTTTGTATGAACGGCTTTGATCTTTCTCTAAGACTATGTTTCAACTACTACTTTGAAATATTCAAAGTGTGTAAGAACTTCAGATTTAGCCTTGAGAAGATACAACCAAGTATACCGTGAGAAATCATCAATAAATGTAAGCACATACCTTACTTTGTTGATGGAAGGATGAGGAAAAGGCCCCATGAGATCACTATGGATTAGTTTCAGAGGAGAGAATGGTCTGTGAGTCTTGCTGATGTGAAACTTTTCTCTAGGATGTTTGCCAAGGACACACCCTTCACAAACTCCTTTGGAGAAAATGATATTTGGCAAGCCTTCCACCATCTCATGCTTGCTTAGCTATTGCATATACCTGTAATTTAAGTGACCAAACCTCTCGTGCCAAAGCCTACTACTATCATCAGCATGTGTAATCAATAAGGAGGATTCAGATTCAATAAATTCAGAAAATGTATACAATCTAGCTCCATTGTTTACCTCATTGGTTGAAATTTTGGAGCTGGTATGTAGGTCATATATGTTCATTGTATTTGGACTGAATTCCACTTTCTTTTCAGTGCCAGAATGAGTGATGTCATAAACTGAAATTAGGTTTACCGAAAGTTTTGGAACATGAAGCACATCTTCAAAGCTTCCGTGTAAAAGTTCCACTCTACATTTTCTGATGACTTCAATAGGTGAGTCATCTCCCATGAGGAAGGGAGGTCCTTTGCATGCATCCAAAGAGGAATAGATTTCCTTTGCAACATCCATATGATGTGATGCACCAAAATCTATAATCCATGCATGAGGGGAAGAGTTAATTGCAACTAAAGCATGAAAATTGTTACTTTTCCCATGTGGCGGATCCTCAGTTTTCTTCTTGGCACCCTGAGGGATGTGGTCCCCAAGGTTGTGCTTCTGAAGGATTTCTACCATTTGGTCAATCTGTTTTTTCATGCAAGAGGATTCCGGATGGAATCCTAAGTGACAGTAGGTGCATTTGTCTCCTTTCTTCCATTTCTCATTTTTGGAGCGGGAGGAGTCATTGAAGGGCTTGGTGTACCCTTCCTTCTTTGGATGGCAATGCATTTTTCCCTTGTCTTTTTACTGCCGATTTTTCTAATTTGAATTAGATCTGTGATTTTTATTGTGGCTGTCGTCATGCACAGCAAGTGCATGTGCTTTTGGAGGTTTGATTTTCCCCATGCCAATGAGTTTATCTTGGTCAAAAGTGAGGGACTCCATGTACTCTTTGAGAGAATGCATAGCGTAGGATTTACCTTTTGTGAGCCTTACTGAATGAAATGTAGATACAAAGATGGATTATTCTCGTACGAGCTTTGACATAATAGAGAGAACTTGGCGACTCTCCTCCTTGGATTTGTCAATTCCACAACCCTTGGGTTGCAGCAATAGATCATTATATTTGGTGAAGAAGTCTTGAATTCTGTCATAGTTCTGTGGATCCAATGAGAGCAGCTCCACTTCGAGCAGATGTCCTTTCATCTCATCCTGTTTACTGTAGAGTTCTTCAACCTTTTTCCAAATCTCATTAGGAGTACTACAAGCAGATAGATGAAACTGCAACTCTGAGGAGATGCACATGCATATGGATCCACGGACCTCATCCATGCGGTTAAGGTATTTGGATTTCTCTATGGCTAAAGAGGGTTCCACTTTTGCAGCCATGGTAATCCTGTATCACCCTTTCTCACGAAGGTATCGAGCCATTTGGTCCTTCCATTCATAAGAGTTGTATGGTGTTAGGTTTGATGCTTTAGGAAACTCAATTTTTTTGTCGATCTTCGATTTTCAAGCTATTATACCTGCAAAATAAAGTACTAGTGCGCCTTTTATATAGCACCCTGTGGGCTCTCGTACCATGTAAATGTGTTAGAAAACCTGCAGAGATGAATCTAGCTAGCAAAGGTTGAACACACAACTTTGCAGAGAAAAAACACTAAAAAAAATCAAAAGAACAAAAAGAATTATTGATTAAGAGAAAATAGGTTACAATGCTCATGATATACTACATGAGAGTCAACTAATATGCATCATTGGGTGAAGATGCCAAGGTAATGTGCCATAGTGGTTATCAATGAGAGGACTCGACACCTACAACAAGTTCCAAACAGAACTAGCGAGTTGCGGAGTGAAAGGAGGAGTAAATCGTGGAGTAAATCATGCAGAAAGGATCTTGCATGTAGTCCCATGCATGCATGGACAGTCAAAGGCTCCAATCTAGTGAAGATTCCAATATTGAAGTCTTGCATGTCACTGAATGCTCTAACTAAGTGTCTGCATGTGCGAGTAATGAAGGTCCTAGGTATGTAGTAC
Organism: Pinus tabuliformis; assembly: GCA_031772625.1. Taxonomy (NCBI): domain Eukaryota; kingdom Viridiplantae; phylum Streptophyta; class Pinopsida; order Pinales; family Pinaceae; genus Pinus; species Pinus tabuliformis. The sequence continues at coordinate 403,849,225 of CM062818.1, read as the reverse complement.
CTCCAATAGGACATAGTCTCTTAATGCTGCCATTGCTTTAAGATCATTCTAAGAATAGGAGGTGAATGATAGTCGAGAGTCGATTTGATGTGAGGTGTTTATGCACTCCATAAAGTTGATCCAAGTATTAATGCAAGGTAGGTGTTATCCAAGTGTTGATCCATGTTTGGTCAAATGATGCTTAGCTTTCTTTCTACTTGAGTGTCTACCACTCCCAATACGATCCAATCTCACAATCTCACGTACCAATCATTCCCACCTATCGTACCAATCATTTCAGATCACCTCCCCTTCATTCACAATATCTATCATTCCCGCCTATAGTACCCATCATTTCAAATCACGTCCCCTTCATTCACAATATCTAGTCCCCCTCATTCCCATAGAAATTAGCCCTCTTATTTAATCTTATAGTATGGCCCCATCATTCACAATTCCCCCCTTCATTCGCAATAGAATGCCCCGATGAAGAGTCCACATTACACATTTCGCCCACAATCTAGCGTTCAGTGAGCCCGCAACAGACAACACTCTGACAAGAATCACGATGACATGGCATATGACGAGGACGTAGATGTTTGATCACACATTACACTTTCTCTTCCCAATCCTACCATTATGCCTTTCTGCCCTTCCCCATTACCTTATGTATTATTCTCTCAGTTCCCCCATTCTGTTCAATATGCATCCTCCTAGTCTCCCATTACGCCAGCTTCATCCATGCATCCACACCATCCATGCATTCAATTACATCCGCAAGAGCACACATTAGAGTTGACACCGGAATCTAGATTGATTGATTCACTTGATGGCACACAAAGTTGGTTTTGGGACGGTCCAACGGACAGAGTGATCGATACACACCCGCATAGTACAACACACGGTATGCCACATGGCACGGTATGGGACACAGTATGGAACGTGGCACATGGTAAGGCACTAGACATTGCAGTTGTCTATAACGCGACTTTTTGAAAGTCTTTCCGGCGGGTTTTTCCGGTCGAAATCCGGCAGGAATTTATTGGAATTGCAAGTTTGATAGCTAGTTTCTGCACAATGAAAGCGTCCGAGGGGTTTTCTATGGTGCTGAATCTAAATATGCAGTTAAAAAACCATTTTAACTGCAACAAATCAAGATTTAACCTCAATTTCTTCCGCCGGATTCCGTCACCGGAATCTCCAAAAAGTCGCATTATAGACAACTCCCTAGACATTAACTACAGTGGACTTGAGGTTCAGGTCCCTATGTCTTCTTCGTGGGCTTTTTATCCAAATCTCAAGGGATAGGAGGTTGATAGAAAATACACTAACCATAGTAGCATGAGGATCCACTGGGTGTGATTCGAACAGTTTGAATAGAGCCGCTTGATCAATAGAGAACAAAGGGTAGGCTCGTTGATGAAAGAACAGAGTTGATTTTTGGACACAGTGAGTCTAGAATTGAGTGCTATTGGGAACGGATATGCTCACTAGGGATGGTGGAGAATTGTAGGGATGGTACGAGATAGGCCCCCAAGCAGTGTTGTTTGTTGCAATGCGGGTAAGCGTAGTAGGGTGGGTAGAGTAGAATGGCGGGGCATGATAAGCTTTGCTGTTCGGCCCCTTCCTTTCTAGCTTCCCTTTCTTTCGGTCTCAAGTGAAGCGTCCCTTTCAGTCAAGTCCATACAGGTAATTGTTGATACAGGTCTCTCTCATTCGGTCCCTCCTTCGCTGTTAGTGTTCACTCTCATTCGGTCCCTCCTTCGTTGTTAGTGTTCACGCTCTTGTTCACATACGGTGTGATTCAGACGCCCGTTATTCCTGTCAAGTTCAAGTCGCCAGTGCAAGCAATCAAGCTCAAGCAAGCAAGAAGTCAGTCTCATTGGCCGGTGCAAGCAAGCTCGCTCATTGGCCAATGCAAGCAAGCACAGTGTCATTTCCCACCGTCGGGTTCGAGGCTTCTTCGTGTGTCAAGAGGGGTAAACGCAAGGGGGAACTAAATGAATCACTCTTGTTAGGTCGGTCTCATACCGGTACCCCTTCCTTCCTTCTATTATTTGGTGGTGTGTGTGATTCAGATCTTTATTCGGTCTCATAACCCCATGCCTATCATGGTGGGTTGGTATCATAATCGTACCTTTCCCTATCGTGTATGGCTCGCTTATTAGCCCTTCCCTGTCCTCGTTGGTTGTCTGGTTGGCTCTGGTTGTTGTTAGTGATGGGGAGCGGACAGTGATGCGGTAGCCTCTATATCGAGGGCAATCTAAAATATGATCTTTCTTTCTTGATTAAGAGTTCCCCCTTCCTTACCTTATTTATGGGTGTTATGAATCTCCTTATTTGGTCTCACTCAGTCAATGTTCCCTCTCTTTGTTTGTGGGTAGTAGGTTCATTCTTTCCTTCATTCCTATACAGGCCCTTCGAACAAGATGTTTTTTATTGCATAAAAAGTGCTTTTCCTAATGTGGGTTCCCCTACTAGCATAAGTAGGAGGATAAATGGGTATATGTGGACCATGCTCCATTATATTGAGAATAAAATCCATTTGTAGTGCTCGATGAGGTATGATGCCACAAACGGAAAGAATTACAAAAATGATTGGTGGTAGAGAGTTGTGAAGGCATGTTGAGCTAGCTACCTGTGCTCCCATGGCTCCAATGAATGTCTTATTCATCTTATTCAAGCTGAGATGGGTAACACTTTTCTTTCTCCTTCCTCTTGTTGGCTATGGAAGTGGGCATTTTACAAGGGCGTCCCCTATCATATAGAAACTCCCATAATGGAAAAGGTGAAAATATATATGTGATTTTCTATTTGGATTATTCCTCTAATTAATAACATTTCTTTTAATGCATGGACTAAGATATTCCTTCCCTATTAAGTTCTATGGGGCTTACTATAAGGCTAGTATTTGGATGATGGACTAAAGCAATTAGAGCTTATAGAAACAATTAGTAGTTCTTCACTGCAGGGGATGGGATCAATATCTCTATTCTATCTCTATTGATTGTGGAAATATGGAGAGAATAAATAATTACATATATAATTTACCCTATCTATTCTCCCATTGTATTAGCAATTGAACCGTCCGGAAAGGTGAAACGTAGATATGGCAATATAAATGTATATAAATGTCTCTATTTCAAGATCTAGAGAGAGGTTTCAATATTTCTATCGTGTAGTAGTATTGAGGTGTATATCTTGAATCTCGAGATGTGTTAGGCAATCTAGCTAGAGATGTTAGGTTAACTTAATGAAAAGGTCATGTTCATAAATTAGCCTTAGCCCTATGGACTTCCGGTAGCCTCTTTTTCCCTCCCATGCCCTAAGGTGTCTTAAGAGTGAAAGCCATAAGATAAGGCGGTCCACTTGCGCTATTTAGCCTCACTACTAGCCCCCACTTGCCTTATTTTAGTACGGGTAAATGTATGTCATTGTACAAGCACTTAAACAATGGAGAAACTACATCCTAAGCCAATAGATGGTTATTCACATAGACCACAAGCCTCTACAGTTCGCTCCTTCGTAGTCTAAGTTGCAGACAAAAAAAACAACTGAAGTGGATTAGTTACTTACAAAAATTTGAGTTGTTAATTAAAGCATAGAAAAGGAAACGCCAACGCAGTCCTTGATTGCCTTAGTCGACCTCCAGTCGCTTCACTTATTACAGTGTTGGCTTATGCACCATTATGACACCATGACTTGGCCTCGGTTGTATGAAGAATACATTGATGTTTCACCAGTATATCAACAACTCCAGATGATGAAGTGGATTTCCTTAAACTACCAGTTAAAGCACAATTTTCTCTATAAGATATCACAACTTTGTGTACCTCAAGGTGAGCACCGACAGAAGCTTATATCAGATGCACACTACAGCAAGATAGCGGGCCACTTTGGAGTAGCTAAAACTCTTAAAGTACTGCAGAAGTAGTCTTTCTATTGGCCTTGACTCAAGTCGGATATCAACCAATACATCAAGTCATGATTGGTTTGTGCCATCACCAAGCCACCTAACCGACGACGAGGTTTGTACACACCCCCTACCTATTCCATATAAACCATTGCAGTCTATCTCCATGGACTACTTAATTGGATATACTTTCACCAAAAAATGGCATGATGCAATCCTCGTAGTGGTCACGAAATTCTCAAAAATAGCTATTCTCATACCTTGTAATAAGACTACAACTTCTCAACAGTTGGCACGGCTGGCTCTTCTTTGAACATGTTTGGAAACAGTTATATCGACTCCAATCGTTATCTTGACTCTAGATTGCTGAGTATCCTCTAAAATACACTCTTCAGCAGCTCGACCTCTTTCCATCCTCGGACAGATAGACAGACCGAGGCTGTCAATGGCATGGTGGTACAGTTGCTTCGTATGTAGAAGCACAAGCAACACAGAACATGGGATGAAAGTCTCCCATTCGTACAACGTAGCTACAACAGAGCTCGGCACAGTTCCACAGGCAAGAATCCTTTTCATTATGTTATGGATTTCAACCCTCAGTACCTATCGACTTAGTCAGTCGATCGACTGTTTTGACCATGAATAGCGATAAATAAAAAAAATTAGCTCTCAAGTTAAAGGATAATAATTGTGAGATCCCGTTGACACGGGAAAATTACCCTTGTAAACTTAAGAGGCTTACCAGATGAAAGGGACCAATTAAACCCTTCTCCGTTGAAATGGCAAGCCCTCCATTTATGGCCTGACTGTCGTAATCTAGGTTTCATGTTCTTTTAATGCTATTTACTTATTATAATATAAACTAATAATTGAAAATGCAAAAATATAAATGAATATGGAATGGATGTGGAGAATGAAATGCAGTAAATGCAAGATGCAGCTAGCTAAATCCTAACTAGAAAAGCAAAGAACAAACTCTGAAATGAAACGCGATTAAACACATGGCAGTAGGGAGAATAGTCCACAAGGAATCACAGTTTGCAAGAATATCCACACAATAAATAACTAAAAACAATCTATTTACTAACATATGAATATAGATTACAATGCCAAAAAGAGCTTCCATCCAACCTACGGTTGGCCCTTTTTGGTTCCTTTTATCATTTTATTCATTGCCCTTGGCCTTCCGACTTCTATAACTCTTTATTTACCCTAAGTAACCTTCGACCTTATACATTTTGACTAAATCTTGCAAGGCAAATAAAAGTAGTGAAATTTTTATCATATTTGACGTATAATGACAAAGCCCCTCACGTCAGTAGTAAATGAAAGTTTCAATCAATCACTTTTCACGTAGATAAGATCTATTAGACCAGCTAGTATAAGTTCTACATTAACTCTTTTACTTTACAATTTCACAAGTACAATGTTAAGCCTTCATCTTTGCTTTGTGGGATAGACTATATAATCATCAAGGGTTGCTTCATCAACGTCTGGAGTTTCACAGGCAATGAGTTTTTGAAGTTCAATGCTTTGGATAACCTTGTCTTTGAACTAATTGAACGAGATGTCTGCTTCTTTGGGACAATTATGCGGGGCAATCCACATCTTTCTTATGACCTGTGTGTTTTCCAACGCATTCGAAATCTCACTCATGATACTGAGCATTTCAATCTGTGTACTTTGTTCTTCAAATCCATACGTGCACGAAGTTCGGCTACCTCGAACTGATTCAAAGCAGGAATGTGGGCGGGAATTGTCCCATATTTTGATTTCTTTTGGATGCATTGTTTAAGTTGTGACTGCTGCCGATTAGAGCAAATTAGGTTGCCTAGAAGTTATTCTTTGCATTGGTCTTCAATACCTGCGCAAACACTTTAATTTAGAACCCAAATATTTTGTGACACAGGAACTAAGTAAATGAGTCAATTGAGGAAAACTTAATGACATGTATCCAACCTTTTAATGTGATAGAGAGTTGAAGCTTCCAAATTATGCTTAGAACTCAATATGAATTCTAGACTATATGATACAAATCTACTTTTTTTAATTTGTATTGTTAAATGATACATTGGTAAAACTATAATTTACCCTATTAACTACAATTAAAACTTCACACTCTAATAAAGAGGAGACACAAAGGAATGTGAAATACATAGATATTCAAAAAATGTACCTTTACATGTGTCACCGGTGTTGGTTCTTTTGAGTGAATATAGGCACCCTATCTTCATTGAAAATAGGGACAAAATATTCTCGTAGACCATCATAAGCCCTTTGAAATTTCTTTGGCCTCCCAATGGTATTTGAGTTAATTGCACTGTGTGAGTGATGAATGTGTGATATAGGTGTGGTAGTTTGTATTCTCATGTTATTAGAAACTCCCAACTCAGGAGTAAACTCAAAGATTGGAGGAGGATAGGGGGTGAGAGCAGCAACATGGTTATTGTCAAAGAGAAAATTAGAATTACCAAATGATTGCCTCGTAACAATATGTGAGTCATTTGTACCATGAGATGCACTTGTGTCATAAAAGTGTGATACACTTTCAACAATGGGCATATATATATTGTTCACAAGTCCTAAAGGATGAATTATTGCATCCATTGGAGGTTGGTGTGAAAGGAAAGGAGCATTAGGGTGATTACGAAAAAAGATATCAGAACTACCCATGGGAATGGTGTATGAGTCAACTATATTCTGTGATATAGCTTGGTCATGAAGACTTGATATATGTGTATCAATTTGTATACTATCATTGTTAACAACTTCTGAGTGACTAATAAAAGTAACCATTGGTGAAGCATATGAAGGAAAGGGGTTAATATGGTTATTGTGAACTGGCAAGTCAAAACCAATAGTAATGGAGGATGACTTACTAGAGGATGGGGGAGGTAGCAAAAGAGCACTCCTAGGAATATATGGTGAAATTTCACTAGAATGCCAAGCACTTGAATAAATTTTAGATGCACTTTTTGTTTCTTCTATAATTTCTCCTTCAAGTTTCATTTTAGGCCTTCTTTTTATCAACTCCCCTTAGCGAGAAATTGGAAAACTTCTTTCATTGACCGAAATGGGTGCCTTTTAAATGGATCGTAGTAATACTGCAGAACAACCAACCTTGTCAGCATCATATTTACTAGGAAAGTATTGAAAATAAATACACAATTCAAAAATAGGTAAGGATCATGTTCAATCCTTCAATACTGAAATGTAATGAACTAAATAGGCTTAAGCCTTGTAATCCTTACATTTAATTAGAGGGGAGTGAAAATATCAAATTCTTGAATCCTAGGAGGATTTTACATAGTGAATGATATTCAATCTATAACTAGGGCAATCTTGTAAGCCAAATATTTTTAATAGCAAATCACTCAAAACTAACACTACTAAGGCTGCAAAACCCTTCAACTTCAAAATTTAGAATAAAATGATTACTTCCTAACCAAAAAAAATAACATGTCAAAAATAATATGTATGAGTAACACAACAATAAGATTAGAAAACCATATTTCTTTTTCTAAACAAAAACCTTGAAAACATATACTCTTCTTAACCTAGTGAAAAACATTTTTGACAAATTTGAAATTGGTTTCATCGCAACATTATCAAACCTAAACCTAAAGATATACATACTGGAGTTTCTTAAATTTTCCAAAAATCGGAGTTGATATAATAGAATTCCTAACTTTGTTGAAGAAAAAACATTTTACATCTCCGATTATGCCTATATTTCTCAAAGAAACGCCATATACGCTTCCCCTCAAGTTATGTGAGTTCTTATACATGATTACAACCGTGGTTGCATTTGTATATTAGATCTCCATTGACAACTTGAGCAGTAAATAACATTAATTAGCAGAGAAGAGGAAGTGGGAATGAATACCTTATCAATGCGGCCTGCAGTGATGCCTCTCTTTCTAACTTTGGCACCAGTAAGCCATCCTGGGGGCAACCAGTCTGGGGATTCAACGAACATATCAGGTCCCCGCCGTCTATATGAAGTTGGTGTATCAGCCCCACAATTTACCACCTGCTTTCCGGAGCCTTGACTTTCAGATTTTAAGGTCTGTGCACCAGGGAGAACGGTTGGAGCTTTGTCCTTTATTTCCTGAGAAGAAATGTCAGCATTGTCATTTCCTTTTGACCCAATTTCCGGGGGATTTTCAAACTTCTTCTCTTTAATCTGTTCTGCGCAGATAACTTCCATAGTTGGCGTCCAATACAGACCGTATTCAATGTCGCTCTCTCTGAAGGAGGTTGAGGGCAGTGGGCGTTTGGAGTCGCACCAATTAGAAGGCCCACTTATAAATCGAAGTTAAACGTTTTCCTCTTCCACCCACATCATTTGCCTCTTATATATTTAACACCCCCTTATAAATATATATTAAATAGATATACCAGGTGGCTTTAAATTCAAATGTAACGTCCACTTATAAATCTATATAAAATATTTCCCTACACGTACAACGGGGCTTTAAATTCAATTACACTTTAATGATGAGTTTAGTGCTCGTCTCTATTATAACCCTTTATAATGGACATGTAGTATGAACGGGAATTCCACCCACATTAAAAGGTCCACATTGAATGCATATAAAATTTATATAATTATTAAAATTATTATGATTCATATATTATTTATAGATAATTATTAATATTATCATAATTCATATTTAAAATTTATTTATTTATTTTTATGACCAGGATAATATATTTGATAAAATAGTTATTTAAGAAAATGATGTTGTTAAACAAAAGTTTTTGCTATTGAAATTAAAATGGGGTCTAGCTATCTTAATTCTTGATCCACTAATCACGTATCCTTTCTTTCTAAAAGCAGTTTGCATGTCAAAAGATTTGATCCTCTATCAATTAGTTAGATTATTTTATTATTAATTATAATTGTAATAATTATTTTTATATTTTACATTTTATTTTATTTTTAGTTTTAGTTTTATGAAATTCGATGAAGTCAAAATGTTTTATTGATAATAATTATTATTATTAATAAAAAAATTTGATGACCAATTATTAATAAAAATATTTAGACGATATTATAACATCACTACATAGTCCATTCACTCTCTAAGCAATTACTTTGAACTTATAGTTATTTTTTCAATTCAGCCTACATGGAAAAGTTTACAAACATTTACACAATTACATCTCTCCACAACATTTTTCTTTAAGATTAATTTAAAATATGTTAAAAAATAAAATTAAAATAAAATATTTGTAAAATATTTTAATTTCAAAATGATTTATGGTTTTGCCGCAAGGGGTATTAATAACCCATACTATTGGCCCATGGTATTGTAACAAACCCTAATTACAAGTTAATACTATCTATAGTAAATTATCACTTAATATCCATGGTTAAAAATCTTATTATTTTGTATGTTTATTCGAAATATTGAGATTTATTTTTAAAAATGTTATAAAATTAAATTAAATTAAAATATTTATATATATTTTCTTAATTTTAGAATGAGTTATAGTTTTTGGGAATGTTGTATTGATAACCCATTGTATTGACCTATGGTATTGTAAGAAAGTCTATTAATAATGTGGACATTTAAAATGGTAGTGGTTAATAATATTGTTATATTGTAAATATTAAACTCTTATGTGATTATTAATTAAATTTAAATATTGTTATAAAATCATTATTTTTAAATTGTTTTAAAAAATGTTAAAAAATAAATTAAAATAAAATATTTGTAAAATATTTTGATTTTAAAATGATTTATTGTTTTCTTGGCAAGTGGTATTGATAACCCATAGTATTGGCCCATGGTATTGTAACAAGCGCTAATTACAACTTAATAATATCTATAGTAAACTCATGGATAATATCCATGGCCAAAAATCTTGTTATTTTGTATGCTTATTGTAAGTATTTAGTTTTAATTATATTTTTTTTGTAAGCTTGGTGAGACTACATCTTTATATGTAGAATATATCATGGAATTGAATAAGTGATTTTACATCATAGAGCTAGACATGGAAATGAACAAGTGAATTTACACCATGGATTGAGGCATGGAATTCAACAAGTGACCTCACCTCATTGAGTGCCTTAACAAATTATCGTCTATCTATCAAAGACCTAGTGGAAACTATTTAGTTTTAATTTTAAAAATGTTATAAAATTAAATTAAATTAAAATATTTCCATTTTTTTGGAATGAGTTATAGTTTTTGGGTATGTAGTGCCTATTTAGAAGTTAATAATGTGCACATTTAAAATGGGAAAAATGTTAGTGGTTAATAATTTTGGCATATTTTAAATATTAAATTATTATGTGCTTGTTAATTATATTTAAATACTGTCACAAAATTGTTTTTTTAATTTTATGGGAAAATCGATGTAAACTTATCACTACTATCTATATCTATATGTTATATATTTTAATGTCGTATGTATATTATCATATTCTATTATATTCTATTATTTTATTATGATATTCTATTATATATTATCTATTATCTATGATATTCTATTCTATTATAGTGATGAACTACACATTTGGTTCGAGACAAACAAATTATCATATTCTATTATATTCTATTATTTTATTATGATATTCTATTATCTATTATCTATTATCTATGATATTCTATTCTATTATAGTGATGAACTACACATTTGGTTCGAGACAAACAAATTTTGATATGATTTTCGCAAAAAACTCTCCTCAAAAAACTTGATATGGATCACATAAGCCTAAACTCGATAATCTAAGAAATTGTTCATAATTTTTTTAATGAAAATAAAATTGCAATATAAAAAAAATTGAATTTGAAAGCATTTACATATAACAAATAAAACCTAGACATCTACCCTATATTATATTTGGTATTAGAGTGCCCACTTTTGTTGCTACAAAATTTGCATATAGATGCATGATACATATAAAGCATACTATCAAAAAGAAAATATTTTAATTTAGTTAAGAAATAGTAACTTTGGTACTACTGGTTCAAATCATATTTACATTATGTGGACATACAACTAAATGAATGTCACATTCGTATAGGTTTGAATTAAAAATTGTTTAGAACAATGCACAATCACAAAGTATTGATCAATTTGGCCTTGACTTTCAGATTTTAAGGTCTGTGCACCAGGGAGGACGGTTGGAGCTCTGTCCTTTATTTCCTGAGAAGAAATGTTAGCATTTTCATTTCCTTTTGACCCAATTTCCGGGGGATTTTCAAACTTCTTCTCTTTAATCTGTTCTGCGCAGATAACTTCCATAGTGGGCGTCCAAAACCGACCGTATTCAATGTCGCTCTCTCTGAAGGAGGTTGAGGGCAGTGGGCGTTTGGAGTCGCACCAATTGGAAGGCCCACTTATAAATCGAAGTTAAACGTTTTCCTCTTCCACCCACATCATTTGCCTCTTATATATTTAACACCCCCTTATTTAAATAGATATACCACTTATAAATTCAAATGTAACGTCCACTTATAAATCTATATAAAATATTTCCCTACACGTACAACGGGGCTTTAAATTCAATTACACTTTAATGATGAGTTTAGTGCTCGTCACCCACCTTGGTTTCGTGAATTATGTGAATTTTTAGGATTTCTATTATAACCCTTTATAATGGACATGTAGTATGAACGGGAATTCCATCCACATTAAAAGGTCCACATTGAACGCATATAAAATTTATATAATTATTAAAATTATTATGATTTATATATTATTTATAGATAATTAATAATATTATCGTAATTCATATTTAAAATTTATTTATTTATTTTTTATGACTAGGATAATATATTTGATAAAATAGTTATTTAAGAAAATGATGTTATTAAACAAATCAAGTTTTTGCTATTGAAATTAAAATGGGGTCTAGCTATTTTAATTCTTGATCTACTAATCAAATATCCTTTTTTTCTAAAAGCATTTTGCATGTCAAAAGATTTGATCCTCTACCAATTAGTTAGATTATTTTATTATTAATTATAATTATAATAATTATTTTTTTATTTTACATTTTATTTTATTTTTAGTTTTAGTTTTATGAAATTTGATGAAGTCAAAATGTTTTATTGATAATAATTATTATTATTAATAAAAAAATTTGATGACCAATTATTAATAAAAATATTTAGACGACATTATAACATCACTACATAGTCCATTCACTCTCTAAGCAATTACTTTGAACTTATCATTATTTTTTCAATTCAGCCTACATGGAAAAGTTTACAAACATTTACACAATTACATCTCCCCACAACATTTTGCTTTTAGATTTAATTTAAAAAATGTTAAAAAATAAAATTAAAATAAAATATTTTGATTTTAAAATGATTTATAGTTTTGGGGCAAGGGGTATTAATAACCCATACTATTGGCCCATGGTATTGTAACAAATCCTAATTACAAGTTAGTAATATCTATAGTAAATTATCACTTAATATCCATCATTAAAAATCTTGTTATTTTGTATGTTTATTCTAACTATTGAGGTTTATTTTTAAAAATGTTATAAAATTAAATTAAATTAAAACATTTTAATATATTTTCTTAATTTTAGAATGAGTTGTAGTTTTTGGGAATGTTGTATTGATAACCCATTGTATTCACCCATGGTATTGTAAGAGAGCCTATTAATAATGTGGACATTTAAAATGGTAGTGGTTAATAATCTTGTTATATTGTAAATATTAAACTCTTATGTGATTATTAATTAAATTTAAATATTGTTACAAAATCATTATTTTTAAAGTGTTTTAAAAAATGTTAAAAAATAAATTAAAATAAAAAATATATATATTTTTTTGCTAATGCAAGAGTCGAACCTTCCCATTCATTTAATCAAAAAATAGAGTACATAGAGTTACAACACATCCCACAAGGTCGAACACAAAGGAAAAGAATAAAAGCTTAACTTTTCCTCATGCACTAGCAACAAACTTAACAATTAGAAAAAGAGTTTAGACTAGGAGTTGAAAAGGGGTATCAATGCCCGCGCTCACGACCTGCGAGTCAACTTTTCGGGTTCGACAGAACGGTCCAAAAAAGTACTTGAGCACCACATGCCTGAACACCCGGGCCCACAAACCTGCACGGGAGATCTGGACCGTAGAAACCTCAAGAGCCAGTTGACGGAGTATAATGATTTCAGACCGGCCAACATGCGCAGAAGATAACTTGCGATGAGGGTGGTTTTCCCTCCGACCCCACTGCCACATGGAGCTCAATGATTGTGATCGCTGCCAAATGGGGAAAACCACTTCCCGCCTGTTGTGGCTGCGAAAACCACCTCCGCGCCACAGATCTGCTCGGACCATCCAGACCGTCGGATGGCATAGAAAAAACGGACGGTTGTGATTTATGTCGCGCAACAAAAAGGCACCAAACTTTAAGGCGCGATGAAGGTGGTTTTCGAAACCGTCCCACCACCATGTGTCTCTCTTTGAATGGTGTCGCTGCCCATAATCCGAAACCACTTTCTGATGGAAAGCAGTGCGATCTATCGAATACCACTCCTCCTGTTGAAAGTTTGCCCAACCTTGGGAATTAGGAAGCAGAAGCCCGCAACTCCATTGCCGAAAATTATTTGCTACAACATTTCTTGGAAAGGGGAAAACTTATGCCAAACACTAATGATTATAGAAGAAGATATAAACCCTCCACCATTATTCACCAGGGCCTTTCTATTACCTATTTGCTCCAAAAGAACTAAACCTACCATGCTCTTCACACTAATCCGGCCGAGAGAACTGAAATGGCTACTCAAAGAATAGTTCTCTTGCCACTTCCATTCTAACTCAGGAACCATAGTGAGAGGCGATTCAGAGGAGACACAAAGGATTGTCTCAAACCCGTCCGCGAACCTATGGTGCCCAAAGGGAAAATCACAAGGCCGAGGAAACATTGGCTGGGGACACTTCACCTTTGTCAGAAACCCTCCAACTACTACGGACCACCTAACTATCCTCCACCACTTCGTTATAGCAAAGAACCTTTAAATGATTTTGGGACAGATCCTACCACTTCTTCACCATCCTGCAATCTTCACTGTTCACCCCTTCGTTGGCTAGAATATCCGCTAGCTTATTAGCATTTCTGCACACATGATTGAAACTAACAGATCCCAGACCTTGAAGGTGGGTTTGAATCCTTTGATAGACCCGGATAAGTCTCCAATGATTTGAGACTTTCTCCGATTTGGATCCATAGCTGATTCTTTTTACAAAGTTGATGGTGATTTCTGAGTTTGCCTCTATAATAACATTTGAGCTGCGATTTTTAATCAGAATCTCAAGGTGCTGCTCCTTTGCCATTAGTTCCGCCATGTTATTGTTGGCTTTACCTAAATGGCTATGGAAGATTAATATGATTCTTCCCTCTTCATTCCTTAAAACGCCTCAAGACCGAGTTGATCCTGGGTTACCTTTGGAGGCTCTGTCAATATTGAATTTCAGGTAGTTTTTCAGAGGAGGCTGTGAGCAATCTTTCTCTGTATTCGTTGTCATTTTCTTTTTTCCTAGCCGTTGTGGAATGATGTTATGCAATCCCAGTAGTCTGAGTGTTCTCAGCTCCATTAGTGAGGGTGGACTCTCTAGGATATTGCTCACTGTGGTGCTGACTGTTTCCCTTATCTGCTTCAGAATCAGGTCATAGAGCTTCTGAGGGTTTGTTTTTTCTTCCTTAAAGATTCTCTTATTTCTTTATTTCAAGACATTCCAGATAATGAATCCCGGTGTTAAAGCCCATGCTTGATTAAGCACCTCATTCTCTGAAAATCTCCTCCTCCAATTAACTAGGATATTTATGATACTCTCTCTGTCCCTATCTCATTGTTAGAAAATGTTAGAAAAGGAATTCCACAACCAGCTGGTGTAAGAGGAGTAGTTGAGGATGCGCTCTATGGTTTCTTCATGCTCTTCACAAAGTTGACATTTAGAAGGCCCCAAGAAGCCCCTTTTTCTAATATGGTCCCAAGTCAAAATTTTCTTATGGTACACCAGCCACATAAAGAGCTTGATTTTCATCCAACCTTGGTGAGACCAGAGCTGTCTCCAAGATTTGTTTGGCACACAGGACACCAGTCCCAGGAGAATATAATTTGCCTCTTTGAGATTGAAGGTTCCTTTTTTGTTGTTGCCCCATCTCAATTGATCCTGACCCTCTGTGACCATGATCATCCTCTATTTTAAAATACTTCTCAGTGCTTTCGTTTTTGTTGCTAAGTGTCTGTTATTTCTGCAATCAATGTTACTCTAGTTTCTCCACTTGTCCTTGCCCTGAGGGATGTTCCAGAAATCTTTTACTTTGATTAGTCCATGGGAATCTCTTTCTTGTTTCAGGCTTATGAAGTCCTCCTTTAACAACATCGGTTCTTGTTGCCATTTGTCCTCCAAAAGGAGTGCTTGCTCCCCATCTCTGATTTCCCAGAAACTGTGTTGTTGCACAATATTTCTATTCTCCTAAGCCCTATTCCAGATGGGAGATCCCCTTATATCCCCCGACATTTTGATGAGATTATTAGTGTGCCAAGAGCTGGTATATTTTTCTTTCCAGACCCTTGCCCAAAGGGCTTTTGGCGCTTGCACCCATTGCCACCAAAGCTTGGTTCCTAGTACTTTTTTTAGAATCTCCTCATCATCTAAGCCTAGACCCCCATGGCTTTTGGGTTTCCATATTTTTTTCCAGGAAACCAGGGCCCATTGCTTCCTTGCTTCCTCCCTGCGCAACAGAAAATCTCTTTGAATATTTCTGATTTTTTCTAAGACTCCTTTGGGGCCTGGAAAGGTAGATAACACGAAAATCGAGATGGATTGAAGAACTACCTTTGTCAAAACCAATCTACCCGCCAAGTTCAAGGCTCTGAAGGTCCATTTTTTAACTTTATCTTGCAGCTTAATTAGCACAAGTTCCCAAATGTTTTTAAGCATTGGTTTGTCTGTGAGAGGTACTCCCAAATATTTTGAGGGGAGGGAGTCCATTTGGAAGCTGAGGATTCTTGAGATGTTCCTTTGAATAGCAATGTTAGTATTAAAGAAGAATATTTTTGACTTTGTGAGATTTACTTCCATACTTGAAGCCT
Source organism: Pinus tabuliformis (assembly GCA_031772625.1). NCBI lineage: Eukaryota > Viridiplantae > Streptophyta > Pinopsida > Pinales > Pinaceae > Pinus > Pinus tabuliformis. The sequence goes on along the minus strand of CM062818.1, from coordinate 403,833,251 downwards.
TTTCAAAAGCATTGAGGATTTTCTTGTAGGCAGCCACTTCTTTGACTGTGGGAATTCCTTGCAACATGGTATAATCTACAAATTGTTGGTGAGTAAGAGTCTGTCCATTCTCCGAAACTTGAAGACCCTTCATTTTGCCCCTGTTTTTAGCCTGCTTGATAGCCCTGCCCAATCCTTCCATCATTAGGATGAAGAGAAAGGGAGAGAGAGGGTCTCCCTGTGTCAGGCCTCTTGAGGGAAAGAATATACCTGAGGGAGAGTCGTTAACCAAGATAGAAAAGCTGGAAGTAGTACCATAGCCATTACCCATCTTATCCAATTCTCATCAAACCCCAATTGACCTTATCATACGCTTTAGCAATATCCAGTTGCATGATCATCCCCGCCTTCCTTTTGCTTCTGAGAGAGTGAACCACTTCTTGAACATGTATAATGTTATCCAAAATTTGCTGACCCTCCAAATAACCAAATTGCTCTTCAGACACTAGATTAGGGAGGAGGGATTTGAGTCTGTTGGCCACTACTTTGGATATAATGTTATAAATGACATTGCATAAAGCTATGGGTATATAATTATCCGCTGTTTGAGCCGAGTCCTGTTTGGGAATCAGGGTGATGAAGGAGGCATTGAGGGCTTTCAGGATAGTCTTGTTAACCCTAGAATTCTCGACGACATTTAAAATATCCTAATTGACAATATCCCAACAAGCTTTGAAAAAATCCACATTAAAACCATCTGGGCCTGGTGCTTTGCCATTCTGCATATCTTTGAGTACTTCGCTAACCTCCTCTTCCGAAACTGGTTTGTTTAGATTGAAATTGTCCTCTCTAGACACCAGCTTAGGGATATATCTTGTAATTTCCTTTATGGAATCTTCCCTGTCTGGAATATTTTCTCGTGCAATGTCTTGAAAATGCTGAACCAACACTTTTTCAATTTCCTTATGAGTGTTCTGCATGTCTCCCTTTTTATCCCTTATCGCCGAGATTCTGTTGAAAGCCCTGTTGGCCATGGTGGATCTATGAAAAAAGCTCGTGTTGCGCTCTCCTTCTTTGAGCCATTGCACTCTGGATTTTTGTCTCCAAAATATTTCTTCTTGTTTACATAGGTTTTCCCACTCATGGTGCAATTTTTCAGACTGTTCATTTATATCATAGTGAATGCCTTCTTGGATCAGCTTTTGGTTGATTATCTGGATTTTAATTTCCACGGCTTTCTTATTCACAAAAAGGTTTCCAAATTCCTTTCTAATCCAGTCTTTGAGTTTGCTCTTAATATGCTTTAGTCTTTTGTGAAGGAGGAACATTTTGGATCCTTGGATCTGTAAGTCCTCACTCCACCAATCTTTGATATTACTCAAGAAGTCTGGGTGGGCGAGCCAAATGTTTTTGAATCTGAAGGGTCTGTTCCTTGGAGAATCCAAACCCTTAATCTCGAATTGTATCAGCCAGTGATCTGATCCACCAAAGGGAAGAATTCTTGTTGTAATTTCATTATTTATAAGCATAAGGTCTTCTGATACTAAGAACCTATCTAACTTGGAGGCCACTTGGGCTTCCCCTCCCCTCCTATTGTTCCAAGTAAAAAGGCCATTCTCTGAGTCCGATTCTACCAATTTCAAGTTCTCCGTGAATGCCTAAAATGCTGATGAATATTTGTTTAGCACTCTGGTTCCTACTTTCTTTTCTGAGAGAGATTTTATCATATTAAAATCTTCTCCCAGGATCCAGGGGATGCCATTTTTTCTGATCCTGAGATGAGTTAGGGAATCTAGCAATCTGAGTTTATCCTCTACTTTTTGGGGACCATAAACATTAGTGACTAGGAAGGTTTCAAACACCCCTTCTAATTGGATGACTATTGAAAAGTAGTTTCTGGATGCCTCTGCATCCAAAACTTTAACTTTGTGAGTGTTCCATAGAGTGAGAATGCCCCCAGTTGTGTGTCTGCGTTAACTTCTAAAAACTCAAAACTTTGAAGTCATTTACTATGGATTACTTTTATTTTCTCAATGGAGCTCTTTGTTTCCTGAATGAAGATTATATCCGGCGTATCCTGTTTCATTCTAAAACTTAGCATTCTTTGCTTTCTTTTATTACCCAAACCTCTTATATTCCAAGATGTAAACTTCATAATTAAAGATTTGTGAAGGAGTAAATAGACAAGTCTTTCATCTTACCTGAATCTATCATCAACTTCCCACACTCCATTAAAAGCTCCTTTTGCTTCTTTCTTTCTCGTTTCTTACTTGTACTTCTGGTTGCTAAACCTGGATTAGCTTTCATTGTTTTCACCCCTCTCCATTCTTGCGCATTGTTGTTTCTTCCTCTAACTGCCCTTGTTTCCCGGGTTTTTCACAAAAACAATTGTTGTATTCTATTGCATTCATCTGGAGGTAATGAATCTATTCTCGCCCTAGTTCCCTATTGTAGAAAACCTTCCAGATCTAGGTTTTCTTTATCTAGTATTTCCTGTAGTTCATGATCTTCCAGATCTATTCTGCTCTGGTTCATTTCCTGGTCCCTTTCTAGCTCTGCTTCACTCATTATGGTTTCTTCCTCTTCATTGATATTTTCTGCTGAAGTGTTGTTTTCTTATTTCTCCTTCTCTTTATGGTCTTTCTCCATAGACTCGTTTTCATAAGGCATGTCTTCCATCCCGACCAGTGCTTGGAATTTATTTTGACTGGCCTTTTGTCCTTCTTTATGATGTTTCTTTGGTTCTCTTTTGTTTCCTTTTCCTCTGCTTGAAACTTTCTAAAATTTTTCAATGTCATTCTTCACTTTTAGTTTTCTTTTGTCTTCATTATTGAGAGGGCAATCTCTGATCAAGTGTCCATGTTCGTGGCATTTATGGCATCTGAACAGAATATGCTCATAATCCACCATTTGCACCCATTCCTCATCAAAGACTTCCAAGATGACTTCATCCGAAAGATCTCCTGAAAGGTCCATTTCCACACAAATCCTTTCATAGGAAGTGTATTTACCCCTTCTGGTGGCTTCCGAGGCTTTGATAAAACGTCCTAATTTGTTTCCTATAGCCACAAGTGATTCATTTTGCCAATATTCGAAGGGAAGCAAAAAAATCCTTACCCAAACCGGAACGGAGGTGAAGGTCTCCCTTTCTGGAACAAAGTTCATCATCCAAGGCTGCATATAGAGGTCTACTGCTGCAAAAAAGTAGGGCCCACCTTCGAATATTTTATCCTTTTCTTCAATTCTTATAAACACCACTGTGAAGAAACCCTTGGACCCAAGCTAAAGCTCAATGCTACCCCTAGGTTTCGAGTGATATTTAATCCAGGTTTGCAAAGCTTTCTCACTGGGCCAGACTCCCATGAATTTGCATATGATGGCATACGTTTCCATATGTTCCCTGTGTTCTTGCAGGGCCGGATTATTTAAAACTACTCTTGGAGTGATGTTCACTCTCGGCCTACACGGTCCCTTTTGATTGACGTCCTCTTTCTTGCCTCCCTGGTTTTTGTCTTCTTCCTCCTTGTCCTTAGTGTTGCCCTTATCCTTTGACTCTGCCCCCTCTATCTCCTTCTCCTTATTTCTGTTTTCTTCTTCCCCTCCGCCTTTACCATTACTCAGATGGGCCTTATCTCTGCCGGCAAGAGTGCTTTTGTAGGAGGGAGTGGAGCTCCCTCCTCTACGGGCTGCCATTCTCGGTCACAGACTGTGTGTCTCAGAGCTCTACTCGAAGTTCCATCTCCCTCGCTCTGCGTCCTTCCAATCCCTTTGTAAAATATTTTGCTTTTAAAATGATTTATGGTTTTCTTGGCAAGTGGTATTGATAACCCATAGTATTGGTCCATGGTATTGTAACAATCCCTAATTACAACTTAATAATATATATAGTAAACTCATGGTTAATATCCATGGCTACAAATCTTGTTATTTTGTATGCTTATTGTAAGTATTTATTTTTAATTATATTTTTTTTGTAAGCTTGGTGAGACTACATCTTCATTTGTAGAATATATCAATCCCATCGGGGCATGGAATTGAACAAGTGAGTTTACATCATAGAGTGGGACATGGAATTGAACAAGTGAATTTACACCATGGAGTGACGCATGGAATTCAACCAGTGACTTCACCTCATTGACTCCCTTAACAAATTATCGTCTATCTATCAAAGACCTCGTGGACAACTATTTAGTTTTAATTTTAAAAATGTTATAAAATTAAATTAAATTAAAATATTTCTATTTTTTTTGGAATGAGTTATAGTTTCCGGGTATGTATTGCCTATTTAGAAGTTAATAATGTGCACATTTAAAATGGGAAAAATATTAGCGGTTAATAATTTTAGTATATTTTAAATATTAAATTCTTATGTGCTGTTAATTATATTTAAATACTTGCACAAATTTTCTATTTTAATTTTATGGTAAAATCGATGTAAATTTATAACTACTATTTATATGTTATATATTTTAATGTGGTATGTATATTATCATATTCTATTATATTCTATTATATTCTATTATTCTATTATGATATTCTATTATCTATTATCTATGATATTCTATTCTATTATCGTGATGAACTACACATTTGGTTCAAGACAAATAAATTTTGATATGATTTTCGCCGAAAACTCTACTCAACAAACTTGATATGGATCACATAAGCCTAAACTCGATAATCTAAGAAATTGTTCAAATTTTATTAATGAAAATAAAATTGCAATATCAAAAAAAAATGAATTTCAAAGAATTTACATATAACATCTAAAACCTTCACATCTACCCTATATTATATTTGGTATTAGAGTGCCCAATTTTGTTGCTACAAAAATTGCATATAGATGCATGATACATATAAAGCATACTATCGAAAAGAAAATATTTTAATTTAGTTAAGAAATAGTAACTTTGGTATTACTTGTTCAAATAATATTTACATTATGTGCATATACAACTAAATGAATGTCACATTCATAGAGGTTTGAATTACAAATTGTTTAGAACAATGCACAATCACAAAGTATTGATCAATTTGGCATGACACTTAACATGATGCTATAGTCTTGCTTAGTGAAAGAATAATAATGCAAAAACTGTGAGGGATTTCTTTTACAACATTCAACTATTCAACCTTTCATAACTTGTCCATGCTGTGGAAAAGAGATGACTAGAAAATATCTATTAATGATTCTTTGGATATTCTAAAAATGATCATACATTGTCTAACAAATTTGAAAAATAATGGAGAAAGTAGGAATTCAAGTAGAGTGGAGAAAAAATACTTTGTAATTATATGAACTATTCATTGTACATTTGAAGATTTGAGTAAATAATAAAATTACAAGGACCAATGAAAATCAAGAGTAGAATAGAAATGAAATACGAATGTATCCTCTATTTCACTTATAGACTTATATACAAATTGTTAGGATATTTCGACACATAGGAAATAGTTTGGTACAACTTGGTCTAGTATAGAGTTAGGTAAAGTGTGTTTCTTTACTATGTACATTTTGTAACTTACAATCCAATGGTCACGATATCTAGTGATCCCACGGTTCGTTCTCTCCTCGGTATTACCGACACTTGATCCGTGGCTTAACACCCTATTGGTCCATGATCTCTATTTAAAGAGCATGGAGGGTCATTTGTAGGTTAATGGTTCATGAGAGAAGCTTATGTAAATTTTCATTCTTTTATTAATAAATTGCCTGAAGTGGCCGCGTTGGCTCAGGCCGTGGACTGTTTCCCTCTTTGAGGGTTTTAACCATGTCAAAATACTGGTGTATTGATCTGTAATCTGTTTGTGAGTGGTGTCCTTTCGTGTTATGTTTGAGGAACTTACCCTATAAATTCCTACATGGTATTAGAGCTATTTGAGGGCCGCGTCCATTGGTGATCCAAATATGAAGTCGGTAGAACTGCATCTGACTACCGTTTCCTAGATCTACTGCTTTTGACTGCTTTCGGGCCAAGAGGACTGCTTTGTTGTGTTGGGAGCATCTGTTCCAGTGAGTAACCCCTTTTGTTTCATGGGAAAAGGTTTCCGATAGCCCTAGCTGCATCATTTTTAAGATCTGGAGGTATACAGTGTTTATTTGCAGTTTACAGTTATTTTCTCTCTGTTTATTTCGGTTTTCGGTTTATTTAGCTTTTTTTATTACCGGATCTATACCTTTCATTTTTGTGTATGCTCTTTGCCCTGCGACTCTGTGCGATCTGGGCAAATCAGAAATAGAAAGGAAGGATTTTTCTCATGCGTATGCTCTTTTCCGCTGGGCCTTAGTGTGATCTCGAAAAATCAGAAACATTGAGGAAAATATTTAGTTTCCGGCTAAAGCTAACTTCGAGCTGCAAGGTTTTTTTTTTTTTTTTTATGTCCGTGTTGGGTTTGTGTTTTTCGTTTTGTAGGGAAAAAGAGCTTTCTCAAAGCAAGCACGCAACCCAAAGCATCAACCTCTCTCTCTCTCTCTCTCTCTCTCAAACTTTTTGTGTAGCTCACTTGGTGCAAAGCTAATTATGAGAGTAGAGGTCTTAGGTTCAAGTCCTCATTTTGTGGGGGGCTGATTTTTCATTTCCGCACATTCCCACACTTCGTCAGCGACTTCATAAAATTTTCTTCAAAAAGCCATAACTTCTTCATCCGGAAGCCGTTTTCAGAACCGTTTTTTTTTTAAACAGCCTAATTTTTCAAGATATTTCCATTGCAAGACTTAGTTTCAGCATCTATAGCTTCAGTTTTTTTAAAAATGGAAAGTCCATGCCAAGTTATTCTTGACAGCACCAACTACTTCCAATGGTGGTCCTACATTGTGGATTTACTTAGAATTAAAGGTCTTTACAGAATAGCCACAGGCCAAGAGACCAAACCGAAAGATGAAGACAGGGCAGCTAAATGGGAAAATAGACAAGACCAAGAACGTGGGTTGATAGGGATGTCTATTTCCCCAGATCTTAGATTCCATATTGTAGAACTTGATACTCTTGATGAAGCAATGGAACATATTACTAAAGTCTTTTGAATTAAAAATGAACTTAAAGCCCATCAACTTGAAAATGAATTGCTTACATTGGACCCCAATAATTTTTCTTGCATTGAAGATTTTTTGTCCAAGTTCAAGACCCTTAGACTTCTCTTCGAAGGTGTTAAGGTTAATAAAGAAGATAGTAGCCTTATCTACTCCATTCTTACTAAGTTGGGACCAGCCTATTTTGTGTTTGTTTCTAGCTTCGATTCTATAAGAGAAGGCATCATTTCTCAAGGACAAACCTACAAGTCCCCTTCCTTTGATTCCTTTTGTGATTCTTTAATAAGAGAACAAGAAAAAATCTTACACCTTGGTCTTCTTCATGTTGGAAACTCTTCTTAGAAAGCGTTAGCTGCCCAGCAACAACCAAATCCAAAGAATCCTAAGAAGTTGTATCCTAAAAAGAATGGTCCTAACCAAACAAGGGTCCTAAGCAATTTCAACATCAAAAATGAAAAATCATTTCAACAAAATGATAAGACAAATAAAAACAAAGGGAAGAAGACTGATAGACATTGTAACTTTTGTAATCGAGATGGCCACTTAGAATCCAAATGCTTTAAGAAGATGGAAGCCTTGGAAGCAGCAATGAAGAAGCATAACATCCATTTGGAGCACTCTTCAACTTCAACTTCATCTTCAGGAATGGCACTTTCTGCATGTGTTTGTCAAGCATCTCAGTCTGGCTATGCACTAAATGTATCTTCTTCTTCTCATTCTCATGAGTGGCTCATTGATTCTGGAGCTTCTTATCACATGGCCAAAGACAAAGCCATGTTTTCTTATTTAAATGATTGTAACACCAAAAATATATATGTTGGTGATGATAGATCTCTTATTGTTGTAGGGACTGGAGCTGTTCATATAGACAATGGTCAGTTTGATGATGTATTATGTGTTCCAACCTTATCCTGCAACCTTCTATCTGTATATCAGATAACTCATTCAGGTGAAGGTAAAATCGTTGAATTTTCACCTCACGATGTTGTAATTAAGGACCTAAGAGATCCTAGACAGATTTTACCTACTGGCATTGTTGAAGATTCTACAAGGTTGTATAAGTTTCACAACTTTGGGTCATCAAATCTTCCCTCAGTATTTGTTGCTCATAATGATGAAGTGAGCAAACTTTGGCATGAGCGATTTGGTCACTTAAACTATCGCTCTCTTCAGAATCTATGTAAAGAAAATATGGTGACAAGTCTTCTAATGGTTTCTTGCAGAGATGGTGTTTGTTTCTGATGTGTACTCGGAAAATATCATTAGGACAGTTTTGAAAAACGTGCCTCTTGGCACGCCTCAGCCCCTTTACAGCTCGTGCATAGTGATTTATGTGGTGCACTTCGAGTTGCTTCATTCTCTGGCTACAAGTATTTCTTAACTTTCATTGATGATTTCTCTAGACGCACTTGGGTATACTTCTTAAAACTCAAGAGTGAAGTATTTAACATGTTCTTGGCCTTTAAGGCCTTTGTTGAAAAACAATCTGGACATCAAATTCTTAAGCTAAGATCTGATAATGGCGGAGAATATGTTAAAAACACATTCATCAACTTTTGCACTGAGAATGGAATTCAAATGCAACATACTGTTCCATATACTCCACAACAAAATGGTGTAGCTGAAAGGAAGAATCACACCTTAAAGGAAATGGGTAATTGTATGCTTCAATCTAAAGGACTTAGTCTTAATTATTGGGCATAAGCAATTAACTATGCAAATTACATAATAAATAGCACTCCTACTAAGGTTTTAAAGGATATCACTCCAAAAGAAGCATGGAGCTCAATAAAACTAGATGTAAGTCACTTCCGTGTTTTTGGAAGTGAAGCATGGGCCCATATTCTTGATGAGAAACATAAAGCTTTAGAACCTAAGAGTGAAAAATGTATTTTTGTTTGATATTCTGAAGATGTCAAAGGATATAGACTTATTCCACTTAAGTCCAAAAATGTTATCACTAGAAGAGATGTAAAGTTTGCTGAAAATATATCGGCCTGCAAGCCTAGTTCGGCGGATGTGCCACCTCTCCATATCTCTTCTACTTTTGAAAATATTTCTTCTTCAGATGATGAAAGCGAGGATGAAAATCCTCCCCCACCTTCTCAGGATCCTCCTTCAGCTCCTTAGCTTCCAAAATGGGTCCATGCTACTCGGGATGCAGTAGGTGATCTTTCCAGTGATCCTATAGTTCAGCGACGTACCCGTTCTCAGTTTGAGAGAGCCTCTTCTTTACTGGCTGAAGCTTAAGTGAATTATGATCCTGACACCTTTGAAGAAACTTCAGGCTCTTTATTTTTTTTTGTAAGCTTGGTGAGACTACATCTTCATTTGTAGAATATATCAATCCCATCGGGGCATGGAATTGAACAAGTGAGTTTACATCATAGAGTGGGACATGGAATTGAACAAGTGAATTTACACCATGGAGTGACGCATGGAATTCAACCAGTGAATTCACCTCATTGACTCCCTTAACAAATTATCGTCTATCTATCAAAGACCGCGTGGACATCTATTTAGTTTTAATTTTAAAAATGTTATAAAATTAAATTAAATTAAAATATTTCTATTTTTTTTTTGGAATGAGTTATAGTTTCCGGGTATGTATTGCCTATTTAGAAGTTAATAATGTGCACATTTAAAATGGGAAAAACATTAGTGGTTAATAATTTTGGTATATTTGGAGAAATTCTTATATTGCTAGATTCTAATATATTGAGAAATTCTGAACGGACGATTAGGGTTCTGAGAAAAGCTTCGACGGCACAGACTGCACAGCACTGGACCCATTCACAGGCTGGACCGAAACACCTGCGTCACAACAGCGTTGCAGGGTACTAGAGTAGCACAATGGAATCTCCTCAGGGGAGGGCGTCAGAGCCCTCCCCTTCGCAGCACGGTCTTGAGCAGGCATTTGTCTTTGGATCTATCAATAAGGGGGTTTTGAACACAAAGAATAGGCAACAGCACGGAAACAAGGAGACAGGCGGTCGGAAGGACAATGCCAGAGTCACACAAGATAGAGAGGAAAAACCAGAAGAAGGTCTGAAAGTCTCCTCGACAACATGCAAGCCTATAGCCAAAGAACGGCCCCGAATAGAGCTGCCGGGACACAAGATTGACAAGCGAATCGAATACATGAGGGATCATGCCCTTATTGGGAAGTTTATAGGGTTTTGGCCGACAGAAAAAGCCTTATACGGATGGATTGCGGCGAAGTGGAAACCCAAAGGAGATGTCACTCTGCAGCTAGGGCCGAAAGGATTCTTTACAACAATTTTCTTCTGTCTAGAGGACAAATACAGGATTTTGGGGGCAGGACCCTATTTTTTTAACTCAGCGTGTCTATATCTGAGGGAATGGATACCAAGATTTAACCCGGATAAGGAAGATCTCACTTGGGCGCCAGTCTGGATCAAAATTTACTCTCTTCCAGATGAATATTGGGACGAGGACATTCTCAAAGATATAGGAAATGGATTGGGGGAATACGTCAGGGTGGCAAAAGAAACAAAAATGTGCAGATACACCTCCTATGCCCGCATCTTCGTCTTCATGCGCCTGAACGAAGCTCTGCCAGAATCGGTAAGTCTCTCCCATCGTGATGAAGAATGGATTCAACCTCTGGACTATGAGCATGTTCCCTTTCGCTGCAGATAATGCCATGCTCTTGGGCATCTATTCCAGGATTGCCCTCTGAATGCCAAAGCCAATACTCCTGATCCCTCTGAAACCCTAACCCAGGACGACTTCACGAAAGCCCCCAGCCGAAAGCGAGTGCACAAAAAACCCAGAAATGGGCATAAACCCCAGCAAAATAACACCCATGGCCCAGCTTCTAAGAACAACTTTGAAATTATTGCTCAGACCTCTGATGAGCAACCCCCGATCTCCGAGACCAGCCCTGCTCCTCCTTCTTCCTCCTCCCATCCCCCTCCCTCAGCTCCCCCCTCCAAATTCCAAACCCCCATTATCACTCCAGCAATCCTAAAAAAAGGTCAGAAATAATTGGAAGGGAAACACAAGGATATGGAAGTCGATGGAAAGTCAAACCCCCCTCAAAGCTCAGAGATTAATATGGAAGGAAGCAGCCAAGTGCAACAGATGGAAGAAGAACCAGAAAGCATAGATCTGAATGGCCTAGACATTCTAGAACTAGAACTTGCATGCAAAAAGAAAGCATACGACAGTATACCAGAGAATCAACTTAACAAGCTGGAAGTGGTCATTTCGAGGGCCTATCATCAGCATCAACTAGGGATACAGCCAGGAAGCCATTGGGATGGAAGCCTTCCACCAAAAGACACCAAAAAGAGAGGAAGAAGAACGGATCTTCAGCGAACGATCGAGATTGGGAAAATCCTGGTGGACTCAGGCAGATATGCTAAATTGACGAAGTACTACAAACCCTCTACTAATAGTTGAACCATGAAGCTAGTATCATGGAACCTAAGAGGGCTCAATAGCCCAGGAAAACTCAGAATGTTAAAAAACATGATTAAAAAGGAAAAGCCGCAACTATGCTTTTTCCAGGAAACCAAATGTAACAACTCTACATTAGGTAGCATACTCTCCAAAGCATGGCCAGGTTGTCGCTCAGTAGCGGTAGATGCCTCGGGAGCTTCAGGAGGGCTTGCTATTGCATGGAACACACAAGCGTTAACTCTTTCAGATTTTCACGCTTCTCATCACCTCATCCAGGCAACCTTCCACATTCTAGGCACAAATATTCATGGAAACCTATCAAATGTATATTTCCCGCAGGATACAGGAAGCAAAATCGCGCTTCTCGACACCATAGAAGCTCTGAACAACAACAGGAGGCACCCGCTCTGGATTATTGGAGGGGATTTTAACATGATTACCAAGCTAGAGGAGAAGATCGGGGGGAGAAATAGAATGGAACAAGAAAATGCCCACTTCAAGGACTTCATTCAGAATACCTCTCTCATAGATATGCCTTTTTGTAACGGTACCTTTACTTGGAGCAATCGCAGCGCTGCCAAGCATCAAATTGCATCCAAACTGGATCGCTTCCTCATATCAGATAATGCGGTTCATCTCGGAGGAGACATATCAGTTGCTATACTTTCGCATACAGGTTCGGATCACTGGCCGATTGCCTTCCAATGGCAAAGACCAGGTGACTTAACCAGAAGACCCTTCCGCTTTGAAGAGTTCTGGCTCTCGCATCCCACGTTTAAAGACTTTCTTAAGACTACATGGACATCCTTCATCCCACCAGAGGGGTCCAAAATGTATCAGTTCCAACAGAAGCTCAGGTTTTTAAAAAATCATCTAAAGAGGTGGAATAGGGAGACCTTCGGAAACATCTTTAAAGCGCAACAAGATCTAAACTAGGAACTGATGGAACTCCAACAAAAGATAACCACAAAGGGGCACACTGAGGCGACTCTGGAACAGGAACGACGCATCCACAGCCAACTTGAGGAAAGGAGGAAGCAGGAGGAAATTTATTGGAAGCAAAAATCCAGAATCAGATGGCTGAAGGAAGGAGAGCGAAATACCAAATTCTTCCACAGAACCATGGTTCAAAGAAGAATGCATAACAGCATCCCTTTCATTCAAAAGCAAGGGGGGGAAAAAGTAGAAAAGCATGAGGAAATTGAGGAGGAATTCCTTAAACACTTCAATCATGTCCATCAAGAGCCTGAAGGAGACAGGAGACCTGCAATTAAAAGAATAACAAAAAATGTGCCAAAGCTCATCACGGAGGAACATAATGAGCTTCTCCTTCGCCCTATATTGTCCCAGGAGGTGGATGAGGCAATGTCCCAGGTTAAGGAAGGAAAAGCCCCAGGCCCAGATGGATTCACCACCACGTTCTTTCACACCTTCTGGGAGATGATAAAACTGGAGGTCTGGAAAATTGTAGAAGAATCAAGAGCCCTCCGTTGGCTTGCTTCCCTCTCTCAATTCTACCTTCATTTCCCTCGTCCCAAAAGAGGAGGATTCAATCACCCCTGACAAATTTAGGCCGATTTCTCTCTGCAACGTAATTTACAAAGTCATATCTAAAGTTATTGCAAACCGGTTAAAGCCCCTCTTGCCTCTGCTCATCTCTTTGGAACAGTCGGGGTACGTGGAAGGGAGGCAGATCATGGATGGCATTCTCCTCACGCACGAGATAATACACTCCCTCAAGAAATCAAAGCAGGAAGGTATGATTGTCAAGCTAGATCTCTCTAAAGCTTTTGATAAACTAAGCTGGACTTACATTCAACAAATGCTAAAAGCCTTTGGATTTTGTTCTATGTGGATCCGCTGGATCATGAGTCTAATAACTTCCACACACTTCTCCATCCTTTTGAATGGAATCCCCTCCCGCCCCTTCAAACCTTCCCGAGGAATCAGGCAAGGGGACCCCCTATCTCCCTTCCTCTTTGTTCTAATGGCTGAAGGTCTTGGTCGTCACATCAAACATGCCCTCCAATCTCATCAGCTCAAAGGTCTCTCTGTTCACAACACCCCTGCAACCTCTCATCAGCAGTTCGTTGATGACACCATGCTATTTGGCTACCCTTTTGTCCAGGAAGCCTCATGCTTAAAAACCCTACTCAATGATTTCTCTGAAGCTTTAGGCACCAATGTCAATTGCTCCAAATCGTAGATCTTTTTCTTTCACACTCCTCCTTCTGTCAAAACAGTGGTCACTCGTATCCTGGGATTTCCCACTGCTACCCTCCCATCCAAATACCTTGGAGCCCCCCTTACTGCTTCAGCCATAAAGCACTCCTCTTGGCGAACTCTCATTGAGAAGCTTGAATCCCGTCTTAACCTCTGGACGTACAGAACTTTGAATTTAGCCAGTCGTGTGGTGCTAATTAAGTCAGTCGTTCAGGCAATGCCTCTTTATCTGTTATCTATCCTTGCAGCGCCGAAATGGGTAATAAAAAGAATCAGGAATCTTCAACGTGACTTCCTATGGGGCAGCTCAGCAACTAACCGTAAATGGGTGCTTGTAAAATGGACCACCGTCTGCATGCCCAAAGACAAAGGGGGAATTGGGCTGAGAGACCCAGAGCATAGAAACTCCATTATGAGTGCCAAAATTTGGTGGTAGTGGGTCACTAACCCAGAAAAACCTTGGGTCAAAATCTGGACAGCCAACTATGCCAATAACAAACCCCAGGAAGAGCTCATCAGGTTCACTCCTAATGACAAAGGCTCGCTAATCTGGAATGCGGCCAAACAACACTTCCAGTTAATTCAGCAACACAGCTTCTGGGAAGTGAGGGACGGTCAGGCGACAAGATTCTGGACTGATGCATGGAACCAGATGCCAAAGCTCACTCATGTTCTTCATCCATCTCCGGAATTCAATAGGCAGGAGCAGCAACAAGAAAAGATCGGACAGTTTTGGATGCAGGAAACGGAGCACGGATTCAGGAAATGGAAACCAAGTAATCAGCTATTCAATAATACAAACCTTCGGGAGGCAGAGGAGCTGGAGAATGAGTTACGGAAAAGAAGCATTAGACATGACGAAGGCAATGACATCCTTAGATGGGGATACCAACCAAAAGGCTCCTTCACAACATCAGAGGCTTACAAAATTATCTGCAATATCACCACCCCTTCTGATCCAATCTGGAGCAAAATCTGGGGTCTCGGATCCTGGCCCAAAGTCTCTTATTTCCTATGGTTGGTAGGACATAAAAGAATCCTCACTTGGGACAAACTAAGGAGTAGAAACTTTCATGGTCCATCCATCTGTCATAACTGCAATCAAAATGAGGAAACTCTCCAACACCTCTTGGACACATGCCCACTAGCCAATCAGCTATGGGAAAAGGTGAGCTTCAGATGTCAAAAAAGATGCAGAATGGAGAACGACATAACCAACTCCATAAGACACTGGCCACAGAATCCTTACAAAAGCGAGCTTCTCAACTGTTTGTGGAACATAATCCCGGGGCTCGTCCTCTGGAGCATCTGGAAGGAAAGGAACAAACGTATATTCAAAAACCAGCGCTCTTCGATCGAAGATATATGGAATAGGCTATGTGGGAATCTCAAAGAAACGTTGATGCTCCGATCCTGGACACAGGAGGATCTTCCTTCTCTAAACAATGAGAAAGGCATTCTAGACAACTGGCAACTGCATCTGCCTCAGGGACTACACAAGAACGGCCCTTCCAAAAGCAGCATCATAGACAAGAGCATTTGGACCGCTCCCCCTAAGCATTCTTATAAACTCAATTTCGATGGGGCCTCCAAAGGCAATCCTGGCATGGCCAGCTTTGGAGGAATTCTGAGGAATCATGAAGGCACTCCCCTGCAGATATACTTTGGAAACATAGGGTGGGATACCAATAACTCTGCTGAACTAGAGGGACTTTGGCAAGGGCTCTCTCTCGCTTGGAATCTCAACCTTCAACCCCTAATCGTGGAAGGAGACTCGCAGATCCTTATAAACATGGCCAAGCGCCTCCAGAATGGCTCTCAAGCAAGGAAAATCGTAGCCATTTGGAGGCTTGAAGTAAGGCTAGAGGCCATCAAACAAGCGCTACGCAGTAACAGGGCCATTTCCTTCAATCATATAAAAAGGGAAGGCAACAAGGTCGCTGACCTCCTGGCTAACATAGGGGTGGAAAATGAGCATACCCTTCTCACAGGAAACACAACTATTATTCCAAATAATGTCCAGGCTCAGGAATGCGCTAGCTTGGTCTAAAGAGATGCTGCTTCCCCGGATGCGGGTGAAACGACAGGGAGTAATGAGGAGCCACATGCTAGCCATGTGCTGCCTCAAGTGTAAGACTGGCAATCAATGCAAGGATCGCCGCCAAGGAATAAAGGTCAGGGCAAATAGAGGAAGCCATTCAATGCTCCGTCCGGGTTATTGGAGCGACTGCAGCGAGCAGTTATGGCGAACAGAGCTCGAGGTGGGGATGAAGTGGTTAAAAAAGGTGGCAGGATGGCTCTCCATGCACTGGATCATGCTCAGTATTTGGTTTTCGGAGTTCAGGCTCTTGCCTGGTCTTTGGTTCTCTGGGCAACAGCACTTTCCATTCCCCTGTCTGTTGGGTGCCGTCTCAAGTCCGTTGGGTGCCGTCTCAAGTATGAAAAGTCATCCTATTCTACACTGTTCCTTACCCACGGTGCTCTTGCAAAGATGGTTAGGCCTCGACAATGCTTGCTCAGCCGTTGAGGCTCTACCCGGGGAGGGTCCTCATGTCCTCCAGTCGAAGAATCCCAATCCCACTGTTGTCGCTGCCATTGCCATCGAATTGTTGAGGCCAACGCCCTCTAAACAAGCCAATTCATGGACTCCAGTAGCGCAGATTCTACCCCAGCACCTATGCTTGCCTTTGGTTCTGCCATTTTTACCTTCGGTAGCTCTATGGACAGACCCCGTATCAATGCCCATGTTTTGGTTCTATTCCTTGAGGAATCTTAGGATGATGGCGATGGAAAACGCAGCAAGGGGAAGCACCCAGGCGAGAGTTCAGAGAACGTCAAGGAGACTCTAGCGGATGTTCCAGAGCATGTTTCCAACCATCCTCAGCCTCAAGAGGTGTCGACATCCAAGGGGGACAATGTCAACATGGATCCCTATCCTTCTGCAGAGGCAATGGAGAAGTATGGCTGGTGCAGGGTGGTTGAGGAGGAGCTGGATGAATAACTATCCAGCGGTTCAGCATCACATCCTCCAGCGCTGCTCAAGTCTTGTTTTGGCTTTCTGTTTATGTCATGTTGGCTTAACGCCTGTTCTTGCTATGTTTTTTGTTGCCCCTGCGTGGGTTATTGCTGAAGGTCTTTTGTTGCCCTGTGTGGGATGAACACTTTTGGTCCAGAGCCCCTGCGCGGGCTGTCTAGTTTGATATGGTTGCATTTCTGTGGTTTAGGGCCCCTGCGTGGGTTGTTTTGCTCAGACATGGAGCCCCTGCGAGGGATGCCCTTTTGATTTCTCCCACTCCAAAGTGCCACAGGTTGGCCTCTGGTAAAACGACTCTGTGAATGTAAATGTCTTTCTTGTTCCTGTAAATAATAGAATAGTTTTAACAAGAAAAAAAAATAATTTTGGTATATTTTAAATATTAAATTCTTATGTGCTGTTAATTATATTTAAATACTGTCACAAATTTTCTATTTTAATTTTATGGTAAAATCGATGTAAATTTATAACTACTATTTATATGTTATATATTTTAATGTGGTATGTATATTATCATATTCTATTATATTCTATTATATTCTATTATTCTATTATGATATTCTTTTATCTATTATCTATGATATTGTATTCTATTATCGTGATGAACTACACGTTTGGTTCAAGACAAATAAATTTTGATATGATTTTCGCCGAAAACTCTGCTCAACAAACTTGATATGGATCACATAAGCCTAAACTCGATAATCTAAGAAATTGTTCAAATTTTATTAATGAAAATAAAATTGCAATATCAAAAAAAAAAAAGAATTTCAAAGCATTTACATATAACATCTAAAACCTACACATCTACCCTATATTATATTTGGTATTAGAGTGACCAATTTTGTTGCTACAAAAATTGCATATAGATGCATGATACATATAAAGCATACTATCAAAAAGAAAATATTTTAATTTAGTTAAGAAATAGTAACTTTGGTATTACTTGTTCAAATAATATTTACATTATGTGCATATACAACTAAATGAATTTCACATTCATAGAGGTTTGAATTACAAATTGTTTAGAACAATGCACAATCACAAAGTATTGATCAATTTGGCATGACACTTAACATGATGCTATAGTCTTGCTTAGTGAAAGAATAATAATGCGAAAATTGTGAGGGATTTCTTTTACAACATTCAACTATTCAACCTTTCATAACTTGTCCATGTTTTGGAAAAGAGATGAATAGAAAATATCTATTAATGATTCTTTGGATATTCTAAAAATGATCATACATTGTCTAACAAATTTGAAAAATAATGGAGAAAGTAGGAATTCAAGTAGAGTGGAGAAAAAGTACTTTGTAATTATATGAACTATTCATTGTACATTTGAAGATTTGAGTAAATAATAAAATTACAAGGACCAATGAAAATCAAGAGTAGAATAGAAATGAAATACGAATGTATCCTCTATTTCACTTATAGACTTATATACAAATTGTTAAGATATTCCGACACATAGAAAATAGTTAGGTACAACTTGGTCTAGTATAGAGTTAGGTATAGAGTTAGGTATAGAGTTAGGTAAAGTGTGTTTCTTTACTATGTACATTTTGTAACTTACAATCCGATGGTCACGATATGTAGTGATCCCACGGTTCGTTCTCTCCTCGGTATTACCGACACTTGATCCGTGGCTTAACACCCGATTGGTCCATGATCTCTATTTAAAGAGCATGGAGGGTCATTTGTAGGTTAACGGTTCATGAGAGAAGCTTATGTAAATTTTCATTCTTTTATTAATAAATTTCCTGAAGTGGCCGCGTTGGCTCAGGTCGTGCACTGTTTCCCTCTTTGAGGGTTTTAACCACGTCAAAATACTGGTGTATTGATCTGTAATCTGTTTGTGAGTGGTGTCCTTTCGTGTTATGTCTGAGGAACTTACCCTGTAAATTCCTACATGGTATCAAAGCTATTTGAGGGCCGCGTCCGTTGGTGATCCAAATCTGAAGCCGGTAGAACTGCATCCGACTATCGTTTCCTAGATCTACTGTTTTTGACTGCTTTCGGGCCGAGAGGAATGCTCTGTTGTGTTGGGAGCATCTGTTCCAGTGAGTAACCCCTTTTGTTTCATGCAAAAATGTTTCCGCTAGCCCTAGCTGCATCATTTTTAACATCTGGAGGTATACAGTGTTTATTTGCAGTTTACAGTTATTTTCTCTCTATTTATTTTGGTTTTCGGTTTATTTAGCTTTTTTTATTACCGGATCTATACCTTTCATTTTTGTGTATGCTCTTTGCCCTGCGACTCTGTGCGATCTAGGCAAACCAGAAATAGAAAGGAAGGATTTTTCTCATGTGTATGCTCTTTTCCGCTGGGCCTTAGTGTGATCTCGAAAAATCAGAAACATCGAGGAAAATATTTAGTTTCCGGCTAAAGCTAACTTCGAGCCGCAAGGTTTGTTTTTTTTTGTATGTCCGTGTTGGTTTTTTTTTTTTTGTTTTGTAGGGAAAAAGAGCTTTCTCAAAGCAAGCACGCAACCCAAAGCATCAACCTCTCTCTCTCTCTCTCTCAAACTTTTTGTGTAGCTCACTTGGTGCAAAGCTAATTATGAGAGTAGAGGTCTTGGGTTCAAGTCTTCATTTTATGGGGGGCTGATTTTTCATTTCCGCATATTCCCACACTTCGTCAGCGACTTCATCAAATTTTCTTCAAAAAGCCATAACTTCTTCATCCGGAAGCCGTTTTCAGAACGGTTTTTTTTGAAACAGCCTAATTTTTCAAGATCTTTCCATTGCAAGACTTAGTTTCAACATCTATAGCTTCAGTTTTTAAAAAAATGGAAAGTCCATGCCAAGTTATTCTTGACAGCACCAACTACTTCCAATGGTGGTCCTACATTGTGGATTTACTTAGAAGTAAAGGTCTTTACAGAATAGCCACAGGCCAAGAGACCAAACCGAAAGATGAAGACAGGGCAGCTAAATGGGAAAATAGACAAGACCAAGCACGTGGGTTGATAGGGATGTCTATTTCCCCAGATCTTAGATTCCATATTTCAGAACTTGATACTCTTGATGAAGCAATGAAACAGATTACTAAAGTCTTTTGAATTAAAAATGAACTTAAAGCCCATCAACTTGAAAATGAATTGCTTACATTGGACCCCAATAATTTTTCTTGCATTGAAGTTTTTTTGTCCAAGTTCAAGACCCTTAGACTTCTCTTGGAAGGTGTTAAGGTTAAGAAAGAAGATAGTAGCCTTATCTACTCCATTCTTACTAAGTTGGGACCAACCTATTCTGTGTTTGTTTCCAGCTTCCATTCTATAAGAGAAGCCATCATTTCTCAAGGACAAACCTACAAGTCCCCTTCCTTTGATTCCTTTTGTGATTCTTTAATAAGAGAACAAGAAAAAATCTTACACCTTGGTCTTCTTCATGTTGGAAACTCTTCTAAGAAAGCGTTAGCCGCCCAACAACAACCAAATCCAAAGAATCCTAAGAAGTTGTATCCTAAAAAGAATGGTCCTAAACCAAACAAGGGTCCTAAGCAATTTCAACCTCAAAATGAAAAATCATTTCAACAAAATGATAAGACAAATAAAAACAAATCGAAGAAGACTGATAGACATTGCAACTTTTGTAATCGAGATGGCCACTTAGAATCCAAATGCTTTAAGAAGATGGAAGCCTTGGAAGCAGCAATGAAGAAGCATAACATCCATTTGGAGCACTCTTCAACTTCAACTTCATCTTCAAGAATGACACTTTCTGCATGTGTTTGTCAAGCATCTCGGTCTGGCTATGTACTAAATGTATCTTCTTCTTCTCATTCTCATGAGTGGCTCATTGATTCTGGAGCTTCTTATCACATCGCCAAAAACAAAGCCATGTTTTCTTCTTTAAATGATTGTAACACCAAAAATATATATGTTGGTGATGATAGATCTCTTATTGCTGTAGGGACTGGAACTGTTCATATACACCATGGTCAGTTTAATGATGTATTATGTGTTCCAATCTTATCCTGCAACCTTCTCTCTGTATATCAGATAACTCATTCAGGTGAAGGTAAAATCGTTGAATTTTCACCTCACGATGTTGTAATTAAGGACCTAAGAGATCCTAGACAGATTTTACCTACTGGCATTGTTGAAGATTCTACAAGGTTGTATAAGTTTCACAACTTTGGGTCATCAAATCTTCCCTTAGTATTTGTTGCTCATAATGATGAAGTGAGCAAACTTTGGCATGAGTGATTTGGTCACTTAAACTATCGCTCTCTTCAGAATCTATGTAAAGAAAATATGGTGACAAGTCTTCCAATGGTATCTTGCAGAGATGGTGTTTGTTTCTGATTTGTACTCGGAAAATATCATTAGGACAGTTTTGAAAAACGTGCCTCTTGGCACGCCTCAGCCCCTTTACAACTCGTGCATAGTGATTTATGTGGTCCACTTCGAGTTGCTTCATTCTCTGGCTACAAGTATTTCTTAACTTTCATTGATGATTTATCTAGACGCACTTGGGTATACTTCTTAAAACTCAAGAGTGAAGTATTTAACATGTTCTTGGCCTTTAAGGCCTTTGTTGAAAAACAATCTGGACATCAAATTCTTAAGCTAAGATCTGATAATGGTGGAGAATATGTTAAAAACACATTCATCAACTTTTGCACTGAGAATGGAATTCAAATGCAACATACTGTTCCATATACTCCACAACAAAATGGTGTAGCTGAAAGGAAGAATCGCACCTTAAAGGAAATGGCTAATTGTATGCTTCAATCTAAAGGACTTAGTATTAATTATTGGGCAGAAGCAATTAACTGTGCAAATTACATAATAAATCGCACTCCTACTAAGGTTTTAAAGGATATCACTCCAAAAGAAGCATGGAGCTCAATCAAACCAGATGTAAGTCACTTCCGTGTTTTTGGAAGTGAAGCATGGGCCCATATTCTAGATGAGAAACATAAAGCTTTAGAACCTAAGAGTGAAAAATGTATTTTTGTTGGATATTCTGAAGATGTCAAAGGATATAGACTTATTCCACTTAAGTCCAAAAATGTTATCACTAGAAGAGATGTAAAGTTTGCTGAAAATATATCGGCCTGCAAGCCTAGTTCGGCGGATGTGCCACCTCTCCCTATCTCTTCTACTTTTGAAAATATTTCTTCCTCAGATGATGAAAGCGAGGATGAAAATCCTCCCCCACCTTCTCAGGATCCTCCTTCAGCTCCTTAGCTTCCAAAATGGGTCCGTGCTACTCGGGATGCAGCAGGTGATCTTGCGGTGATCCTATAGTTCAGCGACGTACCTATTCTCAGTTCGAGAGAGCCTCTTCTTTACTGGCTGAAGCTTCAGTGAATTATGATCCTGACACCTTTGAAGAAGCTTCAGGCCATCCAAATTGGGAAGCAGCAATGAATGAATAATATCATTCATTATTGGCATATGATACATGGTATCTTGTTCCTCTACCAAGGGGACGAAAACTTGTTAGATGGAAATGGGTTTACAGAACCAAGTATGGACCAGATGGGAAAGTTGATAAACATAAAGCTCGTCTTGTTGCTAAGGTTTTTTCACAAGTTGAAGGCATTGACTATACTGAAACCTTCTCCCCTGTTGCCAAAATGAACTCTATCCACCTTGTTCTTTCCCTTGCTGCCTCTTTCAAATGGGAAGTCCATTAGATGGATGTTAAATCCACTTTCTTGCATGGGGACTTGCATGAAGAAATATATATTGTTATAGACATTTTTGTGCCTTACAGCATGAAGCATGAAATGTCAATAATCTAAGGGATCCAAAGTCCCTAAACATGTTGTTCCTACCCCTAGAGGAACAAGGTCAGCAAACCACAGCACTGAATATCAGTTCTCCACCTGAAAACACTCAAAAACAAGCTAATTCTGGATCATGTCAACTGCTCCACTGAGCATCTGCGCTGAATGTCAACTGCTCCACTCTGTACCTGCGCTGAATGTCAACTGTAAAGAAGGCTACCTGCGCTGGGCGAGTTTGGCCAAGTGGCATAGTCATTCCTCAAGGTGTCAATGCCCAGGAAGCTTCCAAAATGACACTTGGATCAGGGAATTCGCCTAGTGATGAGTAAGAGGGTCTAGATCTCCAAGTGGAAGCAAGAACCTCCAAGTGGACTCAAGAACTGAAGAATAACTGAAGTGGGAGAGGACACTAGTCAGCTCCATGCCAAGCTCAAGCTCACTCATCCTTTCTCCAAAACTCCTATATATAGAGCTCCCTCATGAGGTCTAAGGAGGGTGGAATCTTGTGAATGTAAGGAAGTGTTGTTGGTTTGAGTATAAAACTATTGGGTGATTTGCTTGAAGGAGGTGAAGAGGAGATTTCTTTCTGCTGGGAGGTGATGTTGGATTGGGCCTTTTATGGTTGTATCACTTCCTGAACTTTACTTCTTCCATTAATAAAGCATTTGAGGTTCTTCTATATGCATGTGTCTCAATGGTGTATTGTTATACCTGTATATTTGATTTATTCTAATCCTTGAATCAATTATGAATGTATGCTTCTTGTAGTTTCCCTCTCTTGTGATTTTGCAGCATCTTGGTGTAGCTGGGCCAGTGAAAGAGCAAGGAGCTGGGAGCAAGCAGCAAAGAGAGAAGATTGGATCAATCATTAGCGGAAGACAACGGTTAGTGGATCTCTTTCTCTTCTCTCTTACATCTCATAAAGAAGTAATCTCGAATAGCATTGCTTTGATTGTTGCTGAGGTACTATCACCCTTAGAGTGGGATAGGGTCATTCCGTATTGGATACTTTTCCCAACAACAAATTGGCGACTCCACTGGGGATCGTATCTTGTTGGTTGTTTGTGTTTTTGCTATTCATCTCATAAACACAGGGAGTACCGAATCGAACTGCATTTGGATCTTTCAAATGCAAAGTAGAGGGCAGCTACTCTAGCTCAGTTTCTGGGCATGTTTATGATTTGAAGAGCTGATTCACAAGGACTCTAAATAGCTCTTAGTGATATCTTTTCATCCTCCTTTACATCCCTTAGTGTGTACTTGACTGATAGCTTCTGATTTGGCCAAACACTGTGAATTTTTGAGCAATCTGTGACCCGGAAAATGAGAAAAACGAAAGTTTGAATCTTCAGTGCAGGCACTGTGAAGGCAGTCTGCATTTTAGCGCAGTTCCCGAAGGGGCTACCTGCACTGAAGGTCAAACTGCCAGTGTACTACCTGCGCTGAACCAGTTTTGCCTAGTGCTACTGGGGTTCCCTCCTGTTTATTGCCCTGTTTTTACCCTTGTTTTTGCAGCCTGTTACCAGTCAATGTACCTATCTGAAACCAACTTTCCTTGCCACTATTCCGCCTCGGTTGTATAAATAAACTGTGTTTGTTCTTTGTGTATTTCTTGTATCATTTGCAGTTTCCCATAACGAAAGTGAACTAGTCTTGCTGTGGCCTCTTAGATCTAGACCTGTGATAAAGTGTCGTTTTGATCTTAAGAGTTAGTTTATTTGTTGTTCATAGCTGATTGAGCTTTCGATTTCATTATATGGTTTGAATTCATACATTTCTAGTGTCGAAATGAGTAAATCTTAAGGTGTCTTTTGATTTTGGACAAGCTTGTTTGCTTTCACTTGAAATTGAATTCGAAATTATACAACAACTTTCTTTTTGTATTACATCAACATTAAGAAAGAGAAAAGAAATACCTGCATTCCACATTTTGCATTTGATAAGTTTGCATGTTGATTTAGGGAAAAGTGCATTAGTGTATGCTCTTTGATCTGTGTGAAAAGATGATGTCTTTCTTTTCCCTCAGTAGTTAAGATTTTCATAAGTCGAAAAGATTGAAAAAGCTTGCTTCTCATCTTAGACTGCATTTAGGAATTTGTATCAAACATCTCGTGGTGAACCTTGAAAGGGAAACTTTAAAAAAGACCAACTTAAAATATATTGAATGAACCTAACAACGCTTTGAAACATAACGCAAACACATAGAGGTCTAAGCTAGAGACGTGTTCCGGCGTCGTTAAACGTAGTGACTGTCGATCTCGACGAAGGTGGGTGATTCCTCCTGAGAGTCGGTGGCACTAATACGGACTTGTGCTCCCATGTACCGTCGCGTATATATTGGGAGACCCCTATAGGCATATATCTTTTATCCATAGGAAGCCGTGTCGGCCGCCCTACTGATCGCAATGCAGTGAACACAGCATTCACGAAGATCGACCACTCATACCGTAAAACGTATTCTGTGGTTTTGCGAAAGGTTTGGCACACCCTCTGCCTAGATCTCTAGAGTAGTTTCTTTTGGCCTTTTTCAAAGTCTATAACTGAAAAAGTCCATCCGAGCATTTGTCACTTCGGGCTCGTTAAAACATCGAAGGAGACTAGAGTCATCTTTAGCTTTTTCTCGACTCTTAAAAAGTGAAAAAGCAAGTTGTGTCTAAAAGCGTCTAATAAAATTCATTTAATTCGGAAACACAAATTTCCCCTTTTAATATTTTGGTTGATCGAGTAATCCGCAATCGTGGAAGAAATTCAATTGAATCCCCGTCGTTCGCGGAGGCTTACGAGTCAACCGTATTTGTCTCCAGAATCGAAAATAGTACGGACAAAGCGAACTCGTTTAACCGGTTCAAAATCTCCTATAAAAGTTAGAACAAGTGTTCCAACTGCATCTGAGGTTCCGGTTACTCCAAACATTTCTGGAAACCCTGCCTCTATAGAAGAAGTTCAATAGCCACAGAAGGACAGTAACACTGATCCTAGTCTTGGGGAAAATACTTTTATAACTGAACCAGTTCCATCTGTAACCGGTCCAGAGAGTTTTGTTCCTCAAACAACTGTCGCTGTCGAAACAACCACTTCTTCGGCACCAGAAATATTTTACGGACCTGACGGTCTTCCTCTTCCACCGGGTTTGATTGCGATAGAGGAAATTGCAGAGGATCCACAAGCAAGTACTCCAACTCATTTTGGAGTCGGGGTCACTCTATTTCCTTCATCAAAAGTTAATCCACCACAAGTGGAAGTTCCTGTAGAATCGCTAGGCAATCTATTGGATAGACTTAAGATGTCTGAACAACCGTCATCATCTAGGACTGTGTCAAATGACACAGCGACAGCAGAAGCCCCTGCCGTCACTCCGACGATGTTTGTCGGCATACCAGCTGTCCCGACTAGCTCTCAACCGCTAGAAGGAGTCCACCAAGGGACTATTTCGACAGTATGGTCTGTTCCAGTTTGTTCATCCGGAGTAATACCCGGCAACTCTTATGTTGAGACTCGACAGATTGATCCTCATGGAGGTCAACTTGGGCCATCTAGTCCTCAAGGACTAACAATCCCTCTGAGTTCCGGATTGCTACCGTATGGGGGGCAGTATGCCCTTTCATTACCTCCTCCAGGAGGATATCCATACGGCAGTTCTCAACAGTATTCAGGTTATACTGGAATTGCATCAAGTAGTTAGGTACCTATGCTACCTCAACAACCAAGGGTTGTATATTCTATGCAACAGTGTGTACCTGTGACGAACATCCCAACCACACCGGCTATTGTAACAGTGTCCCAAGTTCAAGCGATACCTGTTGCGTGTCAACCTCAGATTTCTCAGGTTGTAATGCAACAGCCACTTGACCATGGGTCACAACCACAATCACCAACTGGTGGGGCGACACAAGTACAAACGGGTACAATTACCCCACACCTCGGTCCAATGGTTAGCATGGCACAACAAAACATGGCTTCACAACCATGGCTTGTGCAATACCAACAACCGCAATTCCAGCAAATATACCAAGGTTCTGAGCAGCAGATCTTTGCGAATAGTGGACAACCGTATATCCAAAACGGTCAAAACCAACCACTTTACAGTGGTCAAGTCCACCAACCATATCAGTCATACCAACATCAATTACATTATGCTGGTATGCAAAGGCCCACTGCTCAAGCGATTCCATCGTACCCTGGTTATGCTTCGCCTAACCTGAATCAATAGTTACCATTCGTGGCGACTTTAGAGTTACCCGATCTACACCGGTTAACCAACGATCCGATTGCTTATGCCCCTTGGTGGCCAGCGATTCCTCATAAACTTCCATCTGACATTCCTAAATTCAATGGAAATCCAGGTGAAGACCCATCGAATCACGTGATGACTTTTCATCTGTGGTGTTCGTTGAACACCCTAAACGACTATTCGATAAGGCTTTGCCTGTTTCATAGGACATTGACAGGTCCAGCGGCTAAATGGTATATTGAATTGCCAAGAGCCTCTTTCGAAAATTTTAGTTCCCTAGCCACGACTTTCTTAACCCATTTTCAATTACCGATAAGGTATGAAACAGGAACGGAAATATTAACCAACTTCAAGTAGACAACTGCCACCCATATATTTGATCATATACATGAGTGGCGTCGTCGTCATAGGATGGTAAAAACATATGTTCCCGATCAGCTATTAGCTGAATGGTTCATAAAGTCGTTACTTCCGGCTATTACGGAAGATGTGGCCAAGGGGGGAGTCATAACAAAGGAGCAAGTTATTGCTCGTGCACAGTATTTGGACTTAGTTTATACTCAGTTCGGCACGCTCTACGACAAAATACCCGACGCCCCTAGACCGGAATTTTCAATTCCTCCCCCTCCTAAATCAAATAGTGACTCTCATGCCGGTGATGGTGTGATTGGCACGGCAAACGCGAAATCGATAAAGGCTTCATCAAAGAAAGCCCGTAAGAATTCAGATCAAAATGCAAAGGAAGAAATTCTTGCTTCGGAAGTAAATGCCGTATCAGAAGATAAAGGCAAAGAAACCAATCAACCAGGAAGCAAGAAGAAACAAAACAAAGGGAAGAAGAAGAAACAGGGTGAATCATCCCCTGGGAAAAATTCTTCAAACCCTCCTGGGAAAGGGAAACAAAATTATCCATGTCTAATATGTGATGATAAAGATCATGGCACAAAGAATTTCCCATTCAAAGCTAAGTTAAAGAGGTTCTTTAAAAGTTCCCAAACCTCAGCTGTGTTAACTGATCCATTTCCCAACCCAGGTCAAAATCTGGTTGATAGTGGAAATGCTTCCCCGTCGCAAGTACTTATGTTGTCGGTTTCAAAACAGCAGAATGATGCTTTGATTTCGACAAGGAACAAAGATTATGGGAATCCTCAACTGTCGAACGAAAAAGGTAAAGATCAACCAAGTAGTTCGACAACAACTTCGGCAGAAGTTGTACCACCCATCATCCCTGAATTAACAATAAAACCGCCAAAGGGTGTAGTACACAAGTCGACATTTAATTCTCGCGCCAGAGCAGCGCAACATTATAACATAGTGGAAGATTTGGCACAATTGCCATCCGCTATGTCGACTCTTGAGGTACTACAAAATTGTCCATCCCAAAGGCAGGCGTTGTTATCAGCAATTGGTGGGGTTGATCCTAAGGATTCCAAGCTTGTATCCTTTGATCACAAGGGATATGATCCTCAGTTACCAGCTCAACTAGCTTTCCTTATTCAAGTGAAAGCCCTCAACAAAACTGTTCACAGAATGATTATTGATGAGGGGGCATCGACATGTATTATGTCGATGAGCTGCTGGAAAACTTTAGGATCTCCAACCTTGTATCGATCATCGACGACATTAAAAGCTTTCGACGGAAGGACTTATACCCCTTACGGTATCCTTAACAACTTGAAAGTTGAACTAGGAGGAAAGACAGTAGAAATTGATGTTGAGGTCATTGATGCAAATCTTGACTATAACATCCTACTGGGTAGACCATGGATTTATGCCATGGCAGCTGTCGTGTCGACTTATTTTAGGAAGATCACATTCCTGTTTGAAGGAGGGATAACGGTCGTCGACCAACAGAACTTCCTCCCTAATGGTTCACAAGTTACAGGAAGCATTCCCATGATCCATGAGAGTAACCATTCGCTTCAAGATATCGGAGTAGGATTATTGAAAGACCCCACATTGATGGGAACTTTCGCGTTGCCACCTCCTATTTATATAGGAAATGTTCTGTTTGTAGCAACCTGCAACATGATATCTTCCACGAGGGTCAACATGGATCGTGCAATGGTTTTGCCCCAAAGCCCTTTGGAAATATTGTAGCAATCAATGTTTCAAGCATGGGAGGCGAGCCCAAATCAACGCTCGTCAAGCGTTTGGGTAGATAGGTCTAGAGAATATGGAACCCCACTAGATCCTTGGTCGAAAGTACATGGACCAACGAAGAAATCTTACAATCAATGATGATTGAGGGGGCACCATGGAATGATCACCACCATCGTTCCCTTCTTCCCGAATATGAAGAAGATACCCAAAGTGACCTTTATCACCCTTCAGTATTTGAATTCCTAACAAATACTGTAAATACGGTGGATTCCGAGCGAAACCTATCCAATATTGAAGAGACTATAGCCATAAATATCTCGACCAAAACAAATGTTGTAGAGAATATTTATGTCGGCAAAGGTTGTTCCCCTTCAGAAATGGAAATATATAACGCTCTTTTTCGCGAATTTAGAGATGTCTTTGCTTGGTCATATGATGAAATGCCATGCATTGACTCGAGTATCGTTGAGCATGAAATTAAAATGTATCCTGATGTCAAACCAGTAAGACAACGGCTTCGGCAGGTGCACCCCAAGAAAGCCGCGACCATTAAGGCAGAAGTTGAAAAACTTCTCCATGCTGGATTCATCTACTCGGTTCCTCTAACCGATTGGGTATCGAATATTGTCCCTGTTATGAAGAAACAATGGATGATTAGAGTGTGTGTCGACTATAGGGATGTAAACCAAGCTTGTCCGAAGGACAACTACCCTACACCCTTCATCGGCCAGATAATTGATGAATGCGCCGGATATGAAATCTTTTCTTTTATGGATGGATTTTCCGGGTATAATCAAATAAATATCCGCCCACAGGACCAGTCAAAGACTGCATTTATTTGTCTGTGGGGCACATTCACTTATCGAAAATTACCCTTTGGTTTAAAGAACGCAGGGGTGACGTTTCAAAGGGCGATGAATTATGCCTTCCATGACATCAAGAACATTGTTCAACCTTATCTCGACGATCTTCCGGCTCATTCGCGAAAGCGGACTTATCATCTGCAGCATTTAAGAGCGATATTTCTACGTTGCCGACACTACAAGATAAGACTCAATCCGCACAAATGTGTGTTTTGCGTCGGTTCTAGTCGTTTACTTGGCTTTTTAGTCTCTAAGAATGGGATTCGTCTCGACCCCTGCAAGGTTCAGGCAATCATTAATTTGCCTCCACCTTCAAATTTGCTTCAGATTCAGAAACTCCAAGGGAAAGCAAACTTTCTGAGGAGGTTCATTCCAAATTACGCAGAACTTGCTAAGGGTTATACTCGTCTTTTGAAAAAGGATGTACCTTTTGTCTGGGACTAGGTGGTGCAAGCTTCCTTTGATGCTCTGAAAGATTGTCCAGTAAAAGCATCATTAATGTACGCCCCAGACTATCAAAGAGATTTTAACCTGTATCTGGCTGCAGCGGATACGACCATTGCGATGGTTTTAGTTCAAGAGGTCGATGGAATTGAACATCCTATATATTATTTAAGTAAAAACTTAAATGATACAGAAAGTAAATATTCTTATGTTGAAAAACTAGCGCTTGCAGCTGTTCAAGCGATTCAAAGGTTTCAACATTATGTCCTCTTTCGGAAA
Source organism: Pinus tabuliformis (assembly GCA_031772625.1). Taxonomy (NCBI): domain Eukaryota; kingdom Viridiplantae; phylum Streptophyta; class Pinopsida; order Pinales; family Pinaceae; genus Pinus; species Pinus tabuliformis. The sequence continues at coordinate 403,802,891 of CM062818.1, read as the reverse complement.
ACTACCATCTTGTCAGATTGCAACCCCATGACTTATATACTGTCGTGACAATTGCTGGGGGGCAAATATTCAAAATGGATAGCGATCCTTCAAGAGTTTGATCTGGAATTTGTAAAATCCAAATCAAAGAAAGCTCTAGTTTTCGCAGAATTATTATGTGATTTCCCATCGTCGTCCAACGATGAAACATCGGAAGAGTCAATCGTGGACGAAAGTTTGTTTCTGATATCTACAAGCGATGAGTGGTATGAAGATGTCATAGTTTATCTCCAAACCCAAAAATTCAGGCCTAACACCTCTTGCTCCGAACAAAAACGTATACGATACCAAGCAAAAGACTACATGATCGTCGGTGATACACTTTACCGTCGTGGTGTCGATACAGTTCTGAGGAGGTGCCTTACCCATGAGGAGGCCGAAAAAGCCCTGAATGAGTGTCATTCAGGCGCGTGTGGAGGAAATCAATCTGGATTTGCAACAACACAAAAAATCTTACGAGCAGGATACTTCTGGCCAACCATGTTCAAAGATTTCATAACCGCAGTCAGAAGTTGCCATGCTTGTCAAATTTTTGATAGCAAAACTAGACGACCACCTGCACCCTTACAGCTGATAGTTACTGTTGGGCCCTTCGCCAAGTGGGGCATCGATTTCATGCAATGTAACCCCACCTTGACCGGGGGGCATGGGTATATTATAGTCGCGCTGTTGACTATTTTACCAAATGGGCCGAGGCGATGCCTACATTGGATAACACTGGTGAAACAACTGCCCTTTTCTTTTTCAATCATGTAGTCGCCAGGTTCGGCGTACCACAGGCTATGGTTACAGATCATGGGTCGCATTTTCACAATCACATGATGGTCGAATTAGCTGCCAAGCTAGGGCTATCTCACGACAGCTCTACCCCATATTATCCGCAAGCCAATGGACAAGTTGAGGCAATCAACAAGGTCCTAAAGCGTATGTTGCAAAGGATGATCGAGGTTCATAAAAGAAGATGGCACCTAATCCTGTACTCAACTTTGTGGGCTTACCGAACCTCGGTAAAGAACGCAACTGGGTTCACACCCTTTCAACTGGTGTATGGCCTTGAAGCAGTCTTGCCGATCCAGTGCGAAATTTCGTCGCTTAAACTCGCAATCGATCTTCTCCCCGGAACTTCAGAAGAAGAGGCTCATTTCTTGGAATTAATCCATTTGGATGAAACCCATCGTGATGCCGCTTTGGCTAACGAGGCCCATAAGAAACGAGTCAAGGCTCAGTTCGACAAAAACGTCAAACCCCGTGTCTTCTCAGAAGGTGATTTGGTCTTGCTTTATGACCAAGAATTCGATAAATTGGGAGCAAGGAAATTCAAGTCCTTATGGATGGGCCCCTATATTGTCAAAAGGGTGTTAGCAAAAGGAGCCTACGAGTTAATGGATTACGATGGAATTCCACTGGCGCAATCCCGCAACGGGCTGTACCTCAAGCGTTACTATGCTTAAATAGTAACCTGCATGCTTTTGTTGTATTTTGTTTTCGCTAGAGTATTTGTTCTGGCCGAGTGATCCACCTTTTTCATTTGTTGCAGATGTCGAACCTTTTGGAGACATGTGTTGGATATGCCGACGGAGCGAGTCGTAGTTCGTGGAACCTATCTTCCGCGGCCTGGGCCATTTTTGATCCAAGCAGCGAGTTAGTAAGTTTCAGAGGTGTGTGTATTGGGAAATCAACGAATAACATCGCTGAGTATAGCGCGTTGATAGAACTACTCTCTGATGCCATCACACGTGGCATACGCCGACTAATTGTCAGGCTAGACTCACAGCTCGTAATACTACAACTCAATGGTATATATTCTGTTCGCAATCCAGCTATTTATCGCATGTTCCTAAGGGTTAAGATCTTGGAAAGACGATTTGATTCAATTCAATATCAACATATTTCCAGAAACTTAAACACATTAACCGACTCATTAGCAAACTATGTGTTAGATAGACATTTGCAACATTTATAAAAAGGACACATCATCAAAGATTGTATGTATGGATCATATAACTCAAACAGAATAAAACTCGAAAATCGAAATACATATAAGCTGTTTATAGTTCATACATAATGTTCTGTAACCAAGACAAAATTGGTCATATGACCTAAAACTCAAAAAGATGCTAGGGGGCACCCTAGCCTAGTGGTGCTCATGATAGCACGTCACGGCCTGTGCAATCATGCGCAAGAGACGAGTCCATCGTCTAGGCACGCCAGTGGTGTGTCGCTACAGCTGTAAAGGTAACTCATCGATCCTCACATCGGGAATGCCGAGAGTAAGGCTCTCAACCTGCTCCTGTACAGCTGTAAGGGTCTCAGTATCATCAAGGTCATGGAGAATAGCTCTCCTAGCAGGCTCTGCTGCCAGGGCAGCAACTGGCGGTCTCGGACGAACTGCTGGACGAACAGGACCAACATCTGCATGCACCCAAGAGTATGATTAAAAGTCTTGATAGAATAAAGCACAGCAACATTATGAATAAGAACAGTAAGCAGTAATATGGTCAAAGAATTTACCAATAGAGCCCCACTGTTCGCCATCCGGTAACACCAAATCCGGGTCACCTCGGAAATCCATGCCCACATATGGATACTCGGAGAAGACCATCTCCTGGCGCTCGAACCACCTGAAGAAGGCCTCAGTAAAAGTAATCTGAGGTTGACCAGCATGCCTCGACATGTGATCAACCCACCTCTGCATGCGTGGCTCGGTCGGAGAAGGCAAGTCAAGTATGATGTACTGAGGCTGCATCAGTGGGATTTTCTCCAAGGCAAAGGCAGTCAGAATAGAACCAAATCCAAAGTTCTTCAGCTTCCCGTCCTTTACCTTGGTCAATTGACTTTTCATCTGAGAAAGTACTGCATCACACCAGTTGAATACTTTCGGTTGGAGACACTCCAAGGCTTGCTGCATATAAGATCTGTTGGCAACATGTAGAGCTGCGCTACCGGCCATCCTACCAATGGTATATAGAATGGACCTGAGAGACTTGTCAGTAATCTCACGGATAACAATCTTGTCGTCTCTGCTCGGCTGAGAACCTTCCCTGCAATACTGACGGACATAATCTCTGGTGGAATCGGTCCCCCGGGCCGTACCTGACAAGGAAATGGGGGCACCTCGTCTTGACAACCCAATCAAGAAGTACATGTCCTCTATGGTCAAGGGGATGGACTTTCCCCTAATCTGGAATACTTGGTTAATAGGATCCCAAGCATCAAGCATATACTGCAACAAAGTAATCTGTGCCCTCATGCTAGAGATACGGAAAAACTTCAGCAGGCCACAGTTCCACAGCGCGTTCACCGTGACAGGGTCATGGAGGGCAATCATGTCCTCCTCTTCATGTTCTCGTTCTCGCCATGTAAGGGAAATTTTGTTCAAAGTTCCCTGCAAAGCAAACAAGAGAAGGAGTAAGTTCCTGATTTTGGTGCAAAACTGGCGAAAATTCATCAAAAAAATGACCTGAAAACCCAATTTTCTGAGCCCAGCACAGGCAGAGAGTGTCCCACCTGCGCTGAAGGTCAGGCTGCCTTAAGGCAGCTTGACATTTAGCACAAGTTTCGAATGGGGAACCTGCGCTGAAACTAGGGCACCCTGGCAAAACCCCAGGGGCTCAGAAAGATTGAAAAACAGGCGTGAAACTGGAAAAGGAAACCATGAAAAGAAAGAGCTAGGGTTTAGCTCCTACCTGGTCCAGACGGCACAGAAAATCATCCGCAGAATCTCCCGGAATCAGCTAATGAAAATCAAGGGGGAAGAGGCACCTCTAGAGCTCCAACAAACCAAATGCAAATGAAATGGTAAATGAGAGGTAAAAACACCTTTTAAATAGCTTTTTACGTAGTTCAAAGTGAAATATTAGGGTTATAATCTCATTTTCATGCAAATATTATTCATTTCTAACAAAGTTTGTTGCAGCAATTGAAAATGCAGTACTATCCTTGAAAAGAGAAAAGCTAGTAATGGTAAAAATCAAAATTTGACCATATAATCGAGCAGTTTTACCGCGGAATTTATGCTCGTTAAAAAATAGAAAAGTGAGATCCGAGCAGTTTTAGCACATAGTTCATGCTCGTTAAAAAATAAACATAAGATTGAGCAGTTTTACCGCGGAATTTATGCTCGTTAAAAAATAGAAAAGCGTGAGCAAGAGTTTCCTCCAGAGTTCAAGCTCATTAAAAAATGAACCTATCCCGGTAAATAACCATTGTGATCGTAAATTTATTAGCCATGAAAAGCCTTGGTCGTGTTTGCACCTGCCACCTCCATTCCATTTGGCCGATCGTTCACCCCCATATGATTGTTTACCCATTTTGAGGAACAGCTGCGAAGAGTGATTTCACCTAGCCATCCTTGTGACACTGCCGTGATTGGAAAATTCCAACTTGTACCTGGAATCTGCTGCTATCCCTGTTTATCACTCGTTTCTCAAAAGATGAGTCTTCTTTGAGCTCTTTTCTCCTGACTCGTAAAATATGAAAAGTTTGCCGAGTTTTGGCCTTCCAGCTCGTTAAAGTGACCGGAAGAGCTATCCCTCCTCTAGATTTTAATCTTTTTGGACCCGAGGGATTATTACACAAAAAGGTCGAGCGCTTGTTTTATTCGGCTCGTTAAAGTTATCGAAAATTCATCCCTTCTGTATTGTTTTATACTTTTTCGGACTTAAGGGATTAGATGACGAAAAAGGAATTTTGGAGTTAACTTTATGTACCTTTTCAGACTCTCTAAAAATGAAAAGGACCGAGTTTTCCTTGTCGTTAGACTCATTAAAATGATTAAATAGCGACAAACTTGTCTTTAGACGAGAACGAGTTTCCCTATCGCTAGGCTCGTCAAAACATAGCGATGGGCTTGCCCGAAGGGCAGGTTATAGAACAAGCATATGTTATCCTCCTCAAGCTTGACAAAAATAAAGAGGTATTGGTCAGAAATGACTGGGGAAAAATTGGGAGAACCTCAAAGCTTTAATGGTAGCAAGTCGCTCTTGAACATGACACTTTTCCTCCGTATCACATCGGGTTGGGTTGTTTCATTCACCGGTCTCATCACCATGGTCCTCGCCAAACCATCCACATTTGGGGTAATGCTACCGATCCATCGTATCAGTGTCGTTATATGTTCAAGAGATGTTGTTCAGAAAGAGTCAACCGTGTCCCATCCATTGCCATACATTATCCTTCATCCACCCATGATCGTCACCCTGAATCATATTTCACAGATTGTTTTCAACTCCACTAAAATCATTAGCTCCGTTCCATGTCACTGATGTGGGATTCATTAAGGCCCTCCTTTGATGGATCGCTTCTTGTCGACTTCAACTCATTATCCAAGAAGTTGATCTAGGAACAAACCCCTCAGTACTTTGAAGCTTGCATGCCTCAATGGCAAGTTTCTCACTTCCGGCGACAGGTATACATCAATGACCTTCGACCAGAATATTTTGTTTGGTGTTCGACGCCAAGTCCTTTATTCACACCACGTGAATTGTACTGCAGTACCTTGAGGGTCATTATCATTATCGGTGATTCCTCTCGCGCTTGTTAACGGTTTACATCATTGACCGGTAATCAAGCGTTGTCTTTCCATGTTCGACTTCAGCGCAATTCTCACATGGATCGACTTGTACTTAGAGTGAAGATCGAACGAGTTTGAAGACCCCGGATCTAGTTTCATCCATCCGGGCTACGATATATATTCAGGAAACATAAAGACATTTGACATGTACATCATTACAACAGATGATCATCCAACTCAAAGGATGATAATTTCAGCAGAGAATTATCAGTCTACCATCAGACGATCGTCTGTTCTATGTACCAAAATGAATTTATAAAGCTGAGCATGGGAATGCCCGCCTCAGCTAGATCATGAAAGTAGAATGAAAAATAATGTATTGTATTTTATTTTATTACAGGTCACCTCTCAGCGATTGAATGAACTTCGGATCCTCCTGATAAAGCATTTCACCCGATAAACGACCTCATACTTTAGGGGGCAACTGTTATAGACATTTTTGTGCCTTATAGCATGAAGCATGAAATGTCAATAATCTAAGGGATCCAAAGTCCCTAAACATGTTGTTCCTACCCCTAGAGGAACAAGGTCAACAAACCACAGCACTGAATATCAGTTCTCCACCTGAAAACACTCAAAAACAAGCTAATTCTGGATCATGTCAACTGCTCCACTGAGCATCTGCGCTGAATGTCAACTGCTCCACTCTGTACCTGCGCTGAATGTCAACTGTAAAGAAGGCTACCTACGCTGGGCGAGTTTGGCCAAGTGGCACAGTCATTCCTCAAGGTGTCAATGCCCAGGAAGCTTCCAAAATGACACTTGGATCAGGGAATTCTCCTAGTGATGAGTAAGAGGGTCTAGATCTCCAAGTGGAAGCAAGAACCTCCAAGTGGACTCAAGAACTGAAGAATAACTAAAGTGGGAGAGGACACTAGTCAGCTCCATGCCAAGCTCAAGCTCACTCATCCTTTCTCCAAAACTCCTATATATAGAGCTCCCTCATGAGGTCTAAGGAGGGTGGAATCTTGTGAATGTAAGGAAGTGTTGTTGGTTTGAGTATAGAACTATTGGGTGATTTGCTTGAAGGAGGTGAAGAGGAGATTTCTTTCTGCTGGAGGTGACGCTGGATTGGGCCTTTTATGGTTGTATCACTTCCTGAACTTTACTTCTTCCATTAATAAAGCATTTGAGGTTCTTCTATATGCATGTGTCTCAATGGTGTATTGTTATACCTGTATATTTGATTTATTCTAATCCTTGAATCAATTATGAATGTATGCTTCTTGTAGTTTCCCTCTCTTGTGATTTTGCAGCATCTTGGTGTAGCTGGGCCAGTGAAAGAGCAAGGAGCTGGGAGCAAGCAGCAAAGAGAGAAGATTGGATCAATCATTAGCGGAAGACAACGATTAGTGGATCTCTTTATCTTCTCTCTTACATCTCATAAAGAAGTAATCTCTAATAGCTTTGCTTTGATTGTTGCTTAGGTACTATCACCCTTAGAGTGGGATAGGGTCATTCCGTATTGGATACTTTTCCCAGCAACATATATGGAACAACTTATTGGATTTATACAAATAGACTCCAACCTTGTATGTCGGCTTAAGAAATCCCTTTATGGTCTCAAGCAAGCTCCTCGAGCTTGGTATGCCAAAATGGATAACTTTCTTTTGGAAAATGGCTTTTCTAGGTGTCATTCTGACAATACTGTCTACACCAAGAAAGTGGGCAAGTCTCTTATCATTCTTATTCTTTATGTTGATGATCTTATCCCGGCTGGTAGTGATCCCAACCTTATAAACCATGTGAAGTCTAGCCTGAAAATGAAGTTTGAAATGACAGACTTAGGATACTTACATTATTTTCTTGGTCTTCAAGTCTTGCAATCCAAGGAAGGTATTTCCCTTTCCCAATCCAAGTATGCCTATGATATTCTACTCCATTTTCACATGGAAGACTGTAAGCCAGCCCCTTCTCCCTTTCAGTTTGGAGTCAAACTTTCAGTCACTTGTACTTCTCCTGAAGTTGATGCTACCTTATATGGTCAACTTGTAGGAAAACTTTTGTATCTAACCCATACTCTTCCTGACCTTTCCTTTACCGTTGGCCTTGTTGCTCGGTTTATGCAAAAACCACATGAAAGTCATTGGAAAGCAGCTAAAAGAATACTTCGTTATGTTCTAGGTACAGTTCAGTTTGGGATTCATTACAGTGCCGAAGCATCTCCTCTATTGGTTGGTTTCAATGATTCTGATTGGGCTAGTGACACTGATGATCGGAAGTCTACTGCAGGTTATGTGTTCACTCTTGGTTCAGGACCTATTACATGGCTTGCAAGAAACAAGGTGCCATTTCTCTTTCTTCAACAGAAGCAAAGTATCGGTGCCGTAGAAGCCAGTAAGGAAGCCTTGTGTCTTCGTCAGATCCTGTCAGAGTTTGGCTTTCAGTAGCAGCATCCGACTACACTTTGGTGTGATAATCAAAGTGCCATTCACCTATGCAAAGATCTAGTCCAACATCAGTGCAACAAACACATTGAACTGCACATGCACTTCATCAAAAAGCTCATCCATGACCATGTTCTTGAAGTGCAATATTGTTCAACACATGATCAAGTTGCAGACATCTTTACAAAGGCTCTCACAGAGGCGAAGTTCACTAAATTTTGATTTATGGTTGGAGTTCAGGAGGTTGTCACTAAGGGCGGATAGGCTCTAGTGCCTCATTCCTTCTCCTATTGTGTCATATTTGTAAATCCTTCAATCCTATCCGAAGTTGTTCTGAAGGGGGGATGTTAGGATATTCCGACACATAGGAAATAGTTAAGTACAACTTGGTCTAGTATAGAGTTAGGTATAGAGTTAGGTAAAGTGTGTTTCTTTACTATGTATATTTTGTAACTTACAATTCGACGGTCATGATATGTAGTGATCCGATGGTTCATTCTCTCCTCTTTATTACCGACACTTGATCTGTGGCTTAACACCCGATTGGTCCATGATCTCTATTTAAAGAGCATGGAGGGTCATTTGTAGGTTAACCATTCATGAGAGAAGCTTATGTAAATTTTCATTCTTTTATTAATAAATTGCCTGAAGTGGCCATGTTGGCTCGGGCTGTGGACTGTTTCGCTCTTTGAGGGTTTTAACCACATCAAAATACTGGTGTATTGATCTGTGATCTATTTGTGAGTGGTGTCCTTTGGTGTTCTGTTTGAGGAACTTACCGTGTAAATTCCTACATAAATTGGTGAGAAAAATGAATCATAAAAATAACATTAGTATACATATAAGAAGTTATTCTTTGTTATTGTTAATTGATGTGAACGATGTTATGTTTTATTTCCCCTCGGAGAAATCAAAATTTTCTATTAGATAAAGAAAATTACATGTTGTAGATGCGTGTGTGGCATATGCCATATGTTGGGCCGTAGCCATCAAAAAATAGTTCTTGCAAAATTATCCATGTAGGTTGTACTGTAAGTCTTGAGATGAAAGTTATATGTCGGTATGTATACGTCATTGTTGTGGTATTCAATGACTCCCCATTTATTAATGATAGTAGTTAATGTTACATTTATAAATGGGGATCCTTTAAAAAGTTTCATCCAAAAAAAAAAACTTAGCATTTAGTCATTTCTTTTATTTTTTGAATAAATCAAAGATAACAATAAAAACCTTTTTTGGGAACTACTAAAGACTTACCTTTTCATATATAACATGTCTAAAACCCACCAAAGGACCTTTCTAAAAACCCTTGAAAATCAATCAAAATGATTAAACAATGGCTGCATGGTCTAAATTATCATAAAATCTAATGAAAACAGAAGTCCTTAAGTTGTTTAGGCTTAAGTCTTACATCACATATCACAACTTATAAAGAAATCTCTCTTAAAAGCGACATAGAAAAAATTGTGAGACGCGAAACTGTGATGGGACTTTGAATTTTATCGCATTGCATTTTGGGCATTCAAGCAAATGCTTTGCACTTACCACCAGCCAATATTGTGAAATGTGATTGGCACCCAGATCCACACCTTAGAATATTAAAAGTAAATATTTGGAGTTCGTCAAGTCTATTGCATAGGATAAAGCTAGTGATTAGCTATATGTTAAATAGCTAATGGATGGCTTGCATATCGCATCCCACTGGCTTGCCACCCTAGAATATTTCATCATGTTTTACGATGTAAACATTTATGAGCAATAAAGCTAAGGGATAACGAATCATTAGTGGGCATTAGTGGCAAACTAATTGCATTTATGTGTGAAAATCCATTTAGCTTGATATAATATCTTGTTACCTGTGTTCAAATAATGCTTCTTTTACCACCTTTAAATCTATCTGCATTTTTTCATTTTTACATTCATCTTTGTGTGTCCGATAGCTGTTGTTCTTCATTTCAGGAAAAACACGCAGTGCAGAGTATTGAGAACAATGGGGAAGAAAGGCAAGGCTATAGCCTTTGAAAGATAGAGATGACTCCCCTATTCATAGATACCACATGGAGGAGAGAGGGATGAGATTCCTCAGATGCTTCCACACTCGAGACGACTTGCTCATTTTTACACCGCATAGCCACTGGCTGAAGATAATCCCTTATACTGACATGGTAAAATGGGTTGTCGATGAAGCCAACATCTCAGACAAAGAGTTCAAGACGAGAAGCCAAAAGGTCATCAGATCTTTTACCCCAGACAACCTATGGCTTATGTACCACCTACTAGAGCCATAGGTCATCTACAACAAGAAATTTGTAAAGAAGTTTGCTAGAGAGAATAATGACTGGGCGAATTGCATCTGTGCCTAGTCAAATAATGAAGAGGAAATTAAGAAAGACAAAAATGGTATGTACACTACTACGTCTATTTGTCCCCCTTATAGTTTTGCAGCGGCTAAGTTATGTAGACTGTTTGGCAGACCTGATAGTACTAAGTTCTCCCTAGAGTGGCTATCATTAATAGACGTAGTCATTAACGTGACTATAATGAATTGGGTCCAAATCTTGTTAGAAAATTTAACAAAAGAAATTATCTAGTATAGAAGGAGAAGAAGTATTTCTTTGACGATTTACCCTCCATTTTTATGAGTGCCTATGTTATGGATGCTGTTTGTTTTAGTTCAAAGTTCTCCATCATGGGACAGAAATGGAGTGTTTGAAATCCACTTCCCATTCACATGTACCACAAGGTCATGTGGGAATCAAATTTTCAACCATATTTTTCAAGATTTTCCATGGAGTTGTGCTCCCTATTCACAAGTGGATTTATAATCAAGATGCCCCCAGGTTTTCCCAAGAAGCTCAACTTGAAATCGTCCTAGTGGCTAGATGCTTCGGGGAGGAAACACTTGCATATATCAAATTTTTTTGCAGCATCACCTCCCCCCATATCCTCCCATACTATGTCCCAGATAAATTGATGACTAGGGAGATAGCCTATCAGACGATTAGTGAGGGAGGAATGAGCCATACACTAAAAGAGTCAAAAAAGGCCCTTTCACTTGCATTCTTGGTATAATACGAAGAATTTGCACTACACGACCTAGGACACACGTTCAAAGAAGCAGAGAACATGCTATCTCTGTAATTACCCAAATTCCTTGGACGACAGTACGACCCATTTGGCACTGTCAAGAATTTCACCACTTTGGTGAAAATAAAAGTATTCACTAATGAGGAGGATGCTTTTGATGATATATTTTTGCAGAAAAACACCTTTACGGAGGTGAATCATATGGCACAACTACTTTTTGACCATGAAGATCTGAAAAGGTTTTACAGTTACAGAGAAAGAAGGCTCGCAATGGTTCCACTCGACCAAATATTAATTGAACAAATAAGAGAGCCTACTCCGAGTGTGACTATAGAAGGTGACTCTAAAGAAAATTCCAAATCTAATTCTGGGGCAGAGTCTGAAGAGAAATATATTAGGGAATCATGACAATCATTAGAAAAGGGTAGAAGAAGAAGCATCGATTCAATAAAGGATACAACCCATTCTACATAGAAGATAGTCAAAGAAGCTTTAGCTAGCAAGTAGGTTGAAATCCCTGCTACCTCTGCACAACCAATAAAACCCACGATAATTGAATTAGAGGAAGAGTGGGATAGTTTTAATAAAAGTCTCAATATAGAGGAACACGTGTGAGAGTTGCAAACTCCACAAGAGAAAACAACTTTGGAAATTACATTGGAAGAAACTGCAAATGAACAAGAAGTAGAGCATATCCCTATCACCCCCACCTCCGAAATAACTTTGAGAATTGAAGAAATACCCCTTCTCGATGTATTCTATAGCCCACAGCATAAGGTCATGGTGAAAAGACAAAGAAAGAAAAGAAAATTGCATGCTATAGCTATTACTACCCGTGAAAATGAACTAATGGATGTTCTATAGAAGGAATTACCTGTCGATCCATCTGCCAACCTAATTAGACTCTTGAAGTTTGCAGGTGCTTATGCTACAATGGCCATATACAAAGCAAGAGAAGTCCAAATGTTTCTTAGAGGAAAGGAAAATAAAATAATGTCGCTTGAGCAACAATTACAGCAAGTCAAATCCGACCAACATGGAGAGAGACAGTTGGCCAAGCTTCAACAAGTATTTGAACAGATGCAAATAGAACATCGAACCATCTTAACTGGGATGGAAGTAAATGTGCAGGCAATAACTGATATACATAAAGATGATCCAAAAATTGATCAGTTTATTTTCGAAGCACGGAGACTTAATTCTCAATTAACACATCAGAAAGAATTATTGTGCTAAAAGATTTCACACTGGAAATATTATTGCAAAACAATTGATAAAATGACAAGTCAAGTCGTAGAAATGATACTTGAATACAATGATATCTTTAAAAAGGTCTTTGATTTCATCTCCTGAAAAAATACAGAGGAGGGGAGAAAATCCGACCTGCCCAAGCTAGAAGAATCACATAAGGAAATTCTTTTTGCAAGTTGGGATTCTTGACTTAAAGAAGCAAAAAAGGCAATAACAGAGGCAGCAGTAACAGCAAACATTATCATAGAAAATATCAATAAAAATTTGCATGGTGCCAATGTAGTTGAAGAGTCCATTCCAAGGTTCCTTCAAGGTGCGAAACAGATCGAACAATAATGGAAACAGGTAGCGGAAGAAAAAGTGGAATTGATAAGGGAAACGACCTGGCTAGACTAGGATGCATATTGGAAACATTTGGTCAAGTCTCATAGCTAATTGATGACCCTGCGATGCCTAACTACTTCTACCGAGAAAATGGCGCCAGCACTGACTGATGCCGTATTCAATGGATAGTTGAGAGATGAAGTCGGTCAACTTACACAACTGAAGCCTATGGTGGATATTTGTGATATGAAGGATCAAATGCAACATAGTTAGTCACCTTGTTTACTTTAATTTTGATGTTGTTTTTGCATAAATTGTGGTAGTTCGTTTAAGCCTCCTCAACTATTTTTGTAATAATCTATTTTTAGTTTTATAGTTTTAGTATTTAAACCCCTCTCATGCATTTAGAGAGGGGTCCAAAATTTTATCAGAAAATCTCTTCAAAACATGCACTTCTATACCTTTGAGGAAGTTCTGGTGAAATATATGGAACATGATTTATTTTTATCTGATTTAGCATCCTCTATTGAAATTGCAGTTTTGTACTTTTAAATGATGTTGAATGGATTGAAGATAGATCAATATTGTTGGAACACATGAGTAGGACGTATTATAAATGGTACTTTTATCTTGTAATCCTTTTTAGTTATGTATTAAGCAATCCTTTATTTCAAAATTATTTATGCATGGAGCTCTGAGTTTTGATTACCATTATTGTATTTCTGTATGATGATGATCTTTATTTTATGTTGAATATATGAATAACTCTTTATGCTATATATTTCTCACAATCATTTCAACTATTTTTTTATACGAAATGATTATTGTTAAAATGGATTCACTTCTAATCGTAATTGAATGATCTTTATTACCAACTGCTTTTAGAAATTATTATAGAGTACATATATCAAGTTTATCACAGGTATATTATGATTAGATAGTTTTTAAAATTAGAAGTTAAATGCATTTGTGATTGATTAGTTTAGACTAGATTACTGTTAGCTTAAACATTATTCTAAAACATCACACATCACCTCATTTAGAAAAAGCATTAAGCATATTGGGACACTGGTCCCATTATCCCCATTCAGAGCCACTACTCCAAACGGAAAAGCAGCTGCCAACCAAGGTCTAGACCGGGTGTTTTTCCCCCATATTGAGGTAACGATTTTCGAGGCTTCAATATTTTAGCACTAGAAGGAGGGCATGAACTGTGAATGGCAAGTAAATCCAAATTAAGAGGCCATTCTAAGAGTAAAACTCCCTCACCCTCACCTCCAACTTCATGAAAGTCTTCTAAATACCCTGATCCTAAGTGAGAATTTGCACAGGATATTGTACAACCCGTTGCTGAAAACCCAATCGATCCAGAGCATTATTCTCTTACCAAAGCCCCTAAAGTTCATTCTTCGATTAACAAATTATAGGGAATTGCGCTATCACAAGAAGAATATGAGATATGTCAGGATATTGTTACTTCTCAGTTCACACCATCTCGGCCATTAACTAGAACACAGAGTGAAAAGCTCAGAACTAATTTGTTCTAATTTTCTCTTCCAAGCCAGAAGAAAGCTAAGAAGACACAATATGAATCTCACAATGAGGTTTTATCATCAAATTCATTCATCCCATATATACCCTGACAAGATCAATCGTACATCCCACCACTGGAGATCGTGATTCACATAGGTACAAGAGCTATATATTCTTCTACCTAATCAACTTCAAACCCTACTTGAACACCTCCCCCACCAACATACCATCAATGGCAGAGAATCCCCCACAAAATATTCTAAGGCCATGGATGATCCAAGTTATCTTTTGTTTATAGATGCATTAAAAGAATTACATACACAGTTTGTAGCTTAACCAAAGAGAATTAAATGTGCACATGTGAGAAGAAGAAGAAGAAGAAACACATAAGAAGACAAGAAGACAAGAACTTGATGATGGAGTTCGTCCCTCCTGAACTACATCTCTAGGCCCTGCTTGATCAATGGGGAGGCCCTCATTTATTAAAAATGGCATCAAAAGAAGTTACATTCATCAGTTACAAAAATTGAGCATTATACCTCCATGCTAACAAATGCGTGAAAATTGGAAAGTTCTGTTGCAAAAACTGACACCACCATCTAATTTCCATCACCGAGAGGTGCAAAATCGATATAAAGCTTGCCCAATTCTGATACTGGACCAAAATCACTCTCTTCATAAAATTTTGCTCTCCTTACCTTGAAAAACGTGCTTGCTGATCTCCTCCTCCTGCTCTGAGTAAAACACTGAGTTTATATAATATTCTTGGTGGAGTTACCAAGAAGTTGGTTTGGTGTAATGGTAATAGATAAGAAGTGGTTGAGGAAGTTCAGGACTTCAAATCCTGCCGCCTCCATTTTAACCACATTTTAGTTTGATGAACCAACCCCTTGACCAAACTTGGGCGCATTATGGTATATTATACCAAATTTTTACCATAGTACAACACTTGACATAATGGTAGCAGATATGGTGGAGCGTTGGGTGGTAGGACCACATACGTGGCTGCCTACCCAAGCCCACCATAAAACACATTAATAAAGTGGCGGACATATATGGTATGTACTGTTTACAACGTGGGTGGATTTGGGTGGCAGAAGCCTCCTTATTATATTGGTTGAAATCCTTGATTCATAGCCAGAATCAAACCCCAAATGTATGGGTCCTCTTGTCGCGACCCCCAAGGCTGCAAACTTCGTCTCATCACTGGAGTCAGACCCCAAGTCAACGGGCCTACCTTGTGCAAATCCTGTAGCTATGACTTTCTCACCTTCCTTTGACTCATAATCTTGGCTTTGCTGTACAATGGCGACGACCTTCTGTTTCCCATTTCTCTAATTCCTCTCAGGTCTCAGTTCAGGGTGTAGCTTCCAGCAATTTTCTTCGTCATGCCCCTCTTTCCCACAATGTGTACAAGAGGGATTTGCTCCCCTTCTCTTGACTACTGTTGTTCTCTTTGATTGGTCATCTTTGTCATATTTTCCCCTATTCCCAATGTGAATGGCGTTTATGCTGGCCACATCAATGGTTGTTGGTTCAAACAATAACAATGAATGCCTAATATAATTATGTAATGGTCCAATGTATTTAGTTACAATTTCAGGTGTACCAAGTGCAATACCCAAAATTAGTGCTTGCTTCCTAAATTCTTTTGTAAAACTTTGAACATACTGACCTTTGCCTTGCGTTAAATACTGCCAGTTCATTAAAGATTTTTGCATGTAACCCAACGAATAAAATTGTGCCCTTAATGCAGAAATGAAATTAGGCCAAGAGGAATAAAGATTACCAACATTCTTACTACTTTGTACTTTTCTTTCCCACCAAACGAGAGCAGTGCTGGTTAATCGCAAAGATGCCAACTGAATCTTTGCTTCATCCTCCATGATCTGCTAAATCTTGCAGTAGATATCAATTTGCCTAATCCAATTATTAAGTTTTTCTGCATTTCTTTCACCATTGTACAAGGGGATATCAAATTTAACATCTAACTTAATAAAAGGTTTCTTAGGTGCATCTTTGGAAATTTGATTATTATGATGGTGAGAAGAAGAGGAAGAACTTCCACTTGTGGAAGGAGAAGGAGGTGGATCTCCTCCATCATCATCTCTATGTACTGAACCTTATCCTTCTAGAATATTCCCCTCTGCATTTTCTAGTTTTTCAAGCTTTGAGAACAACTTCTCAACACGATCTATCATCATATGGAAAGTCTTGCGAAAATTGAGCTCCTCCTCATACTGAGCCTCTTCATCTACCATGTTTCTCCTTCGATGTGCACACCTTGCCTCAGGATCGAAGGACTGTAATTCTCCTTCACCTCTTCGAAGCCTATTTCTCATTAGCATACAAACATGCAATTCACATCTAAAAACACCTACTCTAGTACCACTTGATCTAGGTTATCTTTTGTTTATAGATGCATTAAAAGAATTACATACACAGTTTGTAGCTTAACCAAAGAGAATTAAATGTGCACATGTGAGAAGAAGAAGAAGAAAAACATAAGAAGACAAGAAGGCAAGAACTTGATGACAGAGTTCATCCCTCCTGAACTACATCTCCGGGCCCCACTCGATCAATGGCGAGGCCTTCATTTATTAAAAATGGCATCAAAAGAAGTTACATTCATCAGTTACAAAAATGGAGCATTATACCTCCATGCTGAAAAATGCCTGAAAATTGGAGAGTTCTGTTGCAGAAACTAACACCACAATCTAATTCTCATTGCCGAGAGGTGAAAAATCAATATAAAGCTTGCCCAATTCTGATACTAGACCAAAACCATCCTCTTCAAAAATTTCTGCTCTCCTTGTCTTGAAAAACATGCCTGATAATCTCCTCCTCCTGCTCTGAGTAAAAGACGAAGTTTATATAATATTCCTGGTGGAGTTACCAAGAAGTTGGTTTGGTGTAATGGTAATAGATAAGAAGTGGTGAGGAAGGTCAGGAGGTCAAATCTTGCCTCCTCTATTTTAACCACATTTTATTTTGATGAACCAACCCCTTGACCAAACTTGGGTGCATTATGGTTTATTATACCAAATGTTTACCATAGTACAACACCAAACATAATGGCAGCGGATATGGTGGAGTGTTGGGTGGCGGGACCACATACGTGGCCACCTACCCAAGCCCACCATAAATCACATTAATAAAATGACAGACATATATGGTATGTATTGTTTACAACATGAGTGGCTCTAGGTGGTGGGACCACCTACGTGGTCGCCTACCCAAGCCCCGTACCCATCCCATGGTCAACAATTACATCTAGATGCCGAACTTTATGTGGCTATACAGTGGATATATATATATATATATATATATATATATATATATATATATATGCATTCAACAACATAAACCAAATTCTATGGGTTATGTTTGGCCCATAATCATCCCACCACATGCATTAGTTTCAAATAGTTGGTTTCAACCACACTCCACCATTTTTTGTTGGTTTGTTTTAACGTTATCCTTTCCACGTGAATGGAGTTCTATTTTAATATAACAACATGATTTTTTTATATATTTCATATGTATTGATCCCAAAATCCTTTCCACATGGGCCACGTTGGTTATATGGTTTTGATCTTTACTATATAAATTTATAGTTATAACCAAATGTTGTCTGTCTCTTGTTTGCTTG
The DNA here is from genome assembly GCA_031772625.1 of Pinus tabuliformis. Lineage (NCBI taxonomy): Eukaryota > Viridiplantae > Streptophyta > Pinopsida > Pinales > Pinaceae > Pinus > Pinus tabuliformis. Next base: position 403,785,046 of record CM062818.1, on the reverse strand, counting down.
TGCAAGTTTTAGGAGGCCATTGGAGGGATGTCAAGTGTCAAGCTGCCATGTGGGTCCCATGTGTTGACTGGGATTCCATGTGGTGCAACGTGGGCCCCATTTTTCTCCTGCCATACCAATCTTTGAAGAGCTCTATCTTTTGCATACTAGCTCAGATTGATGAACCATTCATGCCACCGCGATCAGGAACACGAGCCCTCTCAACTAATTCCATCAAATTCCCCTTTCTACCATTTTGAATTTCGAACCTTTATCCATCCCCTTGGTGTCTCGAGATCCTCCTGGATCAATACTAACTTGGGGGTTGTTAGGATGGCTAGTACTTCAATTACCAAAATAGCTAGAAAAATGGATGACCAAATTCAATCCTAATAATGGCCTATTTGCTGAGGGACATATAAATAATTTTATGTTGTCCATTAACTTGAATCAAGTAGAGGAGGAATACGTAGTTGTAAGACTATTCCCATATACTTTGCAGGGAGAAGTAGGATCATGGTACTTTTCGTGACCATCGGGTTCTTTTAACTGTTGGGATGCTTTTCAAGGGAATTTTTTGACAAATTTTGGATATGATAGATCTACAAATACCGTAATTAATGATCTCTCCAATTTGAAATCTGAGCCAAGAGAACCCATCAAGGACTTCAACTCTCACTTCAATAAACTATCTAATAAACTACTAGTGACATCTAAGCCTAGTGATGAGGTCCAAAATGAGTGGTACATCTCTCCCATCAAACATAGCTATCTTTGTTGATAGAGTTGCCAAACCAACCTTGGAAGAAAATATGAAAGAGGCAATAGCTGTAGAAAAACGCGTCCTAGCTATCAAAAAGGGAAACGCATTAGAATAACTGAAATGTATGGAAGTAACCTTCAGGGATAACTCTAAAAAGAAACCACCAAAAGGTCCTTTTGAACTTGAAGGGTTATAGAAAGGCCTCAAGACCATGTCTAATGAAATGGTTGATATTTAGAAATAGCTAGCAGAGACGTCCTCTAAAAAACCTTTTATACCATTCAATAGGAATTCCCCTGCTGATCCTAAGCCTCCAAATGCCACATCAAATGCTGAGTCAGATGAGGATGACGTTTCACCTAGTGAAGAAAAATGGATGATGAGGAAGTAGCAAAGTTACAGGGGATGTGGGATTTTATACTTCCCAATGAAGAAACTAAAGAAGCCTTACGTGTCACTACTTGAAGTAAAATTCACGTCGAATCGTCACAAAAAAATATGAAACAGAAGGCTTCAGTGCCACCCCCTAGGGATAAAGCAATAGGTAGGAAATCTGTACCAAAATCCACTCACACTACACCTAATCAATTGGATCCTTATCCTTCATATAAGACTTTCATAGTCTCTGATGAAATGGAATATAATATTATTGGTGATACGAAGAAAACTAGGGAAAATATTACCTTTCATTATCCTACCAAATTAAAACATCAACAAAAGTTACTTCCAAAAGAACTTAAAGTAGTAACTACTACACCACTTCTTGTTGCTGTAATCTCACACACTGCCCAGGAAATGGGAAGAACCCCTAGTTCTTCTTTGAATAAGATATATCCAACTGATATAGCTTTGATTGGAGGAAGATCAAAATCCAACACTTCATCATTTCTTTTCACTTTTGAAGTCTTTAACAAAAACTTACACAACTGTCTCATTGATTCTAGAGCTTCATCCAACATCTTTCCCTGAACAGTTTTTGAGAATTTGCAAGTTCAACCTCAGAAATCTATTGTATGAATAGTTCAGTTAGATCACTCTCAAGTCGAGGTCGTTGGGGAACTTAATCAAGTAACCATCAGAATTTCATCAAGCACAAAATTTGGCCAAGTCATGGACATACTTGTAACAAAAATTCATGAGTTCTATGGTTTAATCCATAGTAGAGACTCATCAGAAAAACTTCATGGTTATTTTGCAACTAACTAGTCTTACCCGTGGCTTCCTTATAACAGTAAACCAAATCAAATAAGGGTTGATCGCGAGAAACATCAAAAGTTCATAGTAACAGAATTAGAATGAGAAAACGAACCAGTCGCATATAGCAACAATATCATCGGAAATTACTCTGTAGAATCATTTCTAGGAAATTTCAATGCTCATACTTCACCTTTCTTAGAAAATTCTGTTGTCTCTCAAATTGAAATTTTTTCCCAGACAGACACTTCTAAATGTGTAAATTTTGTAGATAAACCTGTAGTTAAATGCTTATTTTCGAAATTAATTTTTTATGGATCTAAATCCAATGATGGAGCAGGAGCGGGTTGCATCTTAGTGAGCCGAGAGGGTGGGGGGAAACTATGCTAGCATGCAGACTTGAATTTGATTGCACCAACAATACTATGGAAAATGAGGCACTAGTTTAAGGTCTGTATAAGGAAATTGGCTTTAACGTAAAATACCTCCAAGTATTCGGGGATTCAGAAATTGTCATAAAATAGGTAAGAAACACTATACATTGTTTATCATGACACTTGAAACATTATCAGTTGTTACTTCAAGATATGACTCTCCACTTTACTGCTTTTAATATTTCCCCTATCCTAAGACTCCAGAATGCTAGTGCCGATCTTCTAACTAATGTCGCTTCCAAGCTTATCCCTCTAAAAGATTATAGCCAAAATCAATTCTCCATTAAATTAATTTTTAGGCCTTCCATACTTGATAATATCACCAACTAGAGAGTCTTTTGTAACAATCCAGATTTCATAATCTTTCTAAACTCAAAAGGCTCTTACGACAACCAGATAGTTGATGAAAACTAGCATGATAACCAACTTAAACAAGAAACAATCATTAATGTTATACTAGAGTCCATATTTAAGTTGGAAGATTTATATGACCTTAAAGATAGATTTAAATGATCTACCAATTCAAAACTTCAGAGTTCAACTCTGGGGTTTGAATTGATCAATCTTGGGACTAATTTAAAACCTCAAAACATTAACTTAGGTCTAGGTCTTATGTCAGACGAAAAACCAACTTTTATAAGTTTGTTAAAAAGATATAAGAATATCTTTGCATGGAAGTATGAAGATCTCAAGACATTCAGCACCTCTATTATCCAACGCACTATTCCTATGATCTCTAATCAAAGGCCTATTAGCAAAAATTTAGGAAAATCCATCCTAATTTAGAAAGTCAAATTAAATATGAGTTGAATAAATTGTTGAAAGAAATTTTTTTTTTTCCTGTTAGAGACTCCCGATGGGTTTCCAATCTTGTCCCATTTAGGAAAAAGAACAGTGATATTTGGATATGTATAGATTTCCGCAACCTCAATAAAGCTTGCCAAAAGGACAATTTCCCATTACCTTCTATGGAACAGATTTTGCAATCAGTAGCAGGCTGTGAACTAATGTCTTTCCTGGATGGGTTCTGAGGTTATAATCAAATATTAGTACATCCAGATGACCAACTGAAAAGTACATTCAGGACAAAGTGGGGCACTTATGCTTATCAGAAGATGCCATTTGGATTGATCAACGCTGGTGCTACTTTCCATAGAGCGATGGATATAGCCTTCAAAGGTTTGGTAAATAAGTCAATAGTGATCTACTTAGATGACATAACAGTATACTCCAAAAAATGCAGTAATCATCTAAGAGACTTGAAAAAAATATTTGAACATTTCCAAAGGTATGGAATTTCTTTGAACCCGAAAATGTCTTTTTTCACGTTAAGTGAAGGAAAGCTCCTTGGATTCATTGTTTCCAAAGCAGGGATTCATATCGCCCGTGAAAGAATTAAAGAAATTTCTAAAATACCTTTACCACATAACAAGAAATCAATGCGATCTTTCCTCGTTCAAATAATTTTTGTTAAAATATTTGTCCCTCACCTCTCAAGAATTGTTAAATGGGGACATTCGAAACATGTAGATTTTAGCTTGATAAAACAAACAATTATTAACACCCCATCTCTAGCAACAAGAAATTTTTCCAATCATTTCGTATTATATACATTCGCTTTCGAGAAATCATATGCGGCCATATGGACACAAGCGAATCAAGATAAGGCTAAGCTCCAATCTCTTTCTTCAGCTCCAATTTGCAAGAAGTTGAATTAAATTACTTAGATGTTGAAAATAGGCTTTTGCTGTTTTCAAATCTATAAAACACTTCATACCTTTTCTCCTAAAAAACCACACTAAAGTCATAGGACCCTTCTCAGTAGTGAGAAATCCTTTAATACAAACAGACATAGGAGAAAATAGAGCAAACTCAGTCAATGCCCTACTAGAATATGACATAGAAATTAAACTAGCTAAAATTTATAAAAGGTCAAGGTTTTTGCAGGATGTTAGCGAGCGCTTCGAATGAATCAGAGTTGCAACATTGAGGTGACGATGTAAAAGTCTATGAGGTAAGCCTCAATGACACAAAATCAAGGTATGATGATATCATATTTTACTTAAATAATGGATATGCACCAACCCAATTGAATTACACAAAGAAAAGAGCCTTGAGATTAAAAGCAAGGCAATATCAGATTGTCAATGATGTACTTTTTAGAAGAAATTATGATTCTGTCTTACTTAGATGTCTTGAAAAATCTGAGGCAAAGAAGGTGTTGTAGGAACTTCATGATAGACGAGTTGGTGGTCACTTTAGAGGTGACAGTACAACATAAAATCCTCCATTCTTGCTATTACTGGCCAACTCTGTTGAAAGATGCACAAACTTATGTAAGAAGATGTAAGGTTTGTCAAATAGCTACTGGAATGTAGAGAAAACCTGCGCTACCATTACAACCCGTCAAGATTGACCAACCATTTAAACAATGGGGATTGGACATAATAGGTGAGATCATTCCTCATTCTTCTAAACAACATAAATACATTTTTACTGCCACTAATTATTTCACCAAATGGGTAGAGGAAATCCCACTGAAGGTAGCCAATTCAGAAAATATTGTTGAATTCATAGATCAATTTATCATCACCAGATTTGGCTTACCATCTTCTTTAATGTTTGATAATGCATCTTATTTTTCAGGCAATGTTATGACAAAATTTTCTCTTAAAAGGGGTTTTAATCTTAAGTATTTGTAAAATTATTATCTACAAGGAGATGGAGTAGCCGATTCCACAAACAGAAATCTCATCAGGATTATTAAACATATTGTTTAACCAATGCCAAAAGAACTGGTAGAAGTCTTTAGTGTTTTCTCTATGGGAAGATGGAATAACTCATAAAACCTCCATTAGAATTTCTCATTTGAATTTTGTCTATGGGAAAGAAGTGGTCTTACCAACAAATGTAGCCATTCCCTCCTTAGCGTTAGTTTAACTCATTCAAGAAACACCTTCCTCATCTATGCAGGTTATATAATTACAAATTCTTAAGATTGAAGAGGAAAGGGAAAAATCCAGGACCATGCATGCACATCATCAATAGTTAGTCAAAGCCTCCTTTGATTCAAATTTTGTAGCTTCAAAATCCTTCCAACTCAGAGACCTAGTATTAAAATGGGATAAAGCCCATGAAGAGAAAGGAAAGCATACCAAGTTCCAACAAATGTGGTTGGGCCCATCTTAGATTGTGGAACAGTTAGGTCCATCAACTTTTCTGCTACAAGATTTATTAGGTAAGAGAGAATATCTACCTGTTAATGGACAGGTCCTAAAGAAATACTTTCCATAGAAGATGATATCTTTTCTTCACTATATATTATTTCTCATATTTAAATTTTCCTTTAGAAATAATAATACCAATTCAAAAGCATTTACTTTTGGTTTTATAAAGTATAGTCTCTTTTCAATTTTGAATTTTTGCTTGTATAAGTAAAGATTTTTATGAAAGTAATATTCACATATGAAATGTATAGTTAAGTTTGATTGCTCTTAAATCAATAGTCTTCCTCCTTAATTATCTGATTTTGATGAAGCTTAACTTTAAAAGAGAAAATGCTCCTTTATATCACTCTAGAAAAGAATCTATACAAAGAAAGGTCTCTCTCTAGAAAGGCATCTCTAAAAAGTCTACAATTGTCGTCCAGAAGCTCTTAAGGGGAAAAAGATCATCCCCACTTAGTTAGTTTTCATTTTTAAAGTGTAATTCTAGAATATACGTAAACGTAAAGGATAAGAGGTCTCATCAAGAGCTGGCTTACCATGATCATATGATTATAGCTAAACTGACATTACCAAAACTGCATATCAAAATAGGGTAATGGATTATGATTATAATAATCAGAAGGCAAGGGGTCTCATCATGAGCCAACTTGTTTAGTTAAGTTACGAATCAAGTGAATGGAATTTTCAATGTTGGTCACCAAACCAAAACATTATCCTTTAGGAAATAGAGATGAAAAGCTGAAGCAACAAATGAATTACTTCAGAAAATAAAGAAAGCAATAAGTATACATACGAGCTTATCTTTGAAATTGCATTCTGATTTAAGTGGAATACTCGGTCATTGCTGGTTAAAAGGTAATCTTGTTGAGTCTATGAACACCTGCTGGCAGCAGAGGCTCTACCTATGACAATGAAGTAAACCAAAAGCCAATATGGGGATAGACTCATGGATTTTATCTTTTAAAAACCAAGTAAAGACTGATGTAGACAAGATTACTTTCTATAAGAAAAGAATAGTCAAAATAATGGCAGTAAAGCAGATGATTCTTTTATTAGAAATCAATATTTCTTACCTTATATGCCATATAATTTGTTTTATTTTAAAAACTGTCTATATTTTGGAAGTTTTCGAAATTTCAAAAAACTCTAAGAGATAACTGGTTCTTCCAAGTGAATCGCCAATTTTTGTGTTATTCAACAACCCCCCCATTTGTTAGTGATAGAAGTTAATGTTACATTTATAAATGGGGACCCTTGAAAAATTTTCATCCAAAAAAACAAAACATAGCATTTAGTCATTTCCTTGATTTTTTGAATAAAGAAAATATAACAATAAAAACCTTTTTGGGAACTACTAAAGACTTGCCTTTTCATATATAGCATGTCTAAAACCCACCAAAGGACCTTTCTAAAAAACATCTAAAATCAAGAAAAATGATTAAGCAAGGGCTCCATGGTCTAAATTATCATAAAATCCAACAAAAGCAGAAGTCCTTAAGAATTTTAGGCTTAAGTCTCGCATCACATATCATGAATTATAAATAAATCTCTCTTAAAAATGATATAGCGAAATTTGCGAGACACAAAACTGTGATGGCACTTTGACTTTTATCGCATCACATTTCAGGCATTCAAGAAAAGGCTTTTCACTTACAACCAGCCAATATTGTGAAATATGATTGGCGCTTGGACCCGCACATTAGAATATTAAAAGTAAATATTTCGAGTTCATCAAGTCTATTGCATAGGATAAACCTAGCAATTAGCTATACATCAAACAACTAATGGATGGCTCGCATCTCGCATCTCGCAGACACACAACAGGAGGTAAGAATGCTAAAAGGCACATCTTGCGATATTGCGAGATGCGATATTGCATCGCAAATCATAGAATCACTATCATCACAGTATAATGGCTCACTACCCTACAAGCTTTCATCTTGTTTTACGATGCAAACATTTATGAGTGATAAAGCTAAGGGATAACAAATCATTAGTGGGCATTAGTGGGAATCAAGTACATTTATGTGTGAAATTCATTTAACTTGATACGATATCTTGTTACATGTGTTCAAATAATGCTTCTTTTACCACCTTTACAAGCTATCTGCATTATTTCATTTTTACATTCATCTTTGTGGGTCTGATAGTTGTTGTTTTTCATTTCAGGAAAAACCCGCAGACAAGAGCGTTGAGAACAATGGGGAGGAAAGGCAAGGTTGTAGCCTCTGAGAAGACAGAGATGACTCCCCTATTCACAGATACCACAAGCAATAGAGAGGGAGGAACCTCTACATGGGAGGCTATGTACAACATACTGGAGGAGGAACAACCAAGGATTGTGGAAGCAAACATTACAGTTGATGGATGAGATTTCTTAGACGCTTCCATACTAGAGATGGCTTACTCGATTTTGGGCCACATAGCCTCTCTACTGATGATAATCCCTTATATTGACATGGTTTAATGGGTTATCGATGAAGCTGACATCTCAGACAGAAAATTCAAGATGAGAAGCCAAGAGGTCATAAGCTATTTTACCTTGGACAACATATGGCTTATGTACCACCTACTAGAGCCACAAGTCATTTAGAACAGGAAACTCGTAGAGAAGTTTTCTAAAGAGAATGGTGACCCAGTGGATTGCAGCCATGCTTGGTCGAATAATGAAGAGAAAAGAAAGAAAGACAAAAATGGTATGTACACTACTGCATCTATTTGTCCCCCTTATAGTTTTGTAGTGGCTATGTTATGTAGACTGTTTGGTAGACCAGATAGTATTAAGATATCCCAAGAGTGGTTGCCATTAATAGATGTAGTCGTTAACGCAACTATGATGAATTGGATCCAAATCTTGTCAGAGAATTTAGCAAAAACAATTATCGAGTATAGAAGGAGAAGAAATATTGCTTCGATGGTTTACCCTCCATCTTTTATGACCGCCTATGTCATGGATCTTGTTGGTTTTAGTTCAATGTTCCCCGTCATGGGATGAAAATGGTCTGTTTGAAATCCACTTCCCATTCACATGTACCACAAGGTCATGTGGGAATCCAATTTTCAACTACATTTTTTCAAGATCTGCCATGGCATTATGCTCCCTATTCACAAGCGGATTTATAATTGAGATGCCCCCACATCTTATCAACAAGCTGAAGTTGACATCCTCTCAGTGCCTATATGGTTCGGGGAGGAAACATTTACATATATAAGAGTTTTTAGCAGCATCACCTCCTCCCATATCCTCCCATACTATGTTCAAGATAAATTGATGGCTAGGGAGATAGCTTATGGGATAGCTAGTGAGGGAGGAATGAGCCATAGAGTGAAAGAGTTAAATAATGCCATTCTGCTTGCATTCCATGTACAATGTAGAGAATTTGCACTATACAACCTAGGACACACATTCAAATAAGAAGAGGAAATGCTATCTCTGCATTTATCCAAATTCCATGGACGACAATATGACCCGTTTGGCACTGTCAATAATTTCACCACTTTGGTGAAAATAAAAGTATTCACTAATGAGGAGGATGTTTTTGATGATATCCTTTTGCAAAAAAACACCTTTACAGAGGTGAAGCATATGACAAAACTAATTTTTGACCGTGAATATCTGGAAAAGTTTTACAGCTATAGAGAAAGAAGGCTCGTAGTGGTCGCATTGGACCAGTTATTAATTGAACCAATAAGGGAGCCTACTCCCAATGTGACTATAGAAGGTGCCTCAAAAGAAAATTCAATATCGAATTATGGGGTAAAGTCTCAAGACAAATATACTAGGGAATCATGACAATCATCACAAAATGGCAGAAGCAGAAGCATCGAGTCAATAAATGATATGACCCAATCTACATAGAATATAGTTGAAGAAGCTTTAGCTAGAAAGGCGGTTGAAATCGCTAGTACCTCTGCACAACCAATAAAACCCATGTTAATTAACTTAGAGGAAGAGTGGGATAATTTTAATAAAAGTCTCAAAATATAGGAACAGGTGCTAGAGTTGCAAAATCCACAAAAAAAACAGCTCTGGAAATTATAGTGGAAGAAACTAAAAATGAACAAGAAGTAGAGCATATCCCTGTTACCCCCACCCCTGAAATAATTTTGAGAATTACACAACTTGAGCAACAATTACAACAAGTCAAATCTGACTAGTAGGCAGAGATAAAGTTGGCCAAGCTTCAAAAAGTATTTGAACATACGCAAATAGAACATTGGGTGAGCTTACCTGAGAAGGAAGCATAGGTGTAGACAATAACATATGTACCTAAAAATGATCCAAAATTGATCAGTTTATTCCCGAAGCACTCAGACTTAATTCCCAGTTGACACATAAGAAAGAATCATTGTGCGAGAAGATTTCACACTAGAAATCTTATTGTGAAACAAGTCATAAAATGATAAGTCAAGTCGTAGAAATGTGAGTTGAATATGATGAGATCTTTGAAAAGGTCTCTGATTTCATCGCCTGGCAAAATACAGAGAGGGGAGAAAAGCCGACCTGCCCAAGCAAGAAGAATCACATAAGGAAATTATGTTTTCAAGCTGGGATGCTTAGCCTAAATAAGAAGAAAAGGAAATAACAAACACGATGCCAACAAAAAACATTATCATAGAAAATATTAGTGAGAATTTGCATGGTGCCAATTTAGTGGCAAAATCAATTCTAGGGTTCCTTCGAGATGCGAAAAAGCTTGAACAATAATGGAAACAGGTAGCAGAAGAAAAAGCGACAGCGATAAGGCAAATGACCAGGCTAGACTAGGAGGTGTATTGGCAACATTTGGTCAAGGCTCTGAGCCAATGGATGACCCTGTGATGCCTAACCACTTCTATCAAGAAAAAGGTGCCAGCACTGATCGATGCCATATTCAATGGATAGTTGAAAGTTGAAGTTGGTCAGCCTACATAGTTGAAGCCTATGGTGGATATTTACGATCTGAAGGATCAAATGCAACATGGTTAGTCACCTTGTTTACTTTAATTTTGATTTTATTTTTGCATAAATTGAGGGAGATCATTTAAACCTCCTCAACTATTTTTGTAATAATCTATTTTTAGTTTTATAGTTTTAGTATTTAAACCCCTCTCATGCATTTAGAGAGGGGCATAGAAGTTTATCAGAAACTATCTTCAAAACATGCACTTTTGTCCCTTTTAGGAAGTTCTTGTGAAATATATGGAACAATATTTATTTTTATCTGATTTAGCATCTTCTATTGAAATTTCACTTTTGTACTCTTAGATGATGTTGAATGGATTGAAGATAGATCAATATTTCTGAAACACATGAGTAAGATGTATTATAAATGGTGCTTTTTTCTCGTAATCCTTTTTACTTATGTATTGAGCAATCATTTCTTTCTAAATTGTTTATGTATGCAGGTTTGAATTTTGATTACCATTATTGCAATTCTATATGATGATGATCTTTATTGTATGTTGAATATATGAACAAATCTTTATGCGATATATTTCTCTCAATCGCTTCAGCTAACTTTTTATATGAAGCGATTATTGTTAAAATAGATTCACTTCTAATCGTAATTGAATGTTCTTTATTACCAATTTATTTTAGAAATTATTTTAGATCACATATATCAAGTTTATCATGGGTATATTATGGTTAGATAGTTTTTAAAATTAGAAGTTAAATGCATCTGTGATTGATTAGTTTAGAGTAGATTATTGTTAGCTTAAACATTACTCTAAAACATCACACATCACCCCATTTAGCACAACCATTAAACAAAATGGGAAACTGGTCCCATTATCCCCAGTCAGAGCCACTACTCCAAATCGAAAAGGAGCTGCCAACCAAGGTTTGGACCAACTGGTTTTCCCCCATGTTGAGGCAACGATTTTCGAGGCTTCAACATTTTGGCACTAGAAGGAGGGCATGAACTGTGAATGGTAAGTAAATCCAAATTAATAGGCCATTCTAAGAGTAAAACTCCCTCACACTCACCTCCAACTTCTATAAAGTCTTCTAAACCCCCTAATCCTAAGCGAGAAGTTGCACGGGATATTATACAACTTGTTGCTAAAAACCCATTTGATCTAGAGCATTCTTCTCTTACCGAAGCCCTTGAAGTTCAATCTTTGATTCAAAAATTATAGGGGGTTTCGCTATCACAAGAAGAATTTTCGATATCTCACAATAGTGTTACTTCTTAGTTCATTCCATCTCGGCTGTTAACCAGAACACATAGCGAAAAGTTTAGAATACCTTTGTTCGAATTTCCTCTCCTAAGCCAGAAGAAAGCTATAAAGACACCATCTGAATTTCACTGTGAGGTTTTATCGTCATCTTCATTCATCCCATCTATACTCTCACAAGGTAAATCATCCATCCCACCACTCCAGATCATGATTCACATAAGTATAGGATCTATATATTCCTCTACCCAATTACCTTCAAACCCTACTGCAACACCACCCCCTACCCACATACTAGCAATGGCATAGAATCCCCCACAAAATCCTCTAAGGCCATGGACAAACCTAGGTGATGTTATGATGGATGGTCCTTTCCATCAATTACCATCACATCCAGAAAAATGGCTACCCAAATTCAATCCTCATAATGGCCTATTGGCCGAGGAACATATAAATAATTTTATGTTGTCCGTTAACTTGAATCAAGTAGAGGAGGAAGACGCAGTTGTAAGACTATTCCCATATACTTTACAGGGAGCAGTAGGATCATGATACTTTTCATTACCATCAGGTTATATTAATAGTTGGGATACTTTTAAAGAGAAATTTTTAACAAAGTTTGGAGATGATAGATCTATAGCTACCTTGATTAATGATCTCTCCAATTTGAAAGCTGAGCCAAGAGAACCCATCAAGGACTTCAACCCTCTCTTCAATAAACTATTGAATAAAATACCAGTGACATCTAAGCCTAGCGATGAGGTCCACAATGAGTGGTACATCTCTACTCTACCACTAAAGACAGTTATCTTTGTTGATAGAGTTTCCATACCAACATTGGCAGAAAATATGAAAGAGGCAATAGCTGTAGAAAAATGCATCTTAGCTGTCGAAAAGAGAAACAAATTAGAAGAATGGAAATATAATAAAGTAACCTTCAAATATGACTCTAAGAAGAAACCATTGAAAGATCCTTTTGATCTTGAAGGGTTATAGAAAGTTCTCAAGACCATGTTTAATGAAATGGATGATATTAATAAACAGGTAGAAGAGACATCCTCTAAAAACCTTTTAGACCATTCAAAAGGAATTCCCCTGCTAATCCTAAGCCTCCAAATTCCATATTAAATTCCGAGTTAGATGAGGATGAAGTTTAACCTATTGAAGAACACACGGACGATGAGGAAGTTACAATGAATGTGGGATTTTATACTTCCTAATGAAGAAACTCAAGAAGCCTTAACTATTGCTACCCAAAGTAAAAATCCTCTTGAATCATCACAAACAAATCCGAAACAGAAGGCTTCAATGCCACCCCCTAAGGATAAAGAAATAGGTAAGAAAATTGTACCAAAATCCACTTAGAATACACCTACTCAATTGGATCCTTCTGCTTCATCTAAAACTTTGAGAGTTTTTTAGGAAATGGAATATAATATTATTGGTGATATGAAGAAAACTGGGGAAAACATTACATTTCATTAGCTTAGAAAATTAAAACATTAGTAGAAGTTACTTCTAAAATAACTTAAAGCAGTACCTACTTCACCACGTCCTGCTACCGTAATCTCGTAAGCTTCCCAAGAAATAGGAAGACCCCTTAGTGATTCCTTGAATAAGATATATCCAACTGATATAGCTTTAATTGGAGGAAGATCAAAATCTCACTCTCTGCCATTTCTTCTTACTTTTGAAGTCTTTAAGAAAAACTTACAGAACTGTCGCATTGATTCTGGAGCTTCATCTAACATCTTGCCCAGAACAGTTTGTGAGAAGTTGAATGTCCAACCTCAGAAATATCTTGTATGAATAGTTCAATTAGATCACTCTCAAGTCGAAGTCGTCAGGGAACTTAATCAGGGAACCATCAGACTTTCATCAAACACCAATGTTTGCCAAGTGATCAAAGTACTTGTAGCTGACATTCGTGAGTTCTATAGTTTAATCCTTAGTAGAGACTGGTCAAAAAAAAATCATGGTTATTTTGCAACTAATCAGTCTCACCCGTGGCTTCCCTATAATGGTAAACCAAATCAAATAAGGGTTGATCATGAGAAACATCAGAAGTTCATAGTGATAGAATTAGAAGGAGAAAATGAACGAGTTGTGTATAGCAACAATATCATTGGAAATTATTATATAGATTCATTTCTAGGAAATTTCAATGCTCATACTTCACCTTTCTTAGAAAACTCTGTTGTCTCTCAAGTTAAATTTTTTTCCTAAACAGACTCTTCTAAATGTGTAAATTTTGTAGATGAACCTGTAGTTAAATCTTTATTTTGGATTTTCTTTTTTTATGGATCTAAATTTGATAATGGAGGAGGAGTGGGTTGCATCTTAGTTAGGTGAGGGGGGGGGGGGGGGAACGGGGGAAACTAGGCTAGCATTGAGACTTGAATTTTATTGCACCAACAATACCACTGAATATGAGGCACTAGTTAAAGGTATGTATAAGGAAATTTTCCTTAACGTAAAATACCTCCAAGTATTCAAGGTTTCAAAAATTGTCCTAAGACATGTATGAAATACTATACATTATTTATTAGGACACTTGAAACATTATCAGTCTTTAGTTAAAAATCTAACTCTCCACTTCATTGTGTTTAATATTTCCCCTATCCCAAGACTCCAGAATGCTAGTGTCGATCTTCTAGCCAATGTTTCTTCCAAGCTTATCCCTCCAGAAGATTATAGCCGAGATCTATTCTTGATTGAATTAATTTTTAGGCCTTCCATCCCAGATAATATCACCAACTTGAGAGTATTTAATAATTATCAATATATCATAAGTTTACTGAGCTCAGAAGGCTCATACAATGACCAAATAGTTGATGAAGACCAGCATGATGACCAATTTAAACAAGAAATAATCATTAATGCTATACCAAAGTCTGTAGTTAAGTTGGAAGATTTATATGACCTTAAAGATAGATTTAAATGATCTACCAATTCAAAAATTCAGAGTTCAACTCTAATGTTTGAATTGATCAATCTTGGGACTAATTAAAAACCTCAAAACATTAACTTAGGTCTAGGTCTTTCGTCCGATGAAAAGGAACCTTTTATAAGTTTGTTGAAAAGATATAAGAATATCTCTGCATGGAAATATGAAGATCTCAAGGCATACGACACCTCTATTATCCAACACACTATTCCTATGATATCTGACAAAAGACCTATTCAGCAAAAATTGAGGAAAATCCATCCTAATTTAGAAAGTCAAATTAAATCTGAGTTGAATAAACTATTGAAAGCCAAAATTATTTTTCCCGTCAGACACTCCCGATGGGTTTCCAATCTTGTCCCAGTCAACAAAAATAACGGTGATATTCAGATATGTATATATTTCTGCAACCTTAGAAAAGCTTGCCAAAAGAAAAATTTCCCATTACCTCCTATGGAATAGATTTTGCAATCAGTAGCAGGCTCTGAACTAATGTCTTTCCTGGATGGGTTGTCAGGTTATAATGAAATCTTAGCTAAAAGCTACATTTAGGACAAAGTGGGGCACTTATGCTTATTAGAAGATGCCATTTGGACTGATCAATGTTGGTGCTACTTTCCAGAGAGTGATGGATATAGCCTTCAAAGGTTTGGTAAATAAGTCAGTAGTGATCTACTTAAATGATATAATAGTATACTCCAAAAAACTTCGTAATCATCTAAGAGACTTGAAACAAATCTTTGAACATTGCCAAAGGTATGGAATTTCTCTGAACCCCAAAAAGTCTTTTTTCACTTTAAGTGAAGGAGAGCTCCTTGGATTCGCTGTTTCCAAAGTAGGAATTGATATCAACCCTGGCAGAATTAGAGAAATTTCTGAAATACCTTTACCACATAACAAAAATCAATGAAATCTTTCCTAGGTGAAATAAATTTTGCTAATGATTTGTCCCTGACTTCTCAAGAATTCTTTTACCTCTTCAATCCACGATAAAGAAAAATTCTTTGTTTAAATGGGGACATTTGGGAAATGAAGGTTTTAGCTTGATAAAAGAAGTAATTATTAATGCCCCATCTCTAGAAACCCCAAATTTTTCCATTCATTTCATATTATATACTTTAACTTCTGAGAAATCATATGCGTCCTTATTGACACAAGCAAACCAAGATAAGGCTAAAGGTCCAATCTCTTTCTTTAGCTCCAATTTGCAAGGAGTTGAATTAAATTACTCAAATGTTGAAAAACAAGCTTTTTCTATTTTCAAATCTATAAAACACTTCATACATTTTCTCCTCAAAACCCACATTGAATTCATAGTACCCTTCTCTGCAGTGAGAAATCTTTTAATACAAATGGAGGTAGGAGAAAAGGGAGAAAACTAGGTCACTGCCCTGCAAGAATATGGCATAGAAATTAAACCAACTAAAATTGTAAAAGCTCAAGGTTTTTACAGGATATTAGCAGGCGCTTCGAATCAATCAGAGTTGTAGCATTGAGGTGATGATGTACAAGTCTATGAGGTAAGCCTCAATGACATAGAATCAAGGTATGTTGATATCATATTTTACATAAAAAATGGATATGCACCAGCCCAATTGAATTACACAAAGAAAAGAGCCTTGAGATTAAAATCAAGGCAATATTAGATTGTCAACGATGTACATTTTAGAATAAATTATGATTCTATTTTTCTTAGATTTCTTGAAAAATCTGAGGCAAAGAAGGTTTTGCAGGAACTTCATGATGGACCAGTTGGTGGTCACTTTGGAGATGACACAACAACACATAAAATCCTGCATTCCAGCTATTACTGGAAAACTCTATTCAAAGATGCACACAATTATGTAAGAAGATGTAATATTTGTCAAATAGCTACAGGAATACAGAGAAAACCTACGCTACCATTACAACCCATCAACATTTACCAACGATTTGAAAAATTAGGATTGGACGTAATAGGTGAGATCGATCCTCATTCTTCTAAACAACATAGATACATTCTTACAGCCACTGATTATTTCACCAAATGGGTAGAGGCAATCCCACTAAAGGTAGATAATTTAGAAAATTTTATTGAATTCATAGATCAATTTATCATCACCAGATTTGGCTTATCATATGCTTTAATGTTTGATAGTGCATCTTATTTTTCAGGCAATGATATGACAAAATTTTCTCGTAAAAGAAGTTTTAAGCTCAAGTATTTGACAAATTATTATCTTATCTGCAAGGAAGTGGACTAGCTTAATCCACAAACAAAAATCTCATCAGGATTATTAAATGTAATGTTGACCAAGGCCAAAAGAACTGGCATAAGTCTTTAGTGTTTTCTCTATGGGCAGATCGAGTAACTTAGAAAACCTCCATCGACACTTCTCCTTTCAATTTGGTCTATGGGAAAGAAGTAGCCTTACCAAAAAATGCATCCATTCCCTCCTTAGCCTTAGTTAAATTCATTGGAGAAACCCCTTCCTCATCTATGTAGGTTAGACAATTACAAATTCTTAAACTTGAAGAGGAAAGGGAAAAATCCAGGACCACGCATACACATCATCAACAGTTAGTCAAATCCTCCTTTGATTCAAACTTTGTAGCTTCAAAATCTTTCCAACTTGGAGACCTAGTATTAAAATGGGATAAAGCCCATGAAGAGCAAGGTAAGCATACCAAGTTCCAACAAATGTGGATGGGCCCATTTCAGATTGTGGAACAGTTAGACCCATCAGCTTTTCTGCTATGGGATTTATTAGGTAAGAGAGAATCTATACCTATTAATGGACAGTTCCTAAATAAATACTTTCCATAGAAGATGATCTCTTCTGTTCACTATATATTATTGCACATAGTTAAAATTTTCCTTTAGAAAAAATAATACCAACTCAAAAGCATTTACTTTTGGTTTTACAAAGGATAGTCTCTTTTCAATTTTTGATTTTCACTTGTATAAGTAAAGATTTTTATGAAAATAGTATTCACATATGAAATTTATAGTTAAGTTTGATTTCTCTTAAATTGACAGGCTTCCTCCTTAATTATCTGATTTTGATGAAGCTTAGTTTTAAAAGAGAAACTACTCCTTTATATCAGTCTAGAAAAGAATCTATACAAATCAATGTCTCTCTCTAGAAAGGCATCTCTAAAAACTCTACAATTGTCGTCCATAAGCTCATAGGGGGCCAATGATCCTCCCCACTTAGTCAGTTTTCATTTTTATAGTGTAATTCTAAAATATACCTAAACTTAAAGGACAAGAGGTCTCATCAAGAGCCAGCTTACCATGATCATAGATTATAGCTAAACTGACATTAACAAAACTGCATATCAAAACATGGTAATGGATTATGATTATAATAATCAAAAGGCAAGGGGTCTCATCACAAGCCAACTTGTTTAGTTAAGTTATGAATCAAGTGAATGGCATTGTCAATGTTGGTCACCAAACCGAGACATTGTCCTTTAGGAAATAGAGATGAAGAGCTGAAGTGACAAATGTATTACTTCATAAAAATAAAGAAATCAATAAGTATACTTATGAGCTTATATTTAAAATTGCATTCTGATTTAAGTGGAATAATTGGTCATTGTTCATTAAAAGGTAACACTATCGAGGCTATGAATGCCTGCTAGCAGTAGAGGCTCTACCTACGAAAACAGAGTAAACCAAAAACCAATCTAGGGAGGGACTCGTGACTTTTATCTATAAAAAACCAAGTAAAGACTGATGTAGAGAAAGTTACCTTTTATAAGAAATGAATAGTTGAAAGAATGGTAGTTAGGTATGTTGTAACATGCATTTTTGTTGCTTCTAGTATTCACTTTTCATTCAAGAACTTGAAAATATTTCAAAAAATAGATAAATGCAAGAGGAATAAGTGATAATGGTATATCATAAATCGCTAAAGGAACAAGTAAGAATAAAAGAATCGGCCCTGGTATAGCAAAGGATCAAACCAAATCATAATATAAATGGTTATCTATATATATATATATATATATATATATATATATATATATATATATATATATATGTGATAGCAATGCGATTAAATTGCAATCACAAGTCATGGTGGGCAGTTATAACATAGCACCTCAGCTTTGGTCAATTGTGATTCACAATAGTCGGACCCGAAACACATATATATTATGCTTTAAAATCTTGGAACCACAAAATACTGAAGGAATGGCGTAAAGCCAAAGTGAGTGGACATATGAAGAATGAACACATAGGAATCGTTGGATCTTGGAGATCAATGGATAAGGTCCAAGGAAATGAACGATCTAAATTAAATCATGTAGATTAGAGTCAAGGAATGAATGGTGGAGATTAACCAGAAGTGTTGGTGGAAGAGAAATCTGAAGGTGCATCGTCGCCATCGAATGGTCAAAAATATACAATCATCAGGCGCGAACAAGTCCAGACATTAACCAAGATAAAGGGAAGATTTAAAGCTATAAGTAGGATTTCAGGTGGATGAAAAGTGGTAAATGGTATTTAAAGGAAAGCACCTGATTCCATTCAATTGTTGACACATAGCAGCTAGAGGAGAGAGAAAAACTGCTCATTTCGGGTAGGTAACTCTCGTGCAAGTAGTCCACCCAAATTTGATATCAACCGTCAGATCCTAGGGTTGGAATCTATGGTGGAGAATCGACCTGAAAATATAGATATTGCGTTTAATAACTCCAGTGGTTCTGCAAAGCATCTTATGCATATGTGTTGGTTCATTCGCCGATTGCGATTTATAGTGGAGATTCTAGACCTGATATTATATACATTATGTTTCATACTTCGACGCATTCTTCTTATCGTGTATTGTAAAGGTTTACATTGATATAACATTTGAAAGGTCTGATTGGGATTTGCGATGCAAAGTCAATGGAGCACTGAACGAGTGAATCCAATGGATTTATGAAGAAAGATTAATTCTTTTTGAGTTTCGTATTAATCAAAGGTTCACGTTGATTTCGCTGTGTAAAGAGGAAAATCAGAGTTAGAGCCAAATCTGAAGAGGAAGGCAATTGGATATGTTTTCTTTGTCTTTTGGCCATTAAAAACATGTGATACAGATGTAAGCCCAAGTTTACGCAGGTTAAACACATTTCATTATGGCTAAAATGAATTAAACATCATTAAGGCATATACATAGGAACTCGGAACTGGATTAACAGAGCACGCCAACAGTTATCGTCCTATTCTAAATTTAGGTATTTTCTTGTTATTTCATGTTCTTTGAGGTGTCTTTTACCCTCTGTAAAATTCTGTAATAGTTTTTACTTTAGAGAGTTAGAAAAGAAGTTAAATAATTTAACAGTTTTAGAAATCAACAACTGTACCACAATGTATAAAAAGTTGAAAATTTACAAAGAAGGGGTTGTTCAAATTTTGGAGAACCGGGATATTATGCCACCATGTTCCTAATATAATTGTTGATTAATGAAAGAATCGGAAGTTTCCATGAATTGTTGGGTATAATTTTGTAACGTCTCTATCATGTGTCATCTTATGTTTTCATCTTTAAAGTATAGGAATGAAGTTGCAAGTCTTTATTTTCTTATTTATATAAAGTTAAAATTCCTTAAAAGAGCGCTTGTATACTTGAATTTTTTCACCTTCCTTACTAAGTTATAGATAATAGTTTCTGTGTAAGACATCATATTATCTTTAACTTGTCCAGGGGTCATAGATAGTGGTTTCTATGTTAAGCAGCATATTGTCTATGATTTAGTTCTCATTTTCATAATTCTTCTAAGTGACAGATAATAGCTTCTGTGTTAAGCAACATATTATCTTTAACTTCTCCTTCAAGATTTCTTCATTCATTATTTATATCTAGCAACAAATGGCATTTTGAGATTTTCTAGTCACATATGTATTAAGGGTTAAAGACCAAGTTTTCGAGGTCCTTCATTTGAGAGTACAACAAACAATAAAGTGACAAATAAGTGACAACAAATAATAATTATTAATGTCTTAAGAACAATTTATTTACAGCGAGGAAATTAGTTTCTTAAGGTACAACATTAATTGCCACCATTATCGGGGAGAGAAGATAAGAACACTTTTCCCCTGTTTTTTCATGTTTTCCTCTAGTTGTTCAGTGAGGAGGAAATACTTGGCTATTTCGAATAAAAGCAATAAAAGGCGACTTCATAATAACAAAGACCATAACCTGCAAAGCAATAGAAAAAGAACACTTTTTCCCTGGGTTTATTAAGTTTGAAGCTGATTCTTGAGAGTGACAAGTTTCAGTAGTTGGTTGTACATTCACATTTGTGATTTTCACTTGCAACATTAATTGGTAACTCCATTGTAATTTCAAATTTTCTTTTTTGTGTTTTAATGGCTCTCCCTACATTCTTAGTCCATAAATTTGATCCATTTGATTTTACTGGGATCACTAGCTATCCTCATGATATGCTTGTATTTTTTTTGTGGAATGATTATCTTCCAAAATTTAGTAGAAAGGAATATGAAGATCGAGCTCACCATCTCCAAGAGTTTCATGAATGCATGGAGCAACAGGCCATCATTCATGAAGATGTTAATATGAGGTTGTTTATGCTTTCTTTGGACCAAGAAGCTAGGGTTTGGTTCAGGTCTCTCCTTCATTCAAGCATTTCATCTTTGAAAGATTTTCATTCAGTATTCAATTCTTCTTGTAGAACTTATTATGCACACAAATTTCTTTTGAAGGTTGTTGTGAATATTATGACTCTAAAAAAACTTTAAAATCTCAAGATAATCGTGTTGAGGAAATCAATGATCTTGATGATAATATATCAAGCATTCAGAGAGGTTATAGTCAGATTAATTATGAGCAAGTCTCTGAAAGAAAAGAACTATTATTTTCCCAAGATGATGAAGAGAGAGTTATAAACATTCTTCTTCAAAAATCTCTCAAGAAGAGAATTGGTTGACTCTATTCCAAGAAAATCAAGAGATTATTTAGATGGAAGAAAGTTCAAACATGCATCAAGAATTTCTTCTCAAGAGTCGAAAAGAGGATGAAATAATTAAGTTGAAAATAAATCCCCGGAGTTCTTATTTTGTTAAATTTGATGATTCTCCTATCTATAATCAAAATGGTTTAAATGGGGAACAAGACGAAGTTCGTCAAGTGCATCAGTTGGGTGTTGAACACAGAGGAAGAAACCAACAAGTGGAATATGTTGGACAACAATATATTGAGCCATTTATCATAGCAAAAGAGGCTATCTTATGTAAAAATAAAGTTGATAAAGAGATTTTATATCATTGCATTGAAGAACATAATTATGCCCATGGATCAGAGGTAAAAAATCTATTTGAAGTTGATCGTATGTCGTATCGTAATGTGAAAAAAATTAATTTCTTCCTAAGGTTAGAATTACAAATTATTTTCAATCAAGAGATGGAAAGTGGAGACATGAAAGTGACATAGATCATTTTCTTAAAGATATTGCTGATTGTTCTGTTGAACATATTATCCCAACATAAGGTTCAATTGAGCAGGAACCTTCATACATAGAGAATTTCTTTTTTGGAGCTGATCAAGAACACATTTTTTCTTATACTTTTGAAGATTATGTGGTAGATTACATGGAAGAATTTATTAGCAGTTTACACATATCATTTTTTGGATATACTCCTAATTTTTGTTGTGAGCTCCTTTTATGCATAGTTTATTTGCCGTTCAAGATGAATTGTTTTTTAAAGATTCACTGGCAGAATGGTTCTAGATTAAGCACTCAAAAGCTAACCTGGTACCATTGGAAGATTGACTTCATCTTATGGATATCAATCATGTACATATGTAGGAACTTGTACATAAATAAGCTCAGGTGTTGAAAATTTGGTTTCTAGTTGCAGTTCTTCAGTTTAATATTAGTTGATGAATAATGGTGACTTTCCTAGTTGGAAACTGGTTTGCAGAGGTTTCAGACTTCAAGAGTGTCAGGTTTCAGTTTGTCAAATATCAGGGTTTTCACAGTTTTGGACTCCATGCCCAAATAAGGCTACTGATCTACGATTCTCAATACTTTTCTATCAAAGTACAAGAATCCTATCAATGCAGATATTGGCGTGGGTTCAATATACAATTTTTTCACACAATTAAGTTTGGTGAAGCAATATATGACTCCATGCCTGAAGTGAAGGAACTAATATGCGATTCTTAGTGCTTCTGTGGCAAAAGCACAATCCCCAAGTGGAGCCAGATGTTGTAACATGCATTTTGTTGCTTGTAGTATTCATTTTTCATTCAAGAACTTGAAAATATTTCAAAAAATAGATAAAAGCAAGAGGAAGAAGTGATAATGGTATATCGAAAATCGCTAATGGAACAAGTAAGAATAAAAGAATCAACCCCGGTATAGCCAAGGATCAAACCAAATCATAATATAAATGGTTATCTATATATATGTTAGCAATGAGATTAAATCACAATCACAAATCATGGTGGGTAGCTATAACATAGCACCTCAGCTTTGGCTGATTGCGATTTGCGATAGTCGGACCCAAAACACATATATATTATGTTTTAAAACCATGGAACCATAAAATACTGAATGAATGACGCAATGTCAAAGTCAGTGGATAGATGAAGAATTAACACACAAGAACTGTTGGATCTTCGAGATCAATGGATAAGGTCGAAGGAAATCAACGATGAAGATTAACAACAAGAGATGGTGGAAGAGAAATCTGAAGGTGCATCACCACTGTCGAATGGTCGAAAATCTACGGTCATCAGGTGTGAACAAGTCGAGGTGTTAACCAAGACGAAGGGCATATTTAAAGCTATAAGTGGGATTTCGGGTGGATGCAAAGTGGTAAATGGTATTTAGAGGAAAGTGCCTGATTCCATTCAATGGTTGACATGTAGCAACTAGAGAAGAGAGAAAAACTGCTCATTTAAGATGGGTAACACTCATGCAAGTAGTCCACCCAAATTTGATTTCAATCGTCAGATCTTGGGGTTGAAATTTACAGTGGAGAATGGACCCAAAAATATATATATATTGCATTTAATAAATCCGGCACATCTGCAAAGTGTCTTATCCATATGTGTTGGTTCATTCACTGATTGTGATTTATGGTGTAGATTTAGGACCCGATATTATATAAATTATGTTTAATACTCCAGCGCGTTCGTCTTATCGCGTATTGTAAAGGTTTCCATTGATATAGAATTTGAAAGGGCCGATTGCGATTTGTGATGTGAAGTAAATGGAGCACTGAACGGTTGGATCTGACGGATTTATGAAGAAAGATTAATTGTTTTTGAGTTCCGTATTAATAAAAGGTTTGCGTTGATTTCGCTATGTAAAGAGGAAAATCAATGTTAGAGCCGAATCTGAAGAGGAAGGCGATTAGGTATGTTTTCTTTGTATTTTGGCCAATCAAAATGACCGATACACATGTAAGCTCAGGTTTACAGAAGTCAAACGGAGTTCATTATGACTAAAATGATTTAAACATAATTAAGGCGTATATAGAGGAACTCAGTAGCGGATTAACAGAGCAAGCCAATAGTTATCATCCTCTTCTAAATTCAGTTATTTTCCTATTATTTCATGTTCTTTGAGGTGTATTTTACCCTCTGCAAAATTTTGTAATAGTTTCTACTTCAGATAGTTAGAGAAGCAGTTAAAAAATTTGACAGTTTCAGAAATCAACAATTGTTCCACAATGTATAAAAAGATGAAAGTTTATAAAGAATGGGTTGTTCCAATTTTGGAGAACCCAGAGACTAGGCCACTGTATTCCTGATATAACTGTTGATTAATGAAAGAATCAGAAGTTTCCATGAATTGTTGGGTATATTTTTGTAACTTCTATGTCATGTGTCATCGTATGCTTTCTTCTTTCAGGTATAGTAATGAAGCTACAGGTGTTTATTTTCTTATGTAGATGAAGTTAAATTCCTTAAAAGAGTGCTCCTATACTTGAAGTTTTTCACTGTCCTTTCTAAGTTATAGATAATAGTTTCTGTGTAAGGCAACATATTATCTTTAACTTATCCAAGGGTCACAGATATTAGTTTTTGTGTTAAGAAACATATTGTCTATGATTCAATTCTCATTTTCATAATTCTTCTAAGTGACGAATAATAGTTTCTGTGTTAAGCAACATATTATCTTTAACCTCTCCTTCAAGATTTCTTCATTCATCATTTATATCTAGTAACAAATGCCATTCAGAGATTTTCCAGTCACATATGTATTAAGGGTTAAAGACCAAGTTTTCTAGGTCCTTCATTTGAGAATAGAACAAAAAATAATGTGACAAATAAGTGACAAAAAACAATAATTATTAATGTCTTAAGCACAATTTCTCTACAACCAGGAAATTGGTTTCTTAAGGTACAACAAGGTAGATGATTGTTTTATTACAAATCAATATTTCTTAGCTTATATTCCATATAATTTGTTTTATTTTCAAAACTATATTTATTTTGTAAGTTTTAGAAATTTCAAAAAACTCTCAGAGATAACTGGTTCTTCCAAGTGAATCACCATTTGTTGTGGTATTCAAAAACCACCATTTGTTAATGATAGTAGTCAATGTTACATTTATAAATAGCGACCCTTTAAAAAGTTTCATTTGAAAAAAAAAACTTAGTATGTAGTCATTTATTTTATTTTTTGAACAAAGAAAAGATAACAATCAAAACCTTTTTGGGACGTACCAAAGGCTTACCTTTTCATATATAACATGTCTAAAACCCACCAAAGGACCTTTCTAAAAAACCTCCAAAATCAAGAAAAATAATTAAACAAGGGCTCCATGGTCTAAATTATCATAAAATCTGACGAAAACGGAAGTCGTTAAGCTTTTTAGGCTTAAGTCTCACATCACATATCACGACTTATAAAGAACTTTCTCTTAAAAATGATATAGTGAAATTTGCGAGATACAAAACTGCGATGGCGCTTTGACTTTTATCACATCGCATTTTGGACATTCAAGCAAATGCTTTGCACTTACCACCACCAAATATTGCAAAATGTGGTTGGTGCCTGGACCCACCCCTTATAATATCAAAAGTAAATATTTCGAGTCTGTCAAGTCTATTGCATAGGATAAACCTAACGATTAGCTATATGTCAAACATCTAATAGACGGCTTACATCCTGCATCTCGCAGACACACAGTAGGGGGTAAGAATGCTAAAAGTCACATCTTGCGATATTGAGATCTATGATATTGCTTCGAAAATTGCACAATATCTATCATCACAGTATAATGGCTCGCCACCCTAGAAGCTTTCATCCCATTTTACGATGCAAACATTTATGAGCAAGAAAGTTAAGGGATAACGAGTCATTAGTGATCCGAATTAGATCCATGAAGATAATTCAGATGCCATGACTGTATTCAAATCAGGACATAACTTCGAATTCAAGAGCACAGAGCAATTAGGAAGACCTCTAAACAGTGGTAGTTGGTATCCAGCGAGGAGCGACGAGGACCTCAATCAAAGCATGCTGACCGAGGCCCATGGAGACTGCGCAGGAGGCGATATTGGCACCTGGGAAGCTCGTATCAAGAAAAGGAGGTCGTTTCTGATGTGCGATTAGCGCTTAGTGCTAATCGAGCATCGTTGGGAAAAACCACTTGAGAAGGAAAGCCCCGAAGTGCTCAACCGCATGGAAGCTGGGAAAACCATGGGGAAAATGCTAAAGGCTAAAGGCAAGACCCACGCTCCAAATCTGGCGGTATATCGGGGGCACCCTTGGGTGGTAAGCGGATTTGGCTGAAACCTAGTGATTCCATTCAGTGCTCGATGTGTGGCAGGTGGAGGAGAGATAAAACCGTTGCTCATTGTACACTAACGATCGAGCAAGTCAACCACATGAAATGAGAGAATGACATCAGATCTAGGGGCTCTAGATCTAACGACTGAGAATGTGCTGGATGAAGGAACCAGATTTGACAGGGGAATAAGCTGTGATGTATAAGGATTTGAGGTCCAATTTGAATTCTGAGATGGTAGATGACTCATTCCATGATGTAACTGAAAAAATGAACCGACGAGGAAGAGCTGGCGTAGTTCGCGAGAGGACAAGTGGCCACTCCCTGTGAGCCATTGATGATGACACTAAGACAAGGAATTCCAAGTGAACATCAGTAGGTGATCCGATGGAGGCAGAAGGGGAATCATGTAGTTATGAGATCGATTAGGTTTAAAGCCATGAATAGAGATAGAGAACAAGGGACACCGAGAGGAAGAACCAGAGAGAAGAAGATGAGGAAAAAGAAGCAAAGAGACGGTGAAGCAATGACTAGAAAATACATAGAGCTAAGCTGACCTGCAGCATAAGGCAGCACCAAGCAATCCCTAAGAGGATCTGTCGGAAACTGAGCACCACATTAGGCTTCTCCCATTAAGGACTAGAGAGGTTGAGAGCTAGTAAGGTAAAGAGTCTGTGCACTCCAGTGGCTTGGGGAATCCAAGAACCACCCTACCAATCAATTCTGCTTCAAGAGACTCAGATTGAGCTCCTCATTGTAATTCTCTACTTTAAAGACACAATAAAAGAAGGTCACCACTGAACGATAAACCACAGATGTAGCCCTAGAGGATAGGGTGAACTCCTTATTAATTTGTTGTGTTGTTGTATTTGCTTACTATGTTTCTTTACTGTTTTCCATTTTCCAGTGTCTGTGTATTTTTCAATCTGATCTATCTATTGCTTAAAATAACATAGACACACACTAGCACATGAGTCTATAATACCTTCATTCATTAATTAATTAACTGGGGTCACCCAAGAGTGATTTTTAGATCAAGTGGTATCAGAGCCCTAGGCTATAAGGTTAGACAAGCTTGTGTTGGTTTAGTTGTTGAATGCTCACTAGATCAAAGCTCAAATTAGGTGAAGGGGATTTGGTTGAAACTAATCCTGAAATTGGGAGAGTCTATCCTCGCAAGACAATGTCAGAGGAAGATTCTATGGGGCTAGACCCTTAATTCATATAAAGTTTCCTAGCCATAAATTCCACGATAGAAGAAATGTATAGGGAATTTTGAGAACATAAGGATGAGGATTCATCAGGCTATAAACAAGACAAAGGAGAAGATGAGTCTCACTTCCATGACCACTCAAAAGGAAAGGGGAAAGAGGAAAGCTTTCTCACACCTCCTAACAACCCTGAAAACAAAAAAAGAAGCAACTTTTATCAAACTAGATGTTAAATTTGATCTACCTATATATTATGGAGAGTTAAATGTAGAAAAGTTGGACAATTGGGTTAGGAAAATTGATATTTATGGCAGAGTACAGAACATTGACTTAGACAAGAGCAAGATTCAGCTGGTAAGCCTATGCCTAGAAGGCACTACCTTGGTTTGGTGGGAAGGAAGAACCCAAGCTGATATGAAAAGATGTGGTAAGACCATCTCTGTCTGAAGTGAATTTGTTTCTACAATCAGAAAGCAGTTCTATCCATTGGCCTACATGCAATAAGCCATGATGAGTTGGAAAACTCTTTGACAGCTGAAAGGGAAAAGTGTGCAAGGGTACACTCAATAATCTAGAAAGGGAGCATTGATTCTAGGAATCTCATCAGACTCACGAGAGACTCTGTTGAAGTACATTGGTGGTCTACACAGCTACATGAGGCATACCACCCTCATGTTTAATCTCACTAGTATAGATGAAGTATCTGTACAAGATACTCATCTAGAAGCTAGGAGAAAGAATGGAAATCCAGAATTTGGGGGACCATCCACACCCACTGCAAGAAAGAGAAAGGGGAAAAAAAGCAGAAGTGGAAATCAAGGAAGGCTAACACTGCACAGAAGAGCTTCATGCAGTCTCTATAAAAAGGATGGGCATGATGATGAGCATTGTTGGATTTTACATCTAGAGCTGAGGCCTAAGAAGTTTTAGGGCAATAAGAAGAAGACTATTGCAACTATTTAGAAATATTTGGGGTCAGACTCGAGAGATGAAAGAACCATTATAGCCATAGGTATAAAAGGTAAGAATTCTAAAGCATCTACTAGTAATTCTGAACAATCTATTATTGATGAAGAAAATGAGAGAAAAAGACATGAGCTTTTCCATATTTGAGTTATTTCCAAACATCAAAAGATTGATACTTTGTTTGATAGTGGCTCACAAGTAAATTTAATTTCTGGAGCAATTGTAAAAAAGTTGGGATTAGCAACTACACCTCATAAGAAACCATACCCATTAGGATGGTTGAATGATAAAGCACAACTACAAGTTACTAGACAATGCAAATTCAAGTTTTATTTTGGGTCAACATTTGTAGATGAGGTTGAGTTAGACATAATTCCTTTGGATATATGTGGAATTGTTTTAGGAAGTCCTTATTTATACGATAGAAAAGCTATTTTCTATAGAGCTGAGAACAAGTATCTACTTGTTAAAGATGGAATCAAATACTTTGTAAGAGCTCATAAGCTCAAGAATAATTACACTCTCATAAACTTAGGGCAAATGAAAAGAATGATAAATTCATGCATACAATTCTTACTGATGGTTGTAAAGGAAAAGAAACCTGAAAAAAAAAATGTATTTGAGGGTTGTAATGCTAAACAACAAGCTGATATAGAAAAGGTTGTTTCAGAGTATGATATCTTGTTTCAAGAACCTAAAGGTTTTCCATCCAAAAAGGAAATAGTACATGATATTATTTTGCAGCAAGATGCTCCATTGCCTAGCATTGGAATGTAAAGGTTGTCTACTTTAGAGAATGCCGAAATCAAGAAGCAGGTGCAGGAGTTGCTCGAGAAAGGGTTCATCAGGCCTAGCACATCGCCATGTGGGTTAGCAATCATTTTGGTGAGAAGGAAAGATGGCTTGTGGAGAATGTGCATTTATTATTGAGCACTGAATAAGATAATAATAAAAAATCATTATCCCCTTCCTCGCATAGATGATCTTTTAGATCAATTGAAAGAAGCTTTTTATTTCACCAAGCTAGACTTGCATAGTGGACACCATTAGGTCAAAGTTGCAGAACAAGATGCATGGAAGACTGCTTGCAGGGATTGTATGAGTGGCTGGTTATGCCTTTTGGCTTAACTAATTCTCCTGCTACTTTCATGAGATTAATGAATGATGTACTCAGACTTTTTCTTGATGATTTTTTTTATTGTGTATCCGGATGACATTCTGATTTTTAGTAAAACGTGGGAAGAACACTTAAAGCATGTTAAGCAGAAATTAGATGTTTTGAAAAGAGAAAAACTTCATGTTAAACTCTCAAAATGTGAATTTGGAAAAACATCTCTAAATTAGTTGGGTCATATAGTAGGGGGTGGTGAATTGAAAATAGATCCCTCTAAGGTGGCGGTCATTGTAAACTTGCCTAAACCCAAGTCAGCTACAGAAGTGAGAAGCTTCTTAGGGGCAATACAATATTGGAGGAAGTTCATTTCTAACTTTTCCTCAATTGCAGCTCCCTTACATGCTTTAACAGGATTGAAAAAGGTGTTTCAGTGGGGAGGCAAACATCAGAAAGCCTTTGACACCTTGAAAGAAAATATTAGTACAGCACCTGTACTAGTACTACATAATCTGCAAAGACCATTTGAGATCAAAATAGATGCTAGTGACTATGCCATGGGAGCAGTGTTGACACAACACGGTAAACCCATATGTTATCATTCTGAGACTTTTAATCCTCCAGTAGTTAACTATCCTACATATGACAAAGAATTGTATGCATTAGTTTAGAGTGTGAAAAAGTGGAAACATTACTTAATGGGAAAAGAGACAGTAATACGCACTGATCATCAACCACTTCAATATCTACACTCCCAAACTAAGTTGCAGCAACCAAGACACTATAGATGGATGGGTTTTCTACAACAGTTTCATTTAGTCATCATATATAAAAAGGCCATACATAATAAATTTACAGACATGTTATCTAGACCCATTATAAATGCATTTACTATACTTAAAGATAATTTTGTGCTACATGAAAGCTACATTGAAAAATATGCTCAAGATGTAGACTTTAAAGATGTATATGCAACTTTGAGTCAAGGCAAATGGGTAAAAGAATTAGATTATCATGTAAAGGACTGACTCTTATACCATTGTGGGAAGTTATGCATTCCACAAACTGAGAGAGTAAAGATAATTAAAGAAGCACACACTTCTCTGATATCAGGTCACTTTGGGGTAAGTAAAACAGTTGTGCAGCTGCAAAGATTTTGTTATTGGCCAAAAATGAATGAGACAGTTTCTAGATATGTAAGAGGGTGTACTATGTGTGCTAAAAGTAAGCCCAACAACAGAAAACTAGGCTTGTACACTCCATTATGAGTTCCTTCTCACCCTTGGGAAAGTGTTTTCATGGATTTTGTTGGAGGACTGCCTAAATCTAGGAAAGGTCATGATTATCTATATGTTGTTGTGGATAGGTTCAGCAAAATGTGTATTTTGATACCTTGTAATAAACATATTACAACTGAACAAAATGCAAAACTATTCTTTGAAAATGTATGGGTTCATTTTGGACTACCCACTTCCATTGTATCTAATCGAGACACCCGATTTGTGGGGAAGTATTGTTCGAGTCTGTGGGAACAGATGGACACCAAATTGAAAAAGAACACAACTTTTCATCCACAAACTGATGGCTAGACATAAGTAGTTAACAGGACAGTGATCCAGTTACTCAGAGGATATTGCAGCAAACATCCTAAGCTTTGGGATGAACATTTGTGTTATTTGCAACATGCTTACAACATACCAAAACATTCTTCTACACAGAGATCTCCTTTTGAGACCTATTTTGGTTTCACACCAAGGTATCCTTTAGATTTTTTCTTTGATAAAGATACCACAGTTGAGGGACACAGTGATGTGGGTAGGGCAACTAGGTTCATTGAACAAATCCAGGAGATCCACCGGGTAGTACAGGAATAGCTGGAAAAGAGCCTAGCCAAATACAAGGCTAGGCATGATAAGCATCAGATGGAGCATAGTTTCCAAGTTGGTGACCAAGTCTGGTTGCATATCAGCAAAGAAAAGATGCAAGGTGAAGGTAAAAAGCTAAATCCTATCAGGTATGGACCTTTCAAGATACTTGAGAAGATTGGTGAGAATGATTTTCACCTTGATTTACCAGCTTACATGCACATCTACTCAGTCGTAAATGCAGATTGCTTGAGATTGTTTGAATCCTCACTTATTGAGGATCCTGAAGAGTAGAGTCAATTGCCTTCTATTGATGACCTGCTACCTGAATATCTTAATGAATTGTAGGAAGACACAGTTCTCAACAGGAAGGTGAGGATGACACGCAGGGGAAACGTTGAGTACCTTAGAATTGGACTCAAGGGTTCAAATCCGAGCAGTGAAAAGTGGATAGAGATTGGACAAGTGAGACAATTGTACCCTCACTTAGTCGATGCTTGAAAACCAATTTTTGGTGGTCCAAAATCTTTTTCAGTGGGAAGGTCATGATCCAAATTGGATCCATGAAGATAATTAAGATGACATGACTGTATTCAAATTAGGACAGAACTTCGAATTCAAGAGCACAGAGCAATCACGAAGACTTCTGAACAGTGGCAGTTAGCAACCAGTGAGGAACGAGGAGGACCTCGGTCAAAGCGCGCTGGCCGAGGCCCATGGAGATCATGCAGGAGGCGAAACTGGCACCTGGGAAGCCCGGATCGAGAAAAGGAGGTCGTTTCTGATGCGCGATTAGCACCCATGGAGACCGCGTAGGAGGTGAAACTAGCACCTGGGAAGCTCAGATTGGGAAAGTGAGGTCGTTTCTGATGTGAAATTAACCCGTCAAGAAGGAAATCCCTGAATCACTCGGTTGTATGGAAGCCGAGAAAACCATGGGGAAAACGTTAAAGGCTAAAGGCAGGACCCATGCTCCAAAACCATCGGTATATCAGGGGTACCCTTGGGTGGTAAGCATATTTGGCTGAAACCTAGCGATTCAATTTAGCACTCGACACGTGGCAAGGGGAGTGTTAGAGCCTAGATTTACCTCAGGTTGAAAAGGTAGGATCCAGGGCCAACATCAAACCACACTCAGCCTGGTAGCTAGCCCTACCAGGTTAGGAGAGGGCTCTCTCTGGGTCAATCTCAGCAAATAATGATCTATGGGGCTTGAGATGACTAAAATATCTTCTGATTTTAGGCTAGGTATATGTGCAAAAAATTTTATTTGGTAAAATAGTGTTTTGTTGGCTCAAAGGGAAAGGCACATTTTGGGGTTGTGGGGATTGAGGCTCAGTTCTGCAGAGATCTCAATGGGGCAAGGTATGCAATCGTTTTGGCACTGAAATTTTAGTGACACGGAAGGAATAGATAGGTGAGGTGTTGAAGAGGGCAAGAGAAATCATGAATCCTCCCCAAACAACTGAAAACATCAAGAAATAAAGCAAACCTCAAGTATAGCACTACAATTTCAATGGATTCTACTTACACTCTTTGTTTGATTTAGTTAGCAAGAAACAAGATAGATAATGTCAGACATAACACATAAGTAAATTCACAATTACAGAGAAAATCACTATACCAAAACAAAATTCCACAGGGATCCCAAAGAGTGCTGCAAATCCTGATCTCAATTCCTTAGCCAAAATGCTGATATGAGTGTACAATGAAGCTCAAGACTTTCTCAAAAATCCAACCATGCTAATGACCGAAAAACAAAATCATATAGACAAACATAGCTCATCCTTACCTCTAGGGGTCGAGCTCACATGCTTAGGAGCTGATCCAACTAATTCTAAACTGAGAACTAGAAACTAGGCAACATAACAACATGCCTCTAGAAACAAGGGAACTGATTCCTTCAGTTTCAAACAACCTTTAAACTGATGAATATACCTATACAAGTGAAAAGATAACATATTTACATCATGATCCATCAATTTTCATCAAATTAAATCATAAATTTTCCATTAGGACAGTGAAAAAGTCAAACTAGGCAAAACTCGGCGAAAAACAGAGCAAAACTTGGTCAAACTGGCAATTTTTCCTCTATGTGCCACGCCTGATTCTCTATGCGTCGCGCTTGTTTGGACCCACGTCTGGAGGATTTTTGGATGTCCAAATGAGCTCCATGTGTGCTTGCTGCAAAGGTCTACCTATATACTTTCCAACCCATGTGGAATTTTTCAATTTAGCCTCAATTTGCCCCTCCAAAATTCCATTCTCCCAACACTGCTTCCTGTGTGTCAAAATAGGGGCAGTGAGGTCATTTTTTGAGTGTTTTTGACCTTTTTGAGGGCTCAAAACCTGCCCAAATTTCTTGGCCATAGGTAGGCAAGTGTAATTTTGCATGAAAAATCCAAAAAAGCTGAGTTTTTGTGATTTGGAGGCCACTAGCAAAAGCGAGCGCCACATGGCGCGGCGCATAGGGCAGAAAAACTTTTTTTTTGTGCCAAAAATTTGCAAAATGCAAAAATTGCTCCAAATTTCTTGAAATTTGGGCTGATTCTTCTCTATCAAGCATGCTATTGGGCCAAGGACGCCTCAGCCAATATTTGAAGTCCTTCATCCTCTTTTTGCCTCCTTATTGCTCTCTTTAACTTTGTTTTCAAACTCATGATTCTCGCTTGGCACACCAAGTTTCGGGACAAGTAATGATATGATAGGTTTCTAAGCATATTCTTTTCATTCATGGCCTTCTCTAGCTTCCTCTCCAAGTGGACATTGACTCTCTCAAGCCATGACTCCCTAACAGCATTGATCTCTTGCTCCAATGAAGTGAATTCCACCCTCCTCCTTTGGGCAGCTTGGCGATTCTCCCAAATGTGTCGCAACTCCATAATCACCTGCTACTCCTCAAGCTACTTATTCCTCTACTCCAAGTACTGTATAGTCCATTGAGCTCGATCCAAGTTGGTTGACAAGGCATCAATGTCACCCTGCTTCTCCTTAATGATTTCCCTAAGATTTGTGCTTTTTGAGCCCATATCAGTATCATCACCCTCAATGAGGATGAAATCAGTCTCCTTCTCACCTGATGATCCTTCTTCCTATAGTGGCCTCTTGCCTTGGTCCTGGACCTGCTGTGCTGATCAGGGAAGTGAGGCCCCTTCCACCCCAGGTGGAGATAACACTCGCTTTGCTACCGCAAACAACCATCTAGTGCCCTTCTGATAGGTGATGAACACCGGCACACTACCAGTCTCATGGTCCTCATGCTGATAGGAAGATCCACCTGTCTCACGCCCAGCCTATGAAGGTCCCTATGAAGGTCTGAAAAACTCATGGGAGATGAAGTCATCCCAAGTGATGCCCTGTAAACCAAACTGATGAACGACCACAATTTTGATGAGAGCAAAATGATAAATATTGTTGAACTGTTGCTGAGGGGTCATGTGTTGCACAAGAGTGGTCATCTTTTCTATGTTTCGGCATATGAAGTAAGGAATGTTCATCATCCGTAACCGGGTAAAATGCATCAGCAACCTAATGTGATAAGCATACAAGCGGGAGAACCGGCCCTCACAACTGAAATACTTCATGACGAGTTTCATTAAAGGAGCATATTGATCCTTGAGGTACCAAAAAGGAAACAATATCTTGAGATGTCTCAAAAAACTGGGTTTGATGTATGGTTCATAATGCTGCCAGTCAATTTTCTGTCTCTTGTTCCATAGCTCTCCAATGTTGGGTATGTGGTTGCTAATGAAATGGATTCTGGTGTTAATGTGAAAGTGACACCAACAAAGTGGCTTGATCACCATGTAAATGCAACACAAATAAGCATGCCAACTCATGATAAAACTGAATGCTAGCAACCTTCTCACAAAATTCATAACATGAATGATGCTGAAAACAAAAGATGGCAAGAGGGCAGGCCTGTAACTCAGCAAGAGTGGTTGGTTCTTCTCTGATATGTTTTCCACCTCTATGAGGCCTCCTGGGTGCATATCCCTCTGTGGATGAGTCACTTTGGGTCTCCTCTTCATAATCATATTAACGGTCAGATGCCATGGATGCTGGTAAGTAAAATGTCTTGGAGAAATAGGTGCTGATGTGTCAAACTGCCTTGGACTGCCATCGATGATGTGCTTGACCTTTGCCACCTAGGGAAAATAGTGAAATGAGGGACTGTAAGGGGATGGAAAAATTTTGGAATTTAGGGACTATTGGGATAGATTCTAGTTAGGGAAACATGGGATGTTTTGGGAGTTTTTGTATAGGAATAGGGTTTGGGGATTTACAATTGGGATTTTTGGAAAGGGAACTTGGGATAGGGGATTAGTGAATTCAGGGGGTAGGGTAACTTAGGGAACAATGAAATCAAAGGACAAATGGGATAAGGGAGTGATGGAAGAATCATAGACTTGGTAGAAAAATAGTTAATCAAACCCTAGGCAACAAGTTTCTTGGAATTTCAAATGGTAGGATTTGATTTTTTTAAAACAATTTCCATTCATCAACCACCATGATATAAGCACCAAAATTGGATAAAAAACAATGATGGAGGCTCTACCTACTTGTCACAAGGCAAATCCGTGCGACTTTTGGCGATTTGGAGCATGTTCTAGCAGTTTCGGGATCTCTGGCTGTGTGCGCCACACATCCAGGCCAATGCGCCCCGCCCCACGTATGCGTCGTGCCTGTGCATTTTTACACTGTAAAATGAGGCACAATGCACCACGCCCGGTGAGTGCACCGCACCTCTTGCCTAGTGCGCTGCGCTGGTAACGTGCAACAATTTTTGCCCAAACTTCCCTCTTACTCACCAAAATCGCTTTGCCTTGCTTCTCTTTTCTCTTGGAGTGAAAATGAGTTTCAAACATTTGGAGAAATGATTTATACATGGAGCTTTTCAAATTTAATTTTTCCAAACCCACTTTCATAATGTGTACAAATGACTTTTATTTCAACTTCTGTTTTTTGGACTTTTTCACTTCTTTTCAGTTTTATGATGAACTAAATGACCTGAACTTTGCTTGTTTTGCAGGGGATGGAGCAGATAAAGCATGGCAAGATGACCAGGTTGCCACTGAAGTGATTTGCATACAAGAGAACTGAAATTACATGAATTTATACAACAAAAGCCTAGAATACTATGTTTTTCCTCGAAACAAAGTTTTGAGGAAAAATACATTTCCAAGCAAGTGATTATGAATTTATTGGTACTGGAACCTCCTCATGTGCCTGCTGGTTGTTATTGGACATTTTGAAACATTTTTTGATGAAAAACTAATGAAACCCTAGACCTAAATGACAATGAAACCCTAGAAAAGACTTCTGCAATCTTTAAGACAAAAAGGTGACTGTATATGCTTTTGATGAATAAACATGAGCCACAAGGTAAATAATGTGAGGGAAACTATAGGAGAAGCCACTACCATCAGATGATCCATGCGCCTAATGGAATGCAGCTGACTGGGTGGGACACCTAATATGCAATGCAACAAGAGGATTTGATCTCTGACGGAGGGATGAAGATACCGACACTAACATGGAGGAGAGAGAAAACCGCTGCTCATCGCATGCTAATGGTCGAGCAAGTCAACCATGCACAATGAGTGAATGACATCATATTTGGGGGCTATAGATCTAATGGCTAAGAACGCACCCGATCAAGGAATCGGATTTGACAGGGGAATAAGCGACGATGTATAAGGATTTGAGGTCCGATTTAAATGTTGAGATGGCGGATGACTCATTCCTCGATGTAATCAAGAAACTAAACCGACGAGGAAGAGCTGGCGCAGTTTGCGAGAGGACAAGTGGCCACTCCCTGTCAGCCATTGATGATGACGCTGAGACAGGGAATTCCAAGTGAATAGCAGCAGGTGATCCAACAGAGGCAGAAGGGGAATTGAGTAGTCATGAGATCAATTGGCTTTAAAGCCATGAATAGAGACAGAGAACAGGGGACACCGATAGGAAGAACTAGTGAGAAGAAGATGAAGATAGAGAAGCGAAGAGACATTGAAGCAAAGAGAAGAAAAGATAGAGAGTCGAGCTGACCTGTAGCATAAGGCAGCATCGAGAAATCCCTGAGAGGATCTGTTGGGAATTGAGAACCACACTGGGTTCCTCCCATTAAAGACGAGAGAGGTCAAGAGCTTGTAAGGCAAAGAGTCTGTGCACTCTAGTGGCTTGGGGAATCCAAGAACCACCCTAACAAGAAATTCTATTTCAGGAGACTCAGATTGAGATCCTCATTGTAATTCTCTACTTTAAAGACATAATAAAAGAAGGCCACCACTGAAAGTTGGACCGGAGATGTAGCCCTGGAGGATAGGGTGAACTCCTTATTAATTTGTTGTGTTCTTGTATTTGCTTACTGTGTTTCTTTGTTGTTTTCCATTGTCAAGTGTCTGTGTATTTTGCAATCTGATCGATCTGTTGCCTAAAATAACATAGACACACACTAACACATGAGTTTGCAATACCTTCATTCATTAATTAATTAACTGAGGTCACCAAAGAGTGATTTTCAGATCAATTAGTGGACATTAGTGGGAAATAACTGCATTTATGTGTGAAAAGCCATTTATCTTGATACAATATCTTATTACGTGCATTAAAATAATGATTCTTTTACCACCTCTATAAGTTATCTGCATTATTTCATTTTTACACTCATCTTTGTGTGTCTAATAGTTGTTGTTCTTCATTTCAGGAAAAACCCGTAGAGCATAGCATTGAGAACATTGAGGAAGAAATGCAAGGTTGTAGCCTCTGAGAAAATAGAGATGATTCCCCTATTCACGGATATAACATGCAGCAGAGAGGGAGGAACCTCTACATGGGAGGCTATGTACAACATACTCGAGGAGGAACAATCGAGGATGATGGAAACAAAAGTTACAATTGACGGACGATATTCCTCAAGCACTTCCATACTAGGGACAACTTGCTCGATTTTTCACTGCATAGCCACTCAGTCCAAGATAATACCTTATACTGACATGGTAAAATGGGTTATCAATGAAGCTGAAATCTCAGAGAGATAATTCAAGATGAGAATCCAAGAGGTCGTCAGATCTTTTACCTCGGACTACCTACGGCTTGTGTACCACCTACTAGAGCCACAAGTAATCAACAATAGGAAATTCATAGAGAAGTTTGCTAAAGAGAACGATGACCCAACGGATTGCACCCGTGCTTGGTCGAATAATGAAGAGAAAATCAAGAAAGACAAAAATGGTATGTACACGACTGCGTTTATTTTCCCCCCTTATAGTTTTGCAGCGGCTATGTTATGTAGACTGTTTGGCAGACCTGATAGTAATAAGTTCTCCCTAAAGTGGTTTTCGTTAATAGACAAATTCACTAACTCAACTATAATGAATTGGGCCTAAATCTTATAAGGAAATTTAGCAAAAACAATTATTGAGTATAGAAGGAGAAGAAGTATTGCTTCAAGGGTTTACCACCCATTTTTATGAGTGCCTATGTTATGGATGTTGTTTATTTTTGGTTCAAAGTTCCCCATCATGGGATGGAAATTGATTGTTCGAAATCCACTTCCCGTTCACATGTACCACAACATCATGTGGGAATCCAATTTTCAACATCATTTTTTCAAGATTTTCCATGGCTTTATGCTCCCTATTTACAATTGGATTTATAATCAAGATGCCCCCAGGTTTTCCCAAGAAGCTGAAGTTGACATCCTCCCAGTGGCTAGATGTTTCGGGGATGAAACATTTACATATACCAGAGTTTTTGGCAACATCACCTCGCCCCATATCCTCCCATGCTATATTCAAAATAAATTGATGGCTAAGGAGATAGCCTATCAGACAACTAGTGAGGGAGGAATGAGCCATACACTAAAAGAGTAAAAATGGCCATTTGGCCTACATTCCTTATACAATACGAACAATTTTCACTAAACAACCTAGGAAACATGTTCAAAGAAGAAGAGAACATGCTACCTTTGCAATTACCCAAATTCCCTGGACGACAGTATGACCCATTTGGCACTGTCAATAATTTCACCACTTTGGTGAAATAAAAGTATTCACTAATGAGGAGGATGTTTTTGATGATATCTTTTTGTAGAAAAACACATTTACAGAGGTGAAGCATATGGCACAACTACTTTTTGACCATGAAGATCTAGAAAAGTTTTGCAGTTACAGAGAAAGAAGGATGACAACTGTCACATTGGATAGATTATTAATTGAACCAATAAGGGAGCCTACTCCCAGTGTGACTATATAAGGTGACTCCAAAGAAAATTCCAAATCTTATTCTGGGGTAGAATCTCAAGAGAAATCTATCGGGGAATTGTGACAGTCATCACAAAATGGTAGAGGTGGAAGCATCAAGTGAATAAAGGATAAGACCTAATTTACACAGAAGATAGCTGAAGAAGATTGAGCTAGCAACCAAGTTGAAATCCCTACTACCTATGCACAACCAGTAAAACCCACGGTAATTGACTTGGAGTAAGAGTGGGGTAATTTTAATAAAATTCTGAATATAGAGAAATGGGTGCTAGAGTTGCGAACGCCACAACAAAAAATAGCTCTGGAAATTATAGTGGAAGAAACTGCAAATGAATAAGAAGTAGAGCATATCCCTGTTACCCGCACCTCCCAAATAATTTTGAGAATTGAAGAAATACACCCTTTGGATGTATTCTATAGACCACAACATAAGGCCATGGTGAAAAGGAAAAGAAAGAAAAGAAAATTGGGCTCTATAGATGGTACTACCCCTGAAAATGAACTAATGGATGTTTTATGGAAGGACTCCCCCATCGATCCATCCGCCAACCTAACTAGACTCTCACATTTTGCAGGTTCTTATGATACAACTACCATAGACAAAGCAATAAAAGTCCAAATGTTGCTTATTGAAAAGTAAAATAAAATAACGACACTTGAGCAACAGTTACAACAAGTCAATTCCGACTATCAGGGAGAGATACAGTTGGCCAAGCTTCAACAAGTATTTGAACAGATGCAAATAGAACATCAAACAAGCTTAGCCAAGAAGGAAGAATAGGTGCAGGCAAAACTGATCTACATAAATACAATCCAAAAATTGATTAGTTTATTACTGAAGCACTCAGACTTAATTCCCAGTTGAGACATCAGAAAGAATTACTCTTCCAGAGGATTTCACACCGGAATTCTTATTGTGAAACAAGTGATAAAATGACAAGTCAAGTCATAGAAATTCAACTTGAATATGATGAGATCTTTAAAAAGGTCTCTGATTTCATTGCCTAGCAAAACACAGAGGAGGGGAGAAAATGTGACTTGCCCAAGCTAGAAGAATCATATAAGGAAATTCTATTTGCAAGTTGGTATCCTAGGCTTAAAGAAGCAGAAAAGGCAACAACAGATGCGGCGGCAACATCAAACATTGTCATAGAAAATATCAATGAGAATTTTCATGGTGCCAATCTAGTGGCAGAGTCCATTCTAGGGTTCCATTGAGATACGAAATAGCTTGAACAAAAATTGTAACACAGAGCGGAAGAAAAACCAAAAGTGATAAGGAAAATGACCATGCTAGACTCAAAGGCATATTGGCGACATTTGATCAAGCCTCATAGCCAATGGATGACCTTGTGATGCCTAATTACTTCTGCCGAGAAAATTGCACCAGCGCTGACCGATGTAGTATTCAATGGACAGTTGAAAGCTGAAGTCAGCCAGTTTACACAACTTAAGCCTATGGTGGATATTTGTGATCTGAAGGATCAAATGCAACATAGTTAGTCACCTTGTTTACTTTAATTTAGATTTTATTTTTGCATAAATTGAGGTAGGTCACTTAAACCTCCTCAAATATTTTT
This sequence comes from Pinus tabuliformis, assembly GCA_031772625.1. Taxonomy (NCBI): domain Eukaryota; kingdom Viridiplantae; phylum Streptophyta; class Pinopsida; order Pinales; family Pinaceae; genus Pinus; species Pinus tabuliformis. The sequence goes on along the minus strand of CM062818.1, from coordinate 403,743,603 downwards.
GTAATAATCTATATTTAGTTTTATAGTTTTAGTATTTAAACCCCTCTCATGCATTTAGAGAGGGGTCCAAAATTTTATCATAAATTCTCTTCAAAACATGCACTTCTATCCCTTTGAGGAAGTTCTGGTGAAATATATGGAACATGATTCATTTTTATCTGATTTAGCATCTTCTACTGAAATTGCACTTTTGTACTCTTAGATGATGTTGAATGGATTGAAGATAGATCAATATTGCTGAAACATATGAGTAATCCTTTTTACTTATGTATTAAACAATCATTTATTTCTGAATTATTTATCTATGCAGGTCTGACTTTTGATTACCATTATTGCACTTCTGTATTATGATGATCTTTATTTTATGGTAAATATACGAGTAACTATTTTTGTGATATATTTCTCACAATCATTTCGGCTAACTTTTTATAAGAAATTATTATTGTTAAAATGGATTCAGTTCTAATCACAATTGAATGATCTTTATTACTAATTTCTTTTAGAAATTATTGTAGATCACATATATCAAGTTTATCCCATGTATATTATGATTAGAGAGTTTCTAAAATTTGAAGTTAAATGCATTTGTGATTGATTAGTTTACACTATATTACTATTAGATTAAAAATTACTCTAAAACATCACACATCACCCCATTTGCCACAAGCATTAAACATATTTGGAAGTTGGTCCCATTATCCCCAGTCAGAGCCACTACTCCAAACGGAAAAGGAGCTGCCACCCAAGGTCTAGACCACGTGGTTTTTCTCCATGTTGAGGCAACAATGTTCGAGGTTTCAACAATCATGTACTATGAGGAAAATGAAAAAATATAATACAAAAAATTATGTCCTGTTGGCCCTCATGTAGATCTGATCTATGTATGGCGGTGATAGCATTGGAAGTGTTCGTCACCTTACACATGTGATTCTTTCGTCGAATTTATATAATTAGCCCATGATTGGTGCCATTTATTAGGGATGCCTAACAACTCTGTCGATTTCCATGATTGAGTGAATATGGTAGTATTCTCCATATCAACAATGGTTGTGAGCGTGTGAATGTCATTGTGCTTGAGGAAATGAAGGAGGTCAGGTGGAAGCCGGTGCATATTACCATAACCTGTCCATGGATCTATGCCAATCCACACTGATTGTCCATCTCTGATGCACCATACAAGACCATTCCTGATGGTGGGTAGAGCATGAAGGACAACTCGACAGATTTAAGAAATACCTAATTTGTGCCAAGTTAGGAGTGGAATCGAATCCATGATATGCAAGGGCCAAATATATTTGTAATGTGCCACCTTTATCCATAGACTGTGAGAGGTAAGGATTAGCCAACCCATCTTAGTAGCTAGAGCATGAGAAAATGATGGTAGGTATTTTAATCCCCAACCACCCAACTTTTTTGGGAGTGCAATTTGGCCCCAACCCACCCAAGCAAAGGGTATCCCTTCCTTGTGTCCATTCCAAAGGATTATGCAGCATGATTTTTTAATCTTAGAGAGGATACTTTTTGGAATCCATGCCAATGAAATCCAATACACCGGTGTTGCCTCCAAGACTGATTTGATGAGAACTAGTCACCCTCCTCTAGATAGAAAAATATGATTCCAATTGATAAGTCTATTTTTGACCTTGGCCACCAGCCTTGTCCAATCCACTATTTTGTAACAATGAGCTTTAATACAAAAGCCAAAGTATTTGAGTCCAGCCTCCAATTGTAATTTTTGAAATGGAAATTTCTGACTCACTATTTGCATTTCTTGTGGAGAGCAGTCTGAGAAGGTAATAGTGGATTGAATTCTATTAGATTCCATATGTTTAGCAGTTGAAAAGAGCATCATAATATCATCGAAAACATAGGAATATTGAATACTACCATTCAAACAAATAAACACATAATCCAAAAATAGGAGGTGGGTATAGTACAATGTTTAATGATCTTCAGACAAAGTATATGCCCCTCGCTTCTGGCTTGAAGAATAAGTCTACTAATTCCTTCTATAACTAGGAGAAATAGGAAAGGGGATAATGGATAGCGTTTCCTAAGCCCACGCTTTTCATGAAAGAATAAGGAAGTAGAGACATTGATGAGAACAATGAATGAAGCTGTTGTGATACATCTCATGGTCTAGGTGATGAAGGATAAGGGAAAGCCCAAATGAGTAAGGAGCATTCTAATGTATAGCCAACTGACCCGATCAAAGGCCTTGGATAGATCAATTTTGAGAATGACACCTTTGAGCTTCTTCATCTTGATGGAATGGAGGGCCTCTTGTGTAGTTCCCACAGTTTCATGGATTTTTTGATTTTGCAAGAAAGAAAATTTTTCAGGTAGGATATGATTTGATAGGATGGGCTTAAGGTGATTGGCGATAATCTTGGCAATGATCTTGTAGAGGTAGTTGTAGAGGGAGATGGGTCAAAAGTCATTAAAGGAACTGGGAGAGTCCACTTTGGGGATAAGAGCTATAAAAGTGGAGTTGATAGCCTCGTAAAAACGATGAGTAAGTCTGCATTCCTCCACAACATTGAGGAGATCCTATCCAATGGTGTCGAAGAAACAAATATAAAATTCAATTGTCCACCCATCCAAGCCCAGGCTCTTATCTTTTTTGAAACATTTAAATATTCTCTCTAGTTCACCCATGGTAATAGGTTTGATATGGTCATCAAAGTCCTCTTGGTGAACATAACAAGGGAAAATCCAAGCTATCCAAACAATTTCTACAATGGATACACGAGGCGATGCCTTAAACAATTATTGGAAGTGTGTATTGCTTAGATGGTCTAGATGATGAAAGGAGGAGGAAAAAATATCTTAACTCTTAGGTCTAAGCATCATAAGTTGAACATAGATGAAGGGATATCATCATGCCTCTCTAAGGCATCTCAAATAAAAGAATATTTGAAGGATCCAAGAGAGAGAGAGTATCAGATAACAAAATACTCTGAGCAGTTCAAAATTCCTAAAATGATGAATAAGGTAACCTCATTGTCTCTAGAGAAGAGGAAGCTATCACCTACATCAGGTTAGGGTCTCTCATCAAGGCAGAGGGAGAGATGATGAAGAATGAAAGTGAAGAAATATGATAAAGAAGGAAAGAATTAGTGTCAAAATGAAAAGAAAGATTTGAAAAGTTTGGGAATAAGAGGAAGAACATGGGTAATGTAACACCCCACCCTTGTGTGCTAAATTATTGTAAACCTAAGCTGACGAAAGCTAGTTGTGATTCCCTCCTTTTTGGGTTAAACTATTCTAAACCTAAGCTGAGGAAAGCTAGGTGATATGTAATATGAAAGGAAAATGTGTTATTAAATAAATTAATAAAATAAATCACTTGGAGGGTGGAGCACCAAGAGAGAGGAGATTCTTTCCACATCCCATGAGGAATGGGATTAAGATGGATATTTCATGGTAAAGCATTTAGATGTGATTCTAGATAAGCTTGGATGGATTGGAGATCCATCAGATGGATGGGAGATAAAGATCTATCAGACATAAAATCTTTGCGGGAGATAAAGGAAAGATTTTATGAGGAAAAGCCTCATGGGCGATAAAGACCAACGTCTCTAGAAAAGGAACTAGGAAAATGGAAAAATGCATAAAAGAGGGACACCATTAATGGTAACTAAATCGTGAAAGAGGGTATTAAATACCCAATGCATTGATTTGATCCTTGGAAAGAACTTTGGCTTGGGGGGATTAGAGAAGATTCATTGTTGGGTGGTGGTGTTCCTCCCTCCAGGTGATTGTTTTATATGGATTCACATGAGTGGAATGTGTTGTATGTTGATATCTTACCCTTTATAACCTTATTATTTTTGTGAGTTATATAGATGTTGCATTATATATTGGTATGGAAAGAATTGCAGTTTATGCATATCACATTTATGGAATTTTAATGTATTTCATGTTAATATCATTAGAAGTATTAATTCATGTGATAAAATAGTTGTGGAATCTAAACTTGATCCTTAATTTAATGTGATCAAGGAAAATAACATGCCTTTAACTTGTGTGATCATTGTATAGGAGAATTATAAGTATACTAGGTAAATGATTTTGTTTATAAGTATGAAATTGTAAAGCCAAAGCTTCATGTTATTTAATCTCCGCATTAAGGTACTATAAGTTCAATTGCATCCATTGAGGTGTTCCACTTTTGTACTTATATTGCATAAGGTATATATTGATGATTCGGTCTATATTCATGTAATCAATTTCATTCTTATGCATGTGGATGAGTGAAATATCCAATGAATCTAAAGGTGATCATCATTTTGTTAGTGAAGGATCCATGGGGGCTTTAATAAACGAACCTCTAACATATCACATGGGTTCGTGGCATATTAAACAATACCCTTAATTTGAATACATATTGGAAAATACATCTAAAAATAACATTATTTAACCACCAACCAATACAAACCCAATACACCTTCCCAATTTAAAAACCCCTACTTTCACTAAGTATTGTAGGTATTCATTTTTTTTTTAACATTTTCTATAGCGGTTTATATTTTTTCATTAACGTTGGGCTCCATTTTTATGCCTACCAATATAAAAACCCTCTACCCCCTATATATCCCCCAATATATTATGTAATTTTTTCCTCAATAAATATCCCCCAATATATTATGTAATTTTTTCCTCAATAAATATCCCCCAATATGAACCCACGTAGTATGGTATTGCTCTCACAGTGGAGGCCCCATTGAAGGATCGTAGTATGTATTTAATAAAGTTTCTAGTTTAACATGGCAGATAGTGGTGGCTGCATGCACATCAAATGGTATAATGCATTTAACGGAATAGTCTATCATGGTAATATTATCTACTGAATTGTACTCAATGAGGTTAGATCTCCATTATGTCTGTTACTTAAGAGGCATATTTGTTATGAAAATGATGGATTCTTATTATGAATGCGATCTTATCGCATCCTTATGTAGCACTACGGCATATTAAGTGGATGAAAACACTTGTGAGAAATTTGATTAAAGAGTAGATGTGATGAATATGGTTGCATGTTATGGCTCCTCCTTCCTTCCAAGTTGTGGTTATGCCTATAGAATTATTCGAGGAAGGTGAGATAATGTATCTATAGTATACAATTCCTCCATGCATGTGATGCTGTAGTGAGACTAGGAGAAGGTAATATGGAATCTTAACTATATATAAAGGATTTTTCAAATCATTATGGGGTTTCGGGCTATAACTCCAAGTATTCCATGAAAGTTGTTACAAATGGTATGAGAGCCTAGGTTTGAACATTGAGGCCTATGGACTAATCCACCTCCATAGGGCTTATTTAACAGGGATAAATTATGAAAAGTATAAAAGAAACATAACCCCAAAAATTGTGTGGAAATTTAAGCACATGGAAATCATAACACCAAAGAGAAATTAGAATTTTGCGAAGGAGAATCCAAGCATAAATCTTGGTTATTAAAGGATCAATAACATGTTATAATTCAAGATATTTAAACCAAAGAATACTTTTATAAATATGATTCTTAAAATAAAAATAAATATTGTTCCTTTGATAAAATGTTACGAGAAAAAGGCAAAACTATTTACATACTACAGTAACATTAACCAAGAATTTCAAATTTATTAAAAGTAAGAAATCCATAAACTAAAAGGATTTATTATGGGTCAAAAAAAGAATTTTCGACCATATACACAGGTTTCTCTAAATTAGAAGGGATTTCATGTTTTTGATGTAAGCCTCTCCTCTATTCCAAAGTGAGACATGTTATGGTCTCTTGTGAACTTTTTCTCTTGGCTCCTCCTTCTGTGTGTGGATGACACCTTCTGTGTGTGGATGACACCTTCTATGTGTGGATGGTGCTACAAACTCTTTTACACAATGTGTAACTTGTAACTTTGAGTTGACGGCATGAACGTCTGCCTTGAGGAAAAATTTAAATCAAATATCCTTCTCCAGTCATGATTGGCTTTGGGAAACTGATATCCCTGAGTCATTCCAACCGTTACCTCTGCTCTGCATAAAGATAAGGGAGACAATCATTTTTTTCCACCCATCGATTGCAACAAACTGCATCGTCAAAATCAGCCTAGAATCGATCATTTTCTTAGAGTTGCAAATGAGTTCTTTCATTGCCACCCAATTGACCTCACAATTGGTTAGTGTGTAGGTCTCGTAGAACAGCTACCATAAGTTAGGGATCTAAATAAGGGACTGCAGAAAAATGATAGAAAGATCTACAAAATGTGCGGATGAAATCGGCAGGGCTAGTAAGCTAGGTTTTTCTTTTCTCTCGAAATTATTGTTGAGGCTTGGTTCTTCTTGCTCCAAATTCCAGAGTAGTGATTGAGTGAATCAAACATTTTTAGCGGTTAAAGTTAAAATCCAGCAGGACGAGCATTTTACTCTTCAATCGCCAATTGATAATAAGTTATAGGGTTCTACCTCAACACTTTCTCCAGTGAGAGTTGAGCACAAGGGGCGCACTTATGCAGGGCATCCTAAACTTGGGTGTCATGGCGCTCTCGTAACAATGCTCTGCGCTCTCATCTGTGCCACTAGACTAATCATAAAAATTAGATCCGTGTAGCATGTTGATTCTACTCCTGATGTGTTGCTGAGGAAAGTAGAGTCTTTTTTTTCCTTTTTTCTGAAAGGATGCACACTAAGGGGGTCATTTGTAGACCCATATTTTAGGGAGGACATTTATGCAACAATGCGAAATCTGACTACTATTGTTTCCAAATTCTAAAGACTCTTCTTTTGACTGTTTTATCACAAGGAAAAGGTATGATAATGTTTCCATGTGCCTATTCAATGGGTGGAAGGAGATATGTTGGGATAGTAATTATCCTTCTCACAAAATTTTATGTGGATTAAGTTAGTCAGAATCGTTATCTTTCCTCATAGAAAGCTCCGATTTCTTTTTCAAGTGGGGGATGTAAGAAGGTATGCTAGTTTGGATGTTTTTTAGGACATGTTTTACCGTTAAAACAATAGTGCATGCATATTAAAGGAGGAAGGGAATCACAACTACTTCCCTTATAAATGATTCCTGACCAAATTTGTTACCAACAGAATAAATGGATAAGGATTATCCACTAGCCCATTAAAAAAATTAGAAAGCAATAATGGGTGGGATATATCTATTGAACCTTATCCACGACTTGGGAACTAACAACAAGAGAAAATTCCTATACATCAATTGGAAGCACAGGATAATGATTATCCCCATGGGTGGATAGGGATATCATTAGATTCCACGGTGCTCGAATCTACAAAAACTGGAAAGAGGAATGCGATCTTCAAATGAGTATTCTAGGCATCGATGCTGAGAAACTACAAGCTTAGTCTTTGTAGATCTTGTTATGCTCTACAGAAAACATGGGTAAGTCTATTTCGCCTAGTCGTTTGGGGTTATGTTTGAATAAGTTGACAATGGTTAAAAAATGCTCTCAAAATCGCTCTTTTGGTTGCAGACATAGCTGAAGTGGAATATATATTGTTTGGATTGACCTCCTTTTCTGATGTGTGGTAAGAAGTAGAAGATTTGATGGTGGTGAATAGAAACTTGGACACATCAATGCCCATAATAAGCCTACTAGGTGTTATCACTTGTCTTATGTGCCCATTAGAACTCACTATATATGCTTATGGTCCCTTCTCACAGTAAGAAGAATGCTCAAATTTTAAGTCATGAAACTCGGGAATCGCCAGACACTACGATGGCTCGCATTATTTAGCTAATGTCAATTATGCATTATTTTTTATTGTTTCTATAATGTAAAAGGTTGTTCTCTTTCAATTCACCAAAGCAATCCCTTTGAGGATTCACAAAATCTCTATTACTGGAAAAGGGATCCATAGCTAAAGGGTTATCCCGACCTCCATGAACTAGCATAACATTTCTCTTAACTTTCTGCATAGAGACGGGGATTGGTAAATCTTATTAAATACTTCAAGCAAAGTGCAAGTTGACTTTTGAATAATAGGACATGGCTTATAAATATGTCTACGAGCATATTCCATCCTAATAAACTATTGGAAGTATGATAAATTATCATAGAGGGTAAGTGAAATATGTAATTAATTTGAGGAGATGGGTTTCCTATGTGCATCGACTTCTTTTAAAATGGTATTTTTTTGTTACCATGAGGCTTGAAAATAAAACCTTTATTGTTGTAATAAAATAAAAATAAAAATAAAAATTCAAACACAATGTTTAATCTTTGTATCCTCTGTGAAAAGTGTGTCGATATTATAAAAGAATCACTAATCTGTGGAGTCCCCATATTCAGATATTCTGAAGACCTTTCTTAAGTATGTTTTAATTGCTCGTTCAAGAATACATTCATCTAAAGTACTTGAACACTTACATAAATTCAATTTCCTAGTATATTCTTATGATGGTTGTCATTGAATCGAAATTGCAGGGTTATTCAAATATAAAATTTTTAATATTCCCATAGAGTACTCATTCCTGCTTAGTGTTCATTTTATGTTAACTTGCAAAAATAAGGGAGACAATATATTTAAGCAAGTTACATCTTCTTTGTAAATAAGTATGAGTTTACGAAAATGATATTATTCTAAACGGTTGCAAAAAAATTACTATTGCCAATTTTTTTTTGCATGTGGGACTCATTGTCGAGTTACAATGAGTTGTATAAATATGCCTGCATAAGTGAAGATGTCACAAACTAAATTAGGCTAAAAACAAAAATGAAAAGCTATAGATATAGGCAAGGTAGAACTAAGCAAGTTCTGAATAACTAACTTGCAAGCGGAAAGAGCGAAGCCTTGAAAATCCATGTTGGAATGAAAGGTAAAATTTTAAATAATAACATGGTCATTGCAATACAAGTAAGAATAGTTGAGTTAGGCAATGGTAAAGGTTCCCATGAATAATTTTAGATATTATCAAGAGCATGAAATGGCATAATTATTTTTCAATATATACAATGCATTTTGGAGTGTAATTTCTCCTTAAAAAAAAACCATTGAGGGGAAATCTATTTTAACATGTTATTATATACCATGATCTATACATAGGCATACTAGTACCTATAATTATTCTTGTGTACCACAAATAAACCAGAGAAATGAATAAGAAGCAGGTCCTCATTCTCTTGATTGATGAAAAAGAGATTATGTTAATCTTATAAATATCTTCTTAATAGAATGAAAATTTGCAACTTAAGAACATACTTTAATGTATATATATGATATAGATAAGGTTATGGGGGTAATGTTTAGCCAATATGAACCCTTCCAATTTGGATAAGATTCTAATTGACAAGAAACAATGATTATGATCTAGTATTATTCACAAGTTAGTACTTGTAGATAAGTAAAGGTGGGTATTTATGTATACCTTGAACTTTGGAAGAAATTATCTTTTCCGTGGAATGTCATGCAAGTATGCAAAAATTTACTTTTAAATCCTTGTATAAGACTTTGAGTTGCTTGAATTATATATGTGGCAATATTTAGCATAAATAATCATGTGAAAATGATAAGCATGAAAGGTGTACCACTCATGAGTATGATATGACTACACCAAGAGAGCTTGTGAGTATTGTGTTGGTTTTTATTAACATTGGCGTAATTGGTAATTGCGGCCTACATTTAGGACATGGATATTTCTTGGTTTATTTTATAATAAATCTTCCCTTGTAGTTAAGTAGTGAAACCTTTTTAATATACATGAATTATTAAGTGCTTATGATAAGCAACAATGAGATGTAAACTGTTGTAACTTATTATATTTAAGCTTTATTTATGAGTTTTATAAAAAAAAGAAAAGAAAAAAATCAAAAGAAATGGAAAATTAAATCATTTTTAAAAGTTTGATCACATTGCAAATATCCATGGGACCTATATCGGTGGAAATAAATATGATGTAAGATATGGTGGACCCGATAAAGTATTGAGAGCATGTTATGAAACCAGCTCACAAAAAGATAGAAAAGAGAGATCAACGCCTTAGAATTCAGCCTCCTCGAGGGGGAAACCTCCTTTACATTACACAAATGAACAATTCTTGGCTGATGCAAATGAAAGGACCTCCATTCTATATATAAGAGTCTAAGGGGTTATAACATAATCAAAGATGACATAACAATAATAATGTAAGGGCACAATAATAACAATGGTGGGCTTCTATGGGGCACAATAGTAACAATATGGGCACTACATGGGTACATCAATATAATAAGTGGGTTGCAATAATAACAATAAGGGGTTACACTAGTACTATAGGGGCCTAACATGCCCCTCTCCTTCAAAAAGCTTTGTCCTCAACGCTTGAGTAGTTCTTGATGCTTCGGTATAAAATTCTTCTCCTCCCATGTGGAATCTTCAACGAGTAAGTTCTTCCACTTGATGAGATACTTTGAAATTGATCAATTCATATCTGTCAGGTTCTTTTTTCTGTGACTGCTCCAGGTTCCAATATGATTTTTCCTTCCTCTTCAATTTCTGGCAATATTGTTTGAATTGGGATCTTTTGCAACTTTTGAATAAGTGGCCATACTTCTTCGTCTTTCTTCCATTCATCCCTTGCTTCTTTTATCCAATCTGGTTGGATAATAGAAATAGCACAAAACAATGCTTCCACATCCTCATCCTTGAAGAGTCTTCCCATTCGGGAAGGTCGCCATTTTTTAAGTGCATGTAATATTGCCAACATTTCCTTCTCATAAATAACTTGCTTGAGATGTAGTAGTAAAAATACCCAATCACCTACATCAAAAAAAATTTCACTACGATGTTGATCTACCTAGTGTTTCATTTGATTTTGCACCGAAGTGGCATTATCCTTTAAAAGTTGGAGAACTTGTTGTTGATGCTCGATGTGACTTTTACTGCTTGAATCTTTTTCTTCTTGGTATGTCCTTCTAGAGTTTGGGGAGTGGTAGTTTTTTCCAATCCTTTACAAGATATGGTTGGATTAATTTCTTGATGCTCGATGTGATCTTTCACTTATTTAACATTTTTCTTCTTGATATGTCCTTCTATCTTGATAGTTTGAGCAGTGGTAATTTCGACTAATGAATTACAAGATATGGTTGGATTCATTTCTTCTTTCTCGATGTGATCTTTCACTTCTTGCAACTTTTTCTTCTTGATATGTCCTTCTATGTTGAGAGTTTGAGGAGTGGTAATTCTTGCCAATGCTTTACAAGATATGGTCTGATCCATTTCTTCTTTCTCTGGGGTGAGGTCCTGGCGTATAGCCTCTTCTTTTGATGTTTCTTGATCCTTTTCATCCTCCTCTTCATATTCTATGTAAAATAATTTCTTCTCAGCACACTTATGACGTTTTATGCATTTTCTATCACAATTGTAAAAAAGCCCTTTTTCTCTTTTTTCTTCCAATTGTTGTGGTGTAACCCTTGTAGGTTGTGGAAGGCTAGGAGAAAAAACACTTCCATATTTATAGTTGTGAGGGGTGTGCTTCCTGGTTTCCATAATTTTTCTTTCCACTATGTCACAAAGCCCTTTTACTCTTTCCAATTATTGTGGTGTTCTCTAAGGAAGGTGTTCCTCTTTGTATCCTCATAATGTGCTATAATTTCCTTCGTGAAAATTGACCATGTAACAAGTTGGTTACGAGAACAAAGCCCTTCGTAACATAAAAATTGATCCAGTTCTAAATATGAAGATGAAATACATACCTTTTTTAATAGTCGTACACCATTTAGATCAAAATATTGCTCCATCTGAAGTATCCAATTTACCGGATCCTTGCCATCAAACTTCCTCATCTTGTTTTTTCTTGATTTTAGGATCTCGATATTGAAATGACTGTAACTCTGTACTTTCAGATCTTTAAGTTCTGAAATTGCTATTTGCAGTAGCCCTTTACGTCCTCTTTCCAGTGCTACTAGTTTGATCCAAATTGGATTCTCCAAGAAGGAGTTATGCACAATCTCCCAGGATGACCTCATTATGGACCTTTCGAGAAGAGCGAACTTGCATGAAGTGCCACGCGTCACTGTTTCAACCTTTGGGACTGAAAAATATATGCAAGCAACTATAGTATGTCCTCTTTCTGTACCTTCTTACAAAATTTCAATCTGATGCTCAGAGAGAAAGTTATGAAGATTATCCCCAGGTCACGTATTTGTAATGTAATTCAGCAGCCTACAAAATGCCAACTTCATCAGATCATATCTCCGAAAATATAGTGCAAAATAATTTGAAGTTCGGAGCCGAGATTTAGTGAGACTGCTTCTAAAATGGGTTTTTTTTTTAGCTTCTTAAACATCACATAAAAAACGTTATAGAGAAAATGCCACGATGACCTGGTTGGAGCAGCGAAACCCTAGAATCCAAAGCTCTGACACCAAATGTTATGAAGCCAGCTCACAAAAAGATAAGAAAGAGAGATCAACGCCTTAGAATTCAGCCTCTTCGAGGGGGAAACCTCCTTTACATTACACAAATGAATAATTCTTGGATGATACAAATGAAAGGACCTCCTTTCTATATATAGGAGTCTAAGGGGTCATAACATAATCAAAGCCGACATAACAATAATAATGTAAGGGCACAATAATAACAATAGTGGGCTTATATGGGGCACAATAGTAACAATATGGGCACTACATGGGTACATCAATATAATAAGTGGGTTGTACTAATAACAATAAGGGGTTACACTAGTAGTATAGGGGCCTAAGAGAGCGGCTTTGATATATTTGGAATATGGAAGGTTATGTTTATTCACATATCAGAGGTGTTAGAGGGACATATGTGAATGTGACCCTCATAGGATGTGATTGTGATTAGCAATAAAGATTGCATCGAAAAATTTGCATAGACACGGAATAAGCGGAAAAAGGTATGTATAATGTCTATTTCCCTTTTGAAGGTTTTATAATGAAATAAAGCGCTGATATGAAGGGTTATGAGTTAAGTCCAATTATAATTTAAAATTCAATATATGCATGTGCATAAAGTTTATAAGGGTTGAGCTATAAAGTTCCGATGGAAGGATTAATCTCGGGAAGACTGGGCTATTGTAATGAATCAATTCCGCATGAGATCTGATAAAGGGGCCTCAACCATTAAAGATTGAAGATTTAACTCGGTAGAGAGTTGAAATTCCTGGGAAAATAGATTTATGCATTTTCACATGCATATTGTGGGTATAAGCGAGGCTAAGCCTGCATCAATTTTGATATCAGGGTGATGAAGCTGATAGTATGTGTTGTGGAGGTTCAATATCAATAAAGTTCTCTTATAATTCTTTATCCCCACAAAATCTCAAATAATAAAGTATTTGTTTGTTGGAATTTCGAAATAATAAAGAGAAACAAGTGTAAAAGAATCGGCCCTGGTGTAGCCAAGGTTGCTATACGAACAAATCAAGTCACTATATAAATGGTTATATGGAGCCAGACCCAATATATATGTATATGTATATGTATATGTATGTGTGTGTGTGTGTTAGAAATTCAATTAATTGCAATCGCAAAAATGTAATGGGAACTTATGTTATCACCACGGAATCACCGATTGCGATTTGCGATGATGGGCCAAACCTGATAAACTATATGTTATATTTTATAAGTCTTCGCGGGTCCGCAAAACATCTTTGCATATGTTTTGGTTCCTTTTCTCATTGCGATGAGCGATGGAAAATTCGGACCTGAAAATATGTGCGTTACGTTTTATAATTTCGGTGGGTCCACATATCACATAACGTTTTATATACATATGTATATGGTTATGCCGATTGTGATTTATGATAGGTCGGACCCGATATTAGTTATTTCATGTCTTAACTCCATTGCGTCCATCATATCATAGTTTATTAAGCATTGGGTTAATACACCACTGGAAAGCGCCCATTGTGATTTGTGAATAGAAGTTAATGTAATGATAAACCAGCAGATCCGATGGATTTATTAAACAGAGTTAATTCTTTTCAGTTCCACTTTTGTGTTCTTTATGTCAATTTTTCTGGGTAAAGGGAAGAATCATTCTTAGAGACGAAGCCGAAGAGGAAGGCAATTGGGTATGTTTTCTTTATATTTGGCCAATCAAAACACCCAATACATATGTAAGCCTGGGTTTACACAAGTCAAACACTGTTCATTACGGCTAAAACAGATTATAAATTATTAAGGCATATACAGAGGAACTTGGTAGCAGATTAACAAAGCAAGCTAGCATTTATCGTCATCTTCTAAATTTAGTTATTTCCTTATTATTTCATGTTCTTTGAGGTGTCTTTTATCCTCTGTGTAAAATTTTATAATATTTTTTACTTCAGATATCTAGAGAAACAATTTAGTAGTTTGATAGTTTAAGAGATCAGCAACTATTTCACAAATCTGTAAAAGGAGGAAAACTTACAGAGAAGGGGTTGGAATTTTGGAGAACCTAGAGACTAAGCCACTGTATTCCTGATATAGCTGTTGATTAATGAAAGAATCAGAAGTTTCCATGAATTTTTGGGTATAATTTTGTAACTTCTCTGTCATGTGTCATCTTATGTTTTCTTCTTTCAAGTATAGTAATGAAGTTGCAGGTCTTTATTTTCTTATGTAGATAAAGTTAAAATCCCTTAAAAGAGTGCTCCTATACTTGAAATTTTCATCTTCCTTTCTAAGTTATAGATAATAGTTTCTGTGTAAGGCATCATATTATCTTCAACTTCTTCAAGGGTCGGAGATAATAGTTTTTGTGTCAAGCAACATATTGTTTATGATTCAGTTCTCATTTTCATAATTCTTCTAAGTGACAGATAGTAGGTTCTGTGCTAAGCAACATATTATCTTTAACTTCTTCTTCAAGCTTTCTTCATTCATCATTTATATCTAGCAACAAATGGCATTCTGAGATTTTCCGGTCACACATCTATTAAAGGTTAAAGACTAAGTTTTCTAGGTCCTTCATTTGAGAACACAACAAACAATAAGGTGACAAATAAGTGACAACAAATAATAATTATTAATGTCTTAAGCACAATTTATCCACAGCCAGGAAATTGGTTTCTTAAGTTACAACATTAATTGGGGCCATTGCCAGGGAAGGAAGACACGAACACCTTTCCCTAGGATTTTAAATATTTTCCTCTCGCTGTTTAGTGAGGAGGAAATATTTGGTTGTTTTGAATCAAAGAAATAACTTTGGCTTCAAGGAGACCACATACAAGGTCAAACACTTCACAACAAAAGGTTCAAGCTCTTTCAAATACTATAAAGTTAGTTTCTAGGAGGGCTGGAAAGTCTAAGATCCAAATTACACCCATCCCTACGTTGTCTACATTAGGCAATAAGTTATGCAAACATTCATCTGATAAAGAGTCATCTTTTTCATTGTCTTCATTTTAGGAACCTAACTGTCAAGAGAAATCTTTAGAGTCTGTTACTTTTCAATTACGTGCTATAGTTATTCAACCTGAACCAATATCCACATTACCACCTCTGCACACTCCATTACCACTATGTTAGGTTATTCATTTGTTGGTAATCAAGGTTTAATAAACATGGAAGTACCTGCATTCTTGATGAACAGGTATGCACCTCTTCAACTTCCACAACCGTTAAATCAAATGCCACAGGAATACCTCAAGATTCTTCCTTGTCTTACAAGGGAAGATGAAGAAACTGCAGAGAATCATGTGTGAGTATTTTGCACTTTTGTAGAAAACCAAAATGTTGAACATGTAGATGCTGTTCTAAGAATTGTTTTTCAGTCCTTGGATGGAGAAGCAAGGAAATGGTTTAAAGGACTTCCCAATAATTCTATTCCTTCTTGGGAAGAGATGGAATGTTTATTCCTTCAGAAATTGGG